>JAQOWZ010000029.1:602500-1802500 GCA_035578165.1 Stenolophus ochropezus | reverse complement strand
GGTAAAAACGTCAAGTTTCTGTAACCGGACGACAGTCTTTATTGCAAACACTTTTGCCTGGTTGCATAAAGCTTTGTTAACTTTAATCATTGGTTAAGTTTTTGACCGCAATGTATTTTCAGTAAGTTACCATGGTAACTACGTCAAGTTAACCAGTTGATTAACTAATCATGCTTTAAGCAATCGAGCTTCATTGCGTTGCACAGGCGTGGTAAAATTCACAGTTAACCACTATTTGAATTGATTAGCAAAATTTTGTTTTAAACAAAAGATTTTCGATTTTGTTTCCAAAGCACTCTTTACCGAAATGTATAAAATTAGTATTTTACAAATTTCTTAGTTTATTTTTATTTTAATGTACATATGTGTGAAATCGTTGGAATGACGAAAAAATCTATATTTAATAGTAGGTACTAAAGATAACTTCGCATCTCTTACGGTTCTCGAGATCCCAACGGTTAGCCTCGAAAAATTGACGCCTGTGAAGAATGCCTACTCTCATTAATCAGTTTTTTTTTTGTTTGTTCTATTCTGCAAACGTAATGAATTGATGTTGTGGTTAGGTGTGTACGAAAGAAGAGCAGGAAATACTCAACTCGGACACGAAAGAGGGCGATGCGCTATACCGGACGTTGACGGATAGGAAGACTTCGGAAACCTGGAAGAAGGCTATTGATGCTCGCAATAAACTTCTACATTATGATCAGACTGGGTGAGTTCTATGTCATTTGTAGACTTATGTTCAAAACAATACGATTTTATTAAAAATTCCAATTTAGAATACATAAGTATAAGCTTTTGAGTGGTATTAAAAGTGTGGAAAATAAAAATGCTTTACAACAAATATTGTCCATGAAAAAATGTCATTGTAAATTTAGAATTTGAAATATCTAAAAAATAGGTACGTCACGTACCCCTATACAATTTTCTGTTGGCCAGAAATATGAAATCTGCTATTCCTGCGTATAGTTCCGTAGCGCCCATTACGAAGAAAAGTAGAAATGTGTTAATTGTGTACTGTCACACATTTGAATATAAAATAAATACGTAAGATTGACAAAAGAATATAATTTTCGTTTGCATTAAGTTAAATTTTTAAGAATACGTAGAATGATACTGATATTAAAAATATATACAGGCTAATTTACAAGGAGCTTGTCAAACTCTAACAGAGAAAAAATGTCATACGGTTACCAGTTGCTTTCTGTTTTGTGTTTTAGACTAGTGGAAGAGAATGACTAAAATGAAGAGAAAGTGAAAAGACGAAGAATTGTTTTTTTTTTATTTATAACATTCGGTTTGATCTTCCACTGAAAATCAAAACATTGATCTGATATAAATAAATACATATAGGTAATCACTACATTATAAAATAAAAAATATTAATTATAACGTTTTTGTTACATGTAATTTGAATTAAATAAAAAGATATTGAATAAAATTGACTATAACAGTACTTCCATAAATTTTTTGGGTATGTCTATAAGAGTTGTTACCATATTTAGGATTGTTATAAGTATAATTACTGCCACATATTTGAAATGAATGCCGAGCTCATAGAGCGAGGTTTTTAAGACATCAAAGGCTTAGTATGATTCATAGCATCCGTGGTTTCAATAGTTTACTGATTTCAGGAAATTAAGACTTGATCAAGTCTGTATGTGTTCTATGGCTCATGGTTACCAAGATACAGTAATAATATTAGCGTACAGATATTGTTATGACTTACCTAGCTTACTTTTGTCTATGAAACAAAGGCTTAATATCCTGAAATCGGTAAATGAAATTTACTTCTAGGTTGCCAAATACCACATGCATTGTTCTGTATCTCTTAAAAATATCAATAATATTAGTAATGCTGCTAAAATAGTGTTGAAACATTAAATGCAGAGTTTACTAATTCGACATTTAGTCCGGATTAAATTTTCTGGTATTACAGTTATTTACAAAACATAATAATGTTGGAGTTATATTCGAAATTAATGTAAATCTTTAAATGTCATATTAGTTACAGTATTTACCGATTTAACTCTTTTCATTACAAATAAATAACTTACAAAGCGCCATAAATTGTTTTCTTTGCTGTGTTTTGGACTATTCGAAGAGAATCAATCACTATTATTCTTGTGACATTTATAATAATAACAATCTAGATAAAATAACAATTTTCATAACATTGCTGTGAGAAATATTGTTTTGATTCTGTACGATCCGTACAACGACTAAGAAGAATTACTTTGCAGTATAAAAATTAATCGAATTACTTTCTTGCAGTAATAAATATTTTATTTTAATTAGTAAGACTTTCTTCATTGCACTCATTATTTACTGTTACAAGTAATTATAAGCAACATCTTTAAAATAAATATATATTTTTTATTTGCAATAATTTATATACATTTAAATGTTCATTTATATATAAATCTCTAAAATCTGTTCTAAAATATTTTTTAACGTTTATTACATTACATTTTGAATTTGTTTTAAAATAAAACAAATTTATTTGTACTACAAACATTTTCAAATTTTCATATTTGAAAATTCACACTTAAAATCGCCAGTTTGGCTGACGTTTTGATTGGTTTCGACAAATGCACAATGCTTCCTCTTTCTAATTTCACTATGGACTATACTTCAATATTATAACTCAAATGTTAAAAATCAAGACAACAACGTTCAATAAATACATCATTTATAAACAGTTTACTTTGAATAATTAAAAATATATACAATAATAAAAGCAAAAGTATAAGAAATATATGAAAGAGGGGTGTAATCATAAGAAAATAGCTAACGATCTCAAATATACTAGAGGAACTTCATACCATTTGTTTTGATATCGGTTGGACAGAAAGAGACAAATAAAAATAATGCCTAGTTCACACGGGACACGAACGCGCTGCTTTCGTTTTGGTTTGCTTGGGCATCGAAATCTAAAATTTTATGTGTATTATCATTGTTTGTGCTACATAAGTGTAATTTGTTAATTAATTAAAAGTAATCAAAATCCAAATATTACCATGTATATCATATTCTGAAATGAAAAAAATATTTGATTTTTTCAGATCTTATTTTACAATTTAAAACACAACACGTACTCGGCATTTTAAACGAAACAACAGTAATAAGAAACAATAATAACAACAACAATAAAAATATCAAACTACATAAAATTACGTTATGATTGTACTGAAAACTTTAACTTTTAGCAGCGCAGTTGTTTGTTTACACATCACTCTCTACCTATTTTTTAAATATACATTAAAATGCATGTATCTAATGGGTAGTTCACACGGAGCAAGTTACCACAATTTTTTTGCCTGAAGAAGAAGTACCGGCAAGTTTCCGGAAAGTTAACGGAACCTATAAAACCGGAAGATGCTGCGGCAAGTTTTAACTAACAACTAACTTTTTTGGTGTTAGAGCTGTACATAAAACAGAATAAAGTTGAGGTTAAATTTGGAGTTACTCTTATTTTGCAAACGTCATAAGTTACAATTTATACTATTTTAACTACAGTCGCCAAAAATCAATAATTTATATAATGCCATAAATTGACTAAATTGGGAATTAATCGGTTATCAGTTGCTTTCTGTTTTGTGTTCTAGATTAGTGGAAGAGAATGATTAAAATGATGACAAAGTGAAAAGACAAATAATTGTTTTTTTTTTTCGATTTTAAACGTTAGGCTTAATCTTCCACTGAAAATCAAACTATTTTGAACTGATATAAATATTTATTTATTCGAACGTTTTATACAGGGTGTTTGGCGGAAGGCCGACACCCAAAATATTTCGTTCATTTTGAGAGATACAAGAAAAAGTTGAGGAGCAAAGTTAAACTAAACAAAGGGGCTCATAAAATGGTCGTAGTAACAATTTTGTGTCACTTCCGGTTTTAGCGGAAATGTGTCCAACTTTTTAATTCTAGCGTAGGGAAAAATTAGTTTTACAATGATACCAAAATATCGTAGTTTTATTTCCACCAATTCAAAATGACGACAATTTATTTTAATAATATGTTTTTACAACTAGGTAACTAAGAAATGAAAAGAGTATAATAAGAAACAAATCAAAACAGAAACACCGAGTAAATATGAGAAACAATATAAAAATTAAAAATGCTCAATATGGCCGCCGTCATTTTCTATACATTTTGTCATACGGAATAGAAACTCTATCATTACATTTTCCAGAATATTCTCTGAAATTTCGCGGACGCAAGTTCTGACATTCATTTCCAAATTTTCCAAAGTAGTTGGGTGGGGAAGTGGTAGGGTTTGCAAACTCTATCCTTCAAATAGCCCCAAAAAAAGAAATCCAGTGGGGTTAGGTCCGGAGACCGTGCCAGCTAAGGGTTTGGAGAATTTGTTTCGATCCAATTTTTCCCAAATTTTGTATTTAAACATGCATTCCTAGCATTATGAGCTGTTGAAACCACATATTAATTGCATTAGCAATAGGCAACTCGTCCAGTAAATTCTTCCACTTCATTTTGTAGAAATTGTAAATATTTTTCTGCTATGCCAAATATTAAACCCAAATCTTTCTTGATGCCTGGATGATCTCATTTCTCTGGGATTTTCTATTGCCCATTTTCTTAAGTTATTTCTATTAAATAGTCCATTATTGGAAAAATATGATTCATCAGAAAATAAAATTGTATGATGAAATCTATTATTGTTTTGCCACATTTCTAAAAACCAACTACAAAAATTTAATCTTCGATCTTTGTCATATTCTTTAAGAGACTGTCTAACGTGTATTTTATAAGACTTGAATCCATATTTTCTCAAAATTTTAAATCCTTTCCAATTTGATACCGCGCATTCATTACTTAATTCTCTTATCGAAACTTCAGCTTACTCTTTCTTCCTCTTCATCACCAAAATTTTCTTCATTTCTCCTTCTCGCAATTTGAGTTTTAATTTTAAATGAACCATATATTTTCATTTTATTAACAATTTCATTAAAATATTGCCTTCTCGGTTGTTGTTGATGAGGATACCTTTCTCAATCTCAATTTCTTCTACATTCTTCGAATATTAAAACCATATCAGTAATTTTTTCATTTGTGTATTGCACGTGAGCCATTATTATTATAAAAAAAAAATTAATTGAAAAAGTATAACAAAACTAAGGTAGATAAAATACTTTCTGATATATGTTTTGTTTTCAGGTAACAATAGTTGCTAGGTAGGAAAGTTGTTCTTTTCTGGTCCGAAGGATACGTATACGGTCGAGACGCAGTCGAAGCTGGATACTTCTTGAGGACCAGAAAACAACTTTACTATCATGTAGAACACACTATTTTTTATCCTACACAACAAAACAACCTAATAAAATAATATAAACATCTTACGAATACTGTATAATTTGACAATTAACTTAACCTCAATGAAATTTGTGAATTTGATTACCAACATTAGAAATAGAATAAGAACAAAAAACAAACATTTTATTTTGACATCAGTTCTGTTCTATTATTTACAGAATATATGATAAAAATACCTAGAATCTAGTATATTAAAATTATCTAAAGTTACAATATTTTAAAAGATTGTTGACGTATTGTATTTTGGTTATTATTTCTAGCGCATCAAACGCCATCTGTTAGTCCGCGTACGAACTATTTACTTTACAAGCTTTGTGACATTTTTGCAGGCCTGACCGGCAAATGTCTGCTTTCGTGCGCACAAACACGCAGGAAAATCTTATTTTCATATAGCTTGCTATATGTTACTCTTTTTTAAAATTTTATTAGTAAATATTATAAAAATAAATAGTCGCCATTTTGAATTGGTTGAAGTAAAACTATGATATATTAGGCAGTCCAGAACAAATGAAATTGGCAGAGGGCAGCTGTCAAAATATTATTTCAAATTTATTAAAATTTTACTGGTAATACAATAAAATAATTTTATACATCTGTATTGATATTTCGCATTATAGAGATATTTTTTAAATTATATTTTCACTTAAACTGTTTATAGTTTGTCAAATATATCTAATAGTGAGGTCAGACTTCACTATTATATATATTTGACAAAGTTTTTGACAGTTTGAGTGAATATATAATTTAAACAATATCTTTACAATGCGAAATATCGATACACATGAATAGAATTGTTTTATTCTATTACCAGTAAATTTTTAATAAATTTGAAATAATATTTTGACAGCTGCCCTCTGCCAATATCATTTGTTCTGGATTGCCTAATTATTGTGTTAGGTTAGTTTTACTTTCAGTTGAATGTAAATCTATAAATTTGGAAGATAAAAAAAACTCACTGACTCCTTTACAAACACCCCATTTGTAACTTAAATATAATTTTGAAGTTAATTAAATATAATTTTGAAGTTAATTGTATTAAATTGTCAGAAGATCTGATTTTATACAGTACATGTTGCGATCCTCTGACCTCGGACTATTTTGACTGTCAGAGAACTAGTTCGGGAAATCAGAAGGAACAGCCGACTAACGGTCAGAGTTTGGGTTTGAAGTTAGTGGGAACGCTTTTTTAAATGGAATAAGCTTTATATAAGCTCCGTCTCTATGCGCATCAGAGATGTATGTTCAATTGAAAAGTACTCTATGTCTATTCAAGTTGTCAAATTATGAAAATAGAAAAGAATAAGACATAATTCCTATAATTAACAATAATGAATTATTCCAATATTTCATTCTAAAATAATACTCTTGTTATACGATTGGTAATATTGTACATTTTCCTTTCTAGAGAAGGAAAAGTAATTTCGCGAGAAGAAAGTAGAGCTTTCTTTGCATGTCGTTAAAAAATATTATTTACTGGTTTCAGGATATTAAACTTCTGTGTACGTAGTCAAAAGTAAATAGGCTAACTAAAGCCAGTCTTACACGGGACTTAATCTCGTCTTAAATTTAGAACAAGATGATATTATGTATCGCGTAAAACAGAAAACTAAATTCATTACTTATTTTAGGACAAGAAAATTTTCTACTATCTTGGGCTGAATTTAGGACGAGATTAAGTCCCGTGTCAGATTTGCTTAAGTCATTGTATACCAAATTGTATACTAAGTAATTTTTACAAGTTAATATGGTAATAATATTACCGTACAGAATTGTCAAAATAACATAGGACAATTGTCATAATATATCAAAACTTACAGATTTGATTACGAAAACGTTAATCACAAGATAATTTTATAAAATAAAGTGAAACAGGCAAAGTATTGAACAAACCACGGATATTATGAATCATACCAGGTCTTAGATGTCTTAAAATCTTTGCTCTCTGAGCTCGGAATTCAATTGATCTCTGCTGCAGTTATGAGACTCATAGGGTCTCTTGTAAACTACCGGTATTTCTGCCGTCCGGTTACTTTGCTGGCCAGTAAAACTATCGGTTAAACCTTGCACACATGTACGGCAGCTGAGCAACGAAGTACCGTATTAATTTTATCAAGAATATGTTTACTCGTACACAGTGTGAAAGTGATTTTTGTATCAAATACTGGAGTATTGCATGTCTATACCCGGAGAATTTGCAGGCAATACACAAACCGACATGTTTTTTATTAAATTAAATTTCGCCGATGTTTCTGTCGGCCGGCGAAATAACTGGGCGTTTTAATTACCCATCTATTGTGCTGACGCATCGAAGCTTAGAGAATATTCGAGAGTTTAATTGCTCAGATATATAAAGGCAAGCAGAAAAGACCGCGAGAATAGTATGATTATACAAGTGGTGAACATAAATAGCTGGTGATATAAATACCATATAAATAAATAGTGTGTAGTATTAATTGTTTAAATAAACATTCTTAATGTTTAAGTCTTTATTAATAATTAATACTCTTAAATTAGTGTTTCTAATTGTTTATCCATAGTATTACTTATTTTTATTATCTTTTTGTATTCAATTTTTTTAGTTACTAATATACTGATGATCCCATTAAAATTTCAAACATGATAGTATCACCAACTAACACAAAATTCTCTAAATTTTGAAAATATTTTTTATATATAAAAGGACAAAAGGTACAAAGTAGAAAAAAATAGTGTAAAAACTAATAAAATAATGGGCTTTTCCCATATTTTTTTCAATAATAGAAGTTTCTGTTCGGATATTTTTCATATTTTCATTTCCGTTTTAAGACAAATAAGCGAGAAATAAATTGTTATAAATTTCAAAATTCAAATTATCTCGTGTTATTCTACTATCTTTGACGTTTCGACAGCGTCACAGTAAACATCTGTGGTACCACTAAACAAGATAATTACAACCATTCTGTTCAAATAAATAATAAAACATATGTATAATTATATGTAAAAATAACAACCGAGTTCTTCCTTTTGACAAAGAAAGCAAAATATTTTTGCATGTTTCCAAACGAAACGTCAAACTTCTGCGCCATGTTATATGTTAGTAAATTATTGAAATTATATTCAAAATATGTTGTATTTTAATATGCGGGAATAGTCCATTGCGAATTATTTTATTGAGAAGGTTGGCTTAAAATAATAGTTACCTATTTATGGTACAAGTGTGTTACATTACAGATAAGTCACGTGGGAAAAGTTTAGCTCACGAGGCCGTTAGGCCGAATGTGGTATTTTTTCAAGTGACTTAGGTAATTAACACACGTGTGCCATACAACATTTTATCCAACACATTTTACTCATTGATATAAAATACATATAGGATTTTTGACAGATGGAATTTCGAAATAACATTTAGGAACAAAATAGTGTAGAGAAGGTTTTATAACGTAGTTACTATAATACGAACCAAAAAACAGTGAGCTAGTATATTTAGCTCACTAGTGATTTATGATCTACTTTATTTATCTAAAAACAGCATACTTATATCATTATAATTACACGGTGTTGGATAAAATAATAAATTGGTTATTTAGTAAAGTTTTGAATTCCCCAGGGCGCAACAGACTAAAATAATAGACGACGAGCACGACTACTACGCCATCAACAACCGCTGGAGCTCGGGTAAAGAGCGCGCGCAGGCAGCCCGGCGGCTGGAGCGCGAGCACGAGCAGCGCCACGGCTCGCGGCTCGGCGCGCGCAGCATCGTGCTGGACCTCACGAGCCGCGAGGCGCGCGAGACCGGCCGAGCGCGCGCGCCCGACAGCGACCCCGAGGACCAGCCCGAGCCTCCCGGTGCCGGCGCCTTCCACCGGCCCCTCGTGCCCGACATCAGCGCGCTGCTCGAGTCGGTGAGTTACTAATTACAGAGTTACAAACTATGGAGCAATGCAAAACACCCTTAACCCGGCTCGAGGCTCGAGCTTTATTATCCCCATTGCTGGGAATTTACGAGCAACAGTTGCATTTAAGTTGTAGGTTAAGCGGTTTTGTGTTGTGATAGGTTGTTGAATAATGAATTTAAATAATGTAAAGTCGGCTTCCTTGAGCTGATTCTCAGGTCCCCAATTTCTGCTGCAACAGTTATTAAACTAGTGTAACCGTAGAAATGGATATTTTGAAATAATTAAAAAATTTTATTTTGTCATTTATGAAGGTCGACAATTTGTGTTTCATTATATATTAATAGTTTCGTTAGTTTAATCCACAACTCTTTTTTATATATTTAATCCATTATTATATTTGTTTACAGTACTGACAATTTTGACATTTATTTACTTCGAAAATCACATGATTTCACCCGACAAGATATCATCAATACCCTTTTCTCCTTGTAGATTTGAATCTTTGAATCACATTATTACGATTGATGCCATGTTCAAACGTATTGTATTATTGTTGCCTGTACTTCACATATTTTATATTATATAAACATGGTTTTCTTCTATAAACATTTAGGAGAGCAAAAATTTTCTCTTCTTCATTTTCTCTCTCATGTCCACTTTTATTTTCTTTAATATTATATTTGTCACAATTGAAACAAATTATATTATGGAGTTATGTAGAAAAAATAAAAAGCATATCAAATTAATTTCAAAATAATAAAGTCAAGTTGCTAACAGTACGAGGGGGTATTGATATATAGTCAGCCTTGGATGGTTCCAATATCTGAAAGTGAATATGGTTGCTATGGTTACAACTATGATGTTTTATAAATAAGTTGACAAAGTTTGACATCTATAAGTTGAACGGTGATTAAACTGTGAATTTTTGAAAACGGCATGTTTGCGAAAAAGCTAGAATTTGAAAAAGTTGAGTTGCGGTCAGTTATTAAATATTTATTTTTGAAAGGATTATCCGGCAAAGAAATTTTTGCTGATATAACAGACACTTTAGGTGATCAGTGTCCTTCATATGCAACTATTAAAAACTGGGTTGCGGAATTTAAGAGAGGAAGATCAGATGTTAAAGATGAGCACCGCGCTGGAAGACCAATTTCTGTGACCACTTCGGAAAACATTGATTCTGTCCATGATATGATTTTAGCAGATCGACGAATTGGGCTGAAACGTATAGCGGAAGCATTGAACATTTCCTATGAACGTGTATTTCATATTGTTCATCACGACTTGGATATGAGAAAACTTTCGGCCAAATGGATTCCAAGATGCTTGAATGCTGATCAGAAGCGTTTTCGTTTGACAACGTCGAAGGAAATTTGCCGTAGTTTTGAAGCAGACCCCTCAACATTTTTGGATCGGCTTGTTACTATGGATGAAACGTGGATTCATCATTATGACCCAGAGACTAAAGAGCAATCGAAAGAGTGGAAGCATTCCGGTTCTCCACGACCAAAAAAATTCCGTGTTCAAAAATCCGCTGGTAAGATTCTTGCTTCAGTTTTCTGGGACAAAGATAAGATAATTCTGACAGATTATTTGGAACAGGGCAGAACTATCACGGGAACATATTATGCTGAGTTGCTATCTGAATTACGTAAGAAAATTGTGGAAAAGCGCCGCGGAAAACTTACCAAAGGTGTTCTCTTTTTGCAAGACAATGCTCCTGCTCACAAGTCCTTGATTGCAATGCGCAAAATTCATGAAATTGGTTTTGAATTGGTTAACCATCCGCCCTATTCTCCGGATTTAGCACCATCAGATTATTATTTATTCCCAAATCTTAAAAAACACTTGAAAGGTAAAAGATTTTCCACAAATGATGAAGCCATACGTGCCGCTGAGGAGTGGTTTGCAGACCAAGACAAAGAATTTTTTTTAGAGGGTTTACAATTATTTTATAAACGTTGTGTTAAATGTGTAAGTCTTAAAGGAGATTATGTTGAATAAATAAAATTTTGTTTTGAATTATTGTGGCGTTTTATATGGTAGGCTAAGTATTTATCAACACCCCCTCGTATATTGGTTTCACGAAAGAAATTATCCCTGACTGGGCGGCCCGCAAAAATGTCATCATTAGTGGTCGCTTTTTTTTCTCATTAATGGTCATTCAAATGAATGATAGTTAGTTTAAGATCAGTTTTAATACATATCACCACCATATGTGTTATCACCAGACTATTCATACCATTTATTCGATTCTGTGCAGAGCAGTTAAAGTAGGACACGCCAGCACTGCGATCGAATTGAAATGACTTACTACCGATAACTTAACAATGGTAAAAGAGGGGCGGATGGGCCCGGCGATATACCGTGAAAATTCCCGGTAGGCAAATCGAATGGGGGCCAATGGCCAGTTGAAATTTAATATTTTAAATTTTACAGTACAAACTACAAAATATAAATATACGTAGGGATAGTTTTAATAATTTTGTTAATGAGAAGACTATACCATAGAATAATTACACACAGAAGCGACACTCCGTGTCGGTACCTTTCATGTTCCCCTAGTCAGTTCTATGACCTTGAAGCATTGTGTAGATGTTAACTTCCAGCTAGTTTAATAATAACATATATAAAAAAACAAGACTTATCTAATTGATCAATCCTTTTATTAACAATATTCAAAATACAACTTACTTGATTATTATTTTTAATAATATAACAACTGCATAAATTGTCATATTACTTCTAACACCCCCTCTCGACAAATATAATTAAAACAGATTAAGGAAAGATCTCAAATTTTCAAATTTATATCTAGTGAGAGGTTTTGTCATTATGTCAGCTATCATATTTTGGGATTCACAATATTGAATTGAAATAATATTACGTTTAATTAAATCTCTCAGATGATGGTGCTTTACATCTATATGTTTTGTTCTGGCATTAATCTTCTCGTTGGTTGCTAATTTAATACATCCCTGATTATCTTCGTACAGAATGGTTGGTAGGATTGCAGGCTCTCCGAGATCTCTTAAAAGTTGTTGAATCCAAACGATTTCTTGACTGGCGAGTGCAGCAGCAACATATTCAGCTTCAGTGGATGACAGACTGACACAAATTTGTTTTCTACTTGACCATGAAATAATAGATTCACCAAGTTTTAAAATATACCCACTTAAAGACTTTCTGTCTTTTGAATCTCCTGCCCAATCAGCGTCAACGTAACATACAAGATCTAAATTTTTATGAGGGGAAATCTTTAATTTTAGATTTAGAGTGTATTTTAGGTATTTAATAACTCTTTTAACAGCATTCCAATCCTTTTGACGCGGATTGCTAACTCTTCTACATAAAATTCTAATTGCTGCTATTACATCAGGACGAGTTGTTGTAGCAATGTAGAGTAAAGCTCCTACAGCCTGTCTGTAAATTTCATTATTCGGTAGAAGATCATTGTCATCATCTAGCTTCAAATAACTTGGATCCATCGGAGTTGTTGATCCTTTTGCTTCTTCTAAATTATATTTCTTTATGATTTCTTTAATTTTTGTTCTTTGGTGCAATAAGAAGTTGCCATTTTCTTCTCGTTCAACTTCAATGCCTAAATAGTATGTAATATCTCCCAAATTTTTCGTTTCAAACTTTTGATTCAGTATTTCTCCAAAATTGTTGATTGCTTTTTCATTAAAGTGTACTATCAGCAAATCGTCAACATATAATAATATGTACATCCAATTATCATCTTCGAATTTTGAATATAAACAAGAATCTGCTTCACTTCTTTTAAATCCTTGCTTCAATATATAATCATTAATAGCTGTGTTCCATGATCTTGCAGATTGCTTAAGTCCATATATTGATCGCTTTAGTCGACATACTAGATGTTCTTGCCCTGGCTTTACGTATCCTTCAGGTTGTGACATATATATTTCTTCTTCTACAGTACCATTTAGAAATGCAGTTTTCATATCAAAGTGTTTAACCTGCAGGTTTCGTGCAGCTGCAATTTTTAATAAGGTTCTAAATGTACTTTGTTTTGCTACGGGAGCAAATGTTGCATCATAATCCTCCCCATACTTTTGAGAGTATCCCTTAGCAACTAATCGTGCTTTATATCTTGTTTCTTCATTTTTCGCATTGTATTTAATTTTAAAAATCCATTTACATCCTATTGGTTTTCTACCCAAAGGTAATTCCGTAAGATTCCAGGTTTCCAATTTTTCTAACGATTTCATTTCTTCGTTAGCTGCATCTATCCATTTCTGCCGTTCGTCAGCAGACAAGTTTTCCAAATCTTTCCATTTTTCAGGTTCAGATAGAAGTGTAGATTGAGCCATATACGTAAATCGTTGGGGGGGAATACCTTTAGTCTTCCGTGAAGATATTCGTTTTAATTGTTCATCTGAATCATTCTCGATATTATCATCTTTCATTACAGACTCTTCTTTAAAATTTTGATTGCTTGAATCATGGTTTTCTTGTGTTTCTCTCTTCCTTGATGATACTTCAATCTGATTTATGTCATAATAATTTTCGAACTTTTTAATTAACGGTTCTTCATTTATTATTACACTTCGACTTTCTATTACCTTCTTACTATTATTTAACAAAATCCTGTAGCCCTTTTTATTTACACAATATCCTACCAAAATTCCCTCTTCTGCATGATAATCCCATTTTGTCCTCTTTTCTTTGGGAACGTGTACATAAGCCTTACTTCCAAAAATTCTTAAGTGTTTAATGTTCGGTTTCAGTCCATTCCAAAGTTCATACGGTATTTTTTCAATGGCTTTGCTGGGTAGACGATTTTGAATATAACACGCTGTGTTGATAGCTTCTGCCCAATATGTTTTCGGAATGTTGGCTTCAAAAAGCATTGTCCTAGCGCTGTTACATAGAATTCCATTTTTCCTTTCTGCAACTCCATTTTGCTCAGGATTGTAAGCTATTGTTGTCTGGTGTATAATTCCATTTTCTTTGAAGAATTGCTTAGATGTTTCATATTCTGTACCATTATCACTACGAAATATTTTTGGCATTCTTCCAAATTTATTATGAACATAAACTATATATTCACGTATTTTGTCTTCAACTTCGTCTTTTGTATGAAGAAAATATAACATTGTAAATCTTGAAAAATCATCTATAAATGTAATAAAATATTTCTTCTTACCCGGAGTTTCAGTTTTCATCGGTCCACATACATCTGAATGAATCAAATCCAATGGAGCCTCTGAACGGGAACTACTTTGTTTGGGAAATGACTTTCGTTTCATTTTCCCGTGAATGCAGCTCACACATTTCGTAATTACATCACATTTGTCAATAGTAACTCCTTCTGTTAATCTTTCTCGAAAAAGTTTCTTTATTGCGTCTGGATCTCTGTGTCCAAGTCGTTGATGCCACCGATGTATACAATTGACATGTTTTTCTGATTTTGCAAGATTTGCTATTTCTTTACATTCTAGTTGATACAAATTATTTACAATTTTACCTTTAGCTACTGGAATGTTGTTTCTAAAAATGCTGCAGTAATTATCTTTGAACATCATTTCGTTGCCATTCTGTGTCAATTTCTTCACAGACAATAAATTGCTCTTCAAATCTGGGACATGCAATACATCTCTAATTAAGATTTTTCTCGAAATTTTGGGGTTTATTTGACAATAAATATATCCATTTCCTACCCCTTCTGAAACCATTTGCTTTCCATCAGCAACAAATACCTTGTTTTTCCGATTTTTGTCTAATGTATCAAAAAACTGTTCATTATTTGCCATATGACTTGTGGCATCGGAATCAATACACCAAGCATCTGACTGTAAATGATTGACATATGTCACAAATGTCACGTCATAATTATCAGAAGATTCTTCTTCATGAACTGCACTTTTGGCCTTTTGTTTGAAGTCTCTATTCATTGTGTATTTATTTCGTCCTTTTAATAATGGACAATTAAATTTAATATGACCCACATTTTTACAATAATTACATTTACGCATATCTTTATTTTCATAATTATTGTGGTTTTTCTTAAAAGTACTTAGTGCAGAGTCTGTCTTACTTGTATGTGTGCTACTTGAGTTTTCAATTTTTCTTTTATATTCATCTATTAATTTACCTTTCACATACTCTAGAGTAAGTTCATCGTCAGGACGAGCATCAAGAGCTGTAATGAGTGTTTCATAATTGTCCGGTAAACCACTTAATAATAATGCTTCTATTTGCAAATCTCGTACTTCTTCTCCAATTCCACGTAGACGTTCTACAAGTTCCAATGTTCGTCGAATATAATTTTGCATATCTTCTTCTTTATTCAGTTTCGATTGATACAATTTACGCATCAAATACAACTTGTTTGTTAGATTGGCCCTTTCATGTACTTTCTTCAGTTCATTCCACATTTCTAATGCCGAATTGCATTGACATATATGTACAATTTGACTATCTTCTACACTGAGACAAATAGTACTTTGCGCTTTTTGGTCGTTCGTAACCCATACATTTGTCATAGGCTCTGGTTTCGGCTGTTCGATGCATGACCATACACCTTCTCGGATAAGTAACATCTTCAATTTAAATTTCCATGTTTGATAATTTTCATCAGTCAATTTTGCTACGCAGAACTTCGTTAAAGATGTATCTGACATTTTTATTTCTATTTATAGTCCTTCTGGGCCCATAACCTGTTAACTTCCAGCTAGTTTAATAGTAACATATATAAAAAAACAAGACTTATCTAATTGATCAATCCTTTTATTGACAATATTTTTATTTTGACAATATTCAAAATACAACTTACTTGATTATTATTTTTAATAATATAACAACTGCATAAATTGTCGTATTACTTCTAACAGTAGACCTTTAAATTTGTGCTCTTCCCCTATCTCTCAGATGTGAGGAAACTTTCCGATTTTAAACAATGGGCCCTTTAAATTTATGCACCTTCCTCATCTCTCTCTAACTTTCGCTTCTCTGTCTTGCTGTCGCTTCTGTATAAACCTATTCTGTAACTATACTGAGAAATTAAAAGAAAAAAACAAAAAGGAGATAAAATATTTTATCATAATAGAAACTCATAGTCATAGTACATGCTTTGTGACCGACCGATGTTGACATTCTGGTCTGCGTTGTGCAGTAATTATTGTCTCAAACGTTCTATATTCAAACATAATTTAGTGTAAAACAAAATTCGTGAATATAATAGAACGAATGTAATCAAATTTTTTTGATTAAATTTGTTATATTTAATTTCTTTAAGTTTTTTATCGTTTTATTATTATGCCATAAATGTGAAACATGATATGTTACAGCTGAAAACGGATAAAGTGAATTTCGCAGACAGAGCAGCGAACCTGAACCTGGGAGCCTCCATGGAGGAAGGCAGTAAGTCCCTGCTGAATGATTACGTGATCCAGGATGCCGGCTACCTACAGATGCGCGACAGAGGCGTTTGTCTCAGCATGCACCAACCCTGGGCGTCTCTTCTCGTCGCCGGCATCAAACAGTCAGTATACTGATATATTTTATATTTAGCCATTTTAATTCATAACGCAATCAGATAAGGTTGTGGGTGTTAATTTACAGGTAAAATGAGATTGTGTATGTTTGCATGGAAATTTTTATATTATTTTAAAGAGGAGGACATATGTAGACTTTGGGAAATCTAGTCCACATTATTATGTTGTAATCAGGGACTTAGAACTTAATCAGTACCCAATCCGAAAAAAATACAATTTTTTTTCGAACCCGAACCTGAACTGAACCGGAACTTTTCTAAGTCAATAAACATGAACCTCTTATATAGAACCATGAAACCACTGAAATAAAATGGACGTTGCCTTGGCTGCAAACTTCGGATTCAATCAAAAAACATCACTTTTACGACCTTGATACACAAATAACTATAACGAGTTCAGTTAATAAACAAATGTATAGCAAATAAATATGACGTAAGTAAATATTGATTATTTTTGTTCTAGTTACAGAGATTATTTAGTACAATAAACCAAGTATTTTTTATAAATATATGCTTAGAATAAACTTAATGTGATTTTTGAAATTTAACCATATTTTTTTAAAATCCATCATCTACGATATCCTTCTTTTCTGTTATCTATTTCTAAATTGTACTATTTTATTTGTTTTCTTCTATTTACTGCTGCTTTTAAGGTGAATATTGCATAAAAATATTACACAACGAAGGTTTGTATTCATTTATTTAATGGAATTTTGAAACAGCAATTCTGTATTGTATATTGATGACCTTTGAATTTGACGCGTTTGTCGCTTGCAGTACGATCCATAATAGCAGCAAATTTGCGCAGAGGTCATTTCCTTCTTGGTCTAATTATATTTTTTCAGCTCTCGTTCAACTATTCACATTGCAATGGTTCACGTATACGAGCAAAGAGAGCATATTTTACATATTCAGAATAAGTTATTTATTTACGTTTAAATAGTTTAATTCAGTCATGCCACGGACCTCAATACGAGGTTTGACATGGGTGCTTTCCAGTTATTTTGTGTTAATCTGAGTTAGTGAAAATAGTCGACTCCCACTGACTCTACGAATCTGTACCTTCAAGGGAGTTAGCACTATATTCAAAACAATATCTCAAAGAATGCAGAAGTGCATATTTAGTAAAGGGCAGCTAATGTATGTCATTCATCTAATAAAATAAAACTATTTTAGTAATTATAACTTAAAATTTAAAGTAATTTTATTATTTGTAATAAATATTCTTTTCATTCTCTTAAAAAAATCGATGCATTATATGACAATTGACTAATATACAGGAACGTAAATAGAGGACCCTAGTTCGTCGACTTACACGTACGGTGGAAGTGCCTGCTTCTCCCACTTTTCTTGGTTGAAAAACTGCGTGTTTCTCCAACTGTGGGAAAAGTAAAATGAGTCGGAGAAGTTCTTGTTTCTCCCAGATCTCTAATTATATTTTTTCGGTCTTGTTTAATTTTACATTGTAGCAGACCACCACTGATCATATATACTTCTGGATACGCCAAAGCATATAAAAAAGTGATGCCAATTCCAGCGCCATGTTCCGAAAGTCGGAATCTAATCCCAATCCTTGTTCAAAATGGAACAGAATAGACAAAGGTGTTTGTATTCTGTGATAAAATTATTTACCTCAAAATGACTGAAGCACTGTAACTATGTTCTGCCGATGTAAAAATAGATATTTTTAGTGGAAATCTATAAAACAAAAATTTAGATTGAGACCTCAGCAATAAGGTCGCACCGTGCTGAAATCGACATCAATTTTTTCCTAGGTTAATTGCTAACACCCAGATTAAAAAAAGAAGATTAAATTCGGAGTTAACTAACTTCAAATTTAATCCGGTATACATTTTGTGGGATTAGAGCGATTCACAAAGCAGATTAAGACCGGTGCTAAATACAGGGTTAGTTAACTCACATATTAGTTATTATTTATCCCGCAGTATCTTTTCTCGCCACAATCAATTACTTATAATTCAAATCGTCAAATGTTGTGTAATGTAATATAATACGATTTAAAATATATATACTTGGAATCGCTACAATACTTTAAAGAATGCGTTGCACAGGCGTAATGAAACTATTTTACTAACAGGTTGTCAAATATCACCACAAATCTTCCTCTATATCATTTAGAAATCTTGATCATCATTTACAAATATTGCTAACTCTACTAAACTAGTGGAGTTATCTCTTGGATTAAATAATATACTCAGGGGGCCTATTCTTTAACTCAGTGGTTAATTTTTAATCAGTTGGTAAAATTTTTAATAATTAAAAACAAACATTACAAGTGATGTTTTGATATTTTCATTGGAGTAAAAATTTATCAACTGGTTAAAAATTAACCATTGAGTTACAGAATAGGGGGTTAATCTTTTAATAAATTGGGATTGGAGTCAGTTTGACATTTCATGAAGTTAATAAAGGGTATAAATTTGGGGCTAACTTTATTCGGATTTAGTGAATAATCCCTTTATGAATTCGAAACAGAGTCAAAATCGGGAATAAAAGTGGATTTAGTGGTTAATCCCTTTTATGAATCTGGATGTAAGAGATCAGTTCGGCCCACACATACAATGTGCCGAGAGAGCACATTTTGCACATTCGGAATAAACTGTTTACATTTAATTGACTGATGCCATGTCACAGACCTCAACACTAGGTTATATGCGGTAACTCTATAACAGTACCCAAATAGAAAAGCTATTTCACAATCTTAAATCATATAATATACAAATTATCTGTCTCTGATGTTTATGATGTAATGTGGTAGGCACGAAGGGCGAACGTGGTACACTCCGCACCGAGGCACGCTGTGGATCGCGTCAACTGGTAAACCAGCGGACGCGAACGAGGTGGAGCAGATGGAGGCGTTCTACCGCGAGTACCACGGCAAGCCGGATCTGCCGTTCCCCGACTCCTACCCCGAGGGCAGTCTGCTGGGCCGAGTGCTGCTCGACGACTGCCTGGCCCAAGACGAGTACCGACAACTCTTCCCCCACGGCGAGAGCGAAAGCCCCTACGTGTTTGTTTGCTCCGACCCGCAGAAGCTCATGGTGCCCATACCCATTAAGGGCGAACATAAGTTGTGTGAGTTGCATTATAACTATATATTTTTTTATTAATTTTATTTTTCTTAATTCATTATATTTACTGAACGCCACATATAATAAGAAGGAATTGTAATCATACCTACTTTGACATTTTCAAGCCTAATTATTAGGTTTTCGACATTCATAAGAAATACAAAGTCGTTTTAATTGGGACAAAGTTGTCGCATTAGTTGGCCATTTTAATGATGTATTTGTTTTTCCAAAAGAAAGTATATCATTAGATATGAGCAAAAATCAATTTTTAGACAATTTGCCTTTTGACTTATAACTTTTTTATTTCATTTCATACAAGTTTCTAAATTGCTCATTCTACAGTCATTTTTTACGAGGAAAGCGAAAAACGTTAACACCGTACTGAAAGTTTTATAATATTTTTTTTTGATGTTATGAGGCGATAAGTTGATTAGAAATATTTGTAATAAATTACGAACACTTGTTTTTACCTGTCGCTACTCAGTGTAGGAATGTGTGTGTCTGTGGATAGATGAATGGATGTTGTCATAACGATTCCTCAAATACTAGTGAGTTAAGAAAATTGGAATATATGAGAATTTTTGTAAAAAATAATTTAATATTATTAACTATTACAAGTAATTAATAATTCGATAAATTTGTAACAATTATCGAATACTCTAAAAGGAATTGTACTAAAGGTATAAGTACTAATTATTTTAATAATTCATTTTACCATGTCAGCAGTCAAAACGCGGATATTCATATATACAAATTATATTTATTAATAAAAAGTGTAAAGAGGACAGACGAGAGATTATGTGCTGGCCACATCAGATTTTTTAATCTGTTTATTAATCAGGTGTAATTGGTTATTATGTAATTGTGCACTGTCAGTCATTGATTGTATATTAGTTATGTAAAAGATGAACGATATTAGGTCTTCTAATATTGAATTAGTAGACAAGTGCATCAAAATTCGGCTGCAAGTCATCTTTATGCAGAGTAATTTCCAAATAGAGGTGTTCTATATATCAACAATTCACTGATTTAATAATTTGTATAGTCTCTAATTGAATTATTAAATGATAACTAACTACAACTGACTGGTAAACAAATTAAGAAAAAAAGAAAAAGAAATGAAATTTAATAATCGTAGGTTACTACTACTTTCTCTAATTATCGCCCCTTACAAAAACTGAATAAAATAATAGTTATTTCTTTCATTATAAAAATTATACTGTTATATCACCCAATAAAAAATTAGAATACCGTATAGTTTGCTAAAAAAGGGGCACAAATTTTGAGTGTTGAGTATATTTTGACGTCTTGAATCTATAAAGTAGAAATTTTTCAAGTCACTGAATTTTAATATTATTGTAAGTTATTACCTGATAATGTATAAAGGCTGATTTATAAATGATACAAAACACAACATAATTTATAACAAACTACAGCACAAAACATAGATTTGCACAGTTTAGGAATTGACCAATATTATTTTTTCTGTTTTTCTATGTTCGTGCATATTCGTTATACTTCGTGGTAGTATAAATTAATTCTACCAGAGGGATGGCAAAATGTGTCTCTGTTTATTGCTTGACGCCATGTTTTCTGGAAGAAAATGGACGACGTAAATATAGTCAGTTTAGTAAAAAATATACAAATTTAGTATACTTGAGCCGCCCAATAGATGTAGAGGAAACTTCAACCACTAACCAGCACTAAATTTTAATAGAATGTTGTTATTGGTAAACCGTTTTTACATAGCTGCACGAGTTCAACTATTAAGATCGGTAACAAAAGAAACGGTGCTAAATCCTCAATTATGCCAAATGCCTAGCGCACGCAGAGAAATTTTCCACAAATTTCTTTCCAAAACAGAAGAAGTACTGAAAAGTTTCTGCAAAGTTAAAGGCGCCTTAGTGTTTCGGAAAGATTCTGACTCGCAACTAACTTGTGATCTATCAAAATAAATGATTTCATATTTATTTTTATGGAGTTAAATTTTCAGTACTTCTTCTTTGGAAAGAAATCTGTAGAAAGTTTCTTCGTATGCACTAGGATAGGCCTGCGAAAATTATTCGATTAGATCTACTTCATCGAAAGATTGATCAAAATGATCTCAGTAAAAAATATATCGTTTTGATTGTTTGATCAGTGGATTAATTTGATCGTTTCAACGATCACATTGAACCCATGGATCAGCTCATTCTTCATTGAGCAGGATACGACACAGGGGTACAGAATAGTTACATACAGAAGCGACACTCGGTGTCGGTACCTTTCATGTTCTCCTATTCAGTTCTATGAACTTAAAGCATTGTGTAGACCTATAAATTTGTGCCTTCCCCCATCTCTCCCTAAGATGTGAGGAAACTTTCCGATTTGAAACAATGAGCCCTTTAAATTTGTGCCTTCCCCCATTTCTCTCTAATTTTCGTTTCTCTGTCTTACTGTCGCTTCTGTATAAACCTATTCTGTGACAGGGGTTCGCATGCCTAGTCTATATTTGGACATGAGTACAACGCTTCAGCTCCCATTTCCCCATTTCATGCAAGATGTTAAAAAATAAGTCAAAATAAACCAAAAAGTATTATAAAGTATGTGTCCAAAAAAGAACCGTTTCAGAGATATGGGAGATTAATTCAGATGTAAATATGTAGAAAAATCTTTTTGAAATAAATTCAGGATTTCAAAATATATATGCACCATCAAAATTTTTGATCAATTTTTTTACCCGTATATGTGCTCGTGTAAATCTAATTCAGCTGAATAGACTTTAATAAAATATAATATTTAAGCTTTTGACATCAATGATACAAATAGATCCATTTTTGTTAAAAAGCGGTCAACCAGAAGTGATAGTTTACTCTTGTCATTTTTGTGTATATTTCGTAACAAACGTATATTAAAAAAAAAGAAAAGAGTTGCTGTAAAATATGTAAGTAAAAACCTTTAGTAAAATAATAATAATTGAATTTAGTAACTCTCCAAATTAAAATTATAAAAGGCTGGGGGATAGGCAGACTATTTTGTTTCTGGGTCAAGAGAGGGCACTGCGAGCAACATAAAAAGGGGCGCGACTTTATGTGATTTATGACATTATGAACCAATCAAAATTGGTTAATTTTCCTATTCCCTTCGTTCATTTCTCAGTAAAATGAACAGCCCCTGTTGTTTAATTATCAATTCGCTCTCTATAAGCAAACTGTTTTTGGTCTTGTGCTGAGCTAAAGAGTTTCAACTTTCGTTGTTTCTATTGCCTTTGTATCAGACACCGGAAGATTTTAATTCAGGCACAGAATAGTTGTGGACCTTTAAATTTGTTGACTAATTTGCGCTCAAAATTTAAATTTTTGTTCGAATGATAATTTTTAGAATGTAAAAATACTAAAATTATAAATTTAACATTATAATAAAAACAAATTAGATGAAATAATAGGTACCTACATAATTATATTTTTTCTACAGCAGATGTTAAAGTGTAATTTTATCAACTCAAAATAGTGGATAAAGTAGCACTTTAACTGCAATGATAGATAAAGTAACACTTTAACAGCACGGGTAGATAAAGTACTCTAACTTTTGTTTATTAGAAGTACATTTCCATAACAACGCACACTAATGACATTTTAAAATTGTTCTTAAATATTAAGTTAATTTTTCTAATTCTTTTCTCTTCAAAACCTGCTATAGAAGAAATAGAATTTTATACACGACGATAAAATTAAATTATCGACTCGAGAAAAATTGTATCGCTCGTGAATTAACACTTTTCGCTTGTCGATAAAATATTATTTATCTACAACTATTGAAATATGGGTACATTATACGTGTGATACTACATATAATATACTACTCATATTACACAAGTGTAATATGAAACGTTATATTACACGCTACACTTTTCTGTAATAAATAGAGCATATAATTTAAAAAATTATAATTATAAAAGAAACAGAAGAATTGAGGAACAAACAAGAAATAAGATCTTTTTACAAACGTGTCGTAGCCTTTAAAAGAGGATATCAACCGAAAAATATACAGTGTAGAGATATATATGGCAAATTAATATCAGGGAGTGAGAAAGTTTTAGAAAGATGGAAACAATATTTTGCTGATCTACTAAATGCTGGTCAATTAGTATATAATAACCAATTAAATTTCCATCAAGAATACCAAACAGCAGAAGTTGATACCCCGCCGCCATCATTAGACGAAATTTCAGGAGCGATAAGTAGACTGAAAAACAATAAAGCTTGTGGAGAAGATGGAATCCCAGCGGAACTTTTCAAAAATGGGGGACAAAAAATTGAGAAAGAACTACATGAACTACTTAAACTGATATGGGAAAAGGAAGCTATACCCAAGAACTGGAACACTAGTATATTAATACCAATATACAAGAAAGGTGATAAACTACTCTGCACAAATTATAGAGGAATTTCATTGATAAATATAGGATATAAGATATTAAGCATTATAATACACGACAGATTGAAAGAGTATTCTACGAATATTATAGGCAACTACCAAGCGGGTTTTATGGAAAATAAAAGTACCATAGACTCAATATTTAGTTTAAGAATGTTATCCGAAAAACTGACAGAATTCGGACGGGAGTTACACATATTATACATTGATTTTAAACAAGCATTTGACTCTCTGGATCGAAGTAAATTACTAGAAGCTCTACATAAACTTAGTATACCAATCAAATATATAAATCTAATTAAAATGACGTTAGCAAAGCCTTTAGCGACAGTAAAGATAGAAAATAAATTTTCAACTCCTTTCGAGGTAAATCGAGGAGTAAAGCAAGGGGATAATATCTCGCCATTATTATTCAATCTCATATTAGAGCATGCTATCAGAAACAGAACGCCTACGATCTCAGGAGTAAATATGAATGGTAAACACCAACTATTTGCATTTGCTGATGATATCGCCATAGTAGCAGAGACAAAGGAGGGAATTGAAAATATTCTTAGAGAATTGGATACATGCACGAAAACAGTTGGGTTGCATATAAACGAAGAAAAAACTAAATATTCCAAGATATCCAGAAAAACTAATAAATTAGAATCACATATAGAAATTCTAAATTACAAATTTGAAGTTGTTGACAAATTTAAATACTTAGGGTCAATAATTCATACCAATGGAAATAATCAAGATGAGATAGATTCAAGAATTTCGAACGCCTCACGATGTTTTTACTCCTTAAAATCTCTACTTCTATCACGAGAACTATCCAGGAAAACAAAAATAGAAATTTACAAATCATTAATAAAACCAGTAGTTACATATGGTTGCGAAACCTGGACATTGAGTAAGGCACAAGAGATTCGCATTAATATATTCGAAAGAAAAATACTGAGGGCCATTTATGGACCCATACAAGTGCACGAGGATCTATGGCGCAGAAGAACAAATATGGAATTAAAAGAATTATACAGCGAGCCAGATTTGGTAGCCACCATTAGAATGTATAGAATTCGTTGGCTGGGGCACTTGGAAAGGATGAACGATGAAGAGCCAGCAAAAAGAATCTATAAAGCAAACCCGGTAGGAGTACGACCCAAAGGAAGACCCAGAATAAGATGGATCGACAACGTTACCAACGATCTAAAGAAGTTAGGAATAAAAAATTGGAAACAAAAAGCGCAAGATCGAGCCATCTGGAAGAATATTGTAAAAGCGGCAGGAGCTCTAAACGGGCCGTAAGCCAAATGATGATGATGATGATGATATAATTTAACACATAACATTTTAATAAGCTGTTAATTTATTAATACTATATTTTTTATTATAAATATCAATATATATATGCTTATAAAAGTATAATAAATACAATTTGAAAAGTTATTTTGACATTTAAGTGCTACTGTGGCGCCATCTGTTATGCTATATATGAACTATCCACACCTAACTGAATATTTAACAAATAATATCAGATTTTTTATATGCCTGATAGTTGTAGATAAAGTATAGTATTTGACTCGCATAATATGGCTACATTACACTCAGATGATTAAAAATACTCGCTACCGCTCGTATTTTTAATTACATCCCCGTGTAATATAGCCTACATATTATGCTTGTTAAATAATATACTATTTATGGTCTTGTATAAAAAATAACTATTTGTCAACATTTTTATTAAACAAAATGTCTGTATTTTGCAAATTTATCAATAAATACAATTTTCTATTTCTTTTGGATTAGATTTAAAATTCATATTAGTGTATTTCATACCATAAAATATTCTTTGTTCTACATATAGTTTTCTTAATAACCTAGTGTAAAATTTCAGTTGAAACCCATTTTTTTACTAACTCGTATAAGCAATATTCTACAACACCTTTAATTAATACAAATCATCTTTTTAATATTTATATATTAAGTATTTTCTATGTATGTAATTATAAAAATATTCGTGCATTGTTTTCAAATTTATAATCTCAGAATTCTCCAAATTATAATCTTTTATTTGCTGATCTTGTATAGTTTAGGTTCAGTTCTGGCTCTTTTTTGATCTGTTTTTATTTTATCATATTTAACCTTAAAATTTATGGAAATTTCTTTAAAAATGTTTTTCTCGAACAATCCTATTAGTTAGTGAGCTCCGACTCGAACTGAGCGAAGTCAAGTGTGATGTTCAAATCCCAGCGCCGATAACCACAAAAATAAAAATACCATATACTTAAATATACATATATTACGAGAAATTATGCCTTATAATCATTCGTAAATATGCAAAATTACCAAGGTGATGGGAAATATGTTTAATTAATTATAATTCATTGATCGTTATAATAATAAAATCAGTTTTTCATATCGTCACAAATTCTTTTTAAGAATTATATAGAGTACAATTTTGTTAATTATACAGTATGAGTATATTATTATTTAACATATTGCCATACCTACACTTTCGACTTGTGTGATTATTGAATTATTACCATTAGGTATTTATTAGTGGTGGCAAAGTCCGGAAAAATTTGAGTCCGGACCCAAAGAAAAAAAAAGTCCGGACTTAAAAAAGTCCGAACTTTTCGGACAGTGTAAAATGCACCTTCACGGTCCGGACCCGTCCGGTGCATTTGTGTACCAGTGCACGGTCCGGTCCGGTGCGGTGTATAAATAAATTTACGAAGCAAATAAAATTAAGTTTAAGTGAAAAGTATATTTTTGACAGTAAAAAATAAAATATTTGCTGAATATTTATATTGCTTGTTTTAAATTATACATACAAAAACGGGGAAATTCATGCATTATTTTGTTGAAGTAACAGAAAAATGAACAAAAATAAATAAATTAAATTTAAAATGTTACTTTAAAGATAAGATATTGTATGATAAAAAGTAATACAGCGTTCTATAATATTTAACTAATATAAAACATTTTAACAAATTAATAATTATAAAGTTTTCCTTATCACTCTATAGAATTAATAAAAATAATACAAAAAAAAAACTCTTACCTTCAATGAAGAATAAAATAAACAGTATGAACGAAATTGCACTAATATTTTTCGACTTCTTTCAATAAACACGAATGAAACAATGAACCTGGACAAGCGAAATAAGTATTGCATTTTCTGGGAAGGTAATATAATAAAATCCTGAGAATTATTTGAATCTAACTGTAAAATGTTTACAGGTATCCTAAGATAATGGGTTTTCCGATTCTTCATTGGAAAAGAAAAGAATTGTTGCCATCTGCCTTGTTCTTAATCCTCTTATTTACAACCATTATACCTTATAACACAGCCTTAGTTGGGCCCGAGGTATAATACTTTTACTTATTTAAGTTAAGAATGCTAAATAATTTTTTAGGATGGAACCAGCCGGGTCCGGACTATCGCGGGTCCGGACTATCGCAGGTCCGGACTATCGCAGGTCCGAACACGGACGGGTCCGGACTCGGACGGGTCCGGATTTTTTCATTAATAGGGTCCGGACTTAGTCCGGACCCAAAGTACGGACTCAAAAAAATCTGGTCTCCGTTGCCAGCACTAGTATTTATTAATAGGAAGAAAACTTAATAAAATTAACTGTCAAATAATATACCTATAATTGAATCGTTTTTTATTAATTAATGACCTTCGTTACTGTTGTTAATTGAATAATATTGACAGTTTGTTGGAATAATATTATTCAATATTTCAATGTTATTTACTTAATTTAAAATCTATTAAAAATTTTATAAATCAATTTATATTCTCATATACGAATTACTGAAAGATAATAAATTATGTTTTTTGGGCGTTAAAATGCTTTGTACCACAATGGTATTCAAGTAAAATCACAGTATAGAAAACAAAAGTTATCTATACTGTGGTAAAATGGTCAGCCTGTACATACATGAGTAAAAAGATTAACCCACCAGCTCGAAAGTGCCAGTAGAATGATATTTCGCACGAATAGTGATATTTAATTCACATACCATACGATGCATAATGTTTTATCTTACATTATCGGCGTTTTACATTAAAACGTTATACTCGATCGCTATTGTTATTCTATATAAAAATTAATTGTTGACAAGAAATTTTGTTATTAAATTTTAAAAGCGACAATATAGATTATAATGAAGTATTTAAGTCACTTAATCATCATTTTTAGTGACAAACAATAAATGCATAAAGTACTCAAAATCCGCAATAATTTTTAGCCCAATCAGCTCTACTGCATCCTAGTAGAAAATCGTGTATTTCACAATCATTCAAATGGAATGAAAATCTAAACGAACCTGCTAACTTACCCCATATTCTTAGAACTTAGTGTTAGGGTAGCTAGGACCGCCATAAGTGAAAGTGACAGCTCGAGCATTATGCGACAATGCAGTGAGAAAAATTGGAACTAAAATTTACATGTGAAGGTATAGGGAAAATAGCAAATTGAGTACCATTCCTTTATTAAATAAACAATAACATGGAAAAAAATATGGTACATTGCTAACAACATTATCTAATGCCTGGTATATTTTTTTTCAATATTATTGTGTATAAGGAGACAAAATAAATAATAAAATTTACTGAAATATTCACTTTCAGATGTTTAATTATTTTATTCGATAAATGTTTAAAATTTTGCAAAATAAAATATACCAGGCACTTCGTGACACCTTTAGCTATTTTATTCATCAAAGAAATACAAAAAATATTTATGTACAAATGAATGGTACTTAAAATGCCGACAATGAAAAATGAAAAAATATTCACATTCAACATTTTTTTAACCGCTTATTTCAAAAAATTTAACTTTAAAATTTATGCAATATATAGTTCTATATGGTATCTTTCTCAAGAATTAATAACAGAATGTTACTATGTTTAGTTCTTAAAATACAGGGCATTAAATGTGACTATAAATATAGTATTTCGCTATCCCCCAGCCTTAATCAGTGTTGTATAGTATTTGAAATAAGTATTTGATGTAGATTAAGTATTTTGTTAATTTTTTTTATTTAAAAAGTATTTTGTGCTTTTATTTCAAATACAATTTAAAAGTATTTTATATTTTAATATATTAAAATACTTCTATTGATACAAAATACTTTCAATATTTGAAATATATATTGTATTTGAAATACCTAAGTGTAAGTATTTGAAGTTCATATTAGTATTTGAAATACATATTTGTATCTAAAATATAATCCGTTGTGCGTGGTCTATCATGGGTCGCGTAGGTATACACGAGTTGAACAAAACAATACGAATATTGGGGTTCCTGTTTTTCTGCGTACTTTCTTTCTCTAAACATACGCACACTATTATTGGTATACTAAATAACATTTAGTCTGATGCGACCGATGGAATAGGTTGGAGGACGGAAGTTTCAATAAAAAGACATGATGGAGTTTACATTAGCCCTCTACCTCGGAACTAAATACAAATAAAATACCAAATAATAAACTTCAGGATTTATGTTCTATTATCTGAAATCATTTTAATTATATTATTCATAAGTGTCAGTTAAGTAGGAGTATAGGCGATAAAAGTTATAGTAAATTATTAAATAATCTTGTTCACCAGTTTAATTTTCATGTACTATAACTCAAGTACACGTTTAAACAGAATGTAGATATTTTCTTATAATAAAAGACTTCTTTATCCTTAAAAATAACAAATAAACAAAAAAAATTTATGCACTGGGCCATTAACATCATGAATAAGATTCTAATAAGTTTAGTTGTGAATTTAAAAATGTGAAAAATAAGTGAATTCTCAGCTCTGCTAGGTGATATATACGATTTGATTCTTTAAAACAGCATTTTAGGGACTCCAAACTACCAAACTAATGATTTTAGGGAATGTGTACAAAATAATATTTAAAATACTCAAAAGTATTTGAAATACTTAAGTATTTGAAATACTTGAAGTATTTTAAATTCTTAAAAGAATTTGAAATACAATATTTAATATTTTAGTAGGTATTTGTTTGATTCGAAATTCTGAGTCGAAACTGAAAACACGCGGTCGATGTTCACCGATAATAAACTCTTTAAACAAAGAAATTATCGTGTATCTTTAATCGCGAAGTTAATATTCGGGTGAAGTTTAGTGCCGTATTTAATTTGGTGAATTTTATTGTTTAAAAGTATCTGTAGTTAGCGAGAAAACTTAAAAAATAGTGCAAAATTATAAGCAAGGTCACAGTTTTAAGTATATAAAAGTGTAATTAAACTAAGCAACTTGCAAACACGAGTGTGACAGAGACGTACTGTATAAAAATACAAAACAAAAAAATCCGAGTTATAAAGCAAACAAATAAATGAGCACGGAGAACTACGAAAAATTAAAGGACCTAAACAAGAGAAAAAGGGAGCGGAAGAGTGAGGAGGGAACCCTAGAAGTAAATAAGGACGGAACAACATCACCGGAAAACAAAAAAGGAAAACCACAATTCGAAATGGATCGACAAATACTAGAAAGATTAAATTTGATACTAAACGAGATAAAAGAAATGAAAGAAGATCTTAGAGGTACAAAAGAGGAAATAAAAGAAATAAAAGAGGAATTAAAGAGCACTAAAGAAGAAATGATATTAAAAGAAGAAAAATGGGACAAAGAAAAAGAGGCGCTACTTGACCAATTGGACAGATTAAAAACAACGGTTGAAAAACTGGAAAAGGACAACATAAAAAATAACACCATCATTACAGGATTCACCCCAAAAAATACAAATATTAAAGAAGAACTACAACGGTTCATTGAAAATAATTTGCATATAAAAGCAGAAATGAGCAATTGTTACCAAATAAAGAATACATCAAAAATAATCGCTATATGGAAAAGCTGGGATGATAAGCAAAAAATAATGCAAAGTAAGCATAAATTAATTGGAACCCAACCACCAGTTTATATAGACAACCAACTAACAAAAAAAGAACAATTTATCCAAGCTAAATTGAGGAAGTTAGCAAAAGAACAGAAAGAATTAAAACATAACGTAAAAGTAGGATATCAAAAAATAACAATAAACGGAGTAACATATAAATGGACAGATATAAACCTATACAATGGTGAGAACGTTGTAATGGATCTCGATTCAAAAAACTAACGGTAGAAAAAAATATAAAAAACAAAAAAAAAGACGGGAAATTTATTTTTAAGTTGGGTACCTGGAATATAAGAAGTCTGACAGGGAAAGAAATTGAGTTAATAGAAGAATTTGAAAAATCGGGCTTAGGAATTTTGGGAATAACGGAAACAAAAAGGAAAGGTTCGGGAGTACAAAAGATAAAGGGGAAACATATATTTATTTGTAATGGAGTAGCACTAGGCGAACAAGCAAGGGCAGGGGTAGGATGTGTGATAAGGGAAGATCTAACAAAAAATATAAAAAGATGGGAATTCATTTCGGAAAGAATACTAACAATTACTCTACAAATAGAAAAATATGACATTGGTGTAATAGTAACATATGGACCAAACGAAGACGACAGTGCTGCAAATAAGGACAAATTCTGGGACGAATTACAAGCAGCAACGGACAAGACAACCAAACCAACGTATATACTAGGAGATTTTAATGCAAGGGTGGGAAATAAAAATAAAGGCATAGAAGATATCATGGGAAAATTTGGAGAAACGACAATTAACAATAATGGTCGAAGATTAATTGATTTTTGTATTATCAACGATCTACTAATTACAAATACGATAATTCAACATAGAGATATTCATAAATATACAAGAGAAGAAAAAAGGCGCAATGAAAAGTCAATAATTGATTATGTACTATGCAACAAAAATCAGAAGAAAAACATTTACGACACAAGAGTGTACAGAGGGTACGAAATAGGCAGTGATCACTTTTTGGTAGTAACTAAAATGTCCATAAACAAAAAGGAAAAGGAAAACAACACAAAAAGATATAAAGAAATAAATAAGGAAATAATTAAAATATACAAATTAAAAGATGAAGAAACAAAACAAAAATATCAAGACTACGTAGAGAATATACTAATTAACACAAAAATGAGAAATAAGGACAATATTGAAGAATTATGGGAACTATTCAAAAATACTTTACACAAGGCAGCCAGGGAGACATGCGGTACGAAAAAAATATTTATAAACAAAAAACAAAGCTACTGGTGGAACGACAAAATTCAGAACGAGGTAAGACGCAAGAAACAGATATGGAAAGAATACCTTCATACAAATAAAGCAGAAATATATGAAAAATATAAAGAACAAAGAACAAAAGTAAAAAGGATAATAATTGAAGCAAAAAAACAATCTTGGGTAGAATTCGGCGAAACGATGCAAAACAACTATAAAGAGAATCGGAAACTATTTTTTAGAGCAACTAAAGCCTTCAGAAGAGATAAAAAAATACCATTAAAACAAATAAAAGATAAAGACGGACATATACTCACAGAGGATATAGACATTATAAAGAGATGGAAAGAATATTTTGAAGAGTTATTAGAAGTAGAGGAAGAACCAAAAAATACAATACAAGATGAAGAAATTATAGTAACCCCATCAGGAGAAATCAGTATAGAGGAAGTAAAGCAAGCAGTGGCAAAAATAAGAATAAATAAAGCACCCGGACATGACAATATTAAACCTGAACAAATAAAATATATGGGAGAAGCAGCAACAAATTTATTACATACCATAATAAATCAGTGTTGGAAGGAACAAAAGATACCCAAAGATTGGGAAACAGCAGTTATTCTACCACTGTTCAAAAAAGGAGACAATAGGATATGCGCCAATTATAGGGGTATATCATTATTATGTGTTGCATCAAAAATTTATGAAGCGATTCTGGAAGAAAGATTAAGAACAGAAATGAGAGGAAAACTAGAACCATCACAAAGCGGCTTCCAAAAAGGTCATAGCATCCAAGACCATATATTCTCAATAAAACAAATTATAGAGAAAACTTTAAAACACAACAACACCTTGTACATATGTTACATAGATATGCTAAAAGCTTTTGATAGGGTACCCAGAAATTTATTATGGCAAACACTACAAAATCGAGGAGTAAATACTGATCTAATAGAAGCCATAAAAAGCATCTACAGGAAAACATTAAACTGCGTAAGAACTGGCAACCATACATCAGAAAAATTTGAAACAAAGAGTGGAGTAAGACAAGGAGGTACACTAAGCCCACTACTATTTATCACCCTGTTAGATAGCGTAATAAAGAAAGTTAAGAATCAAATAAAACCAATACAAATAGGATACCTAAACATGGAACAAGTAACTATCTCAGAATGCGCTTTCGCAGATGATCTTGCCATTTTCGGTAGAACAGAAAAGAGCCTACAGACAAACCTAGAGATATGGAAAAAAGAGCTAGAAAAAATCAACATGAAAATCAATATACAAAAAACAAAATATATGAGAATTTCAAACGAAAACAAAGAGACAAATATCGAAATAGAAGGGACCCAAATCGAACAAGTCAGCAGCTTCAAATACCTGGGATGCATCATTGACAACAAAGGACACCAAGAGGAGGACATAAATAACAGGATACAACAAGCCAGAAAATGTTACTATGCAATAAATAAAGCAATTTTAAACAACAAACACATCAAGAGAAATACAAAAATGACAATTTATAAATCCATATACCAACCGATATTACTTTTTGGCAGCGAATCATGGATACTCAACAAAAGACAGGAAAGTAAGGTACAAGCTGCAGAAATGAAATTTTTAAGAAAAGTGGAGGGAGTGACGAAACTAGACAAAATAAAAAATGAAAAAATTAGAGAAAACCTAGAGATCCAGGCAGTAAAACAAAAAATAGAAGAAAAACAACTACAGTGGTATGGTCACTTAATTAGAATGCCAAATAACATTCCGGTCAAAAAAATCTGGTCGTGTAAAACAGCAGGAAAAATGAAGAGAGGAAGAAAAAAGAAAACATGGGATGAAGTAATTGACAAAATCCTGGAAGAGAAAAGTACAAACAGACAACAAGCAAAGACTATGGCGCTAAACCGAAAAGAATGGCTCAAATTTACAAGAAAAAATTAGAGACAAAATATAAAAACTCGACACCCGTAAAGGGTAAAAGAGATTTCGATTATATATATAGTAGGTATTTGTAATACTAAATATTTAAAATATAAAAAAATAAAGTATTTTACTAACGACTTGTAATACTTTTGTTCGGTATTTTGTTTCTGAAATACTTTTTATTGAGTACACTGGTTTAATATACAACTGAATATTTCATTATGAATAATTTCATACATCTAAAGTAATTTTTCTCTTTTTAGATAAACTGCCGTCAGCCGTGCACACTATGGCCAGTGATTCCCTCATCCTGAAACGCAGACTCGCTGGATAGTTTCATTGCTAGAATAAATTATTATTTATACAAAATTTGTATATTTGTATTGATCGTTACAGAAAATAATATGTAAATAAATGAGTATTCATTTTAATCAAACCATGGAGTTTTCCATGGTTTTTCTGTTTTATATATATTAATTTTCAAATAAAAATATTACATACATATTTTTTATTTTGCGATAATCCCATTAGAAAATAAGGAATGAATTAATAGTATTTACGCTTGTAAGAAGTTTAGAATTTAATTATTTGGGTTCGCTAAAGAAAATTTAGTAAAGTGAGATTCTGATTCAAATATAATAAGATATTACCAGATAAAAAATATAAATGTGGGAATCAGAATTTGAAACAAAAAAGATAGAAGAGTCAAGTTAAGTAGGGATAGAGCTGATGACGTTTAGTAATAAAAATGTTGATTGAAGTTGTTTATTAATAATATTGAATAAAACGATTTAATTACTGTCTTAAAATTAAGTTGTGAGTTTCATTGTGTCTAACTATTTCCCACAAATTTGGGGGCTCAACCACGGGATAGAAGACTCAGGAATGAAAATCTAAGACAACAACGACAGCCGTTACGGATAGTGGCAACGACGAAAGGAAGGTGTTACGAAATACAACTTATATCTTCAACGACGCTTGATGTTCTTTGAAATTGAAGCTGCATTTCAACCTACGACGAACACCAACGACGCAACGACGCTGTAGTAAAGAAACAAACCAAAAAAGAAAATGACGACATTAGAAAATATTATTAAAATAAACGCAAATATCAAATCAGCTCCAGTAAAAGTAATTAAAAAGCTGCATAATCTCATTTTCGAGAGCATTCCTGAAGACAGGTCGCATCGTAAGCGCCTTCGACTTTTCAACGGATTTAAATTCGAATCACAATCTGATGAACATAAAAGAAAAACATCATTCATAAAGGAGAACTTTTCAGAAACAGATTTAGTTATTTTTTGCGGTATTTTATGCATAGATTATACAGGTTCGAAAGAAGACTTGATTGAAAATATATGTGAAAATTTGATGGATTTGGAGACGCTTGCTGACAACATCGAAAATGAAGAAGACTATGAAGATGATGATCTACGACTGGACGAAGATAAAGAAGATACAAAGAAGACTCTGAAAGAAGAAGTCCAACGCAAAATAAAAGGAACAAAGAAAAATAAAGAAGTAACTGATGAAAAAGAAAACGATGTCATGAAAAAATTAAGCTTCACGCAATTGGAAGAATCAGAGCTGTCAAGTTTCAGTGAGGATTATGAATCAATACAAGGTGAAGAAAATAAAGCATCTGTAAATAAGCAACGTTTTGCTCTTAGTTTTAGGGATATTGAGGGCTTCCTTCGCACCTTTGACGGAAGTGATGAACTCCCAGTCAAGACGTGGATAGAAGATTTGGAAGACAATGCGGCGCTTATGGGATGGAGTAGTTTACAGAAATTTATTTTTGCCAAAAAATCGCTGACAGGTCAAGCTAAAATCTTTATTCAAAGCGAAAGAGGTATACGGTCATGGAGTTCATTGAAGAAAGCCTTGGCTGAAGAATTTAACAAGAAGGCAAGTAGTGCCGAAATTCATAGGCTATTACAGAAACGACATAAGAAGAGAGAAGAGTCACTTCAAGAATACTTCCTTGTGATGAAGGAAATTGCCAGTAGAAGCGATATAGATAATGAATCCCTCATACAATATACCATCGATGGCATCGAGGACAAGGCGGCAATGAAAGTGATGCTGTATGGTGCTACCAGCTTGAGAGAATTCAAGGAGAAATTACGTCACTACGAACGTGCATGTTCCAGGGTCTACACCAAAAACGATAGGATGGACAACGGGAATAAGACGATAGAAAATTTTAGACGTAAAGAATCGTCAACTGGAGGTGACATTTCGAAAAATGCAATTCAGAAGTGCTACAACTGTGGGAAAATTGGACACAAATCGATCGATTGCAGATTCAAAGATAAAGGTAGAAAGTGTTTCAATTGTAACAAATTTGGCCATGTAGCTTCAGGTTGCACTGAAGAGAAAAAGAAAAAGGACTTAAACGCCGTTGTGATGAATGTTACTTCGGTGAACAAGAACAAAAGAATTAAAGATGTATTTATCGCTGATAATAAAATCAATGCTCTGATTGACAGTGGTTGCGACTTGAACCTGATGCGAAACGATATATACGAGAAAATTGGTTCTCCAGCGCTGATTCGAACTGACATGATACTAACAGGATTCGCTAAGAATTTTGTTTCTCCTCAAGGCTATTTCAACACCAAAATGACGATCGATGAAGAAACATTTGATGTGGACATCTATGTTGTTTCCCAGGACACCATGAAGATGGAAATGATCCTCGGAGATGACTTCATAAATCAAGCGGATGTTCGAATGAACAAAGAAGGTATCAAGGTCACAAAGTTTGAAAAAGAAGCAGCAGCACTCATGTGTATTGCAACGATATACAACAAAGACGACTTGGACATCGAGGAAACAGCTAGCGAAGAAAGTAAGTCAAAAGTGCGACAATTAATGTCTGATTACAAACCCAATAAGACGAAGAACACCAATGTTGAGATGACCATCACTGTAAAACAAGAACAGCCAATCTATAGTAGACCTCGTCGATTGTCTCCCGCTGAAAAGAAGATTGTTGATGAGCAGGTGGAAATTTGGTTGGCGGACGATATAATCGAGCCCAGTTCATCAGAGTATGCCAGTCAAGTCGTAGTCGTAAGTAAAAAGAACGGCAAAGCTAGAGTCTGTATAGATTACAGGAAAGTAAACAAGATTACGGTCAAAGATAGATACCCACTCCCATTGATTGAAGATTTATTGGACAGACTGCAAAATGCACGAGTTTTTAGCACCTTGGATCTACGAAATGGATTCTTCCACGTCGGCGTCAGGGAGCAGAGTCGGAAATACACTGCGTTTGTCACTTATAGCGGCCAATTTCAATTCAAGAGGGTACCTTTTGGACTCTGCAACTCGCCAGCAGTCTTCCAGCGTTATATAAATACAGTATTCTGGACTTTGAATCGGGAAGGGATTGTTTTCGTTTATATGGATGACATCATTATCCCAGCCATAAATGAAGAGGAAGCCTTGAGACGTCTTGAGATTGTGTTGAAAGTAGCAGCTGACTATGGTCTGGACATAAACTTCGAGAAATGCCAGTTTCTGAAGAACAAGGTTGCTTATTTGGGCTACATGATTAAAGACGGTAAGGTGTATCCATCAGCAGAAAAGACGAAGGCTGTTGAAACTTTTCCTGAGCCGAAGAGTGTTAAAGACGTACACAGTTTTCTCGGTTTATCAGGATATTTCAGAAAATTCATCCCTATGTACTCGGTGATTGCTAAGCCGCTGAGTGATCTTCTAAGAGATGGCACCCAATTTCAGTTCGAAATCGAACAACGTGATGCTTTCACAAAGCTAAAGAGAATACTCGCGTCGGAACCAGTTCTACGAATTTACAACCCAAAACACGATACAGAACTACATACCGATGCCAGCAAACACGGATATGGTGCAGTTTTACTGCAAAAATCTCCCGATGACAACCAGTTTCATCCGGTTAGTTATATGAGTATGAAGACATCAATCCAAGAAGAAAAATACAACAGTTACGAGCTAGAGGTACTCGCCATAATGACTGCCTTAAAAAAGTTTAGAGTGTACCTTTTGGGTATTCAATTTAAGATAGTTACGGATTGCCAAGCTTTCCAGAAGACGATGGATAAGAAAGATTTATCTCCAAAAGTAGCCAGATGGGCAATGATACTTGAGGAATTTAATTACAAAATAGAGCACCGATCCGGAACGAAGATGCAGCACGTTGACGCTTTGAGCAGATACTTTAATGTTTTGTATGGACATGTCAACAGTCTGCTTTACGGAATAAAGCGTGCTCAACGACAAGACGAAGGTATCGTCGCAATAGTAGAAATCCTCCAGGACCGTCCATACGAAGACTACTTTCTACGAGATGGACTAGTTTTCAAGTTTAATGAAGGACAGGAGCTTCTTGTTGTTCCTCGAGGTATGCAAAACGAAGTTATCAAAACGATTCATGAAAAGGGGCACTACGCCTTAAAGAGGACCGAAACAGAAGTAAAACAAGAATATTATATACCCAATTTGACCGAGAAAGTCAAATACGTAATTGCCAACTGTGTGAAATGTTTGCTCGTTAACAGAAAATCTGGGAAACAAGAAGGTTTCCTTAATCCCATTGTTAAGGAGAGTAAACCTTTGCACACATTTCACATCGATCACATAGGACCTCTACAGTCAACTCACAAGGGATACAATCACGTATTAGCTGTTGCGGACAGCTTTACCAAATTTATCTGGTTATATCCCGTCAAGACGACAAAAACATGTGAAGTTGTTGCAAAGTTGGAAATTCAAAGTACTAATTTTGGTAACCCAGTGCAAATTATTTCAGATAGAGGCACAGCTTTCACTTCAATGGAATTTGAAGAGTATTGTACATCTCAAAGAATCAAGCACATTCTCGTCACCACCGGTTTACCAAGAGCAAACGGACAAATAGAGCGCATGAATTCTATAATTGGCTCTATTGTCGCGAAACTAGCAATAGATGATCCTACAAAATGGTATAAGTTTATACCCGCTGTCCAACAAGCAATGAACTCTACATATCAGAGAAGTATTGGCAGGACACCTTTTGAACTCATGATCGGAATTAAGATGAGAAATATGACGAATTTACACATAATTGAGATGATCAATGATGAGCTAATAACCAATTTTAAAGAAAACCGAGACGATATGCGTGAAGATGCAAAACTGCAAATTCAAAAGGTTCAGGAAGAGAACCGTCAGAATTTTAATCGCAACCGTAAAGAATCAAGAAAATATAAGATTGGAGACATTATCGCCATAAAACGAACTCAATTTGGACCAGGGCTAAAATTAAAGCCGAAGTTTCTTGGGCCTTACGCCGTAACGAAAGTGAAACCTAACAACGCTTATAATGTTCGTCGCCAGGATGGTGCTGAAGGACCATTTATAACAACTTCGACAGCTGAGTACATGCAACCATGGCCCTTAGGACTTTCATCATTCGAGGCGAATGATACTCAGGATGGCCGAATGTGGGAATCAGAATTTGAAACAAAAAAGATAGAAGAGTCAAGTTAAGTAGGGATAGAGCTGATGACGTTTAGTAATAAAAATGTTGATTGAAGTTGTTTATTAATAATATTGAATAAAACGATTTAATTACTGTCTTAAAATTAAGTTGTGAGTTTCATTGTGTCTAACTATTTCCCACATATATTTAATGGAACAAAACACATATACAAATATTACTGAACAAGAATAACACACTAATTAACAGTAATACAATAAAACAAACAAATAATTGTAATAAAATGAATGATAGATGTGAGGTGCAAACCGCTTAATGACGCCAGTGGCGTATTTAAGGGGAGGGGCGATGGGGCAATCCCTCCCACCCCCTTAGACGGGCAATGTTTTCGAATTTAGAAAATAATAATAAATAAATCTGAAGCCCAAAAGCGTCTGATATACGTAAATATTATAAAGAATTTAATTTGGAGTAGAATTGTCAAGGGCAAAAACTAATTGTCAAAATATTGTCTGGAAACAAATGCGTAATTTATAATGAATCTAATATTCCCGTCGGTGCAAACGAAGATCTTATACTATTTGGTGCTAATATTTATTTACAAGAAAATAAATTCTTAACTATCAATAATAATAATGCAAATATGAACGTAGCTTTTCTATATCTCCTATACTAAACGATTACATTCACTATTAATATATCTCACTTTCTATAGATTCATCACGACAAACGATTAATTTTTATAAGTAGCTACAGCCTGAACCATACAAGAGATTGATGTAATTTTTTTTTTAGATTGTAGGGAATAATGTGAATTACGATCCTTTTGGGATCTCATATTTTTACTGTGAGTGGTTTTCATGTAAAAAAATAAAAACTGTGCATAATTAGTACCTTGAAACAATGGATCCCAGATGCCATGTCTAACTTTAAGAAGAATCACGCCGTCATCCGTCACTTTTGACAATCTGTCTATGAACTTTAAATGAGTATATCTTTTAATAGAACATTGATATCAAAGATTTAAAAAGAATTTCATGAATAATAGACTTGAGCAAAGGTGTTACAACTAATTTAAGTTTAAAACATAACGAATTTAATTAATATAAATTTAGACGTTTCCAATGTCAAAAGTCAATGTTGCCAAATGTGTGATGAAGTAACTAAATTAAAACCAAATATTTCTAAACTAACTTCACTGAAGACGGTGGCAGTTGTATTAGGGTTGACAATATTAATTTATAAATTTAAAAATTAACTACTATTTTTTAATGCAAACAGTGTTGCCAAATTATAAAGTAACTAAATAAAAATCAAATAATCCTAAATAAAATAAATTGAATACTTTGCTGTGTTTGTTATCAAAAGAAAGGAAACCATAAGGGCCAGTTTTAAAATGACAAAAAAAATGTGTCATGTCGATCTGCATTTGTTTTCCGTAAAAAACGACACAATACGGACTGGTGTGCACGAATGACAAAAATGTTCCATGTAGATTAGAATTTGTTTTTTGCATAATGTTGTCTGAAAAATGTCGTGTTTGGGTATTTTCAAATTACAAAAGTCAATGTTGCCAAATGTTTAATAAAGTAACTAAACAAAGAACAAATATTCCCAAATGAAAGGTTACTGCAGACAGTGAATATTATATTAGGCTAGGTCACGATGAGGGCTAGCGTGAAAAATTAACAAAAATGTTCTATATCGAACGGCTTTTGTTTTTTGGAAAATGCTGTGAGAAGTATGTGGTGTTTGGTATCAAATGAAAAGGCTCGATAAGGGCTGGCGTGTAGAATTAAGAAAAAAGATCAATGTTGATCGGCTTTTGTTTTTGCAAAAATTTCTCAAAGATATGTCGAGTTTGGTCTCAAATGAAAGGTCTCGTTGAGGGCTAGCGTGCAGAATTGACAAAAATGTTCCATGTCGATCGGCTTTTGTTTTATGCAAAAAGTTGTCAGAAGTATGTCGTGTTTGGTATCAAATGAAAGGTCTCGGAGAGGGCTAGCCTGCAGAATTGACAAAAATGTACTATGTCGATCGGTTTTTGTTTCTTGCAAAAAGTTGTCAGAAATATGTCGTGTTTGGTATCAAATGAAAGGTCTCGTTAAGGGCTAGCATGCAAAATTAACAAAAATGTTTCATGTCGATCGGCTTTTGTTTTATGCAAAAAGTTGTCAGAAGTATGTCGTGTTTGGTATCAAATGAAAGGTCTCGGTGAGGGCTAGAGTGCAGAATTGACAAAAAATGTGCTATGACGATCGGCTTTTGTTTTTTGCAAAAGGTTGTCACAAGTATACAGGGTGTTCCATTTAAAAGTGCCACCATTGCTATCTCGAGAACTATAAGAGCTACGAGGTTGGTTAAATTAGCAAAGAACCACCATTTTACAAGACTAATACAATGAGCAAAAAAAAATTTTTTTTCAACCAGTGGTTCTCAAAATACTGGACACAACTTTCTTATTTTAAATGGGAACGTATGTTTATTTTTAGGTCATTCGATAGAGTATTTTTTTCTGAATTCAACGATATAAATCCTATATACTAAACGATTAGATTCACTATATATATATCTATAGATTCATCACGAGCATCGAGTAACTTTGGTAAACGCCTACAGCCTGAACCATGCAAGTGATTGTTATAATTTTTTTTTAATATGTAGGAGCTAATGAGATCTGGTGCCTTTTGGGTGTCTCATATTTTTACTATTAGTAGTTTTCGTGTAAAAAATTAAAATTGTGCACAAATGCTGCCTGGAAACAATGGATCCCAGAGGCCATGTCTAACTTTAAGAAGAATCACGCCGTCATCCGTCACTTTTGACAATCTGCCTATGAACTTTAAATGATTATATCTTTTAATACAACATTGATATCAAAGATTTAAAAACAGTATCATGAATAATAGACTTGAGCAAATGTGTTACAACTAATTTAAGTTTAAAACATAACGTATTTAATTAATATAAATTTTGACGTTTCCAATGTCAAAAGTCAATGTTGCCAAATGTGTGATGAAGTAACTAAATTAAAACCAAATATTCCTAAACTAACTTCACTGAAGACGGTGGCAGTTGTATTAGGGTTGACAATATTAATTTATAAATTTAAAAATTAACTACTATTTTTTAATGCAAACAGTGTTGCCAAATTATAAAGTAACTAAATAAAATCAAATATTCCTAAATAAAATAAATTGAATACTTTGCTGTGTTTGTTATCAAAAGAAAGGAAACCATAAGGGCCAGTTTTAAAATGACAAAAAAAATGTGTCATGTCGATCTGCATTTGTTTTCCGTAAAAAGTTGTTAGAAGTAAATCATTCTTGGGTTTTAAGGAAAGTTATATTAGGCTAGGTCACGATGAGGGCTAGCGTGCAGAATGAACAAAAATGTTCTATATCGAACGGCTTTTGTTTTTTGGAAAATGTTGTAAAAAGTATGTGGTGTTTGGTATCAAATGAAAGGGCTCGATAAGGGCTGGCGTGTAGAATTAAGAAAAAAGGTCAATATTGATAGGCTTTTGTTTTTGCAAAAATTTCTCAAAGATATGTCGAATTTGGTCTCAAATGAAAGGTCTCGTTGAAAGCTAGCGTGCAGAATTGACAAAAATGTTCCATGTCGATCGGCTTTTGTTTTATGCAAAAAGTTGTCAGAAGTATGTCGTGTTTGGTATCAATTGAAAGGTCTCGGAGAGGGCTAGCCTGCAGAATTGACAAAAATGTACTATGTCGATCGGTTTTTGTTTTTGCAAAAAGTTGTCAGAAGTATATCGTGTTTGATATCAAATGAAAGGTCTCAAAGTGGGCTAGCCTGCAGAATTGACAGATATGTACTATGTCGATCGGTTTTTGTTTTTTGCAAAAAGTTGTCAGAAGTATATCGTGTTTGATATCAAATGAAAGGTCTTGGAGAGGGCTAGCGTGCAAAATTGATAAAAATGTGCTATGTCGATCGGTATTTGTTTTTTGCTAAAAGTTGTCAGAAGTGTGTGGTGTTTGGTATCAAATGAAAAGTCTCGTTGAGGGCTAGCGTGCAGAATTGACAAACATGTTCCATGTCGATCGGCTTTTGTTTTATGCAAAAAGTTGTCAGAAGTATGTCGTGTTTGGTATCAAATGAAAGATTTTGGAGAGGGCTAGCGTGCAGAATTGACAAAAAATGTGCTATGTCGATCGGCTTTTATTTTTTTGCAAAAGGTTGTCACAAGTATATCGTGTTTGATATCAAATGAAAGGTCTCGGAGAGTGCTAGCATGCAGAATTGATAAAAATGTGCTATGTCGATCGGTATTTGTTTTTTGCAAAAAGTTGTCAGAAGTGTGTGGTGTTTGGTATCAAATGAAAAGTCTCGTTGAGGGCTAGCGTGCAGAATTGACAAAAATATTCCATGTCGATCGGCTTTTGTTTTATGCAAAAAGTTGTCAGAAGTATGTCGTGTTTGGTATCAAATGAAAAGTCTGGGTGTGGGCTAGCGTGTAGATATGATAAAAATGTTGCATGTCGATCGACTTTTGTTTAATGTAGAAAGTTGTCAGAAGTATGTCGTGTATGGTATCAAATGAAAGGTCTCGGGGAGAGTTGGGGTACATAAATGACAAAAATGTTTCATGTCGACCGGCTTTTGTTTTTTTTTGCAAAATATTATTAGAAGTATATCGTGTTTGCAATCTAATGAAAGGTCTCGGTGAGGCCTGACGTGCAAATATAAAATAATTGTTTCATGTAGATTGGCATTTGTTTTTTGCACTGACAGCGGAGCTCTAGGGAATGCTCGGCGTAGCCGAGAATTCGCTAGTCACTATACTAAACGATTAGATTCACTATATATATATATATCTATAGATTCATCACGAGCATCGAGTAATATTGGTAAAGGCCTACAGCCTGAACCATGCAAGTGATTGTTATAATTTTTTTTTTAATTTGTGGGGGCTAATGAGATCTGGTGCCTTTTGGGTGTCTCATATTTTTACTGTTAGTAGTTTTCGTGTGAAAATTTAAAACTGTGCACAAATGCTGCCTTGAAACAATAGATCCCAGAGGCCATGTCTAACTTTAAGAAGAATCACGCCGTCATCCGTCACTTTTGACAATCTGTCTATGAACTTTAAATGATTATATCTTTTAATAGAACATTGATATCAAAGATTTATAAACAATTTCATGAATAATAGACTTGAGCAAAGGTGTTACAACTAATTTAAGTTTAAAACATAACGTATTTAATTAATATAAATTTTGACGTTTCCAATGTCAAAAGTCAATGTTGCCAAATGTGTGATGAAGTAACTTTGACAAGTATAAGTACGAATATTGAACTACAATAATTTGGAAATGGACAAAGATATAATTAACTGAACTATGTATCCGTACTTTATAATATTGTGCAAAATATATATTATTATTTTAGAAATTGTATATGGTATAATTTAAATTTTCTGACATTTAACGTTTGTTATAATTGGTTATAACATATAAATTTATACTAGAAATTTTGCAACTTGATACAAATACTCAGAACATATGTTGGTTTGTACTTATTATATAATATATTATTTAAATACATATAAAATGATATATATGTATGTATAAGAAATATAGAGAAAGATATAAAAAGGAAAGAAATATACAAAAGATTGGAAATAAGCAGTACTAAAGAATATGAAAGACGAAAGAGTACAATTTATTATTCCTACAAAAGCAGAAACATTATTTTTCAAAAAATAATTCAATTAATTGACATTCTGTTCTTTATATACAAGAGAGTTATAGGAATAATTCAAATAACGCGCATTTTTTGAGCAGGTATTCTTATTTTGATTCATATGCGTTTCAACCCTCTATTTTATTACGTGAACGACAAGTTCGAAGAAATTAATCATTTGTCAAAATATGTTAGTTGTCAGACCTTCATAATTTACTTAAAAGTCTTGCAGCACATTGTTGTTTATTGTATTTGCAAAATGACAAGTACACCTATAATTGTAAGCCAGAACATATTTTGCATACCTATTAGAAATAGTAAGTTTCAAATAAATTCCTATTATATTGAATAACAAGTTATTTATTATAGGTGTTTTTTAGTACTGTCCTGAGTACTGTACTTCATTTTAAATTAGACAGGCGATAAAAAATTAACTAATGATAATAAAAAACTACATAATATCATTAGAAGATTATGACTTAAAATCGACTATCGGATATTTTCAATTCTGAGCTAAAATCGTTCACAATGCTAGACAAACAATACGTGGTATTAATTTCCTGCAATCTGTTAATAAAATCTGTAAGTACCAGAAGATATGTTTTAACTTCGAATGAATGTATGTACATAACACATTGTTTTGTCCTAAAACATCTTTATTATGAAAAAAATAATACAAGCTGGAGGGGATGTACTATTTTTATTTTTATTATAAAATAATTATTATGAAACGAACGAAGTAGAATTTAAAATAAATTTAATAAAATACGTTTTATGATGAATATGTTTTTAATGCAGGATTAGTTTATCGACTGGTTGTTAATATGAAGAAAGTATATCGTGTTTGCAATCTAATGAAAGGTCTCGGTGAGGCCTGACGTGCAAATATAAAATAATTGTTTCATGTAGATTGGCATTTGTTTTTTGCACTGACAGCGGAGCTCTAGGGAATGCTCGGCGTAGCCGAGAATTCGCTAGTCACTATACTAAACGATTAGATTCACTATATATATATATATATATATATATATATATATATCTATAGATTCATCACGAGCATCGAGTAATATTGGTAAAGGCCTACAGCCTGAACCATGCAAGTGATTGTTATAATTTTTTTTTTAATTTGTGGGGGCTAATGAGATCTGGTGCCTTTTGGGTGTCTCATATTTTTACTGTTAGTAGTTTTCGTGTGAAAATTTAAAACTGTGCACAAATGCTGCCTTGAAACAATAGATCCCAGAGGCCATGTCTAACTTTAAGAAGAATCACGCCGTCATCCGTCACTTTTGACAATCTGTCTATGAACTTTAAATGATTATATCTTTTAATAGAACATTGATATCAAAGATTTATAAACAATTTCATGAATAATAGACTTGAGCAAAGGTGTTACAACTAATTTAAGTTTAAAACATAACGTATTTAATTAATATAAATTTTGACGTTTCCAATGTCAAAAGTCAATGTTGCCAAATGTGTGATGAAGTAACTTTGACAAGTATAAGTACGAATATTGAACTACAATAATTTGGAAATGGACAAAGATATAATTAACTGAACTATGTATCCGTACTTTATAATATTGTGCAAAATATATATTATTATTTTAGAAATTGTATATGGTATAATTTAAATTTTCTGACATTTAACGTTTGTTATAATTGGTTATAACATATAAATTTATACTAGAAATTTTGCAACTTGATACAAATACTCAGAACATATGTTGGTTTGTACTTATTATATAATATATTATTTAAATACATATAAAATGATATATATGTATGTATAAGAAATATAGAGAAAGATATAAAAAGGAAAGAAATATACAAAAGATTGGAAATAAGCAGTACTAAAGAATATGAAAGACGAAAGAGTACAATTTATTATTCCTACAAAAGCAGAAACATTATTTTTCAAAAAATAATTCAATTAATTGACATTCTGTTCTTTATATACAAGAGAGTTATAGGAATAATTCAAATAACGCGCATTTTTTGAGCAGGTATTCTTATTTTGATTCATATGCGTTTCAACCCTCTATTTTATTACGTGAACGACAAGTTCGAAGAAATTAATCATTTGTCAAAATATGTTAGTTGTCAGACCTTCATAATTTACTTAAAAGTCTTGCAGCACATTGTTGTTTATTGTATTTGCAAAATGACAAGTACACCTATAATTGTAAGCCAGAACATATTTTGCATACCTATTAGAAATAGTAAGTTTCAAATAAATTCCTATTATATTGAATAACAAGTTATTTATTATAGGTGTTTTTTAGTACTGTCCTGAGTACTGTACTTCATTTTAAATTAGACAGGCGATAAAAAATTAACTAATGATAATAAAAAACTACATAATATCATTAGAAGATTATGACTTAAAATCGACTATCGGATATTTTCAATTCTGAGCTAAAATCGTTCACAATGCTAGACAAACAATACGTGGTATTAATTTCCTGCAATCTGTTAATAAAATCTGTAAGTACCAGAAGATATGTTTTAACTTCGAATGAATGTATGTACATAACACATTGTTTTGTCCTAAAACATCTTTATTATGAAAAAAATAATACAAGCTGGAGGGGATGTACTATTTTTATTTTTATTATAAAATAATTATTATGAAACGAACGAAGTAGAATTTAAAATAAATTTAATAAAATACGTTTTATGATGAATATGTTTTTAATGCAGGATTAGTTTATCGACTGGTTGTTAATATGAAGAAAGTCTTTATTGGAGTTGCGATCATCTAATAAAATCCACTAATACACATATTAATGGATTTTATTAAATTACAGTAACTGCAATAAAGACCTTCCCCGGTTGTTTTAATTTGTAATTTTCATTTTACAGCTATGAATGTGAAAAAATAATAATGTAGTTACACTGAACAATAGTTGCAGCAAAAATACAATATGAATGATTATACACAAATTTTGAATGTATTTCATGTAAGTATACATTTTAGTTCAATTAATTTCTACCAATACGTTTAATTTTATTAACAGTTATAATGTTATTAGTATGAATCAGTGAAGAAGTTCATGTTGCAACCATTTGAAAACTGCTAGCATTTAGAACATAACCACTAATGCCAGAGTATCAGTTTTCGCTCAAAGGTTCGTCCTTGTCTTATGATCAATTAAAAAAGAAGTTAAAGATTCGAACAACAAACCTTGCATCTGTGACACCCACGCTAAAAGTAAGTGTATTATAATTATTTCGTTATTGTATATAACACGTTCATTTCGTTTTAAAGGAAAATTCTCATTTAAATTAAAAGTATATTTGTGTTATAACATTACTAATAAATTATTATTTAAAATTTTTGAATTTTTAATAATTTAATTTTTCGATTTATCGTTATGTACGCTGTCGGTATTAATAATTTCACATTTACCGACATTTCGGAAATACTAATTTTAGATCAGGGACACAATAGAAAACAAAATTTGTTTATTAAAAATATTGCTTCTTCACCTGTGTGTAGAGTAATTTCATTGTGCTTTGTTACAATATATTTATATTGCGAATTAATATTCATTATCTTTGATCTGAGCTGCAGTAGTTACAATAAAATAAATCCCGTTTAGTGTGCCGCTATATTCAAATCTAAGGTGAGAAATATTTTATATCTTTTACAACCCTCGAAAAATCAACTTGCAAGTTCGCAATTTACAAGTAGAAAAATGTCATTTGCAACCAAGCTAATATAAATTTTAATTTGTGATTTTACTATTTTTTTAATATTATTTAATTTCTTATTAAATTCTATGTTTTTCTTGTTTACCCCGCGCCAGTAGCCAGTAAATTTATTAGGTGGTTGATTCTTGGCCATTTTTAATAGTACTTTTATCTCGCAATTTTTTTTATTTTTAGAATTTTAAAATGTTGCAGACGTTTCTGTTACATCCAAAAAAAGATGAAAATTGCGAAAAGTTGACTATTTTATTGTTATAGATAATTAGCAATCTATAAATGTATTTTTTGTGAAAAATCTTTAAAATACATATATCTATTTACCGAAAACAATATTTTCATTTAAATTTTATTTATTTACAAATAAAACACACAATGTAAACTATTCGCAAATTTCTTGAAGTCCAACCATGATACCATGTCTTAAATACCTCTACTATTAAATTATAAACATATTTTTATATGAATATACATTTAATTAATAATTAACGTGAAATATATCATTATCTTACAAACTATACATAAGAACACAACAGATGACAGTTGTTTAAATTGCGTGGTTATAGTTTGTTCACTACAAACACAATCTCAAATATATTATTATATTTCACGTTATGTAATTGCCGCTCGATTATGATGAAAGCAGTTTCACGGCCTAGACATTGTACATAGTTTGCAATATTTAGTAATTTAGCAATCTAATAATACAAATACACATTTATTTCGTATTAATTTTTTATAATGCTATGCATATATTTTAAATATTAATTTTACTGTAGGTTTACAACTTGACTGCAGCAGAGTAAGAGAAAGAGTGCAGAATTCCATTATCCTAACAGAAAAGAACCTGATCGACTTATAATCGAAGGCCTGACGTAATTATTGGTAATTATAAATATTGAAAAGAACAACGCACTCAAAAATTGTAAGTTTTGTATAATTTGTAAGTAAATAACAAAATGCCAAGTAAAGATAGAATTAACCGTCTTAAGCGCAAGCAAAACAAGGAGAAAAATGCGGCAAAAAATAATAAAAATGATAATACGGGAAATATAGAAGAAAACTTTATTAATAGTCAGGTTCAATCAGGTTGTAGGAGTATATCTGTCATTTCAGTAGCGGACAATAATATCAATAATGTACATACAAGTAATCAAACGGGTAATATAGGAATTAGGACAGTAAACTATCAGATTCAATTAATAGACCAGGATATTAACACGTTGCTAAATCCTGCAGGGTACTTAGAAGACGTACACATAGACTTTTTCTTTTCTTTAGTCCGTTCTATGACTGAGTTCAACCCTCAGCCTACAGTATATGTAAATGCGCCGGACCGTATCATTCCAGTTCAACAAGGAACTAAACACTTACAAATTTTATTCGTGCCAGGTGCAAATATTGATAGCATTGGTCATTGGTTCACAGCGTACTATGACGGTTCAGAGATAATAATTTATGATAGCATGAATTCTCAATGTTTAAATCAGAATGCAAGTTTATATTTAGAAAGATTGTTTCCTTATAGACAAACAGTTAGATTTGTCCGAGTTCAACAGCAGACAAATACTTACGATTGCGGGTTGTTTGCCATTGCATTTTTTACGAGTATAATTTTTAATCGTAATCCAGAAAACGAAAATTATGATATCAATAGGCTTAGGTCACATACTTTAAATATATTTCAAACACGTAATTTAACAGTATATCCGGTAACTCGACAACAAAAATTAAGAGAAAATTATTTAAAACGCAAAGAGAATGAAACAGACGAAGAACGATCTAAACGTCTAAAATTAAATACAGGAAATAAACTAAAAATTTTAGCTAATGAAACACTTGATCAACAAACAAATAGGTTAAATAAATTAAAATTTAATTTCAAAGAATATATTAAAAATGAAACACCTGAACTAAAAATAAATCGCTTAAATAGATTAAAATATAATATTCAAAATATAATTCAAATAGAAACACCGGAACAAAGAGAAAATCGTTTAAATACGTTAAAAACTAATTTTAAAAAATCTATAGAAATAGAAACACCTGAACAAAAAGAACGTCGTTTAAATATGTTAAAAGATAATTTTAAAAAAGTAATTCAAACTGAAACACCGGAACAGAAAGAACAGCGTTTGTTAAAAAATAATATAATAAATAAAAATAAAATAAAGGCACGCAAAAATAAAGTTATTGATAAAGTTAGATTAGTTAGCAAAGGTATAGGAATGAAAATTGAGCCGCATTCATTGGGCCCAATGTCTGCACTGTGCACTTATTGTTCATCCAAAAACTTCGCGTATGAAAAGCCCTCGGACGGGAAATTCACACACTGCTGCCGTAAAGGCAAGTTAAACGCAGATCAATTAGGCAAGTTTCCGGAATACATAAAAAGTCTAATGATCAATAATAACGCGGACAGTAGAAATTTTAAAGATAATATTAGACAGTACAATAGTGCGTTAGCATTTGCTTCATTTGGAGCAAAAATTTCAATGCCTCCGGGTAGAGGACCATATTGTTTCCGAATACATGGTCAAGTTTATCATGATTCAGCCAGTTCTTTATATCCAACTAATAATAATGTTGAAAAATATGCGCAGTTATACATTATAAATTCTGCGGAAGCGTTAGAGAAAAGAATGAATGTAGAATACAATAAACAGTGTAAACCAAATATAATGGGGCAGTTAGATGATATTATTAGAGAAATTAATCCGTATTCTCAAGCGTACATGATGTTAAAAGAAGTAGAGCAAAGAGAAATAGCTAAAGCAAATATTAATAATCAGTCAGTGCCAGAAATTAATTTGTGGATAGTTAGTGACAAACGAAAAGATAAGCGTAGGTATAATGTACCAACATGTAATGAAGTGGCCGTAGTTTTTACATCAAATGACGGAGAGCCACCAATAGATAGAGACATTTGTGTTCACCCAAGAGCAGGCGGTTCTGTTAGAATTAATCAATTCAGCGAAAACTGCGACCCCATGACATATCCCATACTTTTTCCTCGCGGTGAATGTGGCTGGAACATGAACCTAAAGCATGCCGACGGTATTAAAAAACAAAGCATGCTACAATTTTACATGAATAGATTAGCAGTTAGAGATACATTTAATCCGTGTTTAGAAGCCGGGAAGCTAACTCAGCAGTACATTGTAGATGCATACGTGAAAGTCGAGGCTGAAAGATTGACTTATATTAGATTAAATCAGCCTACCCTCAGAGTAGAGCTGTATAGTGGATTAATGGACCATGTAAATAATTTAGCAGATAATGAGGGCGGTAAGGCGGGCACAATGGTTATTTTACCATCCACATTCCAAGGTGGCAGTCGTTTTATGTTAAAAATGTATCAGAACGCTATGTCAATTGTTAGAGAATTCGGCAGACCTGATTTGTTCATAACAGTAACGTGTAATCCAAAATGGCCAGAAATAGTTGAACAGTTACGCGAAGGTCAAAGTTCTGCAGATCGGCCAGATATAGTAGCGCGAGTTTTCAACGGCAAAATTAAAAGTATGATGAATGAAATTCTTCACGATGATATTATTGGAAAAGTCGTAGCCTTTATTTTTGTAATAGAATTCCAAAAACGTGGGTTACCACATATGCATTTGTTGTTGACATTAGATAGCGAAAGTAAAATCCGTAACAAAGATGAAATAGACGAAATTGTAAGTGCCGAAATTCCAGATGAAGACGATGAACCAGAGTTGTATCAATTAATTCGAACGCACATGATCCACGGTCCCTGCGGTATATTAAATAAATATTCACCTTGCATGAATGAAAATAAATGCACAAAAAGATACCCTAAAGAATTTCGAAACGAAACACACGAAAATATTAACGGTTATCCTCTTTACAAAAGGCCAGATAATAATGCAAAGATATATATTCTCTGGAAAAACGGTTTAGTAAAATATACAGTAGATAACAGATGGATAGTACCTTACAATCCATATTTGCTAAAAAAGTATAAAGCTCATATTAATATTGAAATATGCTCTTCGGTTAAAAGTGTTAAATATATTTGCGATTATCTGTGTAAGGGTCATGACTGCGCAAGTATTAAATTAGGTCAACCAGATAAAGATAAAGTAATTCAATGGGATGAAATCAACGGTTATTTAGATGCGAGGTATGTTTCTGCTCCAGAATGTTGTTGGAGGCTACTAGAATATCCTTTACATGATAAATCACATACAATATTTGAGTTAGCTGTTCATTTGAAATACCAACAGGCGGTATTTTTCGTTAATGGCCAAGAGAAAAAAGCAGTAGAACGGGCAGCGAAAAAAAATACAACTTTAACTGCGTGGTTCATCTTAAATAGCACAGATGTAAATGCTCGGCAGTATGTTTATATGCAAATTCCAAAATATTATGTATTTGTTAACAACGCTTGGAAGGCTAGGCAACGCGAGTCAAAACCACCAATAGGCCGAATGATTTCCGTCAGTCCCAGAGATATAGAAAGGTTCCATCTACGTTTAATATTAGTACACGCGAAAGGGGCCACAAGTTTCGAAGACTTGCGTACCGTAGATGGTAAGTTGTATAACACATACCAAGAAGCTGCCCGCGCATTAGGTCTTTTAGCAAATGATAAAGAATGCGAAAATTGTTTAGGTGAGGCAGTGATAAATAAATTTCCGAGACAATTAAGAGAATTGTTTGCATATTTAATTTGTTTCCACACGTCCACCAATGCCGTAGCTTTGTGGGAAAATTTTAAAGAGTATTTGATGGAGGATTATTTATTGCACAATTCCGAAAAAGTAGCGCAAAATAAATGTTTAAGAAAAATTCAAGAAATATTAGAAATACATAGATTCACATTAAGCGATTTCGGTTTACCGCTGCCAGATGACGTAGATGAAAATGAAAACGATTTGATTGATACTGCAGCAGAGAAATTAGAGGGAGAACAAAATGTAGCGTTGTTTAATAATGATCAAAGAGAAATTTTAGATTTAATTTTAAATGCCGTATCAGATAGTAATAGCAAAAATAGATATTTCTTTGTAGACGGTCCTGGTGGTACAGGAAAGACATTTTTATATAATACCCTCATCAGTATTTTAAGAGGTCAAAATATTAAGGTAATAGCCGTGGCGTGGACAGGAATAGCAGCTACTTTATTAAAAGGTGGACAAACTGTACATTCTGTTTTCAAGTTACCAGTACCTGTAAATGACGGCTGCGTATGTAAAGTTAAAGCGAATAGTAATGCAGGCAAACTAATAAAAGATGCAAGTGTAATCATTTGTGACGAAGTAACAATGATACCGAAACACGCGTTAAATGCAATAGATTTACTTTTAAAAGATTTAATGAACAATACGGTACCATTTGGCGGGAAAGTTATAGTATTAGGTGGTGATTTCAGACAATGTTTACCGGTAGTAAATTATACAAATCATCGTACCACAATAATAGAAACTTGTGTAATAACAAGTCACTTATGGCAACTCTTTCAAAAATTTTCTTTAAAACAAAACATGCGTGTAAATAGGGACGAAAAAGAATTTTCTGAGTATTTACTAAAAATCGGCAATGGTTTAACTGAAGTTGTCAAAATTCCTGCACACTGTGTATCACAAACGTCATTAGCTAATGATATATTTGGAGATAATGATATAGAGCCAAATGATATACACAAATTTACAGACCGCGCCATTTTAGCACCAACAAATGACGATACAATGGTAATAAACGAACAAGTATTAAATAAAATCGTAGGACAATCAAAAATATATTACAGTGCTGATTTTTGTGAAGGCGATGATAAAAATAAAATTAGTTATCCAACCGAATTATTAAATGCGTTAACACCAACCGGAATGCCCCCTCACAAATTAACGTTAAAAGTGGGGGCAATAGTAATGTTACTAAGAAACATGAATCCGAAACGTGGGCTATGTAACGGTACAAGATTTATTATAAAAGATATGAAAACTAATTACCTTGATGTAGAAGTATTAACCGGGCAAAGTGCAGGTACCCGACTCTATCTACCAAGATTTGATTTAATTACCGATACAAATTTACCATTCAGTTTAAAACGTCGCCAATTTCCAATTCGATTAGCATTTTCAATGACAATTAATAAATCACAAGGTCAAACGTTTAATTTTGTTGGAATTAATTTAGAAAATCCAGTTTTCACTCATGGCCAATTATATGTTGCAATGTCGAGAGTACGGTCATCTAAAAACTTAAAAATAAAATTACCAGAATCAAATATTAACGAAAATTCTAAAGAAGGAATAACGACGAATGTGGTATTTAAAGAAATTTTAAACTAAACAAGATATTAAAATCATAATGAAATAATTTCAATTAAATTTTAATCAATAAAAAAATTATATAACATTATTATATGAAGTACATATTTGTAATCATTATTTCAAAATTTAAAAACATTATATAGAGGATTTCATAAACAAATTTTCAAAAAATTTAAGTTAAAGTGCAAGTATTAAACCAATCTTTTCACATGATGAACATTATGCAGTATCTTAGCCAGGTTATTAAAAACCTTAAAGATAAAATTATCAGATTCAAATATTAAAAATAAAGATTTGAAATGTGAACAAATGGAGTATTTAGAAAAAAAATTAAATTGAACAAGTAGATATCATGATAAAAAATTGTTATATTTACAATGTCATAGTCATTTCGTAACTTATTGCAAAATTATGAACAAAATATCAATAATACATAAATTTCATTATAATTAATTTTAAAACTATATAAGAAAAAATATTTAATGTTTGAAGTCAAAGACATTGAAATAAAATTTACTAAAACTAAATAAATCTAGCAAATACATATAAAAATATATAAAAAATTGCAATCCATTTAATAATTAATGAATGAACGTAAAATTTAAAAACATTTAATATACAAAAGTATATAATAAATGATAACAGACAACCAGGCCATTCTACCATTGTATCTCAAAATTCATGCAACAGAATACTAATTTGTACTTATGTTTTTGGCATTATACTACAAAACCGCCAAGTATGGTAAAAATTTCAAGAACCATTTGGGGTTTTAATGTGTTATGTTCCATGTCATTGTGACTGTTGCATGAATTTGAGAAATAAGGTTTTGATATTCATAAAACTATAAAAGTACAAATATTAACTACAATTTATTTAAACATACATTTTTTGGTAAAAATACCTTTTTATTTTTAATTACTTTGGTAGATGGCAAAACAATGGCTTGGACATAATGCATTAAAACCCAATACCAGTGGTATTTAAATTTTTGCTGTACTTTGATTTAGTATTATAGCCCGTGATTAAATAAATAAATATAAGAGAAATTAAATACAATAAAAAATAAACTTTATCAAAATTATTCGCCACATAATGGCTGGTTGAAATTAGGCATATGAAGCTCATTAAAACCTTAAATTTTTAAATTTAAAATTTTTAGAATATCGGAAAAACATGTAATATTATAAAAAGGATTATTGATGGTATATATGAAATATAAAATAAAAATATAAGAAAGCAATAATAATAAATTTAAAATATAAAATAAAAGCATGTTGAAGCAATAATTATGATTTAAAAATGTGATTTAGAAACACTTAATAATATAAAAAGGAATAAGAAAGAATTTAAAATATAAACAATAAAAAATGTAAAATTTGATTTGTTAAATAATATATGCAATATATTTAATAAATGTAATTGATATAAGTATTAAATTTTATTCCAACATGAAAAGTGGTTCGTAAAATATTGTAAAAGGTAATAAAAAAGAACTTAAGTCTGATAATACCATTGCTCCTTTTACAAATTTTACGGACCTTGCCAAAATGAAAATACAATAAAAAGAATTATAAAAGGCAATTATAAATAAAACTATTCTTTACATAAAAGTTAATAAAATAATATTAACAATGAAAAACATAAATTAAATAAATAGTATAAAGCAATGGTTAAGTATTAGAAAAATTTTCTATAGCGTCTACATCCTGGTATATTGTATGTTTTACCAATATTTTCAATAATATACATTAAAAATTTTATTTAATGATAAAAGGGTCCCTACATTTAATAGTTAAATGAAAACCTATTTTATATGTAAGTATAAAAAAATAATTTTAATTTTGTACATTAAAATACAATTATAATAAAATTATATTTAAATGCATATTTTACCTTTTACTACTACTAAAAGATTGGTTAAGCAACTTTTTTATTTTAATATAATACAACAGTCATTAGTTAACATTAACATTTTTCATTGTCAATAAAAAATGTAATAGCGCTTAAACAATACTGCTGTCAATAATTTTTAATTAATATCATCAAAAAATAAAGACGTTATACGAAAACTATCTAATACCAGGCTTAAGTTAAAACATGTTGCGTCTCTCTATAATATGTATTAGAAATGTGACGTTAAACAAAAGTATATAATAAATCGCAACATGTGGGCAGGCCAGTCTACCATTGTACCTCAAAATTCATGCAACAGAATATAAATACACATTTTTTTGGCAATATACTACATACTACTACAAAACCGCAAAGTATGGTAAAAATTCCATCTACTGCTGGTGGGTTTTGAAGTATTATGTAAGCAAGTCATTGTCACTGTTGTATGATTTTGAGTAACAATATTTTCATTTTTAAAAAACTACAAAAGTACAAATATTAACTGCAATTTATTTGGTAAGAGTACATTCAATTTATATTTTTTGTTTTAAATTACATTTTTATGTACATAATGTGTACCATATTATCTATAATTCCTTGGTAGACTTGGCAAGACAATGACTTGTTACATAATACTTTAAAACCCTATACCAGTGGTATTTGGGATTTTTGCTGTACTTTGCTTCAATATTATAATAGCCCGTGGTTAAAAAAATTAAAACAATAAATAAGAAAAAATAAGCTTCATAATAATTACTCGTCACAAACCGGCTGGTGGGTATGAAGCTAATGAAGCATATTACAACATTATAATAAAAAAAACCACAAAGCGATCAATAAAAGAAAAATAAGAGAGTAATAAATCGCAAAAGTATGAATGTTTGTGTGAATGTTTGTATGAAATCGAGTTGCCAGGTTATCAAAATTTGTTTTTTATTTTATATGAAAGATTCTACAATTTTAACAATAATAACTGCAGTTAGTAAACAAATCGTATTCTTTTAATATTTTGTTGAGTTGAGTAAAATATTTCTATAAATTATCTAAAATGTAAATGAAATTTTTATTAATATTATTATACATTCATATTTTTAAATTATTTAACTTATTTGTATTAAAAATTATCTGGCAACTCAAATAATTTCTAATAAAAATTAAAATATAATGTCAGAAAACTTTTTCAAAATTATATATTTCTTTAAAAAAATGTAGAATGATTTGATAAACTTTTGTAACTAATTAAAAGTTAAATTCATACTATATAATAAAGATACACAAATACCAAAAATCTTCATGATTCACAACAATGTGAAATGGTATGTTTTTCTTATGTTCTAAAAAATATCATTTGTGAATTTTATATTTATAGATATTGGAAACTGAAGTATACATTGCATTGTTCCTGTGAAGTACATCGAAGATTTTAAATACGAGTTATATCCTTATTTGGACTATTGCAATTAATATAGAAGTTCTTTCATCTGAGGCGAAACTTTTTTTATAAAAAAGTGTTCAATGTTTACATATTTTTTATTAATTAGTAATATTTCCTTCTAAATACAGAACAATGGATCAAATCCTGAGATGGAAATTTCCTTCATTCAATATTACAAGAAAAGGATTAAATTTCAATGGAAGCATATGGACTATTAGTCCAAATCAAATATATACTACGTTGATGTTAAACAATATTTGGATAATGAATCCATTTTAAAACGAAGGCATCAATTGAATAAAAATTATCTTCCTTTATTATATAAGTTTTCATTGTTTATAGGGTAGCAGTTTCACAAAAAATATATTTTTGGAAAACTTGTCAAGAATAACCTCCTTTGGAAAGCGATATTGAATATTTTGGAACTTAAAATGGAAACCACTCTATTCGCTGACGATTCTGCTACCATCGGAAAAACTATATTATTATTGACGAAGTTGTACAAGAATGGTAAATACATTTATATTTAAAGAAAAAAATATATTAATTAATTACTATTTTTTATTTAACAGAACGCATATCTGTTTGATGACTGGAGGAAAATTTCGTCGTATTTTCAGAAAGTAAACATTTAAATTACTACATGAAATGAAAGAAACATTCTTCAAATTTTGCGTGACAAATTCTACGAGAAAACTTTGCAATGTCCAAATAAAGTAAGTCAAAATTCATATTAACATTCTCTGTGGCCTTGATATACAGTATGTCATCGGATCGAGTTAGAAAGAAGGAAAACATTTTTATTTTTTATTTTACGAGAAACATGTATTCTTAATAAAAGATTTTACATGTTTCAATACTGACAATTCAGTTTTAACCTTTTCAAATTTTCTTTTAGTCTCAGACAAAAGTCGAACATAGTTCTAATTGTAAGCCCCAAAAAACAAGTTTGCGTTATCATAGAAATTATTGTTAACATGACTTTAACTTTAGTTTCATAAATTTAACAACAAAAATAATATAAACAGTAACTATTCTACTCAATCGATTCACGGTTTGTTGAGCGCACAATTGTAGTCTTCGATGCAATTATTTAACTTCTTTGAATTTCTTCCGCAGAGTTAAAGACGTCACAGCGTCTCTAATTCTCTCCTTTAAATTCTCTACATTCGGTCGAAGATAATTTGCATAAACTATTTGTTTCCAACGGCCCCAAAGATAAACATGAGACCGATTGCCATAGCATTGAATTAGGTAAAATCGTTGTTTTTTGACAACATTTTTAACGATTACAACAGATTTTCCTAATTCACAGTCAATGAAATTAAATAAATAATTCCAGTTATTTTCAAATAAGTCGACCTATTTTCGTTTTTCTCTGAAACTAAAAGAAAATTTGAAAAGGTTAAATCTGAATTGGTCGTTTTGCCCACTGCTTCTTTGGAAAACGCTCTTTCTTTATGGCAATTCCAATATATTTAAATAATGTAAGTGTTATTTCGTTCGATTCATTCTTTCACATTATTCTTTTTGTTTAGTTATCGTCTTTTGCTAACGTTTTTGGCGGTTTTCCGTTAGCATTTACAGGGAATCCTGAAGACTAATTCGTTCCGCCCAGAAGATTTTTACTACATAGTTTATTGTCATTATTATTTATTGTAATATTTTAATAATATATAACTTTCCTATTTTGTGTATCTAAGTTATAATTATACATCTGTTGATGAAAACTGATTTTAATTGCTTCAAATTTCTTTCTTTTAATACAATTTTCTTAAAAAATATATTTCGTATTTATTCGTATTATCGATAAACAAAAAATTCATCTTGGGTCAGTACTGCATAATTTAATTTTCCCGCCCGAGAAAAATGGTGGCATATCGGCGAAACTCAAGTAAGTAAAAATAATGAAATAATCATCTTCATGAGGTAAATTTTAACTTTATTATCTAACAAATATAAAAGTAAAACCTAATTTTAAAATGACATTATTTACACTTGCAATTCATACGTTTCATTATAAAAATTTCTTTTGTAAGCACAGCAGTTCTGAAACGTTTTTATAATAACATAATCAAATCTAACTGATCAAAATTATAGTACAAAGAAATGTTTAATAGCGATGTGTCGTTTTAAAAAGTTTTAATTGTTATTTGTAAATTTATTTTTATAAATGTTGTGTGAAGTAAATTTTGAAGCAAATCGGTTCTCAAACAGTGGAGTTTCATATAACTATAAAATTACACATTTATTCAAGGACATTTTATTACTACTAGATTTATATTTCATTTTTAATCAAACACGAAATAAAATTAAATATCGTTAATGAAAAGACTGCAGTATTACAATGAAAAAAAATTAGCTTCCACGGAATAAAATTAGTAGTCATGTTTTAATTATGATACCTATGTTACCGACATTCCGAAAGTTGACAGTTTCATTTTATACAATTTTTGTTCATATTTTTTCTTTGGAATAAAAATGTAAGTAGAGAACTGAGAAAAACTCCAGTATAATATATTGTAATTAAGAATTGCTTACTTTTAACTGTAAATAGTGCTATTGTTTCCAAATAATATTTGAATTTTTAAACGTTAAACTGAATAAAAAATCGGTTCTCAAACAGTGGAATTTCAAATAACTAACTATAAAAATACACATTTATTCAAGGAAATTTTATTACTACTATATTTATATTTCATTTTAAATCAAACACGAAATAAAATTAAATAGTAGTTAATTTTTAAATTTATAAATTAATATTGTCAATCCTAATACAACTGCCAGCGTCTTCAGTGAAGTTACTCTAGGAATATTTGGTTTTAATTTAGTTACTTCGTCATACATTTGGTAATATTGACTGTTGACATTGGATACGTCAAAATTTATATTAATTAAATACGTTATGTTTTAAACTTAAATTAGTTGTAGCACCTTTGCTCAAGTCTATTATTCATGAAATTGTATTTAAATCTTTGATATCAATACTCTATAAGAAGATATAATCGTTCATAGTCTGATTGTCAAAGTGACGGATGACAGCGTGATTTTTCTTAAATTTAGACATGGCTATTAGGAGTTATCTACACAGGAGCGATTTTTGCGGAATCCAGAATTCATTTTGCTATATTATCATAAAGAGAATTTATTTTATTAAGAAATGTAAAGAAGTTAGCAATGTATTGTGTATCACAAATTGTACAAATGAAACTACTGCAAGAAACAAAGTATTTGTTTACATATGTGTTATTTCTATAACTTTACCTTCAATTGTATCTGTCTAGTGAAGTCACATTTAAATAAGAATTCTAAAATACAGTCCAAAACTGATCAGTCTATCATTTGGAACAAGACTTTATAAACGCAGGTTGAAAAATATCACAAAGTTTCAATAAAACCATTCTACAAAAACACGACTGGAAATTTTCTTGATATTCTTTTTACATTTTCAGAACATAAGCAAAGAAATTTTGTCTGAAACGAGTGCATAAAGTATTATACCTATAGGGAAATTAAATGCAGATTAAAAAATCCTCATAAAACTACATATTCTGCAATGAACTCCTTCATTGTAGATGTACATATGTACCAATAGAATTAGATTGGTACAGAGAAAATATGACAGTGATTATTATAATGAAAATGTTGTTATTAAGAATCAATGGCTACAATTTTTATTGTAATCAAGCTATGCGTTATGGCTTGGAAACCAAAACTGAAGCGAAATCAGTATTTCAAGCTTCAACTAATATATTATACAAGAAATTGGACTTGTAGTGTTGTAATATTATCTAACCAACCATACTTAGCATGTAGTGATGATGGTTTTATCAAAACAGAAAACGGATTTGAACTTTTGGAAATAAAATGTCCTTATTCCTGTCAAAACAAATTCATTGTAGATTTACAAAATAAAAAATCAGCTGTAAATGATTTAGAATTCCATTAAAATAGTAACGTTAAACTCAAGAAGTCCGACAAATATTACACACAAGTCCACTTTTCAAAGCACATACTTTATATTACTACTATATTACTAAAGATGAGAAGTTTCTATCTACAATAATTCCAAGGATTAGCGACTTTTTTTTAAAATATTTCATACAGATTGTTCTAAATAAGTTTTAATTATAATGTAATCAATTTTTATGCATTTTGATCAAATATTTCATAACATTATTTTCAATATTAAATATTATAAAAGCCCTTAAGATTTACTCTGGGGATTCAAGTTTTTTTCTTTTCACATCATACAGGTGATTTGGAAATAAATAAAACAACACTGGCACCACCAGTTAGTTTGGTATGTCACGTATTCAAAATATTATTATGTTCTTGTTTTCGCTTAGAATAATAAATTTCATTTATGCCTAAAAATATTATTTTAAAATATATACATAATTAAATATAAAAATATTTAATTGTTAAGTAAACATATCGATTCCTTCTTTAGCAGATGCAATAAATTTCATAATTAGTGCCATCTATGTGATTTTTTTCAACTGTTAAAAATATTGTTCTTTTTTCTGATATACATAGAAACAAATTTTATAAAGACTGGTGTAAACGGTATTGTTAAACCTATAAAAATTATATGTACAGGAGTACAGGGTGAATACTGAAAACCTTGACATAGGGAAATAACATGGGAAAACAGTTTTTTGCTGTTTCCATCTGTCCCGCTAAATAAAATCGGGTGTATATGGTATCGTTAGTTAGATTAGTTAATTTTGCATCTAATAAAACCAAATGTTGTGTAATATGGCCTTTTCTAACTGAAATATTTGATAAAATAAATTGTATTTTGAAGGTTATCCTTCATATTTTCGAATAAGAAACGTCTAAAACAAAATGCTTCATAGCCGAGTGGATAAGAGGGCGGATTCATAATATAAATAATCTACAAGACCTGGTTCGAGACCACCTCGACCCTGTTTTTTTTTATTTAATGGTATCAGGCTGGCTAGACCAGTACTATGGGATAAGACAGAAGGAATATATAAAAACAAAAGCGTGAGCAGAAATATGCACTCATTTGAGGCAACATTTTAATGAATTGAAGGACAATTATTTTTCGACGGCAAAGTCGTGTGTATAAAATCCACAAAGCATTAATGCGTTCACGCGGCATTGTCGTAAGACAAAATGTAAATGAATTTTCTTGACCGGAGTAAATAGGCAATCGCAGTGCTACTTGGAATAAATACCCGGCTGCCGGCCGTCGGATCCAAAGTGTGTGAAAAGGCTCTAAATGAGAAATATATTTTACGTCGACCGGCTTTTGTATTTTTCAAAAAATTGTTAGAAATATGTCATGTTTCGTATCGAATGAAAGGTCTCGTTGTGGGCTAGCGTGCAGAAATGACAAAAATGTTCCATGTCGATCGACTTTTGTTTTATGCACAAAGTTGTCAGAAGTATGCCGTGTTTGGTATCAAATGAAAGCACTCAAGTAGGGCAGCCATATTGAAATAACAAAAATTTGCCAGGTCGATCGGCTTTTGTTTTTTTGCAAAATTTGTCAGAAGTATGTCGTGTTTGGTATCATATGAAAGGTCTCGTCGAGAGCTGGTGTACAGGAATGAAATTAGCCGTCAACTGTAAATATTTCATTGATGCCGGAGGCCTAGGGAAGCTCAGCGTAGCTGAGCCTTCGCTAGTATCATATACTATTTTGGTAGATTCACTATCTATATATCTATCTATCTATATTTGGATTCATCTCGACGATCACCGATCCTGTGTCCAGCTTAAACTCCTTGCCCATTTAAGTAATTGCTGTAATTTTTTTTCCAAGTTGTAGTGTCTATTGTGCCGGAGTGCCTTTTGGGGGTCTCATATTTTTACTGTGAGTGGTTTTTGTTTAAAAAAATAAAAACTGCGAAAAATTGGTACACTGAAACAATGGATCCCAGAGGCCATGTCTACATTTAAGAAGAATCACGCCGTCATCCGTCACTTTTGACAATCTGTCTATGAACTTTAAATGATTATATCTTTTAATAGAACATTGATATCAAAGATTTAAAAACAATTTCATGAATAATAGACTTGAGCAAAGGTGTTACAACTAATTGAAGTTTAAAACATAACGTATTTAATTAATATAAATTTTGACGTTTCCAATGTCAAAAGTCAATGTTGCCAAATGGGTGATGAAGTAACTAAATTAAAACCAAATATTCCTAAACTAACTTCAATGAAGACGGTGACAGTTGTGGTAGGGTTGACAATATTAATTTATAAATTTAAAAATTAACTACTATTTTTTAATACAAACAGTGTTGCCAAATTATAAAGTAACTAAATAAAAATCAAATATTATTAAATAAAATAAATTGAATACTTTGCTGTGTTTGTTATCAAAAGAAAGGAAACCGTAAGGGCCAGTTTTAAAATGACAAAAAAAATGTGTCATGTCGGTCTGCTTTTGTTTTTCGTAAAACGTTGTTAGAAGTAGGTCGTCCTTGGGTTTTAAGGAAACGACACAATACGGACTGGTATGCACGAATGACAAAAATGTTCTATGTAGATTAGAATTTGTTTTTTGCAAAATGTTGTCAGAAAAATGTCGTGTTTGGGTATTTTCAAATTACAAAAGTCAATGTTGCCAAATGTTTAATAAAGTAACTAAACAAAGAACAAATATTCCCAAATGAAAGGTTACTGAAGACAGTGAATGTTATATTAGGCTAGGTCACGATGAGGGCTAGCGTGCAAAATGAACAAAAATGTTCTGTATCGAACGGCTTTTGTTTTTTGGAAAAAGTTGTGAGAAGTATGTGGTGTTTGGTACCAAATGAAAAGACTCGATAAGGGCTGGCGTGTAGAATTAAGAAAAAAGGTCAGTGTTGATCGGCTTTTGTTTTTGTAAAAATTTCTCAAAGATATGTCGAGTTTGGTCTCAAATGAAAGGTTTTGTTGAGGGCTAGCGTGCACAATTGACAAAAATGTTCCATGTCGATCGGCTTTTGTTTTATGCAGAAAGTTGTCAGAAGTATGTCGTGTTTGGTATCAAATGAAAGGTCTCGGAGAGGGCTAGCGTGCAGAATTGACAAAAATGTGCTATGTCGATCGGTATTTGTTTTTTTGCAAAAAGTTGTCAGAAGTGTGTGGTGTTTGGTATCAAATGAAAGGTTTCAATGAAGGCTGGTGTGCAGAATTAACGAAAATGGTCAATGTCGATCGGCTTTTGTTTTTTGCAAAAGGTTGTCACAAGTATATAGTGTTTGGTATCAAATGAAAAGTCTCGGTGTGGGCTAGCGTGTAGATATGATAAAAATGTTTCATGACGATCGACTTTTGTTTTATGCAGAAAGTTGTCAGAAGTATGTCGTGTTTGGTATCAAATGAAAGGTCTCGGTGAGAGTTGGGGTACATAAATGACAAAAATGTTTCATGTCGACCGGCGTTTGTTTTTTCCAAAAAATTCTCAAAAGTATGTCGAATTTGGTCTCTAATGAAAGGTCTCGTTGAGGGCTAGCGTGCAGAATTAACAAAAATGTTCCATTCCGATCGGCTTTTGTTTTCTGCAAAAAGTTCTCAAAGGTATGTAGAGTTTGGTCCCAAATGAAAGGTCTCGGTGAGGGCTAGCGTGCAGAATTGACAAAAATGTTCCATGTCGATCGGCTTTTGTTTTATGTAAAAAGTTGTCAGAAGTATGTCGTGTTTGGTATCAAATGAAAGGTCTCGGAGAGGGCTAGCGTGCAGAATTGACAAAAATGTGCTATGTCGATCGGTTTTTGTTTTTTGCAAAAAGTTGTCAGAAGTTTGTGGTGTTTGGTATCAAATGAAAAGTCTGGTTGAGGGCTAGCGAGCAGAATTGACAAAAATGTTCCATGTCGATCGGCTTTTGTTTTATGCAAAAAGTTGTCAGAAGTATGTCGTGTTTGGTATCAAATGAAAGGTCTCGGAGAGGGCTAGCCTGCAGAATTGACAAAAATGTACTATGTCGATCGGTTTTTGTTTTTTGCAAAAAGTTGTCAGAAGTATATCGTGTTTGATATCAAATGAAAGGTCTCGGAGAGGGCTAGCGTGCAGAATTGATAAAAATGTGCTATGTCGATCGGTATTTGTTTTTTGCAAAAAGTTGTCAGAAGTGTGTGGTTTTATGTATCAAATGAAAAGTCTCGTTGAGGGCTAGCGTGCAGAATTGACAAAAATGTTCCATGTCGATCGGCTTTTGTTTTATGCAAAAAGTTGACAGAAGTATGTCGTGTTTGGTATCAAATGAAAGGTGTCGGAGAGGACTAGCGTGCAGAATTGACAAAAAATGTGTTATGTCGATCGGCTTTTGTTTTTTGCAAAAGGTTGTCACAAGTATATAGAGTTTGGTATCAAATGAAAAGTCTGGGTGTGGGCTAGCGTGTAGATATAATAAAAATGTTTCATGTCGATCGACTTTTGTTTTATGCAGAAAGTTGTCAGAAGTATGTCGTGTATGGTATCAAATGAAAGGTCTCGGTGAGAGTTGGGGTACATAAATGACAAAAATGTTTCATGTCGACCGGCTTTTGTTTTTTGCAAAATTTTATTAGAAGTATATCGTGTTTGCAATCTAATGAAAGGTCTCGGTGAGGCCTGACGTGCAAATATGAAATAATTGTTTCATGTCGATCGGCATTTGTTTTTTGCACTGACAGCGGAGCTCTAGGGAATGCTCGGCGTAGCCGAGAATTCGCTAGTCATATACTATTTTCATAGATTCACTATCTATATATCTATCTATCTATATTTGGATTCATCTCGAGCATCGCAAAAACTTTGCTCACGGGTACAGGTCAAACCATTCATGTAATAATTTTAATATTATTTTATTAGATGCGGTTTAATGAGGACCAATCGCTTTTGGGTATCCCATATTTTTACCGTGCATAGTTTTTGTGTAAAAAATCGAAAACTAAGCGAAAAAGGAAAACTGGAACAAAACTGAAAAAAATATCCTAGATGCCAGGTTTAAATTTAAAAAGAATTACTGTGCCATCCGTCATTTTTGACAATTCAATATGAAACTTTTAATTGATTTATTTTGAAAATGAAAAGAAATATTGTGAAGGTAATTACATTTTTATACATTATAATAGTGAGCGAAATATATAAAAATACATTGAATATTAAGTGTGGTGTATTTAAAATATTTAATTTTTATGACGTTTGACGTTTATCATCTGTTGGGTCAGTCAATCAAAAAATTCGTGGCACAAGTTTTATATTTTCAAAGAGAAATATACAGAAATATAAAGTAAACTATGTACAATACACTTTGTGATGTAAGTATATTATTTTAAATTTGTTTCGTTGTATTTAAAGATGTATTTTCATTTCAGTTACAATTTTTAATTGGTTATCCAAACAAGAGTATATTTATAGAAGAGAAATAACATAAAATTACTAAAAATAACACTACTGAAGTGTAACTGGTTATCATAAAAGTGCATTTTACATAATAATTTACGGCAAACCTTATTTACAATATTTAAATTTTCATGACATATGACGTGTCAAAACGTCAGCTCTAATCAAAAAATCATCTTGCAAGTCTTGTATTTGCTTGAAGAAATATATAGTAAAATTATTTTAAAAATAAAATTACCCTACATTTTATAATGTAAGTATGTAATTTTATATTATCTTGAATGTATTTAAACATGTGTTTTCATTTCAGTTATACTCGTAGTTATCCAAACAAAAATATATTCATAGAAAAGAATAACATAAAATTACGGATAATAACACTATTGACAAAAATTTAATTATGGAAATCAAACAAGGCGCGTCGTATTCACTCATAAACACATTTATTTAAAAATACTGACAAACCTTTCCTTCATACCCCCTTGGAAGAAATGTTTAATAATTTATTGTACAAGAATTATTTTCAATTATGTATCTGGATTATATTGAACTGTAAGTAACTGCATTGTATACATTCTTTATGTATTCTTTCATCAAATTTCAGATGAAAGTAGTTGATTACAACAACAATTAGATTTTTAAAATTTCTATTGTATTTTGTTATGAAATGAGATGATTTTTTAAATGAAAACGTATACAAAAACAAAGTATCTATCCAATTATTCAATTATCATTGATATTTCAAACAATAAACACTTTCTGAAACCAAATATTCAACGAGAAATGCTTTTGATGACATGTGCTCCCAGGTGAATGGATTACATGAAAATTCATATTTTTACTACGAAATAATGCAAAAAAAAATGTTTGAAAATTGTTGGATATTAGTTTAAGGTACGATATAAATATTATTAGGTACATTTTTAATTTTTATCACTTACAGATGTTAGTTAGACAATGGATTTTGTGAGACTACGTTGAAATTTTTTTTCATACCGTTTTGGAGGGAATTTTTAACAATTTAATGTACAATAATTATTATATAAATAAATTATGTATCTGGACCTTATTAAACTTTAATTAATTGCATTTTACACATTCTTTAAATTTAAATTATTTTTCAAAATTCTGTAGTATTTTATAAAGAAATGAGATGAGATGTAAACGTTTACATAAACAAAGTATCTATCCATTTATTCATTTGTAACTGATGTATGAAACAATAAACATCTTTTCAAACCAAATATTCACCGAGTAGTAAATTGAATGTACGGAAAAACTTATGTAGAATATATTGTTAATGTGTTGGACACATCAGATTTTTTTATATCTGTGTTATCTATTTGTATTTAAATATAAGTGATGAGAGATTCTATAATTTAAATTTTATTGGAGTCATAAAATTAGGTAGTCATTGCCAACTTTAAGCATGTTTACATTTAAAGTGACCTACATTTCTGTAAAGGTATTATGGGAATATGACCCTTTTTAATTAGTCCATAGTTTATACCACAAGACTTTTAGGTTGGTACTCAACTAACCGAGTAATTTAATTTTAAATTTAAATCTAAGATTAATACTCAGATTTTCGTTACATTCAACATAACATAAATAATAAAATTTAAATAATTAAATTGCATTTTTATTTCTTATATTTCGGTTGATTACAATATAGAAATATTGTAAATTCAAAAATAATCAAATTTTATTTGGAAATACAGTAACACAATGAATTTCAATTGGTTGATATGAAGTTTAGTACATTTACTTTAATGTTTAACATTAATATTTATATATAAATAGCTAATTGTTTACCAGTTACATATGTAAAAAGGTTCAAATGTCTTCATCACAGTTTCGGGTATAATTATAACAAAATTGATATTTTTCTATAAATTTAAAAAACCAATAGACTTTTCTTCTTATTCTTCTTAAACTAATTAGTTCAAATATGTTGTTTGTACTATCCTTTAAGTACTTACATTTGTGACATAAGTTAAAGGTTTTGATTACAGGTTTGAATGTAGTCTACTCACTTTTAAAATAGTGAAACCTATTTCTATAATAAATAATGTTCTACAAATATATATATATATATATATATATATATATATATATATATATATATATATATATATATATTTGTGCACAAACAAGTAATTGATTAATTATTATTATTTATGCAATAAAACTGCATTTAAAAACCTGCCTAAAGTTTGTGGTTGAATATTCGTTATATTGTTATAATTTAAACATTTACATATTGTAAAATATTATTTATTAAATTATAAAACTATTTAAAATAAAGTAAACTACCTTTTTAACAGTATTTTATTACAAACAACGATTGTATTTCAAAATTACAACCTCTAGGCTAACTATATCAACATCAAAATCAACAATTCCCATAGGCACATATAAATATTTTACGAATAAAATAATACATGTATATAAAATTATTTAACATAACGTTAATTCTACTCGATGATTAAAATAAATAAAATATGCACATCTAGAAGCAATCTAACTACTTCTATTCTCGAAGAAGCACAATTTCAAGGGCAGTGATAAAATAATATTAGTAAAATAAAATAAATACATATATAATTTAGCTTCATAAAGATATAAATGAATATAGGAACAGCTAAGCATAAATGTAATCATGTTTTTTTAGCAATATAAAAATGTATCTTGATATATTACGGTATGTTATTTCACATTATTCACATTAATAAAATAGATAATTATTTTCAAAATAATATATTTTTATACATTCTTTAACTAACTTCGGACTTATTGTGTCAATTGATGACAGTCGTTCAGTCAAACTGAATGTACTGCATGAAAATACAAATTTTGCTAAGATATAATAAAAAAGAATGTATGAACATTAGTCAAAATCGTCTTTGAATCATTTTATGTATGTTATGTGAATAAAATACAATGATTTTTAAATCATTTTAAAGCTTTTCATGTAATAAATATTGTTATAAAAAGAGGAACTAGAATACATCCTTTCATACACAACCAACGAATTGCATGAGGAAGGATGTTTATACAGGGTGTTCATTTTAAATGGGTCACTATTGCTATCTCGAGGACTATAAGAGCTACGAAGTCGGTTAAATTAACAAATAATGGGTCTATTCTGTAACTCAGTGGTTTATTTTTAACCAGTTACTAAAATTCTTGACAAATAAAAACAAGTTTTGCAACTGATGTTTTGATATTTTCTTCAGTGCTATTTATTTTCATTGGAGAATAAATTTAGCGACCTGATAAAAATTAATCATTGAGTTACAGAATAGGGGGGAATTTCTATTTTACAACACAATTAACATGACACAAACAATTTTTTTTAAACTCGTGGTTCTCAAAATACTGTTACTAACGTTTTAATTTTAAATGGGAACCTATTTTCCTTATTTGCTTTTTCAGTAGAGAATATTATTCTGAATTCAATGATATAATATTATCATACCCTAACATAATAATTTTTTGAGAAAAATACATCTGAAGTTTTATATTAATTTGATTAAAATATGACAATAATAAGAGTGCCATGACGGAAAAAACGGATATCAAGTCATTTCTTAACCTGGATTTAGAGTGCCTTGAATTAAATATGTGAATACTTTATTTGGTTATTATACTTTTATTTACTTCTTTCTATCAAGGCACTTTAATTATAGTCATATTTTAATCAAATTAATATAAGATTTCAGATGCATTTTTCTCAAAAAAATCGTTATGTTAAGTTATGATAATAATATATCATTGAATTCAGAACAAAATTCTCTATTGAATAAGCAAATAAAAAAATTGGTTAACATTTAAAATAAAAAAGTTGGGACACAATTTTCAGAACCATAGCCTTAAAAAAATTTTGTTTGTCTAACGTTAATAGTGTTGTAAAACAGAAATTGTTTGCTAACTTAATCGACCTCGTAGCTTTTATAGTTCTCGAGATAGCAATGGTGTCCAATTCAATATGAACAGCCTGCATATCAGTAGTTAATTATTTGTCGTTTTATGTCATATGTAACAGATGTAAAATGCGTTGATTACCGCTGTGAATAAAATACAATGATTTTTAAGTCATTTTAAAGCTTTTTATGTAATAAATATTGTTATAAAAAGAGGAACTAGAATACATCCTTTCAAACAAAACCAACGAATTGCATGAGGAAGGATAATTTAGATAATAACATCACAGTTAAAAATCAGCCTTATGTATGTGGTTAAATATTCGTTATATTGTTACAATTTAATATTTACAAAAGTAATCTCATATACTAAAAGGATTTTGCAAAAATTTCTCAAAAGTATGTCGAGTTTGGTCTCAAATGAAAGGTTTCGTTGAGGGCTAGCGTGCAGAATTGACAAAAATGTTCCAATCCGATCGGATTTTGTTTTCTGCAAAAAGTTCTCAAAGGTATGTCGAGTTTGGTCTCAAATGAAAAGTCTTGTTGAGGGCTAGCGTGCAGAATTGACAAAAATGTACTCCGTCGATCGGTTTTTGTTTTTTGCAAAAAGTTGTCAGAAGTGTGTGGTGTTTGGTATCAAATAAAAAGGTTCAATAACGGCTGGTGTGCAGAATTAACGAAAATGGTCAATGTCGATCGGCTTTTGTTTTTTGCAAAAAGTTGTCACAAGTATATAGTGTTTGGTATTAAATGAAATGTCTCGGTGTGGGCAAGCGTGCAGATATGATAAAAATGTTCCATGTCGATCGTTTTTTGTTTTATGCAGAAAGTTGGCAGAAGTGTGTCGTGTTTGGTATCAAATGAAATGTCTCGGTGAGGGCTGGAGTACATAAATGGTTCATGTCGACCGGCTTTTGTTTTTTGCAAAAAATTATTAGAAGTATATCGTGTTTGCAATCTAATGAAAGTTCTCGGTGAGGCCGGACGTGCAGATATGAAATAATTGTTTCATGTCGATCGGCATTTGTTTTTTACACTGACAGCGGAGCTCTAGGGAATGCTCGGCGTAGCCGAGAATTCGCTAGTCATATACTATTTTGATAGTTTCACTCTCTATATTTCTATATATATATATATAGTTGGATTCATCTCGAGCATCGCAAAAAGTTTGCTCACTGGTACAGGTCAAACCATTCATGTAATAATTTTAATATTATTTTATTAGATGTGGTTTTTTGAGGACCAATCGCTTTTGGGTGTCTCATATTTTTACCGTGCATAGTTTTTGTGTAAAAAATCGAAAACTAAGTTAAAAAGTATAACTGGAACAAAACTGAAAAAAAAATCCTAGATGCCAGGTTTAAATTTAAAAAGAATTACTGTGCCATCCGTCATTTTTGACAATTCAATATGAAACTTTTAATTGATTTATTTTGAATATGAAAAGAGATATTGTAAAGGTAATTATGTTTTTACACATTATAATAGTGAGCGAAATATATACAAACACACTGAATATTAAGTGTGGTGTATTTAAAATATTTAAATTTATGATTTCTGACGTTTATCATACGTAAGGCTACCAAAAATATAAATAGGCTATTATAAATTGTAAATATAATATATTTTGTTATAAATCAGTATATTTTAATGATTCGTACATATACATTTCAATAAAAATGTATTTTAAATAAAAATATTAATTCCATTTTGACGTTCGTTTTCACTTTTGTTTGAGAACTGCATTCCACCATTACAGGTACATTTCAAAAGAATAAATCTTGAGAAATACGGCGAATTACAAGGTAATGTTTGTATTATTATGTCTATTACTATAAAACTTAATTTATCTATATATTTTCTTTTCAATTAAAACACTTTAAAATACAAAGTTTTGTATAACCGGCAATTTTGACAGTTGCTTCCGGGGCTCATCAAGTGACGGATAGCTCGCTGAAAAAGGCTATTTTTTCTAAAATTACAGCGAGATATTGTATGAAAATTATTACAAATCATCAGTAATACCATGTACTTTAAGGTATGATATAAATATTTGCATATTAATACTAATTTTTTCTCATTTTTATTTAGTTATCTTAACCTATATGAACTCTGGCATATCGAGATGAATTTTAAATGAAATAAAGCATTTCGTTGGATAAAAAACATTATTAAACGTGGGAATATAACGTATCCTTTAAAATGAAACTAGAAAAATTGCACGATATTATAAAATTTAACAAAAATGATGCATTTGACACTTCAGTTGGAGACACGACCGAGTTATCTGCTTGAAAAATCACATTTTTGCTAAAATGTATAATGAAATATTGTACGAAATCATCTCTATTACAAGGTACTTACATATGGAATATAAATATTTATATATTAATCGTTAAATAATTTATTTTTTAGATGAGACTATAACCTACACGTACTCAGATACACTAAGATGAATTTTTAAATTAAATAAAACAATTTATTGGGCAAATATTGTTAAAATGAATGAGAATATAATATATTCTTTAAAATAAATTCACAAGACTATTCCAGAATGGATTATTTAATCAAGAAAACTCCATTTTAAAGTCGATTTACAATCTCACTTTTAAAAATTGATATATGATTACTATTCAAACACTTGCAAAGGTAAATACATACTGTACAGTATTCTTCCCTTATTATAAATACTTTTTTATCCAATTTATACATATTTTAGAGAGCTAGACAATGGATTTTGTCTGATTACGTGGAAAACCTGAAAACCCTTTGCTTCATACCGTTTTGGAGGGAATTGTTTAACAATTTAATGTACAATAATTAGTATATAAATAAATGATGTATCTGGACCTTATGAAACTTTAATTAATTGCATTTTACACTTTCTTTTCGCATTTTTTGACATTTCTGATGAAAACATATGATTACAACAGAGATTACATTTTTCAAAATTCTGTAGTATTTTATAATGAAATGAGATGATTTCTCAGATGTAAACGTTTACATAAACAAAGTATCTATCCATTTATTCATTTGTAACTGATGTATGAAACAATAAACATCTTTCCAAACCAAATATTCACCGAGTAGTAAATTGAATGTACAGAAAAACTTATGTAGAATATATTGAAGTTAATGTGTTGGACACATCAGATTTTTTTATATCTGTGTTATCTATTTGTATTTAAATATAAGTGATGAGAGATTCTATAATTTAAATTTTATTGGAGTCATAAAATTAGGTAGTCTTTGCCAACTTTAAGCAGGTTTACATTTAGAATGACCTACATTTCTGTAAAGGTATTATGGGAATATGACCCTTTTTAAATAGTCCGTAGTTTATACCACAAGACTTTTAGGTTGGTACTCAACTAACCGAGTAATTTAATTTTAAATTTAAATCTAAGATTAATACTCAGATTTTCATTACATTCAACATAACATAAATAATAAAATTTGAATAATTAAATTGCATTTTTATTTCTTATATTTCGGTTGATTACAATATAGAAAAATTGTAAATTAAAAAATAATCATATTTTATTTAGAAATACAGTAACACAATGAATTTCAATTGGTTGATATGATGTTTAGTACATTTACTTTAAGGTATAACATTAATATTTATATATAAATAGCTAATTGTTTACCAGTTACATATGTAAAAAGGTTCAAATGTCTTCATCACAGGTTCGGGTATAATTATAACAAAATTGATATTTTTCTATAAATTTAAAAAACCAATAGGCTTTTCTTCTTATTCTTCTTAAACTAATTAGTTCAAATATGTTGTTTGTACTATCCATTACGTACTTACATTTGTGACATAAGTTAAAGGTTTTGATTACAGGTTTGAATGTAGTCTAATCACTTTTAAAATAGTGAAACCTATTTCTATAATAAATAGTAAGTAATTGATTAAGAATGAATTATTATTATTTATGCAATAAAACTGCATTTAAAAACCTGCCTAAAGTTTGTGGTTGAATATTCGTTATATTGTTATAATTTAAACATTTACATATTGTAAAATATTATTTATTAAATTATAAAAGTATTTAAAATTAACTAAACTGCCTTTTTCTATTTTACAACACAATTAACATGACACAAACATTTTTTTTTAAACTAGTGGTTCTCAAAATACTGTTACTAACGTTTTAATTTTAAATGGGAACCTATTTTTCTTATTTGCTTTTTCAGTAGAGAATATTATTCTGAATTCAATGATATAATATTATCATACCCTAACATAATAATTTTTGTGAGAAAAATACATCTGAAGTTTTATATTAATTTGATTAAAATATGACAATAATAAGGGTGCCATGACGGAAAAAACGGATATCAAGTCATTTCTTAACCTGGAATTAGAGTACCTTGAATTAAATATGTGAATACTTTATTTGGTTATTATACTTTTATTTACTTCTTTCTAACAAGGCTCTTTATTTATTGTCATATTTTAATCAAATTAATATAAAATTTCAGATGCATTTTTCTCAAAAAAATCGTTATATTAAGGTATGATAATAATATATCATTGAATTCAGAACAAAATTGAATAAGCAAATAAAAAAATTGGTTAACATTTAAAATAAAAAAGTTGGGACCCAATTTTCAGAACCACTGACTTAAAAATTTTTTGTTTGTCTCACGTTAATAGTGTTGTAAAACAGAAATAGTTCTCGAGATAGCAATGGTGGCCAATTTAATATGAACACCCTGCATATCAGTAGTTAATTATTTGTCGTTTTATATCATATGTAACAGGCGTAAAATGCGTTGATTACCGCTGTGAATAAAATACAATGATTTTTAAGTCATTTAAAGCTTTTTAAGTAATAAATATTGATATAAAAAGAGGAACTAGAATACATCCTTTCAGACAAAACCAACGAATTGCATGAGGAAGGATAATTTAGATAATAACATCACAGTTAAAAATTAGCCTTAAGTATGTAGTTAAATATTCCTTATATTGTTACAATTTAATATTTACAAAAGTAATCTCATATACTAAAAGAATTTTGCAAAAATTTCTCAAAAGTATGTCGAATTTGGTCTCAAATGAAAGGTTTCGTTGAGGGCTAGCGTGCAGAATTAACAAAAATGGTTAATGTTGATCGGCTTTTGTTTTTCGCAAAAAGTTTTTAGAAGTATGTCGAGTTTGGTCTCAAATGAAAGGTCTCGTTGAGGGCTAGCGAGCAGAATTGAACTTTAAATGATTGTATCTTTTAATAGAACATTGATATCAAAGATTTAAAAACAGTGTCATAAATAATAGACTTGAGCAAAGGTGTCACAACTAATTTAAGTTTAAAACATAACGTATTTAATTAATATAAATTTTGACGTTTCCAATGTCAAAAGTCAATGTTGCCAAATGGGTGATGAAGTAACTAAATTAAAACCAAATATTCCTAAACTAACTTCACTGAAGAGGGTGGCAGTTGTATTAGGATTGACAATATTAATTTATTTATTTAAAAATTAACTACTATTTTTTAATACAAACAATGTTGCCAAATTATAAAGTAACTAAATAAAAATCAAATATTTGATATCAAAAGGAGACCATAAGAGCCGGTTTTGAAATGGCAAAAAAAATGTGTCATGTCGACCTGCATTTGTTTTTCGCAAAAAGTTGTTAGAAGTAGGTCGTTCTTGAGTTTTAATGAAACGACACAATGTGGACTGGTGTGTACGAATGACAAAAATGTTCTACGTCGATTAAAATTTGTTTTTTGCAAAATGTTGTCAGAAATATGTCGTGTTTGGTATCAAATGAAAAGACTCGGGAAGGACTGGTGTGCAGAATTAAAAATTTTCTATGTTGATCGGCTTTTGTTTTATGCAAAAAGTTAATAGAAGTATATCGTGTTTGGTATCTAATGAAAGGTCTCGTTAAGGGCTGAAATGCAAAATTGACAAAAATGTTCCATGTCGATCGGCTTTTGTTTTTTGCAACAAGTTGTCAGAAATATGTCGTGTTTGGTATCGAATGAAACGTCATGATGAGAGCTAGCGTGCAGAATTGACAAAAATGTGCCATGTCGATCGGTATTTGTTTTTTGCAAAAAGTTGTCAGATGTGTGAGCTATTTGGTATCAAATTAAATGTTTCAATAAAGGCTGGTGTGCAGAATTGACAAAAATGGTCAATGTCGATCGGCTTTTGTTTTTTGCAAAAGGTTGTCACAAGTATATAGTGTTTGGTATCAAATGAAAAGTCTCGATGTGGGCTAGCGTGTAGATATGATAAAAATGTATCATGTCGATCGACTTTTGTTTTATGCAGAAAGTTGTAAAAAGTATGTCGTGTTTGGTATCAAACGAAAGGTCTCGGTGAGGGCTGGGATACATAAATCATAAAAATGTTTCATGTCGACCGGCTTTTGTTTTTTGCAAAAAATTATTAGAAGTATATCGCGTTTGCAATCTAATGAAAAGTCTCGGTGAGGCCTGACGTGGAAATATGAAATAATTGTTTCATGTCGATCGGCATTTGTTTTTTTGCACTGACAGCGGAGCTCTAGGGAATGCTCGGCGTAGCCGAGAATTCGCTAGTCATATACTATTTTGGTAGATTCACTATCTATATATCTATCTATCTATATTTGGATTCATCACGACGATCAGGCATCGTTTGTCCAGCTCAAACTCCTAGACCATTCAAGTAATTGCTGTAATTTTTTTTCAAAGTTGTAGTGTCTATTGTGCCGGAGTGCCTTTTGTGGGTCTCATATTTTTACTGTGAGTGGTTTTTGTTTAAAAAAATAAAAACTGCGTAAAATTGGTACATTGAAACAATGGATCCCAGAGGCCATGTCTAACTTTAAGAAGAATCACGCCGTCATCCGTCACTTTTGACAATATGCCTATGAACTTTACATGATTATATCTTTTAATAGAACATTGATATCAAAGATTTAAAAACAATTTCATGGATAATAGACTTGAGCAAAGGTGTTACAACTAATTGAAGTTTAAAACATAACGTATTTAATTAATATAAATTTTGACGTTTCCAATGTCAAAAGTCAATGTTGCCAAATGTGTGATGAAGTAACTAAATTAAAACCAAATATTCCTAAACTAACTTCAATGAAGACGGTGACAGTTGTAGTAGGGTTGACAATATTAATTTATAAATCTAAAAATGAACTACAATTTTTTAATACAAACAGTGTTGCCAAATTATAAAGTAACTAAATAAAAATCAAATATTATTAAATAAAATAAATTGAATACTTTGCTGTGTTTGTTATCAAAAGAAAGGAAACCGTAAGGGCCAGTTTTAAAATGACAAAAAAAATGTGTCATGTCGGTCTGCTTTTGTTTTCCGTAAAAAGTTGTTAAAAGTAGGTCGTCCTTGGGTTTTAAGGAAACGACACAATACGGACTGGTGTGCACGAATGACAAAAATGTTCTATGTAGATTAGAATTTGTTTTTTGCATAATGTCAGAAAAATGTCGTGTTTGGGTATTTTCGAATTACAAAAGTCAATGTTGCCAAATGTTTAATAAAGTAACTAAACAAAGAACAAATATTCCCAAATGAAAGGTTACTGAAGACAGTGAATGTTATATTAGGCTAGGTCATGATGAGGGCTAGCGTGCAAAATGAACAAAAAAGTTCTATTTCGAACGGCTTTTGTTTTTTGTAAAAAGTTGTAAGAAGTATGTGGTGTTTGGTATCAAATGAAAAGGCTCGATAAGGCCTGGCGTGTAGAATTAACTAAAAAGGTCAATGTTGATCGGCTTTTGTTTTTTGCTAAAAATTTCTCAAAGGTATGTCGAGTTTGGTCTCAAATGAAAGGCCTCGTTGAGGGCTAGCGTGCAGAATTGACAAAAATGTTCCATGTCGATCGGCTTTTGTTTTATGCAAAAAGTTGTCAAAAGTATGTCGTGTTTGGTATCAAATGGAAGGTCTCCGAGAGGGCTAGCGTGCAAAAATGACAAAAATGTGCTATGTCGATCGGTATTTGTTTTTTGAAAAAAGTTGTCACAAGTATATAGTGTTTGGTATCAAATGAAAAGTCTCGGTGTGGGCTAGCGTGTAGATATGATAGAAATGTTTCATGTCGATCGACTTTTGTTTTATGCAGAAAGTTGTCAAAAGTATGTCGTGTATGGTATCAAATGAAAAGTCTCGGTGAGGGCTGGGGTACATAAGTGACAAAAATGTTTCATGTCGACCGGCTTTTATTTCTTACAAAAAATTATTAGAAGTATATCGTGTTTGGTCTCAAATGAAAGGTCTCGTTAAGGGCTAGCATGCAGAATTGACAAAAATGTTCCATTCCGATCGGCTTTTGTTTTCTACAAAAAGTTCTCAAAGGTATGTCGCGTTTGGTTTCAAATGAAACGTCTTGTTGAGGGCTAGCGTGCAGAATTGACAAAAATGTGCTATGTCGATCGGTTTTTGTTTTTTGCCAAAAATTGTGAGAAGTATGTGGTGCTTGGTATCAAATGAAAAGGCTCAATAAGGGCTGGCGTGTAAAATTAACAAAAAAGGTCAATGCTGATCGGCTTTTGTTTTTGCAAAAAATTCTCAAAGGTATGTCGAGTTTGGTCTCAAATGAAAGGTCTCGTTGAGGGCTAGCGTGCAGAATTAACAAAAATGTTCCATGTCAATCGGCTTTTGTTTTATGCAAAAAGTTGTCAGAAGTATGTCGTGTTTGGTATCAAATGAAAAGTCTCGGAGAGGGCTAGCGGGCAGAATTGACAAAAATGTGCTATGTCGACCGGTTTTTGTTTTTTGCAAAAAAATTATTAGAAGTATATCGAGTTTGCAATCTAATGAAAGGTCTCGGTGAGGCCTGACGTGGAAATATGAAATAATTGTTTCATGTCGATCGGCATTTGTTTTTTGCACTGACAGCGGAGCTCTAGGGAATGCTCGGCGTAGCCGAGAATTCGCTAGTCATATACTATTTTGATAGATTCACTATATATCTATATTTGGATTCATCTCGAGCATCGCAAAAACTTTGCTCACGGGTACAGGTCAAACCATTCATGTAATAATTTTAATATTATTTTATTAGATGTGGTTTAATGAGGACCAATCGCTTTAGGGTGTCTCATATTTTTACAGTGCATAGTTTTTGTGTAAAAAATCGAAAACTAAGCTAAAAAGTATAACTGGAACAAAACTGAAAAAAATATCCTAGATGCCATGTATAAATTTAAGAAGAATCACGCAGTCATCCGTCACTTTTGACAATCTGTCTATGAACTTTAATCGATTGTATCTTTTAATAGAACATTGATATCAAAGATTTGAAAACAGTGTCATGAATAATAGTCCTGAGCAAAGGTTTTACCAATATTTTAAGTTTATAACACAACACATTTATTTATTTTAAATTTTGACGTTTCGAATTACATAAGTCAATGTTGCCAAATGTGTGATAAAATAACTAAACAAAAAACAAATATTCCTAAATGAACTTCACTGAAGACAGTGGCTGTTATATTTTAATATAAACATTGTTGCCAAATTATGAAGTAACTAAATAAAAAACAAATGTTCCTAATTAAATTAAACACTTTGCTGTGTTTGATATCAAAAGAAAGAAAACCATCAGGGCCGATTTTGAAATGACAAAAAAAATGTGTCATGTCGATCTGCATTTGTTTTTCGTAAAAAGTTGTTAGAAGTTGGCCGTCCTTGGGTTTTAAGAAAATGACAAAATGTGGACTGGTGTGCACGAAAGACAAAAATGTTCTAGGTAGATTATAACATGTTTTTTTTTGCAAAATGTTGTCAGAGAAAAATGTCGTGTTTGGGTATTTTCGAATTACATAAATCAATGTTGGCAAATGTGTAATGAAGTAACTAAACAAAGAACAAATATGCCCAAATTAACTTTACTGCAGACAGTGTACATTGTATTAGGCTAGGTCTTGATGAGGGCTAGCGTGCAGAATGAACAAAAATGTTCCATATCGAACGGCTTTTGTTTTTTGAAAAAAGTTGTTAGAAGTATGTGGTGTTTGGTATCAAATGAAAGAGCTCGATAAGAGCTAGCGTGTAGAATTAACAAAAATGGTCAATGTTGATCGGCTTTTGTTTTTTGCAAAACTTTTTCAAAGATATGTCAAGTTTGGTCTCAAATGAAAAGTCTCGTTGAGGGCTCGCGTGCAGAATTGAAAAAAATATGCTATGTCGATCGGTTTTTGTTTTTTGCAAAAAGTTCTCAAAGGTATGTCGAGTTTGGTCTTAAATTAAACGTCTTGATGAGGGCTAGCGTGCAGAATTAACAAAAATGTGTCATGTCGATCGGTTTTTGTTTTTTGCAAAAAGTTGTCAGAAGTGTGTGGTGTTTGGTATCAAATGAAAGATTTCGATAAGGGCTGATGTGCAGAATTAACAAAAATGGTTAATGTTGATCGGCTTTTGTTTTTTGCAAAAAGTTTTTAAAAGTATGTCGAGTTTGGTCTCAAATGAAAGGTCTCGTTGAGGCCTAGCGTGCAGAATTGATAAAAATGTTCCATTCCGATCGGCTTTTGTTTTCTGCAAAAAGTTCTCAAAGGTATGTCGAGTTTGGGTTCAAATGAAACGTCTCGTTGAGGGCTAACGTGCAGAATTGACAAAAATGTGCTATGTCGATTGGTTTTTGTTTTTTGTAAAAAGTTGTCAGAAGTATGTGGTGTTTGGTGTCAAATAAAAAGGCTCGATACGGGCTGGCGTGTAGAATTAACAAAAACGGTCAATGTTGATCGGCTTTTGTTTTTTGCAAAAATTTCTCAAAGGTATGTCGAGTTTGGTCTCAAATGAAAGGTCTCGTTGAGGGCTAGCGTGCAAAATTGATAAAAATGCTCCATTCCGATCGGCTTTTGTTTTCTGCAAAAAGTTCTCCAAGGTATGTCAAGTTTGGTCTCAAATGAAACGTCTGGATGAGGGCTAACGTGCAGAATTGACAAAAATGTGTTATGTCGATTGGTTTTTGTTTTTTGCAAAAAGTTGTCACAATTGTGTGGTGTTTGTTATCAAATGAAAGGTTTCCATAAGGGCTGGTGTACAGAATTAACAAAAATGGTTAATGTTGATCGGCTTTTGTTTTTTGCAAAAAGTTTTTAGAAGTATGTCGAGTTTGGTCTCAAATGAAAGGTCTCGTTGAGGGCTAGCGTGCAGAAATGACAAAAATGTGCCATAACAATCGGTTTTTGTTTTTTGCAAATAGTTGTCAGAAGTATGTGGTGCTTGGTCTCAAATGAAAGGTTTCGTTGAGGGCAAGCGTGCAGAATAGACAAAAATGTTCCATGCCGATCGGCTTTTGTTTTATGCAAAAAGTTATTAGAAGTATATCATGTTTGGAATCTAAAGAAAGGTCTCATTGGGGGCTGACAAGCAGATATAATTTTTTTATAATGTCGATCGGCATTTGTTTTTTTTCTTTGACAGCGAAGCTCTAGGGAATGCTCGGCGTAGCCGGGAATTCGCTAGTCATATACTATTTTGATAGATTCACTATATATCTATATTTGGATTCATCTCGAGCATCGCAAAAATTTTGCTCACGGGTACAGGTCAAACCATTCATGGAATAATTTTAATATTATTTTATTAGATGTGGTTTATTGAGGACCAATCGCTTTTGGGTGTTTCATATTTTTACCGTGCATAGTTTTTGTGTAAAAAATCGAAAACTAACCGAAAAAGGAAAACTGGAACAAAACTGAAAAAAATATCCTAGATGCCAGGTTTAAATTTAAAAAGAATTACTGTGCCATCCGTCATTTTTGACAATTCAATATGAAACTTTTACTTGATTTATTTTGAAAATGAAAAGAGATATTGTAAAGGTAATTATGTTTTTACACATTATAATAGTGAGCGAAACATATACAAATACACTGAATGTTAAATGTGGTGTATTTGAAATATTTAATTTTATGACATTGACGTTTATTATACGTAAGGGTACCAAAAATATAAATAGGCTATTATAAATTGTAAATATAATATATTTTGTTATAAATCAGTATATTTTAATGATTCGTACATATACATTCCAATAAAAACGTATTTTAAATAAAAAAAACTAATTCCATTTTCACTTTTGTTTGAGAACTGCTTTCAGCCATTACAGGTATATTTTAGAACGAGAAATCTTGAGAAATACGGCGAATTAAAAGGTAATATTTGTATTATTAGGTGTATTACTATAAAACTTAATTTATCTATATGTTTTCTTTTCAATTAAAACACTTTAAATTACAAAGTTTTGTATAACCGGCAATTTTGACAGTTGCTTCCGGGGCTCATCAAGTGACGGATAGCTCGGTGAAAAAGGCTATTTTTTCTAATATTACAGCGAGATATTGTATGAGAATTATCACAAATCATCAGTAATACAATGTATTTTAAGGTATGATATAAATTTTTGCATATTAATACTAATTTTTTCTCATTTTTATTTAGTTTTCCTAACCTGTATGAACTCTGGCATATCGAGATGAAATTTATATGAAATAAGGCTATTCGTTGGATGAAAATCATTATTAAATGTGGAAATATAACGTATCCTTTAAAATGAAACCAGAAATTTTGCACGATATTATAAAATTTAACAAAAATGCCGTATTTGACACTTGAGTTGGAGACACGACCGAGTTATCTGCTTGAAATATGACATTTGTACTAAAATGTATAATGAAATATTGTACGAAATCATCTCTGTTACAAGGTACTTCCATATGGAATATAAATATTTATATATTAATAGTTAAATATTTCATTTTTTAGATGAGACTATAACCTACACGTACTCAGATACACAATGGTGAATTTTTAAATTAATTAAAACAATTCGTTGGGCAAATATTGTTACAATGAATGATAATATAATATATTCTTTAAAATAAATTCACAAGACTATTCCAGAAAGTATTATTTAATCAAGAAAACTCCATTTCAAAGTCGATTTAGAATCTCACTTTTAAAAATTGATTTTTGATTACTATTCAAACACTAGCAAAGGTAAATACATACTGTACAGTATTCTACCCTTATTATAAATTCTTTTTTATCTAATTTATACATATTTTAGAGAGCTAGACAATGGATTTTGTCTGATTACGTGGAAAACCTGAAAACCCTTTGCTTCATACCGTTTTGGAGGGAATTGTTCAACAGTTTAATGTACAATAATTAGTATATAAATAAATGATGTATCTGGACCTTATTAAACTTTAATTAATTGCATTTTACACTTTCTTTACGCATTTCTTGACATTTCTGATAAAAACATCTGATTACAACAGAGATTACATTTTTCAAAATTCTGTAGTATTTTATAATGAAATGAGATGATTTCTCAGATGTAAATGTTTACATAAACAAATTATCTATCCATTTATTCATTTGTAACTGATGTATGAAACAATAAACATCTTTTCAAACCAAATATTCATATTCTCTAAGTCGAACTTGACTGTGATTGTACTGCACAAAAATTCATGTTTTCATTAAGAAATAATGCAAAAGAACGTATAAAAATTGGTTACTTTATCTACAACTAACAGGCATATAAATTTTCAGTTATGTGTGAGTAGTTCATATATACCTCAACAGATGGCGCCACAGGATCACTTAAATTCCAAAATAACTATTCAAATTGTATTTATTATACTTTTATAATCATTTATATTGATATTTATAATAAAAAATAAATTATTAATAACAATAACAATAGTTGTAGATAAATACATATATAATTCAGCTTCATTAATATATAAATGAACATAGCAACAGAAAAACATGAATATAATCATGTTTTTTTTGGCAATATAAAAATGTATCAGTTTATAATTTTTGGTATGTTATTTCACATTATTTATATTTATAAAATAGATAATTATTTTCAAAATAATACATTTTTATATATTCTTTAACTAACTTCATACTTATTGTGTCAAGTTATGACATTTAAGTTCTGTCAAACTGAATGTATTGTATGAAAATACAAATATTGTTAAGATATAATAAAAATACATAAAATTGGGTTAAACGTATTATTTAAATCTTTTCTTCTTATGTATTTTGATGATTAAACCGTTGTATCTCAAAATACCTAAGCGCGGGAAATTTAAAATCTCTATAATTTCATTTATTTATCAACATGTATTTTTATTTATTTCCTAAACGGTCTCGCGTACCACTTTGAACGTGTTATAAATAAATAATATACATTACAACAAATGTTTCTAGGTCTAACACATAGTAGCACCCCCCGTAGAAGGGTGTGAAAAAAATTCATCAATTTCCAAAGTTGGAATATTAAATATATGATATTATTTGATAAGTTATGTGTGAGTAGTTCATATACAGGGTGTTCCATTTAAGCGTGCCACCATTTCTATCTGGAGAACTATAAGAGCTACGAGGTTGGTTAAATTAGCAAAGAACCACCATTATACAAGACTAATACAAAGAGCAAAAAAAACTTTTTTTTGACCTGTGGTTCTCAACATACGGGACACAACTTTCTCTTTTTAGATGGGAACATATGTTAATTTTTAGGTTATTCGATAGAGCATTTTTTTCTGAATTCAGCGATATAAACATCATATACTATTTTGATAGATTCATTATCTACTAGCGTGCAGAATTGAGAAAAATGTTACGTTCCGATCGGCTTTTGTTTTTTGCAAAAATTTCTCAAAAGTATGTCGAGTTTGGTCTCAAATGAAAGGTCCCGTTGAGGGCTAGCGTGCAGAATTGACAAAAATGTCCCATTCCGATCGGCTTTTGTTTTCTGCAAAAAGTTCTCAAAGTTATGTCGAGTTTGGACTCAAATGAAACGTCTTGTTGAGGGCTAGCGTGTAGAATTGACAAAAATGTTTCATGTCGACGGTCTTTTGTTTTTTGCAAAAAATTATTAGAAGTATATCGTGTTTGCAATCTAATGAAAGGTCTCGGTGAGGCCTGACGTGGAAATATGAAATAATTGTTTTATGTCGATCGGCATTTGTTTTTTGCACTGACAGCGGAGCTCTAGGGAATGCTCGGCGTAGCCGAGAATTCGCTAGTCATATACTATTTTCATAGATTCACTATCTATATATCTATCTATATTTGGATTCATCTCGAGCATCGCAAAAACTTTGCTCACGGGTACAGGTCAAACCATTCATTGAATAATTTTAATATTATTTTATTAGATGCGGTTTAATGAGGACCAATCGCTTTCGGGTATCCCATATTTTTACCGTGCATAGTTTTTGTGTAAAAAATCGAAAACTAAGCGAAAAAGGAAAACTGGAACAAAACTGAAAAAAATATCCTAGATGCCAGGTTTAAATTTAAAAAGAATTACTGTGCCATCCGTCATTTTTGACAATTCAATATGAAACTTTTACTTGATTTATTTTGAAAATGAAAAGAGATATTGTAAAGGTAATTATGTTTTTACACATTATAATAGTGAGCGAAACATATACAAATACACTGAATGTTAAATGTGGTGTATTTTAAATATTTAATTTTATGACATTGACGTTTATTATACGTAAGGGTACCAAAAATATAAATAGGCTATTATAAATTGTAAATATAATATATTTTGTTATAAATCAGTATATTTTAATGATTCGTACATATACATTTCAATAAAAATGTATTTTAAATAAAAATATTAATTCCATTTTGACGTTCGTTTTCACTTTTGTTTGAGAACTGCATTCCACCATTACAGGTACATTTCAAAAGAATAAATCTTGAGAAATACGGCGAATTACAAGGTAATGTTTGTATTATTATGTCTTTTACTATAAAACTTAATTTATCTATATATTTTCTTTTCAATTAAAACACTTTAAAATACAAAGTTTTGTATAACCGGCAATTTTGACAGTTGCTTCCGGGGCTCATCAAGTGACGGATAGCTCGCTGAAAAAGGCTATTTTTTCTAAAATTACAGCGAGATATTGTATGAAAATTATTACTAATCATCAGTAATACCATGTACTTTTAGGTATGATATAAATATTTGCATATTAATACTAATTTTTTCTCATTTTTATTTAGTTTTCTTAACCTATATGAACTCTGGCATATCGAGATGAATTTTAAATGAAATAAAGCATTTCGTTGGATAAAAAACATTATTAAACGTGGGAATATAACGTATCCTTTAAAATGAAACTAGAAAAATTGCACGATATTATAAAATTTAACAAAAATGATGCATTTGACACTTGAGTTGGAGACACGACCGAGTTATCTGCTTGAAAAATCACATTTTTGCTAAAATGTATAATGAAATATTGTACGAAATCATCTCTATTACAAGGTACTTACATATGGAATATAAATATTTATATATTTATCGTTAAATAATTTATATTTTAGATGAGACTATAACCTACACGTACTCAGATACACTAAGATGAATTTTTAAATTAAATAAAACAATTTATTGGGCAAATATTGTTAAAATGAATGAGAATATAATATATTCTTTAAAATAAATTCACAAGACTATTCCAGAATGGATTATTTAATCAAGAAAACTCTATTTCAAAGTCGATTTACAATCTCACTTTTAAAAATTGATATTTGATTACTATTCAAACACTTGCAAAGGTAAATACATACTGTACAGTATTCTTCCCTTATTATAAATACTTTTTTATCTAATTTATACATATTTTAGAGACCTAGACAATGGATTTTGTCTGATTACGTGGAAAACCTGAAAACCCTTTGCTTCATACCGTTTTGGAGGGAATTGTTTAACAATTTATTGTAAAATAATTAGTATATAAATAAATGATGTATCTGGACCTTATTAAACTTTAATTAATTGCATTTTACACTTTCTTTACGCATTTTTTTGACATTTCTGATGAAAACATATGATTACAACAGAGATTACATTTTTCAAAATTCTGTAGTATTTTATAATGAAATGAGATGATTTCTCAGATGTAAATGTTTACATAAACAAATTATCTATCCATTTATTCATTTGTAACTGATGTATGAAACAATAAACATCTTTTCAAACCAAATATTCATATTCTCTTAGTCGAACTTGACTGTGATTGTACTGCACAAAAATTCATGTTTTCATTAAGAAATAATGCAAAAGAACGTATAAAAATTGGTTACTTTATCTACAACTAACAGGCATATAAATTTTCAGTTATGTGTGAGTAGTTCATATATACCTCAACAGATGGCGCCACAGGATCACTTAAATTCCAAAATAACTATTCAAATTGTATTTATTATACTTTTATAATCATTTATATTGATATTTATAATAAAAAATAAATTATTAATAACAATAACAATAGTTGTAGATAAATACATATATAATTCAGCTTCATTAATATATAAATGAACATAGCAACAGAAAAACATGAATATAATCATGTTTTTTTTGGCAATATAAAAATGTATCAGTTTATAATTTTTGGTATGTTATTTCACATTATTTATATTTATAAAATAGATAATTATTTTCAAAATAATACATTTTTATATATTCTTTAACTAACTTCATACTTATTGTGTCAAGTTATGACATTTAAGTTCTGTCAAACTGAATGTATTGTATGAAAATACAAATATTGTTAAGATATAATAAAAATACATAAAATTGGGTTAAACGTATTATTTAAATCTTTTCTTCTTATGTATTTTGATGATTAAACCGTTGTATCTCAAAATACCTAAGCGCGGGAAATTTAAAATCTCTATAATTTCATTTATTTATCAACATGTATTTTTATTTATTTCCTAAACGGTCTCGCGTACCACTTTGAACGTGTTATAAATAAATAATATACATTACAACAAATGTTTCTAGGTCTAACACATAGTAGCACCCCCCGTAGAAGGGTGTGAAAAAAATTCATCAATTTCCAAAGTTGGAATATTAAATATATGATATTATTTGATAAGTTATGTGTGAGTAGTTCATATACAGGGTGTTCCATTTAAGCGTGCCACCATTTCTATCTGGAGAACTATAAGAGCTACGAGGTTGGTTAAATTAGCAAAGAACCACCATTATACAAGACTAATACAAAGAGCAAAAAAAACTTTTTTTTGACCTGTGGTTCTCAACATACGGGACACAACTTTCTCTTTTTAGATGGGAACATATGTTAATTTTTAGGTTATTCGATAGAGCATTTTTTTCTGAATTCAGCGATATAAACATCATATACTATTTTGATAGATTCATTATCTACTAGCGTGCAGAATTGAGAAAAATGTTACGTTCCGATCGGCTTTTGTTTTTTGCAAAAATTTCTCAAAAGTATGTCGAGTTTGGTCTCAAATGAAAGGTCCCGTTGAGGGCTAGCGTGCAGAATTGACAAAAATGTCCCATTCCGATCGGCTTTTGTTTTCTGCAAAAAGTTCTCAAAGTTATGTCGAGTTTGGACTCAAATGAAACGTCTTGTTGAGGGCTAGCGTGTAGAATTGACAAAAATGTTTCATGTCGACGGTCTTTTGTTTTTTGCAAAAAATTATTAGAAGTATATCGTGTTTGCAATCTAATGAAAGGTCTCGGTGAGGCCTGACGTGGAAATATGAAATAATTGTTTTATGTCGATCGGCATTTGTTTTTTGCACTGACAGCGGAGCTCTAGGGTATGCTCGGCGTAGCCGAGAATTCGCTAGTCATATACTATTTTGATAGATTCACTATCTATATATCTATCTATATTTGGATTCATCTCGAGCATCGCAAAAACTTTGCTCACGGGTACAGGTCAAACCATTCATTGAATAATTTTAATATTATTTTATTAGATGCGGTTTAATGAGGACCAATCGCTTTCGGGTATCCCATATTTTTACCGTGCATAGTTTTTGTGTAAAAAATCGAAAACTAAGCGAAAAAGGAAAACTGGAACAAAACTGAAAAAAATATCCTAGATGCCAGGTTTAAATTTAAAAAGAATTACTGTGCCATCCGTCATTTTTGACAATTCAATATGAAACTTTTACTTGATTTATTTTGAAAATGAAAAGAGATATTGTAAAGGTAATTATGTTTTTACACATTATAATAGTGAGCGAAACATATACAAATACACTGAATGTTAAATGTGGTGTATTTTAAATATTTAATTTTATGACATTGACGTTTATTATACGTAAGGGTACCAAAAATATAAATAGGCTATTATAAATTGTAAATATAATATATTTTGTTATAAATCAGTATATTTTAATGATTCGTACATATACATTTCAATAAAAATGTATTTTAAATAAAAATATTAATTCCATTTTGACGTTCGTTTTCACTTTTGTTTGAGAACTGCATTCCACCATTACAGGTACATTTCAAAAGAATAAATCTTGAGAAATACGGCGAATTACAAGGTAATGTTTGTATTATTATGTCTTTTACTATAAAACTTAATTTATCTATATATTTTCTTTTCAATTAAAACACTTTAAAATACAAAGTTTTGTATAACCGGCAATTTTGACAGTTGCTTCCGGGGCTCATCAAGTGACGGATAGCTCGCTGAAAAAGGCTATTTTTTCTAAAATTACAGCGAGATATTGTATGAAAATTATTACTAATCATCAGTAATACCATGTACTTTTAGGTATGATATAAATATTTGCATATTAATACTAATTTTTTCTCATTTTTATTTAGTTTTCTTAACCTATATGAACTCTGGCATATCGAGATGAATTTTAAATGAAATAAAGCATTTCGTTGGATAAAAAACATTATTAAACGTGGGAATATAACGTATCCTTTAAAATGAAACTAGAAAAATTGCACGATATTATAAAATTTAACAAAAATGATGCATTTGACACTTGAGTTGGAGACACGACCGAGTTATCTGCTTGAAAAATCACATTTTTGCTAAAATGTATAATGAAATATTGTACGAAATCATCTCTATTACAAGGTACTTACATATGGAATATAAATATTTATATATTTATCGTTAAATAATTTATATTTTAGATGAGACTATAACCTACACGTACTCAGATACACTAAGATGAATTTTTAAATTAAATAAAACAATTTATTGGGCAAATATTGTTAAAATGAATGAGAATATAATATATTCTTTAAAATAAATTCACAAGACTATTCCAGAATGGATTATTTAATCAAGAAAACTCTATTTCAAAGTCGATTTACAATCTCACTTTTAAAAATTGATATTTGATTACTATTCAAACACTTGCAAAGGTAAATACATACTGTACAGTATTCTTCCCTTATTATAAATACTTTTTTATCTAATTTATACATATTTTAGAGACCTAGACAATGGATTTTGTCTGATTACGTGGAAAACCTGAAAACCCTTTGCTTCATACCGTTTTGGAGGGAATTGTTTAACAATTTATTGTAAAATAATTAGTATATAAATAAATGATGTATCTGGACCTTATTAAACTTTAATTAATTGCATTTTACACTTTCTTTACGCATTTTTTTGACATTTCTGATGAAAACATATGATTACAACAGAGATTACATTTTTCAAAATTCTGTAGTATTTTATAATGAAATGAGATGATTTCTCAGATGTAAATGTTTACATAAACAAATTATCTATCCATTTATTCATTTGTAACTGATGTATGAAACAATAAACATCTTTTCAAACCAAATATTCATATTCTCTTAGTCGAACTTGACTGTGATTGTACTGCACAAAAATTCATGTTTTCATTAAGAAATAATGCAAAAGAACGTATAAAAATTGGTTACTTTATCTACAACTAACAGGCATATAAATTTTCAGTTATGTGTGAGTAGTATATATACCTCAACAGATGGCGCCACATGATCACTTAAATTCCAAAATAACTATTCAAATTGTATTTATTATACTTTTATAATCATTTATATTGATATTTATAATAAAAAATAAATTATTAATAACAATAACAATAGTTGTAGATAAATACATATATAATTCAGCTTCATAAATATATAAATGAACATAGCAACAGAAAAACATAAATATAATCATGTTTTTTTTGGCAATATAAAATTGTATCAGTTTATAAATTTTGGTATGTTATTTCACATTATTTATATTTATAAAATAGATAATTATTTTCAAAATAATACATTTTTATATATTCTTTAACTAACTTCATACTTATTGTGTCAAGTTATGACATTTAAGTTCTGTCAAACTGAATGTATTGTATGAAAATACAAATATTGTTAAGATATAATAAAAATACATAAAATTGGGTTAAACGTATTATTTAAATCTTTTCTTCTTATGTATTTTGATGATTAAACCGTTGTATCTCAAAATCCCTAAGCGCGGGAAATTTAAAATCTCTATAATTTCATTTATTTATCAACATGTATTTTTATTTATTTCCTAAACGGTCTCGCGTGCCACTTTGAACGTGTTATAAATAAATAATATACATTACAACAAATGTTTCTAGGTCTAACACATAGTAGCACCCCCCGTAGAAGGGTGTGAAAAAAATTCATCAATTTCCAAAGTTGGAATATTAAATATATGATATTATTTGATAAGTTATGTGTGAGTAGTTCATATACAGGGTGTTCCATTTAAGCGTGCCACCATTTCTATCTGGAGAACTATAAGAGCTACGAGGTTGGTTAAATTAGCAAAGAACCACCATTATACAAGACTAATACAAAGAGCAAAAAAAAACTTTTTTTTGACCTGTGGTTCTCAAAATACGGGACACAACTTTCTCTTTTTAGATGGGAACATATGTTTATTTTTAGGTTATTGGATAGAGCATTTTTTTCTGAATTCAGCGATATAAACATCCTATATACTAAACGATTAGATTCACTATATATCTATATATCTATATATCTATATATCTATCTATAGATTCATCACGAGCATCGAGTAACTTTTGTAATCGCCTACAGCCTGAACCATGCAAGTGATTGTTATAAATATTTTTTTAATATGTGGGGGCTAATGAGATCTGGTGCCTTTTGGGTGTCTCATATTTTTACTATTAGTAGTTTTCGTGTAAAAAATTAAAACTTTTCACAAATGCTGCCTTGAAACAATGGATCCCAGAAGCCATGTCTAACTTTAAGAAGAATCACGCCGTCATCCGTCACTTTTGACAATCTGTCTATGAACTTTAAATGATTATATCTTTTAATAGAACATTGATATCAAAGATTTAAAAACAATTTCATGAATAATAGACTTGAGCAAAGGTGTTACAACTAATTTAAGTTTAAAACATAACGTATTTAATTAATATAAATTTTGACGTTTCCAATGTCAAAAGTCAATGTTGCCAAATGTGTGATGAAGTAACTAAATTAAAACCAAATATTCCTAAACTAACTTCACTGAAGACGGTGACAGTTATATTAAGATTGACAATATTAATTTATAAATTTAAAAATTAACTACTATTTTTAATACCAACAGTGTTGCCAACTTATAAAGTAACTAAACAAAAATCAAATGTTCCTAATTAAATTGAACACTTTGCTGTGTTTGATTTTAAAAGAAATCCAATATTTTAAGTTTATAACGCAACACATTTAATTATTTTAAATTTTGACGTTTCGAATTACATAAGTCAATGTTGAAAAATGTGTGATGAAGTAACTTTGACAAGTGTAAAGTACGTATATTAAAGTACAATAATTTTGAAAATGGACAAAGATATTATTAACTTAACTATGTATCCGTGCTTTATAAAATTGAGCAAAATATGTATTATTATTGTAGAAATTGTATATGGTATAATTAAAATTTTCTGACATTTAACGTTTGTTATAATTGGTTATAACGGTTATAACATAAATTTATACTAGAAATTTTGCAACTTGATACGAATACTCAGAACATATGTTGGTTTGTACTTATTATTTAAATAAATATAAAATGATATATGTGTGTATAAGAAATGTAGAGAAAGATATAAAAAGGAAAGAAATATACAAAAGATTGGAAATAAGCAGTATTAAAGAATATGAAAGACGAAAGAGTACAATTTATTATTCCTGCAAAAGCAGAAACATTATTTTTCAGAAAATAATTCAATTAATTGACATTCTGTTCTTTATATACGAGGGTTATAGGAATAATTCAAATAACGCGCATTTTTTGAGCAGGTATTCTTATTTTGATTCATATGCGTTTTAACCCTCTATTTTATTAAGTGAACGACAAGTTCGAAGAAATTAAATCATTTGTCAAAACATGTTATGTGTCAGATCTTCATAATTTACATAAAAGTCTTGCAGCACATTGTTGTTTATTGTATTTGCAAAATGACAAGTACACCTATAATTGTAAGCCGGAATATACTTTGCATACGTATTAGAAATAGTAAGTTACAAATAAATTTCTATTATATTGAATAACAAGTTATTTATTATAGGTGTTTTTTAGTACTGTCCTGAGTACTGTACTTCATTTTAAATTAGACAGGCGATAAAAAATTAAATAATGATAATAAAAAAGTACATAATATCATTAAAAGATTTTGACTTAAAATCAACAATTAAGTGGGATAACTGACTATCGGAAATTTTAAATTCTGAGCTAAAATCGTTCACAATACTAGACAAACAATACGTGGTATTAATTTCCTGCAATATGTTAACAAAACCTGTAAGTAGCAGAAGATATGTTTTAACTCTGAATGAATGTATGTACATAACAGATTGTGATGTCCTAAAACATCTTTATTATGAAAAAAATAATACAAGCTGGAGGGGATGTATTTTTTTTATTTTTATTAAAAAATAATTACAATCAAACGAACTAAGTAGAATTTAAAATAAATTTAATAAAATACGTTTTATGATAAATATGTTTTTAATGCAGGATTGGTTTATCGACTGGTTGTTAATATGAAGAAAGTCTTTATTGGAGTTGCAATCATCTAATAAAATCCACTAATACACATATTAGTAGATTTTATTAAATTACAGTAACTGCAATAAAGACCTTCCTCTAATGTTTTTTTTAATTTGTAATTTTCATTTTACAGCTATGAATGTGAAAAATAATAATAATTTAGGTACACTGAACAATAGTTGCAGTTTATTTTAACAAAAATACAATATGAATGAGTGTACACAAATTTTGAATGTATTTCATGTAAGTATACATTTTAGTGCAATTAATCTCTACCAATACGTTGTATTTTATTAACAGTTATTATGTTATTACGTTATTAGTATGAATCAGTGAAGAAGTTCATGTTGCAACCATTTGAAAACGGTTGCATTTGGAATATAAGCACTAATGCCAGAGTATCAGTTTTCGCTCAAAAGTTCGCCCTTATCTTATGATCAATTAGAATGGAAGTTAAAGATTCGAACAACAAACCTTGCATCTGTGACGCTAAAAGTAAGTATTATAATTATTTCGTTATTGTATAACACGTTCATTTCGTTTTAAAGGAAAATTCTCATTTAAATAAAAAGTATATTTGTGTTATAACATTATGAATAAATTATTATTTAAAATTTATTATTTTTGAATTTTTAATAATTTAATTTTTGTATTTATCGGTATGTACGCTGTCGGTATTAATAATTTCACATTTACCGACATTTCGGAAATACTAATTTAAGATCAGGGACACCATAGAAAACAAAATTTGTTTATCAAGAATATTGCTTCTTCACCTGTGTGTAGAGTAATTTCATTTATTGTGCTTTGTTACAATATATTTATATTGCGAATTAATATTCATTATCTTTGATCAGAGCTGCAGTAGTCACAATAAAATAAATCCCGTTTACTGTGCCGCTAGATTCAAATCTAAGGTGAGAAATATTTTTTATCTTTTACAACCCTCGAAAAATCAACTTGCAAGTTCGCAATTAGAAGTAGAAAAATGTCATTTGCAACCAAGCTAATAGAAATTTTAATTTGTGATTTCATTATTTTTTTTATATTATTTTATTTCTTATTAAATTTTATATTTTTCTTGTTTACCCGGCGCCAGTAGTTTTTAACCGGTTTTCCGTAAACCTACAAAAGATGTGTCTCCATTATTTTTATTTAGCTGAAGTATGCTCCAAAATATGCTAAATTATTTATTGCACTAATTAAAAAAATATTTAGGCGGGTATTTCATCGTCTGGTGGGCCGCGTGTTATAGCTAATTGCGAGTTAGTCCAACCTACAATTTTTTAGAGTTGATCTTCTATTTACGTATAAGTAATTTACTTTAAATTTATAATCATTACACTATCTCTAATAGGCCGTGAAAGCGTGACGTCAAAATGGAGCGGGAATTACATATATATTTTTCGGTTTGAAATTTTGGTAATGGTAAACAAATCACATAACCGTTCAATTTAAATAACTTTCATCTTTTGTGTACTTATGTTTCGTTATGTATATGTCCGTATAAAATCTATTTTACCTTAATATGCAAGAATGCATGTTTTTTTATTAACATATAGGGTAGGAAAGGTTACAAAATTATTTAGAAAATAAATTTATTAAGTGGTTGATTCTTGGGCCTCAGTAACAGTACTTTTATCTCGCAAATTTTTTATTCTGAGAATTTTAAAATGTTGCAGACGTTTCTGTTACATCCAAACAAAAAAAAATAAAATTACGAAAAGTTGACTATTTTATTGTTATATATAATTAGAAATCTATGAATGTATTTTTTGTGAAAAATCTTTAAAATATACAGGGTGTTCCATTTAAGCGTGCCACCATTGCTATCTCAAAAACTATAAGAACTACCAGGTTGGTTAACTTAGCAAGGAACCACCATTTTACAAGTCTATTAACATAAGCCAAACAAATATTTTTTTAAACCAGTAGTTCTCAAGATATGGAGTGGTTTTTTTGCCCATTATGTTGTTCTTGTAAAATGGTGGTTCTCGTAGCTCTTATAGTACTCGAGATAGCAATGGTGGCACACTTAACTGGAACACCCTATATTTACCGAAAACAACGTTTTTATTTAAATTTTATTTATTTACAAATAAAACACATAATGTAAACTATCCGCAAATTTCTTGTAGTCCAACCATGATACCATGTCTTAAATACGTCCACTATTAAATTATAAACATATTTTTGTATGAATATGCATTTAATTAATAATTAACGCGAAATATATCATTATCTTACAAACTACACATAAGAGCACAACAGATGACAGTTGTTTAAATTGCGCGGTTATAGTTTGTTCACTACATGGACAATCTCAAATATATTATTATATTTCACGTTGTGTAATTGCCGCTCGATTATGACGAGAGCAATTTCACGGCCTAGACATTGTACATAGTTTGCAGTATTTAGTAATTTAGCAATCTAATATACAAATACACATTTATTTCGTATTAATTTTTTATAATGCTATGCATATATTTTAAATATTAATTTTACTGTAGGTTTACAACTTGACTGCAGCAGAGTAAGAGAAAGAGTGCAAGATTCCATTATCCTAACAGAAAAGAACCTGATCGACTTAAAATCGAAGGCCTGACGTAATTATTGGTAATTATAAATATTGAAAAGAACAACGCACTCAAAAATTGTAAGTTTTGTATAATTTTTAAGTACATAACAAAATGCCAAGTAAAGATAGAATTAAACGTCTTAAGCGCAAGCAAAACAACGAGAAAAATGCGGCAAAAAATAATAAAAATGATAATACGGGAAATATAGAAGAAAACTTTATTAATAGTCAGGTTCAATCAGGTTGTAGGAGTATATCTGTTATTTCAGTAGCGGACAATAATACCAATAATGTACATACAAGTAATCAAACGGGTAATGTAAGAATTAGGACAGTAAACTATCAGATTCAGTTAATAGACCAGGATATTAACACGTTGCTAAATCCTGCAGGGTACTTAGAAGACGTACACATAGACTTTTTCTTTTCTTTAGTCCGTTCTATGACCGAGTTTAACCCTCAGCCTACAGTGTATGTAAATGCTCCGGACCGTATCATTCCAGTTCAACAAGGAACTAAACACTTACAAATTTTATTCGTACCAGGTGCAAATACCGGTAGTATTGGTCATTGGCTTACCGCGTACTATGACGGTTCAGAGATAATTATTTACGACAGCATGAATTCTCAATGTTTAAATTCAAATGCCAGTTTATATTTAGAAAGACTGTTTCCTTATAGACCAACAGTTAGATTTGTCCGGGTTCAGCAGCAGACCAACACTTTTGATTGTGGGTTGTTTGCAATTGCGTTTTGTACGAGTATCATATTTAACCGCAATCCGGAACAGGAAAATTATGATATCAATAAGCTTAGGTCACATACTTTAAATATGTTTCGAACACATAATTTAATATTATTTCCGGTAACACGACAGCAGAAATTAAGAGAAAATCATTTAAAGCGTAAAGAGAATGAAACAGCTGAAGAACGGTCCAAACGTCTAAAATTAAATACAGAAAATAAATTAAAAATTTTAGCTAATGAAACACTTGATCAACAAACAAATAGGTTAAATAAATTAAAATTTAATTTCAAAGAATACATTAAAAATGAAACACCTGAACAAAAAACAAATCGCTTAAATAGATTAAAAGATAACTTTCAAAATATGATTCAAATAGAAACACATGAACAAAAAGAAAAACGTTTAAATAGGTTAAAAAATAATTTAAAAACTTCAATAGAAACAGAAACACCCGAACAGAGAGAAAATCGTTTAAATATTTTAAAAAATAATTTTAAAATTTCAATAGAAACAGAAACACCCGAACAAAGAGAAAATCGTTTAAATAGGTTAAAAAATAATTTTAAAAATACAATTGAAACAGAAACACCGGAACAGAGAGAAAATCGTTTAAATATTTTAAAAAATAATTTTAAAATTTCAATAGAAACAGAAACACCCGAACAGAGAGAAAATCGTTTAAATAGGTTAAAAAATAATTTTAAAAATACAATTGAAACAGAAACACCGGAACAGAGAGAAAATCGTTTAAATATTTTAAAAAATAATTTTAAAATTTCAATAGAAACAGAAACACCCGAACAAAGAGAAAATCGTTTAAATAAGTTAAAAACTAATTTTAAAAAATCTATAGAAATAGAAACACCTGAACATAAAGAACGGCGTTTAAATATGTTAAAAGATAATTTTAAAAAAGTAGTTGAAACAGAAACACCGGAACAGAAAGAAGAGCGTTTGTTAAAAAATAATATAATAAATAAAAATAAAATAAAGGCACGCAAAAATAAAGTTAATGATAAAGTTAGATTAGCTAGCAAAGGTATAGGAATGCAAATTGAACCGCATTCGTTGGGTCCAATGTCTGCACTGTGCACTTACTGTACATCCAAAAACTTCGCGTATGAGAAGCCCTCAGACGGCAAATTCACACACTGCTGCCGTAAAGGCAAGTTAAACGCAGATCAATTAGGCGAGTTTCCGGAATACATAAAAAGTCTAATGATCAATAATAACGCGGACAGTAGAAATTTTAAAGATAATATTAGACAGTACAATAGTGCGTTAGCTTTTGCTTCCTTTGGGGCTAAAATTTCAATGCCTCCGGGCAGAGGACCATATTGTTTCCGAATACATGGTCAAATTTATCATGATTCAGCCAGTTCCTTATATCCAACTAATAATAATGTTGAAAAATATGCGCAGTTATACATTATAAATTCTGCGGAAGCGTTAGAGAAAAGAATGAATGTAGAATACAATAAACAGTGTAAACCAAATATAATGGGGCAGTTAGATGATATTATTAGAGAAATTAATCCGTATTCTCAAGCGTACATGATGTTAAAAGAAGTAGAGCAAAGAGAAATAGCTAGGGCAAATATTAATAATCAGTCAGTGCCAGAAATTAATTTATGGATAGTTAGTGACAGACGAAAAGATAAGCGTAGGTATAATGTACCAACATGTAATGAAGTGGCTGTAGTTTTTACATCAAATGACGGAGAGCCACCAATAGATAGAGACATTTGTGTTCACCCAAGAGCAGGCGGTTCTGTTAGAATTAATCAATTCAGCGAAAACTGCGACCCCATGACATATCCCATACTTTTTCCTCGCGGTGAATGTGGCTGGAACATGAACCTAAAGCATGCCGACGGTATTAAAAAACAAAGCATGCTACAATTTTACATGAATAGATTAGCATTTAGAGATACATTTAATCCGTGTTTAGAAGCCGGAAAGCTAACTCAGCAGTACATTGTAGATGCATATGTGAAAGTCGAGGCTGAAAGATTGACTTATATTAGATTAAATCAGCCTACCCTCAGAGTAGAGCTGTATAATGGGTTAATGGACCATGTAAATAATTTAGCAGATAATGAGGGCGGTAAGGCGGGCACAATGGTTATTTTACCATCCACATTCCAAGGTGGCAGTCGTTTTATGTTAAAAATGTATCAGAACGCTATGTCAATTGTTAGAGAATTCGGCCGACCTGATTTGTTCATAACAGTAACGTGTAATCCAAAATGGCCTGAAATAATTGAACAGTTACGCGAAGGTCAAAGTTCTGCAGATCGGCCAGATATAGTAGCGCGAGTTTTCAACGGAAAAATTAAAAGTATGATGAATGAAATTCTTCACGATGATATTTTTGGAAAAGTCGTAGCCTTTATTTTTGTAATAGAATTCCAAAAACGTGGGTTACCACATATGCATTTGTTGTTGACATTAGATAGCGATAGTAAAATCCGTAACAAAGATGAAATAGACGAAATTGTAAGCGCCGAAATTCCAGATGAAGACGATGAACCAGAGTTGTATCAATTAGTTCGAACGCACATGATCCACGGTCCCTGCGGTATATTAAATAAATATTCACCTTGCATGAATGAAAATAAATGCACAAAAAGATACCCTAAAGAATTTCGAAACGAAACACACGAAAATATTAACGGTTATCCTCTTTACAAAAGGCCAGATAATAATGCAAAGATATATATTCTCTGGAAAAACGGTTTAGTAAAATATACAATAGATAACAGATGGATAGTACCTTACAATCCATATTTGCTAAAAAAGTATAAAGCTCATATTAATATCGAAATATGCTCTTCGGTTAAAAGTGTTAAATATATTTGCGATTATCTGTGTAAGGGTCATGACTGCGCAAGTATTAAATTAGGTCAACCAGATAAAGATAAAGTAATTCAATGGGATGAAATCAACGGTTATTTAGATGCGAGGTATGTTTCTGCTCCAGAATGTTGTTGGAGGCTACTGGAATATCCCTTACACGATAAATCACATACAATATTTGAGTTAGCTGTTCATTTGAAATACCAACAGGCGGTATTTTTCGTTAATGGTCAAGAGAAAAAAGCAGTAGAACGGGCAGCGAAAAAAAATACAACTTTAACTGCGTGGTTTATTCTAAATAGCACAGATGTAAATGCTCGGCAGTATGTTTATATGCAAATTCCAAAATATTATGTATTTGTTAATAACGCTTGGAAGGCTAGGCAACGCGAGTCAAAACCACCAATAGGCCGAATGATTTCCGTCAGTCCCAGAGATATAGAAAGGTTCCATCTACGTTTAATATTAGTACACGCGAAAGGGGCTACAAGTTTCGAAGACTTGCGTACCGTAGATGGTAAGTTGTATAACACATACCAAGAAGCTGCCCGCGCATTAGGTCTTTTAGCAAATGATAAAGAATGCGAAAATTGTTTAGGTGAGGCAGTGATAAATAAATTTCCGAGACAATTAAGAGAATTATTTGCATATTTAATTTGTTTCCACACGTCCACCAATGCCGTAGCTTTGTGGGAAAAATTTAAAGAGTATTTGATAGAGGATTATTTATTGCACAATTCCGAAAAAGTAGCGCAAAATAAATGTTTAAGAAAAATTCAAGAAATATTAGAAATACATAGATTCACATTAAGCGATTTCGGTTTACCGCTGCCAGATGACGTAGACGAAAATGAAAACGATTTGATTGATACTGCAGCAGAGAAATTAGAGGGAGAACAAAATATAGCGTTGTTTAATAATGATCAAAGAGAAATTTTAGATTTAATTTTGAATGCCGTATCAGATAGTAATAGCAAAAATAGATATTTCTTTGTAGACGGTCCTGGTGGTACAGGAAAGACATTTTTATATAATACCCTCATCAGTATTTTAAGAGGTCAAAATATTAAGGTAATAGCCGTGGCGTGGACAGGAATAGCGGCTACTTTATTAAAAGGTGGACAAACTGTACATTCGGTTTTCAAGTTACCAGTACCTGTAAATGACGGCTGCGTATGTAAAGTTAAAGCGAATAGTAATGCAGGCAAACTAATAAAAGATGCAAGTGTAATCATCTGTGACGAAGTAACAATGATACCGAAACACGCGTTAAATGCAATAGATTTACTTTTAAAAGATTTAATGAACAATACGGTACCATTTGGCGGGAAAGTTATAGTATTAGGTGGTGATTTCAGACAATGTTTACCGGTAGTAAATTATACAAATCATCGTACCACAATAATAGAAACTTGTGTAATAACAAGTCACTTATGGCAACTCTTTCAAAAATTTTCTTTAAAACAAAACATGCGTGTAAATAGGGACGAAAAAGAATTTTCTGAGTATTTACTAAAAATCGGCAATGGTTTAACTGAAGTTGTCAAAATTCCTGCACACTGTGTATCACAAACGTCATTAGCTAATGATATATTTGGAGATAATGATATAGAGCCAAATAATATACACAAATTTACAGACCGCGCCATTTTAGCACCAACAAATGACGATACAATGGTAATAAACGAACAAGTATTAAATAAAATCGTAGGACAATCAAAAATATATTACAGTGCTGATTTTTGTGAAGGCGATGATAAAAATAAAATTAGTTATCCAACCGAATTATTAAATGCGTTAACACCAACCGGAATGCCCCCTCACAAATTAACGTTAAAAGTGGGGGCAATAGTAATGTTACTAAGAAACATGAATCCGAAACGTGGGCTATGTAACGGTACAAGATTTATTATAAAAGATATGAAAACTAATTACCTTGATGTAGAAGTATTAACCGGGCAAAGTGCAGGTACCCGACTCTATCTACCAATATTTGATTTAATTACCGATACAAATTTACCATTCAGTTTAAAACGTCGCTAATTTCCAATTCGATTAGCATTTTCAATGACAATTAATAAATCACAAGGTCAAACGTTTAATTTTGTTGGAATTAATTTAGAAAATCCAGTTTTCACTCATGGCCAATTATATGTTGCAATGTCGAGAGTACGGTCATCTAAAAACTTAAAAATAAAATTACCAGAATCAAATATTAACGAAAATTCTAAAGAAGGAATAACGACGAATGTGGTATTTAAAGAAATTTTAAACTAAACAAGATATTAAAATCATAATGAAATAATTTCAATTAAATTTTAATCAATAAAAAAATTATATAACATTATTATATGAAGTACATATTTGTAATCATTATTTCAAAATTTAAAAACATTATATAGAGGATTTCATAAACAAATTTTCAAAAAATTTAAGTTAAAGTGCAAGTATTAAACCAATCTTTTCACATGATGAACATTATGCAGTATCTTAGCCAGGTTATTAAAAACCTTAAAGATAAAATTATCAGATTCAAATATTAAAAATAAAGATTTGAAATGTGAACAAATGGAGTATTTAGAAAAAAAATTAAATTGAACAAGTAGATATCATGATAAAAAATTGTTATATTTACAATGTCATAGTCATTTCGTAACTTATTGCAAAATTATGAACAAAATATCAATAATACATAAATTTCATTATAATTAATTTTAAAACTATATAAGAAAAAATATTTAATGTTTGAAGACAAAGACATTGAAATAAAATTTACTAAAACTAAATAAATCTAGCAAATACATATAAAAATATATAAAAAATTGCAATCCATTTAATAATTAATGAATGAACGTAAAATTTAAAAACATTTAATATACAAAAGTATATAATAAATGATAACAGACAACCAGGCCATTCTACCATTGTATCTCAAAATTCATGCAACAGAATACTAATTTGTACTTATGTTTTTGGCATTATACTACAAAACCGCCAAGTATGGTAAAAATTTCAAGAACCATTTGGGGTTTTAATGTGTTATGTTCCATGTCATTGTGACTGTTGCATGAATTTGAGAAATAAGGTTTTGATATTCATAAAACTATAAAAGTACAAATATTAACTACAATTTATTTAAACATACATTTTTTGGTAAAAATACCTTTTTATTTTTAATTACTTTGGTAGATGGCAAAACAATGGCTTGGACATAATGCATTAAACCCAATACCAGTGGTATTTAAATTTTTGCTGTACTTTGATTTAGTATTATAGCCCGTGATTAAATAAATAAATATAAGAGAAATTAAATACATTAAAAAATAAACTTTATCAAAATTATTCGCCACATAATGGCTGGTTGAAATTAGGCATATGAAGCTCATTAAAACCTTAAATTTTTAAATTTAAAATTTTTAGAATATCGGAAAAACATGTAATATTATAAAAAGGATTATTGATGGTATATATGAAATATAAAATAAAAATATAAGAAAGCAATAATAATAAATTTAAAATATGAAATAAAAGCATGTTGAAGCAATAATTATGATTTAAAAATGTGATTTAGAAATACTTAATAATATAAAAAGGAATAAGAAAGAATTTAAAATATAATCAATAAAAAATGTAAAATTTGATTTGTTAAATAATATATGCAATATATTTAATAAATGTAATTGATATAAGTATTAAATATTATTCCAACATGAAAAGTGGTTCGTAAAATATTGTAAAAGGTAATAAAAAAGAACTTAAGTCTGATAATACCATTGCTCCTTTTACAAATTTTACGGACCTTGCCAAAATGAAAATACAATAAAAAGAATTATAAAAGGCAATTATAAATAAAACTATTCTTTACATAAAAGTTAATAAAATAATATTAACAATGAAAAACATAAATTAAATAAATAGTATAAAGCAATGGTTAAGTATTAGAAAAATTTTCTATAGCGTCTACATCCTGGTATATTGTATGTTTTACCAATATTTTCAATAATATACATTAAAAATTTTATTTAATGATAAAAGGGTCCCTACATTTAATAGTTAAATGAAAACCTATTTTATATGTAAGTATAAAAAAATAATTTTAATTTTTTACATTAAAATACAATTATAATAAAATTATATTTAAATGCATATTTTACCTTTTACTACTACTAAAAGATTGGTTAAGCAACTTTTTTATTTTAATATAATACAACAGTCATTAGTTAACAGTAACATTTTTCATTGTCAATAAAAAATGTAATAGCGCTTAAACAATACTGCTGTCAATAATTTTTAATTAATACCATCAAAAAATAAAGACGTTATACGAAAACTATCTAATACCAGGCTTAAGTTAAAACATGTTGCGTCTCTCTATAATATGTATTAGAAATGTGACGTTAAACAAAAGTATATAATAAATCGCAACATGTGGGCAGGCCAGTCTACCATTGTACCTCAAAATTCATGCAACAGAATATAAATACACATTTTTTTGGCAATATACTACATACTACTACAAAACCGCAAAGTATGGTAAAAATTCCAATTACTGCTGGTGGATTTTGAAGTATTATGTAAGCAAGTCATTGTCACTGTTGTATGATTTTGAGTAACAATATTTTCATTTTTAAAAAACTACAAAAGTACAAATATTAACTGCAATTTATTTGGTAAGAGTACATTCAATTTATATTTTTTGTTTTAAATTACATTTTTATGTACATAATGTGTACCATATTGTCTATAATTCCTTGGTAGACTTGGCAAGACAATGACTTGTTACATAATACTTTAAAACCCTATACCAGTGGTATTTGGGATTTTTGCTGTACTTTGATTCAATATTATAATAGCCCGTGGTTAAAAAAATTAAAACAATAAATAAGAAAAAATAAGCTTCATAATAATTACTCGTCACAAACCGGCTGGTGGGTATGAAGCTAATGAAGCATATTACAACATTATAATAAAAAAAAACCACAAAGCGATCAATAAAAGAAAAATAAGAGAGTAATAAATCGCAAAAGTATGAATGTTTGTGTGAATGTTTGTATGAAATCGAGTTGCCAGGTTATCAAAATTTGTTTTTTATTTTATATGAAAGATTCTACAATTTTAACAATAATAACTGCAGTACAACAAATCGTATTCTTTTAATATTTTGTTGAGTTGAGTAAAATATTTCTATAAATTATCTAAAATGTAAATGAAATTTTTATTAATATTATTATACATTCATATTTTTAAATTATTTAACTTATTTGTATTAAAAATTATCTGGCAACTTAAATAATTTCTAATAAAAATTAAAATATAATGTCAGAAAACTTTTTCAAAATTATATATTTCTTAAAAAAAATGTAGAATGATTTGATAAACTTTTGTAACTAATTAAAAGTTAAATTCATACTATATAATAAAGATACACAAATACCAAAAATCTTCATGATTCACAACAATGTGAAATGGTATGTTTTTCTTATGTTCTAAAAAATATCATTTGTGAATTTTATATTTATAGATATTGGAAACTGAAGTATACATTGCATTGTTCCTGTGAAGTACATCGAAGATTTTAAATACGAGTTATATCCTTATTTGGACTATTGCAATTAATATAGAAGTTCTTTCATCTGAGGCGAAACTTTTTTTATAAAAAAGTGTTCAATGTTTACATATTTTTTATTAATTAGTAATATTTCCTTCTAAATACAGAACAATGGATCAAATCCTGAGATGGAAATTTCCTTCATTCAATATTACAAGAAAAGGATTAAATTTCAATGGAAGCATATGGACTATTAGTCCAAATCAAATATATACTACGTTGATGTTAAACAATATTTGGAAAATGAATCCATTTTAAAACGAAGGCATCATTTGAATAAAAATTATCTTCCTTTATTATATAAGTTTTCATTGTTTATAGGGTAGCAGTTTCACAAAAAATATATTTTTGGAAAACTTGTCAAGAATAACCTCCTTTGGAAAGCGATATTGAATATTTTGGAACTTAAAATGGAAACCAATCTATTCGCTGACGATTCTGCTACCATCGGAAAAACTATATTATTATTGACGAAGTTGTACAAGAATGGTAAATACATTCATATTTAAAGAAAAAAATATATTAATTAATTACTATTTTTATTTAACAGAACGCATATCTGTTTGATGACTGGAGGAAAATTTCGTCGTATTTTCAGAAAGTAAACATTTAAATTACTACATGAAATGAAAGAAACATTCTTCAAATTTTGCGTGACAAATTCTACGAGAAAACTTTGCAATGTCCAAATAAAGTAAGTCAAAATTCATATTAACATTCTCTGTGGCCTTGATATACAGTATGTCATCGGATCGAGTTAGAAAGAAGGAAAACATTTTTATTTTTTATTTTACGAGAAACATGTATTCTTAATAAAAGATTTTACATGTTTCAATACTGACAATTCAGTTTTAACCTTTTCAAATTTTCTTTTAGTCTCAGACAAAATTCGAACATAGTTCGACTTAGAATTTTTCTAATTGTAAGCCCCAAAAAACAAGTTTGCGTTATCATAGAAATTATTGTTAACATGACTTTAACTTTAGTTTCATAAATTTAACAACAAAAATAATATAAACAGTAACTATTCTACTCAATCGATTCACGGTTTGTTGAGCGCACAATTGTAGTCTTCGATGCAATTATTTAACTTCTTTGAATTTCTTCCGCAGAGTTAAAGACGTCACAGCGTCTCTAATTCTCTCCTTTAAATTCTCTACATTCGGTCGAAGATAATTTGCATAAACTATTTGTTTCCAACGGCCCCAAAGATAAACATGAGACCGATTGCCATAGCATTGAATTAGGTAAAATCGTTGTTTTTTGACAACATTTTTAACGATTACAACAGATTTTCCTAATTGACAGTCAATGAAATTAAATAAATAATTCCAGTTATTTTCAAATAAGTCGACCTATTTTCGTTTTTCTCTGAAACTAAAAGAAAATTTGAAAAGGTTAAATCTGAATTGGTCGTTTTGCCCACTGCTTCTTTGGAAAACGCTCTTTCTTTATGGCAATTCCAATATATTTAAATAATGTAAGTGTTATTTCGTTCGATTCATTCTTTCACATTATTCTTTTTGTTTAGTTATCGTCTTTTGCTAACGTTTTTGGCGGTTTTCCGTTAGCATTTACAGGGAATCCTGAAGACTAATTCGTTCCGCCCAGAAGATTTTTACTACATAGTTTATTGTCATTATTATTTATTGTAATATTTTATTAATATATAACTTTCCTATTTTGTGTATCTAAGTTATAATTATACATCTGTTGATGAAAACTGATTTTAAATGCTTCAAATTTCTTTCTTTTAATACAATTTTCTTAAAAAATATATTTCGTATTTATTCGTATTATCGATAAACAAAAAATTCATCTTGGGTCAGTACTGCATAATTTAATTTTCCCGCCCGAGAAAAATGGTGGCATATCGGCGAAACTCAAGTAAGTAAAAATAATGAAATAATCATCTTCATGAGGTAAATTTTAACTTTATTATCTAACAAATATAAAAGTAAAACCTAATTTTAAAATGACATTATTTACACATGCAATTCATACGTTTCATTATAAAAATTTCTTTTGTAAGCACAGCAGTTCTGAAACGTTTTTATAATAACATAATCAAATCTAACTGATCAAAATTATAGTACAAAGAAATGTTTAATAGCGATGTGTCGTTTTAAAAAGTTTTAATTGTTATTTGTAAATTTATTTTTATAAATGTTGTGTGAAGTAAATTTTGAAGCAAATCGGTTCTCAAACAGTGGAGTTTCATATAACTATAAAATTACACATTTATTCAAGGACATTTTATTACTACTAGATTTATATTTCATTTTTAATCAAACACGAAATAAAATTAAATATCGTTAATGAAAAGACTGCAGTATTACAATGAAAAAAAATTAGCTTCCACGGAATAAAATTAGTAGTCATGTTTTAATTATGATACCTATGTTACCGACATTCCGAAAGTTGACAGTTTCATTTTATACAATTTTTGTTCATATTTTTTCTTTGGAATAAAAATGTAAGTAGAGAACTGAGAAAAACTCCAGTATAATATATTGTAATTAAGAATTGCTTACTTTTAACTGTAAATAGTGCTATTGTTTCCAAATAATATTTGAATTTTTAAACCTTAAACTGAATAAAAAATCGGTTCTCAAACAGTGGAATTTCAAATAACTAACTATAAAAATACACATTTATTCAAGGAAATTTTATTACTACTATATTTATATTTCATTTTAAATCAAACACGAAATAAAATTAAATAGTAGTTCATTTTTAAATTTATAAATTAATATTGTCAATCCTAATACAACTGCCAGCGTCTTCAGTGAAGTTAGTCTAGGAATATTTGGTTTTAATTTAGTTACTTCGTCATACATTTGGCAATATTGACTGTTGACATTGGATACGTCAAAATTTATATTAATTAAATACGTTATGTTTTAAACTTAAATTAGTTGTAGCACCTTTGCTCAAGTCTATTATTCATGAAATTGTATTTAAATCTTTGATATCAATACTCTATAAGAAGATATAATCGTTCCTAGTCTGATTGTCAAAGTGACGGATGACAGCGTGATTTTTCTTAAATTTAGACATGGCTATTAGGAGTTATCTACACAGGAGCGATTTTTGCGGAATCCAGAATTCATTTTGCTGTATTATCATAAAGAGAATTTATTTTATTAAGAAATGTAAAGAAGTTAGCAATGTATTGTGTATCACAACTTGTACAAATGAAACTACTGCAAGAAACAAAGTATTTGTTTACATATGTGTTATTTCTATAACTTTACCTTTACTTGTCTAGTGAAGTCACATTTAAATAAGAATTCTAAAATACAGTCCAAAACTGATCAGTCTATCATTTGGAACAAGACTTTATAAACGCAGGTTGAAAAATATCACAAAGTTTCAATAAAACCATTCTACAAAAACACGACTGGAAATTTTCTTGATATTCTTTTTACATTTTCAGAACATAAGCAAAGAAATTTTGTCTGAAACGAGTGCATAAAGTATTATACCTATAGGGAAATTAAATGCAGATTAAAAAATCCCCATAAAACTACATATTCTGCAATGAACTCTTTCATTGTAGATGTACATATGTACCAATAGAATTAGATTGGTACAGAGAAAATATGACAGTGATTATTATAATGAAAATGTTATTAAGAATCAATGGCTACAATTTTTATTGTAATCAAGCTATGCGTTATGGCTTGGAAACCAAAACTGAAGCGAAATCAGTATTTCAAGCTTCAACTAATATATTATACAAGAAATTGGACTTGTAGTGTTGTAATATTATCTAACCAACCATACTTAGCATGTAGTGATGATGGTTTTATCAAAACAGAAAACGGATTTGAACTTTTGGAAATAAAATGTCCTTATTCCTGTCAAAACTAATACATTGTAGATTTACAAAATAAAAAATCAGCTGTAAATGATTTAGAATTCCATTAAAATAGTAACGTTAAACTCAAGAAGTCCGACAAATATTACACACAAGTCCACTTTTCAAAGCACATACTTTATATTACTACTATATTACTAAAGATGAGAAGTTTCTATCTACAATAATTCCAAGGATTAGCGACTTTATTTTAAAATATTTCATACAGATTGTTCTAAATAAGTTTTAATTATAATGTAATCAATTTTTATGCATTTTGATCAAATATTTCATAACATTATTTTCAATATTAAATATTATAAAAGCCCTTAATATTTACTCTGGGGATTCAAGTTTTTTTCTTTTCACATCATACAGGTGATTTGGAAATAAATAAAACACTGGCACCACCAGTTAGTTTGGTATGTCACGTATTCAAAATATTATTATGTTCTTGTTTTCGCTTAGAATAATAAATTTCATTTATGCCTAAAAATATTATTTTAAAATATATACATAATTAAATATAAAAATATTTAATTGTTAAGTAATTATATCGATTCCTTCTTTAGCAGATGCAATAAATTTCATAATTAGTGCCATCTATGTGATTTTTTTAAACTGTTAAAAATGTTCTTTTTTCTGATATACATAGAAACAAATTTTACAAAGACTGGTGTAAACGGTATTGTTAAACCTATAAAAATTATGTGTACAGGAGTACAGGGTGAATACTGAAAACCTTGACATAGGGAAATAACATGGGAAAACAGTTTTTTGCTGTTTCCATCTGTCCCGCTAAATAAAATCGGGTGTATATGGTATCGTTAGTTAGATTAGTTAATTTTGCATCTAATAAAACCAAATGTTGTGTAATATGGCCTTTTCTAACTGAAATATTTGATAAAATAAATTGTATTTTGAAGGTTATCCTTCATATTTTCGAATAAGAAACGTCTAAAACAAAATGCTTCATAGCCGAGTGGATAAGAGGGCGGATTCATAATATAAATAATCTACAAGACCTGGTTCGAGACCACCTCGACCCTGTTTTTTTTTTATTTAATGGTATCAGGCTGGCTAGACCAGTACTATGGGATAAGACAGAAGGAATATACAAAAACAAAAGCGTGAGCAGAAATATGCACTCATTTGAGGCAACATTTTAATGAATTGAAGGACAATTATTTTTCGACGGCAAAGTCGTCTGTATAAAATCCACAAAGCATTAATGCGTTCACGCGGCATTGTCGTAAGACAAAATGTAAATGAATTTTCTTGACCGGAGTAAATAGGCAATCGCAGTGCTACTTGGAATAAATACCCGGCTGCCGGCCGTCGGATCCAAAGTGTATGAAAAGGCTCTAAATGAGAAATATATTTTACGTCCACCGGCTTTTGTATTTTTCAAAAAATTGTTAGAAATATGTCATGTTTCGTATCGAATGAAAGGTCTCGTTGTGGGCTAGCGTGCAGAAATGACAAAAATGTTCCCTGTCGATCGACTTTTGTTTTATGCACAAAGTTGTCAGAAGTATGCCGTGTTTGGTATCAAATGAAAGCACTCAAGTAGGGCAGCCATATTGAAATAACAAAAATTTGCCAGGTCGATCGGCTTTTGTTTTTTTGCAAAATTTGTCAGAAGTATGTCGTGTTTGGTATCATATGAAAGGTCTCGTCGAGAGCTGGTGTACAGGAATGAAATTAGCCGTCAACTGTAAATATTTCATTGATGCCGGAGGCCTAGGGAAGCTCAGCGTAGCTGAGCCTTCGCTAGTCCATATACTAAACGATTAGATTCACTATATATCTATATATCTATCTATAGATTCATCACGAGCATCGAGTAACTTTTGTAATCGCCTACAGCCAGAACCATGCAAGTGATTGTTATAAATTTTTTTTTAATATGTGGGGGCTAATGAGATCTGGTGCCTTTTGGGTGTCTTATATTTTTACTATTAGTAGTTTTCGTGTAAAAAATTAAAACTTTGCACAAATGCTGCCTTGAAACAATGGATCTCAGAGGCCATGTCTAACTTTAAGAAGAATCACGCTGTCATCCGTCACTTTTGACAATCTGCCTATGAACTTTAAATGATTATATCTTTTAATAGAACATTGATATCAAAGATTTAAAAACAGTAACATGAATAATAGACTTGAGCAAATGTGTTACAACTAATTTAAGTTTAAAACATAACGTATTTAATTAATATAAATTTTGACGTTTCCAATGTCAAAAGTCAATGTTGCCAAATGTGTGATGAAGTAACTAAATTAAAACCAAATATTCCTAAACTAACTTCACTGAAGACGGTGGCAGTTGTATTAGGGTTGCCAATATTAATTTATAAATTTAAAAATTAACTACTATTTTTTAATACAAACAGTGTTGCCAAATTATAAAGTAACTAAATAAAAGTCAAATATTCCTAAATAAAATAAATTGAATACTTTGCTGTGTTTGTTTTCAAAAGGAAAAAAATCATAAGGGCCAGTTTTAAAATGAAAAAAAAAATGAGTCATGTCGACCTACATTTGTTTTTCGTAAAAAGTTGGTAGAAGTAGGTCGTCCTTGGGTTTTAAGGAAACGACACAATACGGACTGGTGTGCGCGAATGACATAAATTTGTTATATTAGGCTAGGTCACGATGAGGGCTAGCGTGCAGAATGAACAAAAATGTTCTATATCGAACGGCTTTTGTTTTTTGGAAAATGTTGTGAGAAGTATGTGGTGTTTGGTATCAAATGAAAAGGCTCGATAAGGGCTGGCGTGTAGAATTAAAAAAAAAGGTCAATGTTGATCGGCTTTTGTTTTTGCAAAAATTTCTCAAAGATATGTCGAGTTTGGTCTCAAATGAAAGGTCTCGTTGAGGGCTAGCGTGCAGAATTGACAAAAATGTTCCATGTCGATCGGCTTTTGTTTTGTGCAAAAAGTTGTCAGAAGTATGTCGTGTTTGGTATCAAATGAAAGGTCTCGGAGAGGGCTAGCCTGCAGAATTGACAAAAATGTTCCATGTCGATCGGCTTTTGTTTTTTGCAAAAAATTGACAGAAGTATGTCGTGTTTGATATCAAATGAAAGGTCTCGGAGAGGGCTAGCGTGCAGAATTGACAAAAATGTTCCATGTCGATCGGCTTTTGTTTTATGCAAAAAGATGTCAGATGTATGTCGTGTTTGGTATCAAATGAAAGGTCTCGTTGAGGGCTAGCCTGCAGAATTGACAAAAATGTACTATATCGATCGGTTTTTGTTTTTTGCAAAAAGTTGTCAGAAGTATATCGTGTTTGATATCAAATGAAAGGTCTCGGAGAGGGCTAGCGTGCAGAATTGACAAAAATGTTCCATGTCGATCGGCTTTTGTTTTATGCAAAAAGTTGTCAGAAGTATGTCGTGTTTGGTATCAAATGAAAGGTCTCGAAGAGGGCTAGCGTGCAGAATTGACAAAAAATGTGCTATGTCGATCGGCTTTTGTTTTTTGCAAAAGGTTGTCACAAGTATATAGTGTTTGGTATCAAATGAAAAGTCTGGGTGTGGGCTAGCGTGTAGATATGATAAAAATGTTTCATGTCGATCGACTTTTGTTTAATGCAGAAAGTTGTCAGAAGTATGTCGTGTATGGTATCAAATGAAAGGTCTCGGTGAGAGTTGGGGTATATAAATGACAAAAATGTTTCATGTCGACCGGCTTTTGTTTTTTGCAAAATATTATTAGAAGTATATCGTGTTTGCAATCTAATGAAAGGTCTCGGTGAGGCCTGACGTGCAAATATGAAATAATTGTTTCATGTCGATCGGCATTTGTTTTTTGCATTGACAGCGGAGCTCTAGGGAATGCTCGGCGTAGCCGAGAATTCGCTATCACTATACTAAACGATTAGATTCACTATCTATAGATTCATCACGAGCATCGAGTAACTTTTGTAAAGGCCTACAGCCTGAACCATGCAAGTGATTGTTATAATTTTTTTTTTAATATGTGGGGGCTAATGAGATCTGGTGCCTTTTGGGTGTCTCATATTTTTACTATTAGTAGTTTTCGTGTAAAAAATTAAAACTGTGCACAAATGCTGCCTTGAAACCATGGATCCCAGAGGCCATGTCTAACTTTAAGAAGAATCACGCCGTCATCCGTCACTTTTGACAATCTGCCTATGAATTTTAAATGATTATATCTTTTAATAGAACATTGATATCAAAGATTTAAAAACAGTATCATGACTAATAGACTTGAGCAAATGTGTTACAACTAATTTAAGTTTAAAACATAACGTATTTAATTAATATAAATTTTGACGTTTCCAATGTCAAAAGTCATTGTTGCCAAATGTGTGATGAAGTAACTAAATTAAAACCAAATATTCCTAAACTGAAGACGGTGGCAGTTGTATTAGGGTTGACAATATTAATTTATAAATTTAAAAATTAACTACTATTTTTTAATGCAAACAGTATTGCCAAATTATAAAGTAACTAAATAAAAATCAAATATTCCTAAATAAAATAAATTGAATACTTTGCTGTGTTTGTTATCAAAAGAAAGGAAACCATAAGGGCCACTTTTAAAATGACAAAAAAAATGTGTCATGTCGATCTGCATTTGTTTTCCGTAAAAAGTTGTAAGAAGTAAGTCGTCCTTGGGTTTTAAGGAAACGACACAATACGGACTGGTGTGCACGTTTTTTGCAAAAAGTTGTCAGAAATGTGTGGTGTTTGGTATCAAATGAAAAGTCTCGTTGAGGGCTAGCGTGCAAAATTGACAAAAATGTTCCACGTCGATCGGCTTTTGTTTTATGCAAAAAGTTGTCAGAAGTATGTCGTGTTTGGTATCAAATGAAAGGTCTCGGAGAGGGCTAGCGTGCAGAATTGACAAAAAATGTGCTATGTCGATCGGCATTTGTTTTTTGCAAAAGGTTGTCACAAGTATATAGTGTTTGGTATCAAATGAAAAGTCTGGGTGTGGGCTAGCGTGTAGATATGATAAAAATGTTTCATGTCGATCGACTTTTGTTTAATGCAGAAAGTTGTCAGAAGTATGTCGTGTATGGTATCAAATGAAAGGTCTCGGTGAGAGTTGGGGTACATAAATGACAAAAATGTTTCATGTCAACCGGCTTTTGTTTTTTGCAAAATATTATTAGAAGTATATCGTGTTTGCAATCTAATGAAAGGTCTCGGTGAGGCCTGACGTGCAAATATGAAATAAATGTTTCATGTCGATCGGCATTTGTTTTTTGCACTGACAGCGGAGCTCTAGGGAATGCTCGGCGTAGCCGAGAATTCGCTAGTCATATACTATTTTCATAGATTCACTATCTATATATCTATCTATCTATATTTGGATTCATCTCGAGCATCGCAAAAACTTTGCTCACGGGTACAGGTCAAACCATTCATGTAATAATTTTAATATTATTTTATTAGATGCGGTTTAATGAGGACCAATCGCTTTTGGGTATCCCATATTTTTACCGTGCATAGTTTTTGTGTAAAAAATCGAAAACTAAGCGAAAAAGGAAAACTGGAACAAAACTGAAAAAAATATCCTAGATGCCAGGTTTAAATTTAAAAAGAATTACTGTGCCATCCGTCATTTTTGACAATTCAATATGAAACTTTTAATTGATTTATTTTGAAAATGAAAAGAAATATTGTGAAGGTAATTACATTTTTATACATTATAATAGTGAGCGAAATATATAAAAATACATTGAATATTAAGTGTGGTGTATTTAAAATATTTAATTTTTATGACGTTTGACGTTTATCATCTGTTGGGTCAGTCAATCAAAAAATTCGTGGCACAAGTTTTATATTTTCAAAGAGAAATATACAGAAATATAAAGTAAACTATGTACAATACACTTTGTGATGTAAGTATATTATTTTAAATTTGTTTCGTTGTATTTAAAGATGTATTTTCATTTCAGTTACAATTTTTAATTGGTTATCCAAACAAGAGTATATTTATAGAAGAGAAATAACATAAAATTACTAAAAATAACACTACTGAAGTGTAACTGGTTATCATAAAAGTGCATTTTACATAATAATTTACGGCAAACCTTATTTACAATATTTAAATTTTCATGACATATGACGTGTCAAAACGTCAGCTCTAATCAAAAAATCATCTTGCAAGTCTTGTATTTGCTTGAAGAAATATATAGTAAAATTATTTTAAAAATAAAATTACCCTACATTTTATAATGTAAGTATGTAATTTTATATTTTCTTGAATGTATTTAAACATGTGTTTTCATTTCAGTTATACTCGTAGTTATCCAAACAAAAATATATTCATAGAAAAGAATAACATAAAATTACGGATAATAACAATATTGACAAAAATTTAATTATGGAAATCAAACAAGGCGCGTCGTATTCACTCATAAACACATTTATTTAAAAATACTGACAAACCTTTCCTTCATACCCCCTTGGAAGAAATGTTTAATAATTTATTGTACAAGAATTATTTTCAATTATGTATCTGGATTATATTGAACTGTAAGTAACTGCATTGTATACATTCTTTATGTATTCTTTCATCAAATTTCAGATGAAAGTAGTTGATTACAACAACAATTAGATTTTTAAAATTTCTATTGTATTTTGTTATGAAATGAGATGATTTTTTAAATGAAAACGTATACAAAAACAAAGTATCTATCCAATTATTCAATTATCATTGATATTTCAAACAATAAACACTTTCTGAAACCAAATATTCAACGAGAAATGCTTTTGATGACATGTGCTCCCAGGTGAATGGATTACATGAAAATTCATATTTTTACTACGAAATAATGCAAAAAAAAATGTTTGAAAATTGTTGGATATTAGTTTAAGGTACGATATAAATATTATTAGGTACATTTTTAATTTTTATCACTTACAGATGTTAGTTAGACAATGGATTTTGTGAGACTACGTTGAAATTTTTTTTCATACCGTTTTGGAGGGAATTTTTAACAATTTAATGTACAATAATTATTATATAAATAAATTATGTATCTGGACCTTATTAAACTTTAATTAATTGCATTTTACACATTCTTTAAATTTAAATTATTTTTCAAAATTCTGTAGTATTTTATAAAGAAATGAGATGAGATGTAAACGTTTACATAAACAAAGTATCTATCCATTTATTCATTTGTAACTGATGTATGAAACAATAAACATCTTTTCAAACCAAATATTCACCGAGTAGTAAATTGAATGTACGGAAAAACTTATGTAGAATATATTGTTAATGTGTTGGACACATCAGATTTTTTTATATCTGTGTTATCTATTTGTATTTAAATATAAGTGATGAGAGATTCTATAATTTAAATTTTATTGGAGTCATAAAATTAGGTAGTCATTGCCAACTTTAAGCATGTTTACATTTAAAGTGACCTACATTTCTGTAAAGGTATTATGGGAATATGACCCTTTTTAATTAGTCCATAGTTTATACCACAAGACTAAGGTTGGTACTCAACTAACCGAGTAATTTAATTTTAAATTTAAATCTAAGATTAATACTCAGATTTTCGTTACATTCAACATAACATAAATAATAAAATTTAAATAATTAAATTGCATTTTTATTTCTTATATTTCGGTTGATTACAATATAGAAATATTGTAAATTCAAAAATAATCAAATTTTATTTGGAAATACAGTAACACAATGAATTTCAATTGGTTGATATGAAGTTTAGTACATTTACTTTAATGTTTAACATTAATATTTATATATAAATAGCTAATTGTTTACCAGTTACATATGTAAAAAGGTTCAAATGTCTTCATCACAGGTTCGGGTATAATTATAACAAAATTGATATTTTTCTATAAATTTAAAAAACCAATAGACTTTTCTTCTTATTCTTCTTAAACTAATTAGTTCAAATATGTTGTTTGTACTATCCTTTAAGTACTTACATTTGTGACATAAGTTAAAGGTTTTGATTACAGGTTTGAATGTAGTCTACTCACTTTTAAAATAGTGAAACCTATTTCTATAATAAATAATGTTCTACAAATATATATATATATATATATATATATATATATATATATATATATATATATTTGTGCACAAACAAGTAATTGATTAATTATTATTATTTATGCAATAAAACTGCATTTAAAAACCTGCCTAAAGTTTGTGGTTGAATATTCGTTATATTGTTATAATTTAAACATTTACATATTGTAAAATATTATTTATTAAATTATAAAACTATTTAAAATAAAGTAAACTACCTTTTTAACAGTATTTTATTACAAACAACGATTGTATTTCAAAATTACAACCTCTAGGCTAACTATATCAACATCAAAATCAACAATTCCCATAGGCACATATAAATATTTTACGAATAAAATAATACATGTATATAAAATTATTTAACATAACGTTAATTCTACTCGATGATTAAAATAAATAAAATATGCACATCTAGAAGCAATCTAACTACTTCTATTCTCGAAGAAGCACAATTTCAAGGGCAGTGATAAAATAATATTAGTAAAATAAAATAAATACATATATAATTTAGCTTCATAAAGATATAAATGAATATAGGAACAGCTAAGCATAAATGTAATCATGTTTTTTTAGCAATATAAAAATGTATCTTGATATATTACGGTATGTTATTTCACATTATTCACATTAATAAAATAGATAATTATTTTCAAAATAATATATTTTTATACATTCTTTAACTAACTTCGGACTTATTGTGTCAATTGATGACAGTCGTTCAGTCAAACTGAATGTACTGCATGAAAATACAAATTTTGCTAAGATATAATAAAAAAGAATGTATGAACATTAGTCAAAATCGTCTTTGAATCATTTTATGTCATATGTAAATAGATGTAAAATGCGTTGATTACCGCTGTGAATAAAATACAATGATTTTTAAATCATTTTAAAGCTTTTCATGTAATAAATATTGTTATAAAAAGAGGAACTAGAATACATCCTTTCATACACAACCAACGAATTGCATGAGGAAGGATGTTTATACAGGGTGTTCATTTTAAATGGGTCACTATTGCTATCTCGAGGACTATAAGAGCTACGAAGTCGGTTAAATTAACAAATAATGGGTCTATTCTGTAACTCAGTGGTTTATTTTTAACCAGTTACTAAAATTCTTGACAAATAAAAACAAGTTTTGCAACTGATGTTTTGATATTTTCTTCAGTGCTATTTATTTTCATTGGAGAATAAATTTAGCGACCTGATAAAAATTAATCATTGAGTTACAGAATAGGGGGGAATTTCTATTTTACAACACAATTAACATGACACAAACAATTTTTTTTAAACTCGTGGTTCTCAAAATACTGTTACTAACGTTTTAATTTTAAATGGGAACCTATTTTCCTTATTTGCTTTTTCAGTAGAGAATATTATTCTGAATTCAATGATATAATATTATCATACCCTAACATAATAATTTTTTGAGAAAAATACATCTGAAGTTTTATATTAATTTGATTAAAATATGACAATAATAAGAGTGCCATGACGGAAAAAACGGATATCAAGTCATTTCTTAACCTGGATTTAGAGTGCCTTGAATTAAATATGTGAATACTTTATTTGGTTATTATACTTTTATTTACTTCTTTCTATCAAGGCACTTTAATTATAGTCATATTTTAATCAAATTAATATAAGATTTCAGATGCATTTTTCTCAAAAAAATCGTTATGTTAAGTTATGATAATAATATATCATTGAATTCAGAACAAAATTCTCTATTGAATAAGCAAATAAAAAAATTGGTTAACATTTAAAATAAAAAAGTTGGGACACAATTTTCAGAACCATAGCCTTAAAAAAATTTTGTTTGTCTAACGTTAATAGTGTTGTAAAACAGAAATTGTTTGCTAACTTAATCGACCTCGTAGCTTTTATAGTTCTCGAGATAGCAATGGTGTCCAATTCAATATGAACAGCCTGCATATCAGTAGTTAATTATTTGTCGTTTTATGTCATATGTAACAGATGTAAAATGCGTTGATTACCGCTGTGAATAAAATACAATGATTTTTAAGTCATTTTAAAGCTTTTTATGTAATAAATATTGTTATAAAAAGAGGAACTAGAATACATCCTTTCAAACAAAACCAACGAATTGCATGAGGAAGGATAATTTAGATAATAACATCACAGTTAAAAATCAGCCTTATGTATGTGGTTAAATATTCGTTATATTGTTACAATTTAATATTTACAAAAGTAATCTCATATACTAAAAGGATTTTGCAAAAATTTCTCAAAAGTATGTCGAGTTTGGTCTCAAATGAAAGGTTTCGTTGAGGGCTAGCGTGCAGAATTGACAAAAATGTTCCAATCCGATCGGATTTTGTTTTCTGCAAAAAGTTCTCAAAGGTATGTCGAGTTTGGTCTCAAATGAAAAGTCTTGTTGAGGGCTAGCGTGCAGAATTGACAAAAATGTACTCCGTCGATCGGTTTTTGTTTTTTGCAAAAAGTTGTCAGAAGTGTGTGGTGTTTGGTATCAAATAAAAAGGTTCAATAACGGCTGGTGTGCAGAATTAACGAAAATGGTCAATGTCGATCGGCTTTTGTTTTTTGCAAAAAGTTGTCACAAGTATATAGTGTTTGGTATTAAATGAAATGTCTCGGTGTGGGCAAGCGTGCAGATATGATAAAAATGTTCCATGTCGATCGTTTTTTGTTTTATGCAGAAAGTTGGCAGAAGTGTGTCGTGTTTGGTATCAAATGAAATGTCTCGGTGAGGGCTGGAGTACATAAATGGTTCATGTCGACCGGCTTTTGTTTTTTGCAAAAAATTATTAGAAGTATATCGTGTTTGCAATCTAATGAAAGTTCTCGGTGAGGCCGGACGTGCAGATATGAAATAATTGTTTCATGTCGATCGGCATTTGTTTTTTACACTGACAGCGGAGCTCTAGGGAATGCTCGGCGTAGCCGAGAATTCGCTAGTCATATACTATTTTCATAGATTCACTATCTATATATCTATCTATCTATATTTGGATTCATCTCGAGCATCGCAAAAACTTTGCTCACGGGTACAGGTCAAACCATTCATGTAATAATTTTAATATTATTTTATTAGATGCGGTTTAATGAGGACCAATCGCTTTTGGGTATCCCATATTTTTACCGTGCATAGTTTTTGTGTAAAAAATCGAAAACTAAGCGAAAAAGGAAAACTGGAACAAAACTGAAAAAAATATCCTAGATGCCAGGTTTAAATTTAAAAAGAATTACTGTGCCATCCGTCATTTTTGACAATTCAATATGAAACTTTTAATTGATTTATTTTGAAAATGAAAAGAAATATTGTGAAGGTAATTACATTTTTATACATTATAATAGTGAGCGAAATATATAAAAATACATTGAATATTAAGTGTGGTGTATTTAAAATATTTAATTTTTATGACGTTTGACGTTTATCATCTGTTGGGTCAGTCAATCAAAAAATTCGTGGCACAAGTTTTATATTTTCAAAGAGAAATATACAGAAATATAAAGTAAACTATGTACAATACACTTTGTGATGTAAGTATATTATTTTAAATTTGTTTCGTTGTATTTAAAGATGTATTTTCATTTCAGTTACAATTTTTAATTGGTTATCCAAACAAGAGTATATTTATAGAAGAGAAATAACATAAAATTACTAAAAATAACACTACTGAAGTGTAACTGGTTATCATAAAAGTGCATTTTACATAATAATTTACGGCAAACCTTATTTACAATATTTAAATTTTCATGACATATGACGTGTCAAAACGTCAGCTCTAATCAAAAAATCATCTTGCAAGTCTTGTATTTGCTTGAAGAAATATATAGTAAAATTATTTTAAAAATAAAATTACCCTACATTTTATAATGTAAGTATGTAATTTTATATTTTCTTGAATGTATTTAAACATGTGTTTTCATTTCAGTTATACTCGTAGTTATCCAAACAAAAATATATTCATAGAAAAGAATAACATAAAATTACGGATAATAACACTATTGACAAAAATTTAATTATGGAAATCAAACAAGGCGCGTCGTATTCACTCATAAACACATTTATTTAAAAATACTGACAAACCTTTCCTTCATACCCCCTTGGAAGAAATGTTTAATAATTTATTGTACAAGAATTATTTTCAATTATGTATCTGGATTATATTGAACTGTAAGTAACTGCATTGTATACATTCTTTATGTATTCTTTCATCAAATTTCAGATGAAAGTAGTTGATTACAACAACAATTAGATTTTTAAAATTTCTATTGTATTTTGTTATGAAATGAGATGATTTTTTAAATGAAAACGTATACAAAAACGAAGTATCTATCCAATTATTCAATTATCATTGATATTTCAAACAATAAACACTTTCTGAAACCAAATATTCAACGAGAAATGCTTTTGATGACATGTGCTCCCAGGTGAATGGATTACATGAAAATTCATATTTTTACTACGAAATAATGCAAAAAAAAAATGTTTGAAAATTGTTGGATATTAGTTTAAGGTACGATATAAATATTATTAGGTACATTTTTAATTTTTATCACTTACAGATGTTAGTTAGACAATGGATTTTGTGAGACTACGTTGAAATTTTTTTTCATACCGTTTTGGAGGGAATTTTTAACAATTTAATGTACAATAATTATTATATAAATAAATTATGTATCTGGACCTTATTAAACTTTAATTAATTGCATTTTACACATTCTTTAAATTTAAATTATTTTTCAAAATTCTGTAGTATTTTATAAAGAAATGAGATGAGATGTAAACGTTTACATAAACAAAGTATCTATCCATTTATTCATTTGTAACTGATGTATGAAACAATAAACATCTTTTCAAACCAAATATTCACCGAGTAGTAAATTGAATGTACGGAAAAACTTATGTAGAATATATTGTTAATGTGTTGGACACATCAGATTTTTTTATATCTGTGTTATCTATTTGTATTTAAATATAAGTGATGAGAGATTCTATAATTTAAATTTTATTGGAGTCATAAAATTAGGTAGTCATTGCCAACTTTAAGCATGTTTACATTTAAAGTGACCTACATTTCTGTAAAGGTATTATGGGAATATGACCCTTTGTAATTAGTCCATAGTTTATACCACAAGACTTTTAGGTTGGTACTCAACTAACCGAGTAATTTAATTTTAAATTTAAATCTAAGATTAATACTCAGATTTTCGTTACATTCAACATAACATAAATAATAAAATTTAAATAATTAAATTGCATTTTTATTTCTTATATTTCGGTTGATTACAATATAGAAATATTGTAAATTCAAAAATAATCAAATTTTATTTGGAAATACAGTAACACAATGAATTTCAATTGGTTGATATGAAGTTTAGTACATTTACTTTAATGTTAAACATTAATATTTATATATAAATAGCTAATTGTTTACCAGTTACATATGTAAAAAGGTTCAAATGTCTTCATCACAGGTTCGGGTATAATTATAACAAAATTGATATTTTTCTATAAATTTAAAAAACCAATAGACTTTTCTTCTTATTCTTCTTAAACTAATTAGTTCAAATATGTTGTTTGTACTATCCTTTAAGTACTTACATTTGTGACATAAGTTAAAGGTTTTGATTACAGGTTTGAATGTAGTCTACTCACTTTTAAAATAGTGAAACCTATTTCTATAATAAATAATGTTCTACAAATATATATATATATATATATATATATATATATATATATATATATATATTTGTGCACAAACAAGTAATTGATTAATTATTATTATTTATGCAATAAAACTGCATTTAAAAACCTGCCTAAAGTTTGTGGTTGAATATTCGTTATATTGTTATAATTTAAACATTTACATATTGTAAAATATTATTTATTAAATTATAAAACTATTTAAAATAAAGTAAACTACCTTTTTAACAGTATTTTATTACAAACAACGATTGTATTTCAAAATTACAACCTCTAGGCTAACTATATCAACATCAAAATCAACAATTCCCATAGGCACATATAAATATTTTACGAATAAAATAATACATGTATATAAAATTATTTAACATAACGTTAATTCTACTCGATGATTAAAATAAATAAAATATGCACATCTAGAAGCAATCTAACTACTTCTATTCTCGAAGAAGCACAATTTCAAGGGCAGTGATAAAATAATATTAGTAAAATAAAATAAATACATATATAATTTAGCTTCATAAAGATATAAATGAATATAGGAACAGCTAAGCATAAATGTAATCATGTTTTTTTAGCAATATAAAAATGTATCTTGATATATTACGGTATGTTATTTCACATTATTCACATTAATAAAATAGATAATTATTTTCAAAATAATATATTTTTATACATTCTTTAACTAACTTCGGACTTATTGTGTCAATTGATGACAGTCGTTCAGTCAAACTGAATGTACTGCATGAAAATACAAATTTTGCTAAGATATAATAAAAAAGAATGTATGAACATTAGTCAAAATCGTCTTTGAATCATTTTATGTCATATGTAAATAGATGTAAAATGCGTTGATTACCGCTGTGAATAAAATACAATGATTTTTAAATCATTTTAAAGCTTTTCATGTAATAAATATTGTTATAAAAAGAGGAACTAGAATACATCCTTTCATACACAACCAACGAATTGCATGAGGAAGGATGTTTATACAGGGTGTTCATTTTAAATGGGTCACTATTGCTATCTCGAGGACTATAAGAGCTACGAAGTCGGTTAAATTAACAAATAATGGGTCTATTCTGTAACTCAGTGGTTTATTTTTAACCAGTTACTAAAATTCTTGACAAATAAAAACAAGTTTTGCAACTGATGTTTTAATATTTTCTTCAGTGCTATTTATTTTCATTGGAGAATAAATTTAGCGACCTGATAAAAATTAATCATTGAGTTACAGAATAGGGGGGAATTTCTATTTTACAACACAATTAACATGACACAAACAATTTTTTTTAAACTCGTGGTTCTCAAAATACTGTTACTAACGTTTTAATTTTAAATGGGAACCTATTTTCCTTATTTGCTTTTTCAGTAGAGAATATTATTCTGAATTCAATGATATAATATTATCATACCCTAACATAATAATTTTTTGAGAAAAATACATCTGAAGTTTTATATTAATTTGATTAAAATATGACAATAATAAGAGTGCCATGACGGAAAAAACGGATATCAAGTCATTTCTTAACCTGGATTTAGAGTGCCTTGAATTAAATATGTGAATACTTTATTTGGTTATTATACTTTTATTTACTTCTTTCTATCAAGGCACTTTAATTATAGTCATATTTTAATCAAATTAATATAAGATTTCAGATGCATTTTTCTCAAAAAAATCGTTATGTTAAGTTATGATAATAATATATCATTGAATTCAGAACAAAATTCTCTATTGAATAAGCAAATAAAAAAATTGGTTAACATTTAAAATAAAAAAGTTGGGACACAATTTTCAGAACCATAGCCTTAAAAAAATTTTGTTTGTCTAACGTTAATAGTGTTGTAAAACAGAAATTGTTTGCTAACTTAATCGACCTCGTAGCTTTTATAGTTCTCGAGATAGCAATGGTGTCCAATTCAATATGAACAGCCTGCATATCAGTAGTTAATTATTTGTCGTTTTATGTCATATGTAACAGATGTAAAATGCGTTGATTACCGCTGTGAATAAAATACAATGATTTTTAAGTCATTTTAAAGCTTTTTATGTAATAAATATTGTTATAAAAAGAGGAACTAGAATACATCCTTTCAAACAAAACCAACGAATTGCATGAGGAAGGATAATTTAGATAATAACATCACAGTTAAAAATCAGCCTTATGTATGTGGTTAAATATTCGTTATATTGTTACAATTTAATATTTACAAAAGTAATCTCATATACTAAAAGGATTTTGCAAAAATTTCTCAAAAGTATGTCGAGTTTGGTCTCAAATGAAAGGTTTCGTTGAGGGCTAGCGTGCAGAATTGACAAAAATGTTCCAATCCGATCGGATTTTGTTTTCTGCAAAAAGTTCTCAAAGGTATGTCGAGTTTGGTCTCAAATGAAAAGTCTTGTTGAGGGCTAGCGTGCAGAATTGACAAAAATGTACTCCGTCGATCGGTTTTTGTTTTTTGCAAAAAGTTGTCAGAAGTGTGTGGTGTTTGGTATCAAATAAAAAGGTTCAATAACGGCTGGTGTGCAGAATTAACGAAAATGGTCAATGTCGATCGGCTTTTGTTTTTTGCAAAAAGTTGTCACAAGTATATAGTGTTTGGTATTAAATGAAATGTCTCGGTGTGGGCAAGCGTGCAGATATGATAAAAATGTTCCATGTCGATCGTTTTTTGTTTTATGCAGAAAGTTGGCAGAAGTGTGTCGTGTTTGGTATCAAATGAAATGTCTCGGTGAGGGCTGGAGTACATAAATGGTTCATGTCGACCGGCTTTTGTTTTTTGCAAAAAATTATTAGAAGTATATCGTGTTTGCAATCTAATGAAAGTTCTCGGTGAGGCCGGACGTGCAGATATGAAATAATTGTTTCATGTCGATCGGCATTTGTTTTTTACACTGACAGCGGAGCTCTAGGGAATGCTCGGCGTAGCCGAGAATTCGCTAGTCATATACTATTTTCATAGATTCACTATCTATATATCTATCTATCTATATTTGGATTCATCTCGAGCATCGCAAAAACTTTGCTCACGGGTACAGGTCAAACCATTCATGTAATAATTTTAATATTATTTTATTAGATGCGGTTTAATGAGGACCAATCGCTTTTGGGTATCCCATATTTTTACCGTGCATAGTTTTTGTGTAAAAAATCGAAAACTAAGCGAAAAAGGAAAACTGGAACAAAACTGAAAAAAATATCCTAGATGCCAGGTTTAAATTTAAAAAGAATTACTGTGCCATCCGTCATTTTTGACAATTCAATATGAAACTTTTAATTGATTTATTTTGAAAATGAAAAGAAATATTGTGAAGGTAATTACATTTTTATACATTATAATAGTGAGCGAAATATATAAAAATACATTGAATATTAAGTGTGGTGTATTTAAAATATTTAATTTTTATGACGTTTGACGTTTATCATCTGTTGGGTCAGTCAATCAAAAAATTCGTGGCACAAGTTTTATATTTTCAAAGAGAAATATACAGAAATATAAAGTAAACTATGTACAATACACTTTGTGATGTAAGTATATTATTTTAAATTTGTTTCGTTGTATTTAAAGATGTATTTTCATTTCAGTTACAATTTTTAATTGGTTATCCAAACAAGAGTATATTTATAGAAGAGAAATAACATAAAATTACTAAAAATAACACTACTGAAGTGTAACTGGTTATCATAAAAGTGCATTTTACATAATAATTTACGGCAAACCTTATTTACAATATTTAAATTTTCATGACATATGACGTGTCAAAACGTCAGCTCTAATCAAAAAATCATCTTGCAAGTCTTGTATTTGCTTGAAGAAATATATAGTAAAATTATTTTAAAAATAAAATTACCCTACATTTTATAATGTAAGTATGTAATTTTATATTTTCTTGAATGTATTTAAACATGTGTTTTCATTTCAGTTATACTCGTAGTTATCCAAACAAAAATATATTCATAGAAAAGAATAACATAAAATTACGGATAATAACACTATTGACAAAAATTTAATTATGGAAATCAAACAAGGCGCGTCGTATTCACTCATAAACACATTTATTTAAAAATACTGACAAACCTTTCCTTCATACCCCCTTGGAAGAAATGTTTAATAATTTATTGTACAAGAATTATTTTCAATTATGTATCTGGATTATATTGAACTGTAAGTAACTGCATTGTATACATTCTTTATGTATTCTTTCATCAAATTTCAGATGAAAGTAGTTGATTACAACAACAATTAGATTTTTAAAATTTCTATTGTATTTTGTTATGAAATGAGATGATTTTTTAAATGAAAACGTATACAAAAACAAAGTATCTATCCAATTATTCAATTATCATTGATATTTCAAACAATAAACACTTTCTGAAACCAAATATTCAACGAGAAATGCTTTTGATGACATGTGCTCCCAGGTGAATGGATTACATGAAAATTCATATTTTTACTACGAAATAATGCAAAAAAAAATGTTTGAAAATTGTTGGATATTAGTTTAAGGTACGATATAAATATTATTAGGTACATTTTTAATTTTTATCACTTACAGATGTTAGTTAGACAATGGATTTTGTGAGACTACGTTGAAATTTTTTTTCATACCGTTTTGGAGGGAATTTTTAACAATTTAATGTACAATAATTATTATATAAATAAATTATGTATCTGGACCTTATTAAACTTTAATTAATTGCATTTTACACATTCTTTAAATTTAAATTATTTTTCAAAATTCTGTAGTATTTTATAAAGAAATGAGATGAGATGTAAACGTTTACATAAACAAAGTATCTATCCATTTATTCATTTGTAACTGATGTATGAAACAATAAACATCTTTTCAAACCAAATATTCACCGAGTAGTAAATTGAATGTACGGAAAAACTTATGTAGAATATATTGTTAATGTGTTGGACACATCAGATTTTTTTATATCTGTGTTATCTATTTGTATTTAAATATAAGTGATGAGAGATTCTATAATTTAAATTTTATTGGAGTCATAAAATTAGGTAGTCATTGCCAACTTTAAGCATGTTTACATTTAAAGTGACCTACATTTCTGTAAAGGTATTATGGGAATATGACCCTTTTTAATTAGTCCATAGTTTATACCACAAGACTTTTAGGTTGGTACTCAACTAACCGAGTAATTTAATTTTAAATTTAAATCTAAGATTAATACTCAGATTTTCGTTACATTCAACATAACATAAATAATAAAATTTAAATAATTAAATTGCATTTTTATTTCTTATATTTCGGTTGATTACAATATAGAAATATTGTAAATTCAAAAATAATCAAATTTTATTTGGAAATACAGTAACACAATGAATTTCAATTGGTTGATATGAAGTTTAGTACATTTACTTTAATGTTTAACATTAATATTTATATATAAATAGCTAATTGTTTACCAGTTACATATGTAAAAAGGTTCAAATGTCTTCATCACAGGTTCGGGTATAATTATAACAAAATTGATATTTTTCTATAAATTTAAAAAACCAATAGACTTTTCTTCTTATTCTTCTTAAACTAATTAGTTCAAATATGTTGTTTGTACTATCCTTTAAGTACTTACATTTGTGACATAAGTTAAAGGTTTTGATTACAGGTTTGAATGTAGTCTACTCACTTTTAAAATAGTGAAACCTATTTCTATAATAAATAATGTTCTACAAATATATATATATATATATATATACATATATATATATATATATATATATATATATATATTTGTGCACAAACAAGTAATTGATTAATTATTATTATTTATGCAATAAAACTGCATTTAAAAACCTGCCTAAAGTTTGTGGTTGAATATTCGTTATATTGTTATAATTTAAACATTTACATATTGTAAAATATTATTTATTAAATTATAAAACTATTTAAAATAAAGTAAACTACCTTTTTAACAGTATTTTATTACAAACAACGATTGTATTTCAAAATTACAACCTCTAGGCTAACTATATCAACATCAAAATCAACAATTCCCATAGGCACATATAAATATTTTACGAATAAAATAATACATGTATATAAAATTATTTAACATAACGTTAATTCTACTCGATGATTAAAATAAATAAAATATGCACATCTAGAAGCAATCTAACTACTTCTATTCTCGAAGAAGCACAATTTCAAGGGCAGTGATAAAATAATATTAGTAAAATAAAATAAATACATATATAATTTAGCTTCATAAAGATATAAATGAATATAGGAACAGCTAAGCATAAATGTAATCATGTTTTTTTAGCAATATAAAAATGTATCTTGATATATTACGGTATGTTATTTCACATTATTCACATTAATAAAATAGATAATTATTTTCAAAATAATATATTTTTATACATTCTTTAACTAACTTCGGACTTATTGTGTCAATTGATGACAGTCGTTCAGTCAAACTGAATGTACTGCATGAAAATACAAATTTTGCTAAGATATAATAAAAAAGAATGTATGAACATTAGTCAAAATCGTCTTTGAATCATTTTATGTCATATGTAAATAGATGTAAAATGCGTTGATTACCGCTGTGAATAAAATACAATGATTTTTAAATCATTTTAAAGCTTTTCATGTAATAAATATTGTTATAAAAAGAGGAACTAGAATACATCCTTTCATACACAACCAACGAATTGCATGAGGAAGGATGTTTATACAGGGTGTTCATTTTAAATGGGTCACTATTGCTATCTCGAGGACTATAAGAGCTACGAAGTCGGTTAAATTAACAAATAATGGGTCTATTCTGTAACTCAGTGGTTTATTTTTAACCAGTTACTAAAATTCTTGACAAATAAAAACAAGTTTTGCAACTGATGTTTTGATATTTTCTTCAGTGCTATTTATTTTCATTGGAGAATAAATTTAGCGACCTGATAAAAATTAATCATTGAGTTACAGAATAGGGGGGAATTTCTATTTTACAACACAATTAACATGACACAAACAATTTTTTTTAAACTCGTGGTTCTCAAAATACTGTTACTAACGTTTTAATTTTAAATGGGAACCTATTTTCCTTATTTGCTTTTTCAGTAGAGAATATTATTCTGAAATCAATGATATAATATTATCATACCCTAACATAATAATTTTTTGAGAAAAATACATCTGAAGTTTTATATTAATTTGATTAAAATATGACAATAATAAGAGTGTCATGACGGAAAAAACGGATATCAAGTCATTTCTTAACCTGGATTTAGAGTGCCTTGAATTAAATATGTGAATACTTTATTTGGTTATTATACTTTTATTTACTTCTTTCTATCAAGGCACTTTAATTATAGTCATATTTTAATCAAATTAATATAAGATTTCAGATGCATTTTTCTCAAAAAAATCGTTATGTTAAGTTATGATAATAATATATCATTGAATTCAGAACAAAATTCTCTATTGAATAAGCAAATAAAAAAATTGGTTAACATTTAAAATAAAAAAGTTGGGACACAATTTTCAGAACCATAGCCTTAAAAAAATTTTGTTTGTCTAACGTTAATAGTGTTGTAAAACAGAAATTGTTTGCTAACTTAATCGACCTCGTAGCTTTTATAGTTCTCGAGATAGCAATGGTGTCCAATTCAATATGAACAGCCCGCATATCAGTAGTTAATTATTTGTCGTTTTATGTCATATGTAACAGATGTAAAATGCGTTGATTACCGCTGTGAATAAAATACAATGATTTTTAAGTCATTTTAAAGCTTTTTATGTAATAAATATTGTTATAAAAAGAGGAACTAGAATACATCCTTTCAAACAAAACCAACGAATTGCATGAGGAAGGATAATTTAGATAATAACATCACAGTTAAAAATCAGCCTTATGTATGTGGTTAAATATTCGTTATATTGTTACAATTTAATATTTACAAAAGTAATCTCATATACTAAAAGGATTTTGCAAAAATTTCTCAAAAGTATGTCGAGTTTGGTCTCAAATGAAAGGTTTCGTTGAGGGCTAGCGTGCAGAATTGACAAAAATGTTCCAATCCGATCGGATTTTGTTTTCTGCAAAAAGTTCTCAAAGGTATGTCGAGTTTGGTCTCAAATGAAAAGTCTTGTTGAGGGCTAGCGTGCAGAATTGACAAAAATGTACTCCGTCGATCGGTTTTTGTTTTTTGCAAAAAGTTGTCAGAAGTGTGTGGTGTTTGGTATCAAATAAAAAGGTTCAATAACGGCTGGTGTGCAGAATTAACGAAAATGGTCAATGTCGATCGGCTTTTGTTTTTTGCAAAAAGTTGTCACAAGTATATAGTGTTTGGTATTAAATGAAATGTCTCGGTGTGGCAAGCGTGCAGATATGATAAAAATGTTCCATGTCGATCGTTTTTTGTTTTATGCAGAAAGTTGGCAGAAGTGTGTCGTGTTTGGTATCAAATGAAATGTCTCGGTGAGGGCTGGAGTACATAAATGGTTCATGTCGACCGGCTTTTGTTTTTTGCAAAAAATTATTAGAAGTATATCGTGTTTGCAATCTAATGAAAGTTCTCGGTGAGGCCGGACGTGCAGATATGAAATAATTGTTTCATGTCGATCGGCATTTGTTTTTTACACTGACAGCGGAGCTCTAGGGAATGCTCGGCGTAGCCGAGAATTCGCTAGTCATATACTATTTTGATAGATTCATTATATATATCTCTATATATAGTTGGATTCATCTCGAGCATCGCAAAAAGTTTGCTCACGGGTACAGGTCAAACCATTCATGTAATAATTTTAATATTATTTTATTAGATGTGGATTATTGAGGACCAATCGCTTTCGGGTGTCCCATATTTTTACCGTGCATAATTTTTGTGTAAAAAATCGAAAACTAAGCCAAAAAGGAAAACTGGAACAAAACTGAAAAAAATATCCTAGATGCCAGGTTTGAATTTAAAAAGAATTACTGTGCCATCCGTCATTTTTGACAATTCAATATGAAACTTTTAATTGATTTGTTTTGAAAATGAAAAGAGATATTGTGAAGGTAATTACATTTTTATACATTATAATAGTGAGCGAAATATATAAAAATACACTGAATATTAAGTGTGGTGTATTTAAAATATTTAATTTTATGACGTTTGACGTTTATCATCTGATGGGTCAGTCAATCAAAAAATTCGTGGCACAAGTTTTATATTTTCAAAGAGAAATATACAGAAATATAAAGTAAACTTTGTTTACAAGAATATGTACAATACACTTTGTATGTAAGTATATCATTTTAAATTTGTTTTGCTGTATTTAAATATGTATTTTCATTTCAGTTATAATTTTTAATTGGCTACCCAAACAAGAGTACATTTATAGAAGAGAAATAACATAAAATTACTGATGATAACACTACTGAAGTGTAACTGATTATCATAAAAGTGCATTGTACATAATAATTTACGGCAAACCTTATTTACAATATAATCAAACAATCATAATGCAAGTCTTGTATTTGCTTGGAGAAATATATAGTAAAATTAGTTTAAAAGTAAAATTACACTACTTTCTGTAATGTAAGTATGTAATTTTATATATTTTCTTGGCTGTATTTAGATATGTGTTTTCATTTCAGTTATAGTTTTTAATTGGTTAAGATATCCAAACAAGAATATATTTATAGAAAAGAAATAAGATAATATTACGGATAATAATACTATTGACAAAAAAATAAATTCTGGAAATCAATCAAGCCGCGTCGTATTCAGTCATAAACACATTTATTAAAAAATACTGACAAACCTTTCCTTCATACCCACTTGGAAGAAATGTTTAATAATTTATTGTACAATAATTATTTTAAATTATGTATCTGGATTATATTAAACTGTAAGTAACTGCATTTTATACATTCTTTATGTATTCTTTCATCAAATTTCAGATGAAAGTAGTTCTTTACAACAAAGATTTGATTTTTAAAAATTCTATTGAATTTTGTTATGGAATGAAATGATTTGTTAGATAAAAACGTTTATAAAAACAACGTATCTATCAAATTATTCATTTATCATTGATATTTTAAACAATAAACACTTTCTGCAACCAAATATTAATCGAGAAATGCGTTTTCTATAATAAGGCAATTCGTTGGATGAAAATCATTATTATCAAAGATATGTCGAGTTTGGTCTCAAATGAAAGGTCTCGTTGAGGGCTAGCGTGCAGAATTGACAAAAATGTTCCATGTCGATCGGCTTTTGTTTTATGCAAAAAGTTGTCAGAAGTATGTCGTGTTTGGTATCAAATGAAAGGTCTCGGAGAGGGCTAGCCTGCAGAATTGACAAAAATGTACTATGTCGATCGGTTTTTGTTTCTTGCAAAAAGTTGTCAGAAATATGTCGTGTTTGGTATCAAATGAAAGGTCTCGTTAAGGGCTAGCATGCAAAATTAACAAAAATGTTTCATGTCGATCGGCTTTTGTTTTATGCAAAAAGTTGTCAGAAGTATGTCGTGTTTGGTATCAAATGAAAGGTCTCGGTGAGGGCTAGAGTGCAGAATTGACAAAAAAAATACTATGACGATCGGCTTTTATTTTTTGCAAAAGGTTGTCACAAGTATACAGGGTGTTCCATTTAAAAGTGCCACCATTGCTATCTCGAGAACTATAAGAGCTACGAGGTTGGTTAAATTAGCAAAGAAACACTATTTTACAAGACTAATACAATAAGCAAAAAAAAATTTTTTTTCAACCAGTGGTTCTCAAAATACTGGACACAACTTTCTTATTTTAAATGGGAACGTATGTTTATTTTTAGGTCATTCGATAGAGTATTTTTTTCTGAATTCAACGATATAAATATATCATATACTAATATAACAAAATAACTGAGAAAAATGCATGGTAGATTTATTTGTATTTTATTTATATCTGGCTGAAATAAGAGTGCTTTGGATAGAAAACAATTCATTTTCTTCTTAAAACTGACAGTTTAAGAAAATAAAATTTAACAAAAAATAATCAAACAATGTTAGACAGAACATTATGTCTATGTTTTCTAACCATAGCACTCTTGTTTCAGCCAGATATAAATAAAATACATATAAATTTAACATCTTTTTCTCAATTATTTTGTTATATAGTCTTTTTCACGAAAATGTGATCGTACGTCATAATGTTCCCTGATGCAACGTTGCCAAGTATTTGTAGGATACATTCAAGTGTTGATGGTTGCATAGTATACCATGTGTGTACATATCATATTATGAATTATTTACATAAAATAAATTAAATTTATTCAGCATCCCCCTCTGTATCTTCGATTGTCACGTTCTTGTTCGAAATACCTTATTACAGAATTCACCATATTCTGTGCACAACTTCCTAAATTTTTTGCTCGATTTTCTGACATTTTTCAATAATAATATTATTTTTTGACATTTCGAGAATGGCAACGTTGTACAGGATTACCAACCATTTATTAGTAAAAGACACTAAGTTCCGTGTATTTTACTGGGTATATGCTAGGGATAGTAACATTGCTGTTTTAGCTACAATTTTATTACTAGGTATGACGTACGATCACATTTTCGTGAAAAAGACTATATTAATAATAATAATAATAATAATATTTATTTTATTTCCTCTGAATTTGTACAAAAATTATGGAAAACGTCAGATATAAACATAATACATATTCAAATTACAAATTTTTAAAGTGATTTATAAAGTCGTTCGCAGTATAAAAGGAGTTTTCGATTAACATTTTTTTTAACTTATCTTTAAAACTTTTTGTTGTTAACGATAACTTCATTTCAGAAGGTAAGCAATTATAATATTGTACTCCTTTACATTCAGGAGAGTTTCTGGCAATCATCAACCGTTTATTTGGCACTATTAAATGATTTTTGTTTCGAGTATTTCTATTATGTACGTCCCCATGAGTCTTAAATTTTTCCTTATTTTTAAACACGTAGACACATAGGTGGTAAATATATAAACATGGCAAAGTTAAAATATTATATTTTATAAAAAGTTCTTTACAAGATGTTCGTAAGGGGGCTTTAGCAATACATCTGATTATCCTCTTCTGGGCAATAAATACATCTTTGATAGATGGTGATGAACCCCAAAAGCAAATACCATAAGATAATATGGAGCCAACTTTAGCATGATAAAACATCAGTAGTTGTGCTTCATTTAAAATATAAATTAAATGTCTAACATGAAAACACGCTCTGTTCAGCACAGAGATAACGTGATGACAGTGGGGCTTCCATATAAAATTTTCATCCATGTGTAAACCCAGAAATTTTGTTCGTGGTACTCTTGTGATAGGATTATTATTTACAATTATCGATAAATCAGTGTTACACGAACTTTGGTAAGTATGGAACCTCAGAAAGTGCGTTTTAGTTGGGTTCAGGTACATACAGTTACTAGAAAACCATGAAAATAACTGATTCATGGTTTCATTGCAAATATCAACAAGATCCCCATCACATTTACTGGATATAGTTACGGATGCATCGTCAGCATATAGAGTTAAATGACAATCATTGTGTACATAATCATTAAGATCATTTAAATATATTATAAAAAGAATGGGAGCTAAAATCGTACCTTGTCCGACTCCAGTGTTCGAATAAAGATATTCAGAATGACAGGCTGAGCCATTTTCAGTTTTGATGGAGACAAATTGTTTTCTATTATTAAGAAAACTATAAAGCCAATCCAGAGACGCACCTCTTATACCAATTTGTTCAAGTTTACTAAGTAACTTATTATGACTTACACAGTCAAAGGCTTTGCTTAAGTCACAGAAAATACCAATCGGGTGTTCACCATTCTCTAAATGTGAAATAGATCTTATATAGAAATCATTTACAGCATCTATTGTTGATAAATTGGGACGAAACCCGTATTGGTTGCTTTTTATAATTTTAAATTTACTTAAGTAAGATTCTAAACGATGCAGATAGCAATATTCATAAATTTTTGAGAAAATGGAAGTCATTGATATCGGCCTGTAGTTGTCTAAAATTTCTTTATCACCCTTTTTATGAAGTGGAGTTACTTTACATAATTTAAGCTTTTCTGGAAATCTTCCACATTCAAAAGAAAGATTAACCAGATATACTAAAGGTTTAATAATGACTGACAATACTGCTTTAATTAAAAAGGCAGGTATTTCATCAGGCCCTGAAGATTTTTTGTTTTTCAACTTGTTATTTAGTAATGAAAGCATTTCTACTTCAGTATATGGTAATAGAGCAAAACTATTTAATTGACTAATATTACAATGACTCTTATTTGAATTATTTCCTGTACAATTCTGAATATTGTTTAAAATATTCAGAGGAGCATCTTTAAAGAATTGGTTAAAAATATTTGAGATGGCTGCCGGATCATCTATTACACTATCTTCATTTTTAACTGAAGGAATAGTACTACAGGTGTTCTTCTTATTAGATATTTCATTAATAACTCGCCACGCACTGCGACATATATTGTCTGCTGCCATGATTTTGTTTTGGTAGTATGTTTTTTTTTGTGTTAGCAACCAGAAGAGAATGTTCAGCTTTTGCTAGTTTATATAGAGTAATTAGTTCAGGATATTTTCGATGCATCTTATATAAATCCTTTAGTTTATTACTAGATTCCCGAATTGCTGTGTTCACCCAAAGTTTATCATTTTTGCAAATTGTTCTCTTAATTGGAAAATTAATGTCGAAATAATGTATAAAAATATGAAAAAAACTATTGAAAGCTTCGTCAGCATCCAATACTGAAAACAAATTAGTCCATTCTTCATTTTCTAAATCATAATAGAATTTCTGAATATCATGTTTGGCAAAAACTCTCCTGTATTCACATCTAGGTTTAATATTTCTAGAACAATAAAGTTTAGAATTGAGAATTATAGTCCTATGATCTGAAATGAAATTATCGTGTACATTACAATTAATATTATGTATATTGGTAAAAAAATAATCTAAAATGTTGTTACCTCGGGTAGGTTTATTTATAATATTATGCAGATCAAATGTGGATAGAATATTGGACAGTTTGTTAAAATCAGTCGAATCTCTAATAGGATCGATATTAAAATCCCCTGTTAGGATAAATTTAACACTGGGTTTGTATAAGAGTTCTAAAACTTGCTTCAATTTTTCAGAGAAAATATCAAAATTTGAGGCTGGTGATCTATAACATACAAGTATTATCGTGGTGGAATTGGGAGCTAGTGTCCAGTAAGCACCGCATATTTCAAATTGTTTTTCTACACAGTAACATTGTAGATTAATCGCTTTCGTATTTAAAGTAATACTTGACCAAATCCCTACTCCTCCACCTTTTGATTCTGTCCTACAATAGTAAGAAATGTTTTTGAAATTATTAAAGTTTATGAACTCTATAGAGTATTCTGTACACCAAGTCTCAGTGAAAAAGAGAAATTTTATATTATTTAAATGGAGATATTCCGAAGTAATATAATTAATTTTAGTTACAGATAAAGCTTGACAATTTAATACTAAAAAATTGCAGTCATAATCATCACTTGTATTGGTTAGAGTTCTTTTTGAGACCGCAGGGGTTTCTGGAAAAAACGTGTAACGTATGCGCCTAAAGGCCATTTGTCTTCACATAATGCTTTTTCAAAATTATTATTAATTTATAATTAATTATTATTAGTATATGATATGTACATATCGCTGAATTCAGAAAAAAAAACTCTATCGAATAACCTAAAAATAAACATACGTTCCCATTTAAAATAAGAAAGTTGTGTCCCGTATTTTGAGAACCACTGGTTCAAAAAAAAATTTTTTTTGCTCATTGTATTAGTCTTGTAAAATGGTGGTTCTTTGCTAATTTAAACAACCTCGTAGCTCTTATAGTTCTCGAGATAGCAATGGTGGCACTTTTAAATGGAACACCCTGTATAGTGTTTGGTATCAAACGAAAAGTCTGGGTGTGGGCTAGCGTGTAGATATGATAAAAATGTTCACGCGCACTCCCAACTCATACATTTACAATTTGTTTACTTTTGTATTATACAACTTATAGACTTAGTTTTTTTACAAAAAATAATTTTAAACCTTTCTACGCATTTCATTTATTGACAGTTTCTTGGAATTTGAATAAAATGTAATGTTGTCTATTGGTTATATTTTTTATTACACATGTATCGTGTAGTGTAATTATTTATTTATTTACTTTATTGTAATAAACAAATTGTTTAATTATGTACAATCTTTATGTTCCCTATACATTCAGCTACGAAACAAAAAGAGAATTATGTCGATTTGTTCAGTAGTTTCCAATCTATGACAAGATAAATATTAAAAAACGGGACAAAATAATATCTAAAAAATATGAAAAATTGCAGTTTTCAGTACTGTCGCAATTTCAAATCGACTTGCAAATATCATATTATTATTCTTGCTTATTTCCAGCAATCGGTCGCATTTTCTCGGGTTAAGCAACTTTTTGATGACTTTTGCGAGCGTAGATTCTTACATCTTACTAAATGGACAGCAATCAATTTTATCTTGTAACAATTTTGCGAGAATTATTATTGAATTAGAATTTCTTCGCTATTCAAGATAATTAAAATTAAATTTAAGTTGCATATAAAATGTGACAAGTTGCGGATATATGCGTATACATATGATACCCCCATTTCCATTTGTATGACAAACCGCTTTCTAGCCGGGAATACGATCTTACACGTCGCTTTTTCTTTAAATATTATTTCTTTATTTATAAATATTACTTGCTCAGGGTACTGCGACTCGAACTGAGCGGAGTATGCGGCTTTTTCTTTAAATATTATTTCTTTATTTATAAATATTACTTGCTCAGGGCACTGCGACTCGAACTAAGCGGAGTATGAGGTCTGAGGTCTCTGGGGTTCAAATCTCAGCCTCGTCAATCTTTAATCAAATAAAATAACCGCTGTTTCCGTGTGATTCGAAACCCATTAGGAGCAGTAGGTCCCTTACAGATTCTGTAGGCTATAAACCTAGTCCACTAATATGCATGTTATGGAAAAGATAAAGTTCACTTTTCAATTTCTCCTACGGCGAAAACTTTCCCAGGCTTGCAGCGCTAATGACGATGATTTCTAAATATTGGACTTTTTATAATTATTGTTCCTTCGGAAAACTCTCTTTTAGGGTGGAAAAAAATCGATTAATCAAATTTAATTTATTACTCGATCATTTGATTATAATTTTTAAAATAATCAACTATACGATTATTGTAATAATCGATAGTTAAATAATTTTTATTTGATAACTTCTGCCCCGCAAGTTAAATCATGAATGTAGGTTATCAATTTTATTCTTGTCATAGATTCTATATAATATTTTTGTGTACTATAGATGCGAAACTGCTATTATATCAATTGGGACTGCTTTCAGCGCCACTCGGTGTTTGCTGTTTGCTCCATATATGCTTTCAAGTAATTTATTATAAGTATTTAGTTCAATTTCTACTATAAAAAATAATTTCAAAAACAGATATTTAATTTTTAATACATAATTTATTTAAACATTAATATTACATTTCCATTTATATGTTAAATGTTCTAACTGCTTCTCCAATTTTTATTTCTGATGATATGAGTCTATAGGCGTATTCCATTTACCACTTTGAATTGATCCAACTTACCCTTTTGAATCCGGATCACCGATCACTTATTTTTCATTCCATTTAATTGGATTACTTTACCCCCTCTACTGAACGAACTGATTTTAAGTAATCCACTCGCCGAGGTAGACCTTTTGGTTCAGTTCAGATTGTATATATAACGTGACTTTGCTGTATATCACAAATAAAACGTTTAGCGAAATGTTTCAACACTTCTACTTCCTTTCGTTTCATATTTTCAAACTTCCTTTCCAAATGGATCATGTTTCGCAAAATTTTATTAAATTGTTTATCATTATTCCTTATTGCATTATTTTTATCGTTCAAAAACTTATAAAGAAAGAGTTATTGCTACATACTTCTCACCAAATATATTTTAACGTTGTCAATTTTGTCAATCGTACTCAATTTATTAATAAGAAATCAAATGTTTTGTATAAAAATTAAAGCCAACTAAATTATTATTTCTATTAATCTTCTGGGGAGCATCCAAGAGATGGCAGGACAAAACGAGCCCAATATCACCCATTTAAGTTACACAACCCTGATTCTTATCAAACAATACTGTTTTTTTTATCGACACTTTCTTATTCATATTACACATACGAGTATTTTAATATTTTGATGGATGTCCAGAAATTTTGTTATTTTCGGAGTGATTTTATTTCAGTCCAACTGAATGTAGATTCTAATGATTTATTATATAATTATTTGGATATTTAATTAATCGATTAATCAATTATTTGATCAAATGGCTATAGGATTAAACGATTATTAGTTTAATCAAAATAATCGATTATTTTTCATAATCAATAATCTATTACTAAACACTGTATTCGAATAACTCTACAATGTATGTTGAGAGCTGAAATCAATAAGATGCGATTAATATTAAAATTCAAACACACTGATTTTAGGCATATTGTCATTTAATTTCTTAATAGCAACTTTTTGTAGTACACTGTCAACCGAAACAAATTTTAAAAAATATACATAATAACTTTATCATTTACGTTTTTATTTTATGTCGTTTAGATGATTTAGTAAAATATTTTTCTTCTAACATTTTCACCTACAATGTAACAAAAAAAATCATTAATATATTGTTACTATAGGTTGATGAGAATAATAATGCAATTAACTTATGAATCATAATAAATCATAAGGTCGGTACGAAAGTTCTCAGGGTTTGTCTTGTTACTGTTTTTTATTCATTTGTTTCTGAATAAAATATTCAACGTATTTCGCGTTTTGACATCTTATCTTGTAAAGAGTTTTTCGCTTTATCTGATAGTGTAATTTGTTTTTTTTTTATGTTTAATATTTTGTGACTTTTGTGAGCTTAATTCAGCATGAATAAGGAACAATTTCGTACGATTTTTTATTTTAACTTCAAATTGGGACAATCCGCTGCCGATACAGCTCGCTAAATTAACCAAGTTTGGGGCCATAATAACATTGGAGAAAGCACCGTGCAACAATAGTTTAAGAAATTTCGTTCCGGAGATATAAGCCTCGAAGATGCACCTCGTAGTGGTCGACCTAGAGTACTTCAGGACGACGAATTGAGGACCCTGGTGGAAGCTGACCCATCGCAAATGGCTCGAGGGATTGCATAGGAACTAGGAGTCAGTCACCATGCAGTCTTAGATGTTTTAAAGTACATTGGAAAGGTGAAAGAACTTGAAAAGTGGGTGCCTTACTATTTGAACGATCGACAGAAATTGTCACGTTTCGAGGTGTGTTCTTCTATGATTCCACGAAATCAAAACGACCCTTTTTTGGATCGAATCGTGACGTGCAATGAAAACTGGAGTATGTACGATAACCGGAAACGTTCGGGACCTTAGATGAGGTATAACTAGAGATATGGCACACTCCTATAGCTACGTACTACTGAGCAAGCAAAACATGTATGGTCGAGAGCCAGCTGAGTAGTGCACACTTACAGTTAGACGAACGAAATATTAGTCATAGTGTTAGTCACCTATCCTCATTATTTGTTTGGTTGAGTTTTCCATATAACTACTCCACTGGTCCACTGTTCTCACACTGCTGGCTGCAAGCGATTTTAAACCTTCGATCTTTCGACAATATATTTGGACTATGCCATATCTCTAGTTATACCTCATCTAAGTTCGGGACAGTGGTTGAACGCCGGCGAGTCTCCCAGACACTTTCCAAAGACAAAAACCCACCAAAAATAGGCGAAAACCCACCAAAAAAAGACTATGGTTACAGTCTGCAACTGGCGTAATCCACTACAATTTTTGAAACCTGGCCAAACCATCACCGCGGAGTCTTATTATGAGGAAATTGTCGAAATGTACCGCAAATTGCATCAAAAGCAGCCGGCACTGGTCAACAGAAGAGGTCCGATCCTGCTCCATGACAACGCTCGTCCGCATATTTTACAAATCACCATCCGAAAATTAAACGAATTGAGAGTCGAAGTTTGACCTCACCCACCATACTCTCCAGACCTTTCGCCAACCGACTACCACCTTTTCAAGCACTTCGATAACTTTCTCATAGGTAGAATCTTCGCTAATCAGAACCAGGCAAAAACAGCATTTGTCGACTTCATCGAATCCCGAGAACCAAATTTTTACAATGACGGACTAAATAGACTTGTAGCACGTTGGCAAAAATGTACAGATTGTAATGGCGCCTATTTCGATTAAATCGAGTAATTATTACTGAAGTTATGCTACTTTGAACTTTACCTATTGAAACCCTGAGAACTTTTGTACCAACCTAAAAAAACCTTAAAAATAAAACATTGAAAAGTTGTTACTAAAGTCACTAAATCCTATTAAAGTCGTTTTAGACTAACCTACAAATTGTACAAGATCTTGCATCATTTTTGCATTTTTGGTACAATTTAAATTAGCTATACTCTGTTTTTAAACTATAGACAGTAACTAGAAATTCTAGTGAGAAAATCAAAGCCTGTGATTGGCTGCTGCGCCATTTCATGAAGCCACATTTAACCAGACAAAATTTCAAGTTAACCTTCTCAAACGTAATTGAAACGTCAAACTCTCAGTAGTTGTCAAATCACTTGCTAAATTTGCACGTATTTCTTGTTTCATTTCTCTTTTTGTGATATTTCACGATTAAAACCAGTTGTTTTCAGAACCATTCAGACGATAGCAGTCGTATTGTGGCTAGCATTAGAAAACTAGCAAATGATGAACAGTGGGAAACTTGGAAGTGGCAAATTGAATTATGTTTAAAAGAACAGTGTCTTTATTCCATTGTCGACGGTACGCGGCTGTGTCCAGCGGCGCCTGACATCGATGCGGAACCATCCGCGGCATACCGAAGCTGGCAACGAGACAACGCGCGTGCAGCCCGTATCCTTGGTACAACTCTTGACGAAGAAGCTGCCATCTATGTTCGCAGGAAAACCGACGCAAGGGAAATCTGGGAGACGCTGTTATCAGTGTTTCAACAATCGTCTCTACAGCGGTTGTACACGCTGTTCGATAGTTTTTTTGAGATTTCGAAAGATGAGGCCACTCCTATCTTAAAGCATACTTCCCAATTAGCTAATGTGTTTGATGACATACTTACAGAATTGCAGAAGAGTAACCCAAATGCCAATCTTCCTTTGTCGCTACTTCACCATCGTATCTTCAAAACACTTGGTCCTGAGTATCAATATTATCGTTCAACATGGTATCGTATTCCAGAAGCCGAACAAACTACAAAACTCCTCGTTGAGAATCTGCGTTCGATAGAAAACTCAAAATCCAGACATCAGAAGCCGCAGAAGAATCAGTACCATCAAAAATCAGCACCAAACTATTCTTCGGCTACTACCAAAGAGAAAGAAAAACGAGCGTGTTTATACTGCAAGAAAATTGGGCACCTCATTGCTGATTGCCGAAAACGCACGGCTGCAGAACAAAAGAAATCAAGTCCAAATACAAGCAACAATAATTCGGAATCAAATTCGAAAAACAGCAAACCAAGTTCGTTCCTCGCTACGAGCCTGACAGTCAACGTAGGCTTCGCTCCTGCCGATTTTTGGATTTCGGATTCCGGTACGACGCACCATATGTTAGCGAATAAACAACATTTCGCTACTTTTGAAAAATTCCTGATTCCACAACGTGTCCAGACAGCTGGCAAGGACGTTATTTTTGCATACGGATCCGGAAAAATAAACATCGAGATGCGTGTAGGTGGAAAATGGTCACCTGCATTCTTGAACGATGTTTGGTATGTTCCTAAAATTCGTCATCAACTTTTCTCCATTAGACAGGCTGTCAAGCACGGATATAAAACAATTTTTGATCAAGACGGCATGAAAATTCGACATGACGGTAAACTAATCGCGACTGGAAAGCTCCTCGGTCCTGTGTACGTCATGGATATGCGAGTTTGTGTTCCTGATTCACCGGTGGAATGTAACCTCGTTACAACTGAAGAAGTGCTCCAGGGATGGCATGAACGGTTGGGCCATCAAGACAAAAGACATGTACGCGATGTGTAATCCCGTGTCGGTATATCTGTCAAGTGTTCTGACACTTCGTCATTTTGTGATGGTTGTGTTCTTGGTAAATCACACCGAAAACCGTTCCATTCACGTCAAGATCGTCCGCAAGCTGTCGGTGAACTAATTAATGCCGATGTAAATGGTCCAATGTCAAAAGATTCGATCAATGGTTTTCGATACTACGTGGCCTTCAAAGATGACTACTCTCGTTACGTCCGCATATTTTTCATGAAAGAAAAATCAGAAGTAGCTTCACATTTGGAAACGTTTTTAAACGAGGGCGATACCACAGGCCATAAAGTAAAAATTTTCCGTTCAGACTGTGGCACCGAATTTGACTGTGCTGCTGTGTTGACGCTACTACAGAAACGAGGCATCGAGTTTCGTCCGTCATGTCCTTACACTCCTGAACAAAATGGCGTGGCGGAACAAGCAAATAGACACGTTGTTGAACTGGCTCGTTCAATGCTCTCAGTCAGCCAAATGTCAAAATCATTTTGGGCTCATGCGTGTGACATGGCAGTATTTTTTATTAATCACACAGGAAAGTCGAGTATTTCAGGAAAAGCTCCGTTCGAACTGTGGACCGGCAAGGTATTTAACAGCTTTGACTACTTACGAATATTTGGATCAGAATGCTATGTAAACATCCCAAAGAAATTTCGATCAAAATTCGACGACAAGGCAGTTCTCGGTTATCTTGTCGGATATGTCAATGACAAAGATGGCTACAGAGTTTGGGTGCCTTCAAAACGTCGAGTGATAAAGTCGCGTGACGTTGACTTTCGTCCAGAGAAGTTATGCACAACAAATGCCACCATTCACCTAGAACTTCAGAATTACTGTGAAGAGGCCAATCAAGACAGGGAAGTAGCCCATATCTCCGAAGACGTCGTAGACCATATCTCCGAAGACGTCGAAAGCAGCAGCGAAACTGAGCGTCCGTTACGAGCGATTCGACAGCCGGTAAGATTTGATGATTATGAAATGGGCTACAAACCTCATCGTTCCCAGTCGAACAGTACTATGGCATGTCTGACAGAAGCAATTCTAGAGGAACTAGAGCCAACTAACTTTGGTGAGGCCATAAAAAGTCGCCATTCGGACAAGTGGTTGAGTGCAATGAGAGAAGAACTCAATGCCTTTGATGAAAATGACACGTGGGACTTGGTACAGTTGCCGCCAGGTAAGCGCGCTATCGACAATCGTTGGGTACTTCGAATAAAATACAAACCTGATGGTTCGATCGATCGATATCGTGCACGTTTAGTTATTCGCGGTGTATTCCAACGACCGGGGCTTGACTACGATGAGACTTTTAGCCCTGTTGTCCGATACGATGCGATTCGAGTCCTCATCGCAATTGCAGCTGAAGAGAAACTTGTACTTGGCCAATTTGATGTAAGAACCGCGTTCTTATATGGCGAAATCGACACTGAAATATACATGACTCAACCACAGGGTTTCGATGATGGGTCAGGTCGTGTGTGTCGTCTGAAGAAGTCTTTGTACGGCCTTAAGCAGTCGCCTCGATGCTGGAATAACAAGTTTCATTCATTTATGGAAAACAACGGATTTAATCGATCAACGGCAGAGCCATGCATTTACATCCGACAAAATGAGACAGAAAAACTTCTAGTAGCAATATACGTTGATGACGGTCTAATTGCAGGATAAACACAAGAAACAGTCAACTCGTTCCTGAAATTGTTGACTTCAGAATTTAAAATCACGGTGGGTACACTTGATTCGTTTTTAGGAATGCAGATAAAACTATACCAATCTGGTGTGCACGTCTCACAGCGAAAATACACTGAAAAAGTTTTGCAACGTTTCGGCATGGAAAATTGCAAATCAGTGAAAACACCTGCTGAAAATCAACGTTTAGAAGAATCGTCCAATGATCCTCTCGACAGCACTATTCCATACCGATCAGCGGTGGGTTCTCTACTGTATTTAGCATGCGTCACTCGCCCAGACCTAGCATACGCCGTCTCAAAGGTAGCTCGATCCATGGCAAAACCTACGGTATCCGATTGGGCTTTCATTAAACGAATATTCCGGTACTTGCGTGGTACCGCTCACGTGGGACTCCTCTACTCCTCAACAGGCGGTGGACTACGAGCCTACTCTGATGCAGACTTCGCGGGAGATGACAAAACTCGAAGATCTACAAATGGTTTTGTTTCTCTCATAAATGAGACTGCAGTATCTTGGACTTCCCAAATACAGAAATCAGTCGCACTCTCAACTACAGAGGCAGAATTTGTAGCTGCCAGTGAAGGTGCAAAAGAACTTGTGTGGCTCAAACGGCTATTGTCCGAGATCGGTGGAAGCAAAAGTGTACCTGTGCTATATATCGATAACGCAAGTGCAATTAAACTCATTAAGAACCACGAATTTCACAAAAGGTCCAAGCATATAGAAGTGCGTTATTACTTTGTGCGAGAGCTTTATCAAAAAGGTGACATTGATATGGAATTCGTGCGTTCGGAAAATCAACTAGGTGATATATTTACAAAACCATTAAATTCAGTTAAATTTAAGAATATGTGTTCTAAAATTGGTCTTTGTAACTAATGTTGTTATTATGTCAATTTAATAATCACTTCTTGTTCAGTTTACGGGGAAGTGTTAAAGTTATAAACTGTACAATGTGTCACTTGACATTAGTATAACCATATATATTTGAAATGTCATTCTGAAATTGACATAACTGTTGTATTTTCTATTGTAGTTTAGTTAGCTATGTTCGAGTTAGTTGTTTTATTATTATGTTCAATAAACGTCATTTATCTCATTAGTCTGAATTTAATTTCCGAAATCAATAAACCATAACAACTAGTATTTAATTAACGCTGTGGTGTAAATGTGACTTCGTCTAGTGCTGTCTATAGTTAAAAAACGGAGTACCTATAGTATAGTAACAGCAAATTGGTTAAAATATTGTATACGATCGGAAATGGGTTGAAAAAACAGAACACTTTCTATTTTTCCTACAATCTGCCACTCAATTTGGTTTCTAACGGTTTATTTGTTTTTTTTTTTTGTATGTAGTGTGGTTATAGAAAATTTAGTGTTACTTCTGGTAAAGTTGTAAGAATTTGAAAACTTTAAATGTAAATGAATTTATGGTTAATTTTGCTTGCCACAGGGACATGTTCAAGGAACATGTGCAGAATCAGAAAGAATATATTGTACAAGAAATTGAATTAGGTACAATATATTGTACCATTTCTTGTACTATATATGGGACAATATACATATAATACAAGATATGGTACAATATCTAGTATCAAAAATTGTTAGATTTTGACGAAGTTTTGTATGATACTAATGCAATTTTTTGTATAATATATTGGCTCTGATTCTGCGCACTTTCCTTGAATATGTCAATGTGACATGCAAAATTAACCACAAAATTTATTTACATTTAAAGTTTGTAATATTTACGATTTTACCAATAGTAACACTAAGTTTTCTATAACCGCACTGCATGCAATAAAAATAAATAAACGCTATAAACGCGTGAAATCACAAATTTCATATATGCGCATGCTCACATCCATATTGGCTCACAGAATGTATGAAATATAGAACGTGTTCTGTTTTTTCAACATATTTACGGTAGTATACAATGTTTCAACCAATTTGCTGTTTGACACTAGCCAATTTAAATTGTACCAAAAATGGTGCAAGATATTGTACAATATATTGGCTAGTCTAAAACGGTCTTAACATACCGCAATTATATTCCATTTTGATTCGAAATTGAAACGCTAAATTCAAAATATAAATATTTTTGACCATGAATATTAAAATTTTTAACTAATAATAATATCAATTTGGATAATTTATATTATTATATAAAAATGTTTAGCGAATTGCACTTTTTCCCGAAATGAAACACATAAACGTCAAATGTCCACTCAATTATCACGAAATGATAACTAGTGGTGTCATTCGAATTTTAAAGTTGGGGGCGCACATTTTTCAACTTTCAAATACCTCATATTTTAACTAACGACATTATTGTTGTTATAGCAGGATAACTTAAGAAAATATTTATATATAAAAATAATGTAATTTTAAGACAGAGGGGGCGGAAATCTAAACAGCCAAGGTAAAAATCCCCCAAAAAATATTTTTATACTGATGATAACTGTCATCCACCATTTTGATTCCAAAATGTATTTCTCTCTCTCTCTCTAACACATGGTCCATACGTGTTGCGGTACTTTATAGCGTATAGTGACTTTAGTTGTTACGAGAGTGGGTCAATAAGTAGTGAGCCTACACAAGAAAACAAAAACTTATTGACAAAAAATTATTTTATTTTTCAAAATAATCTCCTTGTATCTCAATTTATGTAGCCCACCGACATTATTATTTTTTCTTTCAAAAAAGTAGGTACGATTTATCATATTTATCAGTCTCAGTGAAAATTTCCCTTGAAAATTTTTAACTAGTCAGGTTACGGTATTTTTTAAATTTCGACCAATGAGATTCAAATATCAATGAATAAGCCCCTCAATAATTTTTACCAATCAGGTTACAGTATTTTTTGAATTTCAAATATGCATAACCAGAATACATTTGATGTTTATCGAATTATGTAATGTTATAAATGACGTTTGTATGACAAGTTTGAAATAAATATTAAATATTTATAAAAATACTTTTCCTACGACCACTGTTAAAAATAGTATTTTTAACGGTTGCTTAGCAAGTTAAAAATAACAGTTTATAACACAGTAAATACTTTTAACACGTTGTCATTGACAACGTGTTAAAAGTAAAAAACAAATTTACTTTTAACAGCACTTATGTTCAGTTGTTCATAACAAATACATCATGACCTGTCATAAATGTCATTCTATATTTTTTATTTACTAATATATAACTAGGGTCGTAGGAAAAATAGTGTATGATATTTGAGTTAAAAGTGATTTTATTTCGTTCGTGAGGTTTGTTACACTCGGCTTCGCCTCGTTTCAAACTTCCCCACTCACTCATAAAATGTCACTTTTAACACTTATATCATAAATAACTATTATATACATTCAATGGTAATTTAAGGAGAAAGTACGAAAATGTGATTTGACATGTAAAATCCGTAAGTTCGGGTGTTTGAGTCACCATCTTGTTAATAAAGGCCTTAATATATCGCTAATAATAACACAATTCCATTTTTCTTTGTTTCAACGTGATCTGTAAACAGTTCACTTTCTATTTAATAACAAGCGTTCTTGTAATCAAAACGATAACAAATTTGCCCAGAAATGTTTTGACAAAAAAAAATCAAATATTTGCATTAGTGCTGCCCGCTTGTGTTAGGCTCATTAATTGTTGACCCGCTTTCGTAGGGTAAAGCTAGATTCACATGAGCCGTCAACTTCGTTGGAATAGCGAACGTAGCGGCCGTTCTGTGCTGTGATTGGTTGAAACTGAACGGTCTCGACGGCATGAACGTTGAAGCCAGAAATGAAATATTTCAATTTTTGACGGTCTTGACGTCCGTTGTCACCGTAAATTAGGATTGCGCATGCTCACATAAATGATTTTCAGTCATACCAACCAGGACCAACCAAGAAATATTTTGACGTTCAGTTTGTAGGTTAAATCTAAGTATAATACATAAAGTAATATTTATTATTATTTAAACAAACACAAATAACGAAAATAACCTGCCAGCAGGTAGGATTTTTTTAGTTTTGTAGTATGTCACTAGAAACGCTGACGGCTCATGTGACATACCTAGTAATTTTAGTTATCGTGACAGCCGCTACGTCCGCTATTCCGAAGGCGTTGACGGCTCATGTGAATCTAGGTTTAAGAGTTTTCGAATAGAAGGGCGGGAGTTACGTTGTTGCGCTTCTGCTTGATGTTGTTGATGTGCTTCTTATGGCGCTCGATGGATTCCTGGTGCAGCCGGATCTGCTGCTCGTGCTGCAGGATCTGCTTCTCGTGGTAACTGATCTCGCTGCTGATCGTCATCTGCAGGTTTCGGAACTGTTCTCTCTCCTGCACCCACACAACTATATTCATCACGTGTGCTTCAGTGTGTATTTTTGCCTAATAGTGTTGTTTTCGATTGGGATTTCCCTTATAGTATAGAAACCACTACAGAGGGAGAACTAACCAATTTCTTAAGCCCGTTTTACATTCAGCAACATTTTCCTGCAACTTGTTGCGCAAATGTAAAACCAAAGTTGCGGGCAACTCGTGTTGTGCAACTAGTTGTGCAACACATTCTTCAAATAGGACATGTTCTAATTTTGTTGCCTGCAACTCGCAACTTTCCCCCAGATTTAGTAATATTTTGGTTACTTTTTGTTTTACCAATCGAAATATTGCAGTTGCCTCCTTTAAATTTCAAGCACATATGCTCTTTTGCGATTCATTTTTGTTTTTTTGTTCAAATTTACAATTTTACACGAAGATCAACAAAACGTATATTTTTTTAAAAATGCAAAAGGTTACAAAAACAATAAATAAACATGAACGTATCTATATAGTAACTGTCTACTGTTACGGACTACAAACTTTCCTCGGATATATATTGGTAAAAAATTTAAAAGAACTAGTAAAGTTGCTGAAATATGTTTTCAAATGTAATACACAAGAAAATTGTTTAGCAACAAGTTGCACAACTTCGTGTTGCACAACTAGTTGCGCAACGAGTTGCTGAAAATGTTGCTGAATGTAAAACGGGCTTTAGGTGAGGGGAATGAATGTTAGGATTTTACAACCCAAAGCCGTACTAAATGGCATTATATTTGTAGTTTAAAAAAGAAACTATTCATATAATACGAAGAAATGCGAAAAAAGTGTGAATTTTTTTCTTTCCGAAAATTAAAGATCTATGGAAAATTTCGAATAAAAAATGCCTATGAAAACACAAATTTAATGTAAACAATGCAAGAATTCGTATTGCAATACAGAGTACCAAATTTTTCACCGAAATAAAAAAAATGATGCAATTTCAACGCAAATTTGACTTTCAGCTCTAGTTCCAACAAAATTGTCGAAAAAAAATATCTAAAAGTCGTTTAAAAAATAGACGAATGTTAATCGATAATATTAATAAAATATTAGTAGATAACCAAAGGTTAGCATGACTGAAATATATTAATACTACATTTCAGTGATTAGCATTAGTACAAACTTCGAATCAGTTCCGGTACCGATTGATGAAAAACGTTTTTTTTTGTTGTAAAGTGTTTTTAAAATGAGACTAATATTTTAAAAATATATTACAAAAAATATTTTCAGTTCTAAAGTAAGAGATTACAAAATTTATTTCCCTATATTTAAAAAAAAACTGCTGTCAAATCAGTTACAGATATATGTATACGTCTGATACCCGCCAAACATACCTTGCAGAGATAGTAGTCCAGGTGACCCCGGGAGGGGGACTTATTGGAGTCGTGAGGCTCAGTGCTGCCGCTCGAGCTGCTGGAGCACAGCCCTGTCCGCGTCTTCTGCTGTCCTCCGCTCATGCGCTTCGGGCTCGACCTCGATCTCCTGTGTCATACACGTACATTTCAAACACTAATATCTCGTATTACAGGCCTGCTGTTGCAACAATTATGATCTTATCTGACGTAGAATTTAATTCTGAACAACTTTGTACTCTTGCAGTTTTGCTCTAAATCTATCAGGAGAGAGAGTATCCGCAATTTTTTGAAATCCCATGTTAAAGTCCTATGTTCCGCATTTCCTTGCACACACTGCATATATATATATATATATATATATATATATATATATATATATATAATAAAAGAATTTAAGGAGTAAAGTCACATCAATATTTTTAACTAGATTATATGTTAACAAAGTACGTCTTTTATATGTGAATTAATTTATTTAAAATCTACTGCTCTCTACAAATGCATTTAATTTTTTTTATATTATAAATAAAAATTGTAACATACCTCTCGAACAACTTTTAACGTGAAAAGAAACAATAGCAACAACAACAACAAAGGTTATATGGATATTATGACACTTCATCCGATCGACGTGCCAGAATACCGTGGCGTACATTTTTATGATACGTGTCAAAGTTACATTTTTTTGTTAAGACTTACCCTTACCAACTAAATCACTGAATGTTGTTACCTATAGACTATATGTATATGCCATTCGTGTCATTTATGAAGGTGATTTTAGCGTCAACGATTTGTGCTTCATTAAGTATTGGTAGTTTCGTTAGCTTATTCTTACAGCTCCTAAACACTTTTCATTTATTTATTTATTTGGAAAGTAGCACGAATTCACCAGAAAAGATGAAGTCAACAATTCTTATTCTCTTATCAGAACTATTCTAAATCTTCAAGCTCCCTACTTGAAGGGTACTAAAATTGAGTTTTCTGCAGAGGTTAAGTATCTAGGAATCATTTTAGACCAAAAACTCACGTGGAACTCACATATCAACAAAATTACAAAGAAATCAGCAGTGGCGTTAAACACATGCCGTCGGCTTCTGGGTAAAAACTGGGGACTACAGTCAAAAATGACCCATTGGGCATATACTAGTGTTGTAAGACCCATGATCACCTACGCGACACTTGTATGGTGGCCAAAAGTGAAACAAATCACAGCACAGGTATCACTGCGGAAATTACAACGCATGGCCTGCCTCAGTATTACAGGTGCTATGAGTACCTGTCCGACTGCAGCAATGGAAGTGATTCTGGGGCTAATACCTCTACACATTCAGGTGAAAAAAGAGGCGATGCAATAGGCACTGACTCTCTGCAGAACGAAACACTTTATGCCCGGAGATTTCGTAGGCCACTTGGAAATTCTAAGGGAAGTACAACCAGATAAACCGGCCCTTATCTGTCTGTGAAACGATGACAACCAAATACAATTTTGACTAGAAGTATAAGGTTGTTATTGGTAATCGCCTTGAATGGACAACGGAAAGACCTGTTGTAAGGGATTCTCTGTCCCGGTTCACTGATGGTTCAAAATTGGACACAGGAGGAACTGGAGTAGGTGTGCTTGGCCCAGATTGCCGAATTAAGGAATCCATAAGCACCTGCTTCACAATTTTTCAGGCTGAGATTTATGCAATAAATCTTTGTGCTCACATAAACCTAGATAAAGGTCTAAAAGGAGCATTAATAAATATAATGTCAGACAGCCAGGCAGCTTTAAAGGCATTGAATACCTTCACAAGTAAATCAAAGCTAGTCTGGAACTGCAGGGAGACCCTCAAATTGCTATCTGAAGCAAACCAGGTCACCATATGGTGGGTACCAGGGCACGAGGGAATCCTAGAAAAGGAGAAAGTTGATGAACTTGTAAAAAAAGAGGCTAAACTTTCATACCACGGACCGGAACCTTCATGTGGTCCTCCACAAAGCCACTATAAGAAGGTGGTCAAAAACTGGGAGGAATCTGCCATATCCTCATATTGGAAAAATATTCCAGGTCTCAATCAAGCACGGAAATTCATTTCCCCAGCTTCGACAAATGTCAAAGAGCTACACTGTCCTTTAAAGTACCATTTGCACAAAATTGGTAAAGCTGAAAATGAAACCTGTCGATTCTGTGAAGAGGACGAAGAAACGTCAGAACACATACTGTGTGAATGCCCAGCCGTAACTGCGCAGAGACTCAATCAACTAGGTAAGAGGTATCTTACGGCAGAAAAGATCAAGAACTTGACTCCTGGAGCCATAATCAGCTTCATCAAAAATCTAGAACTATTTCCGAAAAACTAAGTAAGCGCTGTGTCACAATAGATCTTCTAGGTCGCTTTGAAAAAAAGCGACAAAACGCTTAAACCCTCATATACATACAATACAATATAATCAGAACGATCAAACGATCAGATCGATATTTTTATTACAGAGATCATTTCGATCAATTGATCGATCTTTCGATCAAATTGATCTGATCGGAAATAACGAAAGAGTGGGATTTGGAAATTGAAATCTGACGAAGAATGTATTTTTATAAAAATTAAATATGGTGATAAAAAACTCAAATTAGAACTGAAAAGCAACACAAATATTAATATTTATACCAGGAACCCGAAACTAAATGATTTTTCGTTTTGTTTCGATTCAGTTCCGATAAAAATAATTGATTTTTTTAATTAAATTGTTTCTGTTTAAATAAAATTTCGTTTCCATTCGAACGAATTTTTTTTTCCGAACCAGTAATTTCGTTTCAGAGATTTTTATATACTCATTTTTAACTTTTTTATTTGTTATTACAATAATTAAAAATAAAATATAATTATGCTTCACAAAAATACTAAAAAAAAATATTATATTATTATATACAGGATTAATACATAAAGAGGATAAAATAAATTTAGGGGCCGAAAATGCTCTCTTAACTGTGACTTAAATTGTTGGAACTACAATAACATTCATTGTTATCAAATATACATCTAGATATGATTGAAAGGAACACAACAATAAGAATTGTAGATTTTCGACTGGTTTTAATAATTTACGTTATGTAGGAAAATGATTACACAATTGCGTATGATAGTAATGTTATTTTAGCCCAAATAATCGTCAATATACAATCATTATTGTTAATTGGCAAACTTCATGGGATTGTATGGGGATTGTTATAATGTGTATTAGGAACAAAATAATAACGTTATTAACCGGAATTTTTAATTTCGGTTATCTAGTTTTCGCTCCAAATAAGATTTAGAATTTCATTTCCTTTCTGTTTCTGTTCCGGATTTTTTTTATCGATTTGTGCAGCAGTGTAATGTATATCATTGTGCGAATGGGTTAATTTCGAAAAATTAATAAAACATTTGTAATTTAAAATTGACAAAATAGAAACTAATTTATAGATGCCTGTGCATTGCAATCGACGTGTACTAAAAAATAATGAAAACTATTTTTTTTAATTAAGGGGCGGTTTTTCTTTCTTTATCTTATGTAAATTGTCAGAAATACAGGTTATTTAATATTTGGATGCGATATTTTTCTATAAACCGACGGGTAACCGGCGCTTTAACCAGAGGTGGAAAAACCGGCTCTAAATGATAGAGTTTAATAAAATAAATTCTAATTATAATCTTATTATATGTAAAAAATATTAGATTATTATGAAAATAATATGTAGAATAATTCTTTACTTTGTTGATATTTATATATTCATTTATTTAATATTAAATATTAAACAGTGACTTGGAAGGAAATACATTCAATAGTTTTTATAAGACCGATATACAGGGTGGCCCAGTGAAAATTATCAGCGCATTTTTTGACCACTTAACAATAATTTTGCAAAAAACGCTCGAACACGTCAATTTTAGTATAAAGGGGGACACCTGAATGGATTAGTAACAATGGCATAACTTCAACCCTAAAATGGGGGTGGACTGCACCTCAAAAAATTTAAATGGAAAAGGGTGTCACGCATCTATTTGAACAATATACAATTTGCAGAAGAAGAAACAATGCAAACACAAAACATATTACAAATCACAATGTGAACTAAAATATGCGTCGAATAATTTTGTTAAAACGATGATATAAATTGTATTTTAAAAATTAAAATCTTACTACTTACTTACTTACTTTCTTACTTTATCATAAAATAAATAAATTGAGTAAACTGATAGTACGAACATACAAATTAAATTTTTTAGAAAAAATATATGTTCATACGTTCATAGCTTTGAATATAAAATTTTATATTCAATGATTCATAGAGTTCAGCGGCTCAGAGTTATCGGGAAAATTTATATATCAAAATATAAAAATTTAGACTTACTGTAATTTTAACAAATTTGGTAATGAAAATTTTACGACGAACGTCGCAAAACGTATTATAAAGTTACTTGTTTACTTAGTATTGATTTCTTATTTTGTTGATATAATTTATAATGTTGTTTTAATGCAGGCATTTTTATTTCTTTAATAGGGTTGTTTATGCTTTTCTGATTTTTTTATATGTTAATCTATATTTAAAAATATGACATACGTATTTTTTTATTTCGCAAAAAAATACTGCATATAACCACAAAAAATTCACAAAGTTCCAAAAATATACTCTCGCGAGAAACAGTAGTATAAAGTGACGTCACGCTCACTGCTTAGAAAGAGAAGTCTGGAATGAGTGAAACAGGCGTAGAGATAATACCTGGCGTATTTCGTTTCTTTCTGAAAACACAATAACTTCTTCAAAATTAGCGGCGTCAAACACAAACATTCGAATGATGTATGAAGACAAACGTTCTTCACAACTACTTGTTTACGACTGTTGTGCGCATGCGTTAGTCGTACGGCTTTCGTCAGCAAAATAGCATTCGTTTTGAACACAGTGAATTTTTAATTGATAATTAGTAATATTAAAATGTCAATAATTTGACATTTTTCTATTTTATTATATTCTATTCGCAACTAAAATTAAGATGCAACATTTTTTTTAAAAAAAACAGGATAGTGAAACAGGCCTAGTACATTTATAATACATTTTTTACTATTGTAATTCTTTTAAATAAAATATTATTTGGATATTATTTAGACAAGTATTTCAGTAATTAATGAAATATATAAAAATTAATCCTAATAGTTCAATTTGTATTTTACTTACGTCGGTCATCTAAAGAAATGCACTTGTTTAATCGTACACAAGTAAAATGTGTATAATTTTATAATACCATTGATAAAAAGTGTAAAGTATATAAACTTATTAAAACAAAAAATATTTTAACGATTTTTCTTTGTTTTTGTATTGGTCTTAATAATATCCTTTCTGCTATTAGATCTTCTTCGACTTTTTAGTCACATTTGTTAAGACCATAATGCGCACGCATATTTTAGTTCAAATCGTGATTTCTAACATTGTGTTCTGTATTTGAATTGTTACTTCTTCTGTAAATAAATTAAAAAGCATTTTATTATTTCTATATCTAATAAAAACGTCTTTCAGAATAACAATTATTATTTTTCTTGCAGCCAATTTCAGGTTTGGCCATAAAGTTTTTCAATTTTATGTAGAATAGAGAGTAGCGTAATTTTTCTTATAACTCTTATATGCCTCTCATTCTAAGACCAACATTCGTACTAGGCGCAGGTGTCTCTTCAGTTGAAAACTATTCTAGTGGACAAATTCCTAGAACTTTTGGAACATCTGTCGCATATACATGTTAATATTTTTAATGTCTAGATCAAACTCTATCTACTTATTTTCCTAATACGAACAGATTGTAAAAAAAAAATATTTAATAAAAGATTCTACCCAACATCTGCTACGGTTACAAGTTACAAATATCATAATAACAAATAGGAAGTGTGGCATACCTCTGTTTCTGTACATTGTTGTTTTTATGGTGGGTATCACGTGACAGAATCTCATATAGACTCATGTTGCTGTTCTACAATATTCCATTCCCATTATGTTGGTAAAAGTAATTGCAATACTCGTAGAAATATACACTAGAAATTTAGAAAATGTCAACACCACTTTTTCTTAAGACAGATGACAGTGTATCCCTGACAACATTTTACCATATTTGACTGTTCTAATATTCTAATGTGACTGGTACATTGATTATGGTGTGTAAAAGATATGTATAATCCAGGCTATTAAAAAAAAAAACTAAAATATATAGCAAGTGTCAACAGTGTGTGCAACGAAACGAGGATCATAGGACTTTAACATGGAATTTTTTAAAAAATGCGGGCACTCTATCCTGTCAGATTTAGAAAACACAGCATGAGTTCAAAGTTGTTCAAAATTTAATTCTACATTAAATAAAATTATTACGTCTGTAGCACGAGATTTATTAAATATAAAATGTAACACTTTTGTTAAAAATCGCAAAGGGAGACGCAATTTACTATTAATTTTAGATTAAATAAATTTAATTCTTAGATTTTAATGCAGGTATAAAAACATTTGGCACAGACTGAAAATTATATAACAGTATATATATTGTTGTTGTAATAGACAATTACTTAAAAAATATTATATTTAAGTTCAAAACACTCTAACGATACATGCTGTAAAATTTACTTGCATATAATAACAATTTTTGAACGCAAATAATGTTCTAAATTTGTTCATAGCATATTTTTTCGGGTTAAATTTTTGGCCAAACCTAAAAGGATGGATATACCATTTCCATCTCGTTTAGAAGGTGGAAGTATGAATTAAACGTCAAATTTAAAATCAAGCATGACATATCTGATATTGTACGTAAGGGGATTATGTACCATTTTTTTTAAAGAACAGAGGGAAATAAGAATAGTGAAAACGCGACTGAAAAATATATCGTGGTAAACAAGATATTAATTTTTAAAGTGAAAATTTTGGCCTCTTCGCCAGTGATAAACTGTTAGTTGTACAGAGTATTCGTTATTTTCATATTCGTGACGCTAAACTATGTTTATATACAAATTTGTATGTATGTGAATAAAAAAATTATTATTAGGCTTAAATAAAATTAATTTCTCTATAAAGTATATACTTTATGCCCTCTTTAGAGTTTTAAAAGAGTCACTTTTCACGCACTAGTGCATAAAAAGTACTATTAAGTGAACTGTCACATTTTACAAATACTTTAACGTTATTTGAAATTAATAGCTGCTGGTGACGCAAAAAATATAATCGCAGGCTCCACCTCAGTTCATACCTTCTCGACTTACATTACTTGTAGCTTAAATAACTGTAGTTTTTTATATTGGTCTTCAATAATTCTTATTTTAAGAAAAATTCATAACATTGCCAATCAAAGATGTGAGGCTATCGTTTCAATAATTTTTAAAATATTTGTATAATAAATATGGATTAATTGTTTTGTGTGCTGTTACAAAAATTAATGAAACAAAATATGATACATTTGTACTTTATTTAAAAACGTTCTTTGATGGCTTGGCCACATAAAATTAATGACTGTTTGATTTTACAAAACAATATTATATTCACAGAAATTTTTTGTACTTGTAAGGTAGATAAGGGAGCATACACATTGCGCCCTATTAATATTTCTATGCAAGTTGTTTCAATAGTTTTAATTTTTGTTTTTGTTTGTGAAAATTTTTTGAGAAGGCAATGAGTGCCTTTTTAGTTGTTACACTTTGCTTTTCTATTATCTGTTTCTGTATGCTGTTGTTTTTCTTTAATTCAGAAAAAAAGTTTGTGACATTGAAATAATATCACAAACTGACTTGAAATGGCAATGAACGCCACAAAAATTTGGAAACTTAAGTTCATTCCAACCAATGCAATAGTTAGAAATGGATCGTTTTAAAAAGGAAAATAAATCTATTATTTTGCAAAAAAAAAAAAGAAAAAAAAATTAAAACAAAATCTATGGTCAGCTTTAGCTGTATGAAAGTAATATAAATATTCACTTTTTAAAACTTATGCAAAATATTTTCTGTCTTAAGTTTCTTTAATATATCGTTATTTTAGTTTTTTTCCTATAATAATGAATTATAAAACATGAACATTAAATAAAATTGTCATAAAAAACATTACAAAATAATACAAAAGTAGCAAAGAGAAGGCTAGGTTAGAAGTAAGTAAAATCGGCAAAATGGAAATAGAAAATAAATATGCCTTCCCAGATATGTAATCTTGAATGGTAAAAATAAAAGAACACACTGAAATCTTAACTACAACATTACGAGGAAATAAGCACAATTACATTTTACTTCTACAATTATTTCTTTACTTACAATTCCATCTGGGGTGACGCCGAGAAAATTACATTTAGGGTGGATAAAAAGTCTACAACTATTTATTTTAATATTTTCTTCAATTTCCAGTCGTTGTATTGCGTCCTTTTCATGATTATTTCCGTAAATAATAGATTTTATGCTGTTCAATTTGTAACTGTATAATAAACTTTTTACTAAATTTGAACATGATGTCATTGGTTTGCGAATACATATTTTGAAAAAATTAGAAGCTGTTATCATTTTTTTCTGCATTTCCAAGCATTCACCACTGTTACCTTGAAGACATGTAGACTCTTCTATTTGTTCCCTTTCTTCAGGAATTTACATACTTTACATTTTTCTTCAAATACCTGTTTTGGAAAATCAGGCGTCTGACAATTTTCCCCGTAATTAGAATCTGTAAATTTTTAAGCGTGTTGTCTTCTTATCTTTACTAATTTTTTTCTGGGTCATTTTATATTTTTTATTTTGTTGGAGTCTTATCGACCTGTTTTCTTCAAATTTTTTAAATAAATTCTTAGGACTCTTTCGATACATATTTTTATGAAATTCAGAATATGCTCGTTTGATGTTATAAGACTTACTTGATATGAGCCCCTCGAACTATAATTTATCCTTTTACCTCCAACAAATTTAACAACAATTGCGTTGAATTGTTCTACTGCATTGTTGTCGTGTGAATCATACACTAGACTTTTCTGGTATAAAAATATTTATCGCAGTTAGTATGGTCGCCTAAGTATGTCTTACGCTGTTCATTACATCTTTTATGAATAGTTTTATTCATTCATCATAATTAACGAAAAACTCGATCTTTTAATAACTTACATGCTTTTAAATTAAAAGAAGTATTTTCGCAAAGTTTATTGAAATTCATACAACACCGTCAAAGTAAATGGTTCCGACATTCTATTTTCTCCACGCTAATATTCCAAATTTTTTTATAGGTGCTGCTGTCACCGTCTACTATCAATTTGTTGTATTTTATACTGTACATTGATTCAATGCATTTGAACCTTTCAGAAATTATATCGGCTTTTATGCTACCTGATGATCCGGTATGGTTTTTAAAACATTGGTGTTCGGGTATTTCTTTTCCCATTGTTTGGGACCGCGGACCGGACAAAGAATGCAAAATTTATTTTTTACCAGTTTTTTTAAATTGTTTGTACCAAAGCCTACTTTAAAAATGCCATTAGAAAGAAGTGTTTTATGATTTATGTACATAAAACAATAATTTTTAAAATGAATGATATAAAAATACATACTGTTGAAAAGAGATAAAAATACTACTTTTAACGATGCCATAGCCACCTATGATTACCATTTAAAAAAATATTTTTTCTTGCCATATCTCGCAAACAGTTGGCCAAATTTTTTTTATTATTATTTCTCTTTATGGCGCCCTTTGTCTTCTAAAAGTTTTATCTGGAACATTTTTCTCTATTTGTCATCGTTTAAGAATAAAAACGATTTATTAATTTTCACTAATTTCATATTTTTTCTTCTGTCTAGTGACCTATGCACATTTTTGGAAAAACAAATACATCACAGGAATAGCCCCCTGATAAGGCAAATTTTGTCTAATTTAACCGAAGTCGTACCTCTTCTAGTTTAGGAATTCCCTTAAGTGGCCCGAGTTCAGTAGACAGTCTGTATACACACATGGTATACTATGCAACCATCAACACTTGAATGTACCCTACAAATACTTGGCAACGTTGCATCAAGGAACATTATGACGTACGATCACATTTTCGTGAAAAAGACTATAGCACTTCTTTAAATTTGTACCCAATTATTGCAGCCGCACCAGATAAGTCCCTGTAATTTGTGCCGTAAGACCTTCTCGACCAGCAACTATCTGCAATAACAGTAACTAGAGGAGTTCCATCTTCATCCACATTATCATTTTCTCTAGCATACTGTGCTTCCTTTTCTGCGGCTTCTGCCATTTTGTCTTTTGTCTACGGGTGTATTTTGCCATGTATTACTGACAGTGTCATGTACAGCTGAAATTTTTTTTCTGCCCATGCAGAGAATGTCAAAATTTGATAAAAATTCTTGCAAAGTAGAAAAACCGCCCCCAATAGGGGTTTCCAATACAACGCCTTTTTAAAATATATATTCTGCATATCAATTTTGGTCGTGAGTATATTGTAATAAAACTAAAATAATATGTAATTGTTGAATACTTTATTTAAAAATTGAAATAATTTTTTTATTTAAATGACCTTGTGACGTCATTCCCCTGATCAGTGTTGCCAACTATAAATATATAAATTTTAATTTCACCGGTTCGCAACACTGCCCCCGATAGCTAGCTTCATGTGATAAAATGACAGTGTAAGCTCGATTTCGTTTGGCGCGTATTTACTTGTTTGACGCCTGTTGAATCACGTGCGTTGTAACTGGAAAAAATACCATTTAAAAATCTGATTTATAATATATCATTATTTATCGGCTTACGAATAAGGTAAAATCATACCAGATTGCGCGTGTGTTTTTATCATCAGGAACCGATAAATATATCTTCTTGGGATTATTGTTTGAATTGTTTTTGCAAACAGGTATAATTAGGGTGACCATATTTCTTTGATACGAAAACGGGACGGAAGGCGGATTGGAGTTTGTTAGAATATACATATATATAGATTCATATGTTACTAATTTTAATTAAATTAAAGGAAACCATTACAAGAAATAACAACAAAATATATAATTATTTTATGCTGAAGTTGACGGCAACTGCTCAGCGCGTTTTTCGTTCCACATATATTTTGTTGATGAACTAATTTTTTTTAAGAAAAATGGATCTTTTAAAATTTTATCGTAAAATTTAGTGCACTCTATATCGCAATTTTGTCTTATTATTAATATAGCTCTCATTGTATCCACTCCTAGTCTGGCTTTCTCGGACGTCCACATATTGTTCATAATGGAAAAAATTCTTTCCACGGGCGCTGTTGTACCTGGCAAGCATAGAATATATTCGACAATATTGACGAAATCGTTGAAATCAACACATTTTTCCTTCATTTCATTAAATATTTTAACCCATTTGTCCGCAACGCTCATCTTTTCTTTATTAAATGTATCCAGATCCCTATTAATTATGATTTTTATTAATGTCCACTGGTCAAATAGTTTATTTTCATCAGTTTTGGTACGATTCATATGTTCTTTTAATTCCTTATTATTATTAAAACTAGTTTGTATTTCACTCCACTCTGGAACTTTTCTAAGTAAAATCCATTTAAAATCTTCGGTGTTCCCCAAACTATTTTTCCATTTCTTTAAATATAGTATGCTTGTTTCAAAAAAATTTCTGACTGTTTCAAAGAATTTGGCTTTATTAATTTCTCCTGTTTCAATTAACACATTTAATAGATTTTTTACATCTGTAGTTAGAAAATGTTCGTTTCTTCTGGCCTCTAAAATTTCAATCAAATTTTGAAAGTGTACAGATACTTCAGTAACTGAAATATCGGATTTTTCTATAAACAGTATATATTTCTGAAACGTAGAAATTTGATCACGTACAAATAATAACCATAATTTAAGAGCAGGGTCTTCAAAATATTTTCTAAGCATTACAGGGCACTTTTCTTGCGAAAGGAAATATGACCGAAGCCCATTGAATAAGCTCAAAATTCTGTCTATTGAAGGGCCCAAAGACAAAAATCTTGTATTTCCATGCTGTAAAACCTTAGCATAATTGTCTCCTGCAAATTCGCAAAAGTTCTTCAGCTCTTCTGTTCTGACTGTATATATATAGAAATATTTGTATACTTTCACTGCAAAACATTCCACATCTAATGATAAACAGTCGACAGCACACTGGAGACAATTATGAATAATATGAGCACTACAACCAATACCAACAATATCTCGTTCCAGTGCACTTTGCATTTTACGCCAGACATTATTTTGACCAACTCTTCTGCAACCTCCAAAATTCGTGTTAGTATTGTCAGCACAGAGACCAACAATTTTATTTCTTAAAGAGTATTTCTCTATTAAATTAATTAAAAAATTACTCTGCATTTCTGATGTTTCTCCGGGCAAATTTGCAAGTTCTATCATTTTAATTTTAATACCTGAGTGTGGTAAAAAGTATCGCAGAAAAACCGGGAATAATTTTGTACTATTTTTATTTGACGCATCTAAACTAAGTGTCACGCTTTTGGTTTGGTTTAGATCATTTAGTACTTCTTCTAATATATATGGCGACAAAATGTTAACTATAATTGCTTCTGATTTTGTGCGCGCAGATGAAAATTTCGGCTGATAAATTTTTTTTATTAAAGAAGACAGGCAATCATTTGCCCGAAAACTTTGATTATGTCGCACGGTATGATACGCAAACAAAGCTTCAGATGCTGCAATTTTATTAGCTTCTGTATCTTGTACCACCAGAAAAGAACTTATTGAAGGAACAGAACACACATTTTTTTCAGCGTCTTTATGTTTTTGACTACGAATATGTTGATTTATGTCGCTTCTACCTCCATGAGCGACGGAAAAATGCACATTGCATTGTTTGCAAACAACCTTACTCTTATCTTTATATGCACTATCTAATTTAATAAATTTGTATTCTTCCTGTAAACGCTCATTGAAAGTACAAATTCTTTTCTTAGAAGACATGTTAAATAGTTAAATGTTAGTTCTACACTGCAATCACTGAATGAACCGGAATACAGGTAGGTACATGAATAAGACTAGACAAGCGGAGAGCGAACTGGCTTATACGAGTAGTGTAATGCGCAGGATCTGTCTGAGCAATAGTTCGCACGATTGCAGTAGGATGTCGCTAAGTATGCGTAGTGATCTGTGTTACCGACTATGGGTTAAATCTAGTTATATACATATATTTATCAAAACGGGACAAAAACGTGATTTTAGCTAAAACGACGGGACGACCGGGACATGCTATAAAAACGGGACCGTCCCGTTCAAAACGGGACGTATGGTCACCCTAGGTATAATACAATACTTAACAATAATAGCCACAAGGAAAATTGCAAGTATAAAAGCAGCGATAGCAAGAAAAGCTAAATAATATTCATTCATAACTAAAATAAAATACTTTATGTATAAGTACATTCTTTTTTCATTAAATATTATTTTAAATTCAGTACCTGATATTTATATCCTGCCTGGATTTCAAAATATATGAGAACACACACACGTGGTAACTGGTAAATGCATCTATCGAAAGCATGAATCACGAAAGCAGGTTATGTTTATATTCAATGTTTGAATTTACGCGGTACTCGTAGCCTAACTTCACTTCAGTTTTTTAGCTACTTATAGTTCTATCTCATAGCGCACATGGACTATCTTTTTCTAGTCAGGGGATGACGTCACATCAGAGGTCACACCCATTGTCCGTAAACTTTATTAATTTTTTTCTCGGATACTATCAACTTTTTGGAAAAATAAAAAAATATGGGTCCAATATTTTGTTTTAAAGTTTATCATATAAAAAAATCAAAAAATCTTGGAAACCCCTATTGTCATAATTCTGGATACAGCACATGTGTTAATATCCGTGTACAATCTGCCTTCTGTTCATTTGTTGAAACTGGGAATTCTAAATTACACATATTGCATTTAAATATCAACGTCGATTGTAAACCGTTTTTAAATTCAATGATGATAAAAAGATTATTTAATGAACAGCCAAACTCTGGCAAATGGTTGCTAATTTTATGCAGTTCTTTTACAAAATGTAAAATATCAACAATACGTCACGAGTTTGTCATTGAATAGTCCTCGTTTGGATTATAGTATATTGCTTTACTAGTGGGAGAAGTCCCTACTACCCAATGAGTGTGAAGTTGGCCACGAGCGAAGCGAGTGCTGTCAATTCACACGAGGGGGAGAAGCCCGTACTTCTCCCATGAGTAAAGTACGCTATTTTTTCTTACAAGTACGGCAGCTATGCTTGAATTTAATTATTAATTAAATGCTAAGAATGAATTAATTGATTTAAATTAAATAGTTTTCATTTGAATATAATCACTTTTAAAAAATAATTACCTATATAAAATAAACTAATTTCAAATTTATTTTGTTATTCCTATTTGTGTCTGATAAAGATTTTATAAAAATATAAATTTAAAATGCTTCATGCTCCAGTTTTTGAAATGTTCGAAAGCATTAAAATATTTATTTCCCGACTTCACTGGAATCATTTGATCGATTGCTGCTGTTGCCGCAGCAATAATATCTTCCGACAGATTCATTTAAGTTCAATTAAAACTATTTGCACAAATAACTAAAAAAACAGACTACAAGGCACATAAGTAGTCACAATTAATTTCGAGGTTAGAACGCTGGGAGATTTTCATACAAAGTCAGCGCATGCAGCACTAACTTCACTTCGCTTACGGCGGAGGAATAGTGGGAGAAGAACGAACTTCTCCCACTCAATTTACTTCTCCCACAATTGGAGAAGCATGCACTTCTCCAACGCAAAACAGTGGGAGAAGTAGGCACTTCTACCGTATGCGTAAGGAAAAATTCTTATTCTACCAAAGTATGTTAAATGTATAATTATTCTTCTCGTACATCCTGTGAAAATAATATAATCTCAATAATTATAATATACATATTTAAAAGGTATATATAAATTTATTTGATGCATCTTTAACAGATGAAAATTATTCAACCTTTTAAATATGTATATTATAATACCCGACCCCTCCCTCTGAAGTTGGACTTGCTGCTGCACATCCATGGGATTTAAAAAACTGCTGATACTCTTTCTCCTGATAGATTTGAAGCAAAACTACAAAAGTAAAAAGTTGTTCGAAATTAAATTTTATATCAGGTGAAATCATAATTGATGAAAGAGCACGTCTGCAGTACGAGATTTATTAAATACAAAATGTAACACTTTCGTTAAAAATCAGACAGCTATGGAAATAAAAGAAAATACCTGTGACAGTTTATTCGGGAACGAAATTAACTTTTAACCATCTGGTGGTACATTTAAGAACACTTCAAATTTGTATTATTTATGTACACATGTTTTAGTTAACGGTTATTTACTGATATTTATGTAGTTGAGCTTATTTTCTCGTGAGGTTCTAGTTAATATTTCAGTGTGTTCTTTTATTCTTACCATTCAAGATTACATATCTGGGTAGACATATTTATTTTCTATTTTCATTTTTTCGATTTTACTTACTTCTAACCTAACCTTCTGTTTGCTACGTTTGTATTATTTTGTAATGATTTTTATGACAATTTTATATAATGTTCATGATTTATAATTCATTATTATAGGAGAAAAACTAAAATAACGATATCTTAAAGAAACTTTAGACAGAAATTATTTTGTTTAAGTTTTAAAAAGTGAATATTTATATTACTTTTATGTAACTAAAGCTGACCATGGATTTTGTTTTAAATTTTTTAATGTATACTTTTTTAAAATTTATTATGTATATTTTTGTTTATTTTAAAATAAAAAAAAAAAACAGCTTTGTATTTCACTTATTTCTTGTAATCGAATATTCGGTATTAAAATATGCCAAACAGGCGGAATAACGAATAGTGAAAAAATGGCTGAATAGGTCGAATACCAAATAATTATTCGGCTTCGGTCCTATCTCTAGTATTTAGTACGTTCAATCTGTTTTGCGTTTGTATATTTAAGACGTATTTTTTGCGGGGGACGGATGTGGTGTCTTCGGAATTTGGGCGTTTGTTGGTATATGATCTCTGTTGAGTTAGATCTATCGGAGATGTTGCCATTTTTCCACTTGTAGGGGTTCTCAAATAGAGAACCTCTACCTCTTGGGTAATGCCTGGTAGCTAACTTATTTGTTGGATGGTAATAAATAAATTATTGATAATTAGAATTTCACGTAACACGTTATGAGTTATTAGTAGGAATATTTGATAAATATGTCCGCTTTCTTCAATAGCTCGGTCTAGACTGAATTTCTGCTACTACAAAACAACTATTCGTAATTTTTTCCAACAAATTCATGGCTCTTATATATTACTCATGATAATTTCTTCGCCACTTTGCGGAATACTGTGAACATTTGTTTGGATTTTTCCATAACAAGGAATTACATACAGGTGCAGATCAATCTATATTGCTTATAATTTTATATAAAATAACAAGAAATTAAACAAACTTTCTCTAAATACCGCTTCACAAATACATTTTCGCTAACTTAACCTAACAGTTTATTTCGTCTTCTGTACTTCTATTTTTTACCGCAAGGTAGATTATTGTTCAATGCTTCGAGCATATATTAACTAGAGAGAGTATGGGTGCTTTTGTTGTGAAGCCAACATGTGGGGTTCGGGGAGCGGTGCGGTTCCCCTATAACGGAGTATAGCGGGTTGCTGTTAGAGTACATTTTGACCTTCGAACGTCGAAGACTGACAGATGCATTAATATTTAAATTTCATAACGTGCATAGACAGTGAGAAATATTGTGAAAATATTAATTATTAATATAGTGTTAATACAATAGTTCTCTTTTGTATTTCCTATGTCTTATGTTTATATAAAAAATGAAACGCATGATATAATAAAATATAATTATAAATTTTAAACCTTTTTGCTAACTGATGCGCTGAAACCAATGGACTTTCTGGACTAGACTCCAAATTAATTTGTCTTTTTGGGGACGTTAAATTTTTTTCCGGAGCAAATTCAATTTGAGAAGTGGACGGCATCACTACAGGTTCACTTGCAGTCAGTCTAAAGATAAATAAAAAATATAGTTTACATTATCGTATATTATAATTTAATAATTTATAAATTACTAACTTGACACAGAGTTCTGTTTTTAGTTTTTTGAATGATATTGGTTCCATTAAAGACGGTATAGCATCTTTCTTTAGAACTCGTCGTTTTTCTGTTGTTTTAAAACAATCTTCCGCAAAATGTTGAGAACATAAACTTGTAAATTTTGTCAGTACAAAATTCTCCATCTGCATGGCTGATAGCCATTTTTCTCTCATTTTAGGGTTAGTTGGAAATCTGAAAGTATAAAAAATCATATTATATATAGGGTTACTTTTTCTGAACTTTTATACTTACATGTGACATGTTATTTTGGATTCCTTACAGAACTTTTTCTTACAATTAGGAGCTGCACATGTGCGAACCATTTTTAAAACACAAAGCGACACAAAACCACGCGTACGGCACGCTCAAATGACATTTGTAAACAAAGAATGCAACAAGCAATACACCGGTATAGGGGCATCACCCTCCCTCCCACTTCATCATGTTTGCTACAAAACACGAACCAATATACTACAGGACTGCCGACGAGCGGTCTGAATGCGTCCCCTCTTTTGTGCCTGCTGTGTGCGAGAGAGATAGCATATGAAGGGCTACGAATCTACGGTTAGCATATCATATTAAATAATTATTTTCAATATATTATCCAGAAATTGGTGTAAAACATTTTATTTTTAATTTATATACACTAAAGGTGGGTTTATGCTCAAAAATTTAAGAATAAGGAATAAGAATAAGCGTAATTTTAAGCGTAACGATAGGGGTGTTTATGCTCCCGGTTTTAAGGAATAAGAATTAGGAATAAGAGTAGGGATATTGAGTTTTTAGGTTAGTTTATGTTTTTATTATTCTTGTCAGTGTCAGTATGGAGAACGAGAACATTATTTTATCTGTGTCGGAATTTGTTTTTTTGGCTTATCTTTAAATGCTGGATCCTTTTTGTTCCACAATTGAGGATATTGTTGAACAAGCTCAATTAAAGTGGATAATTGTGCATCCATTGCAAGTTAAAATATATTTATATATATGTACATATATATTTATAACACAAGCTGCTTAATACTTCTTTCTTGGTTATGATACTCCTTGGTTATGTTTATGCATTGATTTAATAAATATACATGGATGGAGCTATACGAATAGCTGTACACAGTGAATGGTGTGGCTAACATAAGAGAGAGATAGTTATATATAAAGTTTTGCGGTGGGAGAGGGATAGATGATTTGTACCACGTGACTTGTGGCAAGAAAGCATTAAGACTGTTCGACAAGTACGTTAAGCCAGCAAAACCATTGCAGCACAACCAAAAAAAAAATGAGAATATTTACTACTCATTAATTACTAATTAATTACAAAAAAAAATTATTACTGTTATTTTTTGAAAAATAAATGGGGTTGTGCCAGCTTAACCGTTAAGCTAGCACAACCAAAAAACAAAGTAAATATAACAAATTCCTTAATATTCATTGATTACAAATTTATTACTAATTAATTAGTACATATTTACTAATTATTTGTAATTAATTACTTATAAATTACTCCAGTAATGAACTTGGATGTTGTTTCTATTGGTCTTCCATTGCCATATTGGCACATTTAAAAAAAAAACTATCCTATTATTTAGTACTAATTAATAACTAATTAATTACCGTAAAAATAAAATTATTACCCTTGCCGTTTAAAAAAAAATAGTGGCTGTGCCAGCTTCTCAGTGAAGCTAGCACACCACAAAAAAAAAGAGTAATTTTTATGTTATTATTTAGTACTAATTAATTACTAATTAATTACTACAAGCAAAACTTAATTACCTTTATCATTCACGAGAAAATGCAACTTTTCCAAATTTCCAAACGAAGCTAGCGCACGAACGCGAAAGAACATATTCCTATGTGAAAATGCTTCGAAAATAAAATAAATGAAGTTGACAACTATATCTAACAACAATATTGTAGAAATAAACTATTTAGAAGAGATTGTGTTGGAGTAAATAAATGGTCAAATAATGTTTAGCGAACGATTTAGATTGAAAGATAGATTTTCGAATAGGTTTTAATCTGGAACTACATTTTGGCAATAGTAATTTTTATAAATCAAGTTGCTAAATATACCCAACAATAATAATTCTCGATATAAACAATTTATGAGCAATTGTGCTGGACTAATAAATTGTTAAATATAGTTTAGAGAACGATTTCCTTGGAAAGATAAATTTTCGAAGAGATTTTAATCTCAAACTAAATTTTGGCAATGGTAATTTTTATAAACTTAAGTTGCTAAATATACCTAACAATAATAACTGTCGATATAAACTATTTAAGAGAGATTAAGCAAAATATTTTAAAATTCGACAGCGTATAATGACTGAAGATAACACGTTTCTTGCCACAAGTCACGTGGTTTTCTCTCTGTCTTTGTTGCACTATGCTAACCACAGACTGTCTCTCTTTAAGCCCCTTCCATTTACGAAGTATTATAAGTTCTATGGGCTTTACCCAAAAATAGTATAAAATTAAAAATACTTTTATAATTTAGAGCTAATTTAGTTCTATTTAGGGCCGTTAAAGTAAAATTTTAGGCTGCATTCGTTAATAATTTTTTTTTAAATATATGGTAAAGCGAAATTCACGCTAGCTTTACCCATGGCGGCCCAAAATTTAATAACCTATATAGGAATATAGCTTATATTTAGTACTATTAAGGGCCAACATTTTTCAATTTTAGGTCCTTATAATTTACGCGTAAAATATTTATTTACGTGGCCAGCGTTGTATGTAAGTTAATCTTTAGAGGGCGAGCTGGAAATTTGTGAGGCGAGCGACAAGGCTAGCTATATTCACACCAGCTTTACCCATAAAAACATTTTTTACACACAAATTATAAGGGCCTAAAATTGGAAAATGTTGGCCCTTAATAGTACTAAATATAAGCTATATTCCTATATAGGTTATTAAATTTTGGGCCGCCATGGGTAAAGCTAGCGTGAATTCGGCTTTACCCATTTTTTTTTAATTTTATTACCGAATGCAGCCTAAAATTTTATTTTAACGGCCCTAATTAGCCCTAAATTATAAAAGTATTTATAAATTTTATACTATTTTTGGGTAAAGCCATCTTCACAGACCTAATAATATGTAAGTTTATATTGCAATTACTAGTAGTTATTTTAATTTTGAAAGTGTATCTGCATTAAACATTTAGGGCCGGTTTTTCAACCTCTGGTTAAAGTGTCGGTTACCTTAACCGTCGGTTAACAGAAAAATATCGCATCGAAATTGTAAATATTTTTGACAACTTACATTAGTTTTTCGATGCGATATTTTTCTATTAACCGATCGTTAAGGTAACCGGTACTTTAATCAGATATGAAAAAATGGCCATTAATGTTATATATTTGATTTATAAATTTTGTGTACTTTTAAATAAAATATGTATTTATATAAGAATGTAAATATAGGTACGTATAGACAATGACGTATCTAGGGAAATTCACAGGCGGGTTTTTTTTTTTATTAAAAATGCGCCATTATAAATTAATAATTTATTTAACCTTAATTTACTGGTATTAATTTTATTATTGTTATCTCGGGAGGCGTAAGAGATACGAAATTGTTTAAATTAAATTAGCAATTAGATTCACTGAGTACCAATTTCTTTTCAACCAATGGTTCTTAAATCGTGGGACCAATTTTCGTATTTTAAGTTGGACGATATGTTTCTATTTGCTTATTTTTCAGAATTCTGAATTCAGTGACATAATATTTACTTTTCCAAGAATAATATTTCTTTTTAGAAAATTGAGAATTAGGTTCATATTAGTTTTTGTATAGTGGATAAACTAAAATGAACCTGTATATTAATAATATAAAAACAATTATTTAAATAAAATAAAATTAAAAATATATAATTAAAAGCAGGGCATGTAACCGGTTAAAAAAGCCGATAACCGATATTTTGAACGAAACTTGCTAACTTAACCGAAAATATCGATAACAGTTAACCAACCGGTTTTAGCGCGAAAAAAAATTAATATTTTTTTTTTAAATCTGTGTTATACATTTGTGTATGAGTCCTGGCAGTTTTAATAATTTACATTTTATTGGAGAGTCAGAAAAGATTGTAGTCTCTTTATCAGCATTAGGCAAGTATACAATTTAAAAGTGACCTGCGTTTCTTTAAAGAAATTACGAGAATTTTTGTAAATATTCGTTAACTAAATGGTGTTCTTTTATTTCTTATATTTTTTCAGATGGTAATGTTTTAATATTTTTAATTAAATTTTTATAATTTTTTCATTAATTTTTTTAAGTGATATATAAACCAGTTTCCCGTTTTCAAAAACCTGTTTTCGAACTAAAACCATTATTATTATAACGTTCTCTATATGCCCTGATTAAAAGTTAAATATACGAGTATTATTACTATTAAATACATTTATTTTTGAAAATGGTAATATTTTTTTTGAGACTAATTTAAAAAAAATATTAATGAATTTATTTAAGTATAGTGCTCTTTCAAGAGTGTATGATAAGGTGTAGAACATCTTGGATGAATACTTTGATAAATAACTTGGTTTTGAAACGATGTAATAATAGAGTGACCCGCAGAACTGGAGTATCAGCTGTCGAACAGCATTCGGAATAACATATTACGTATAATTTATGGCGGTATGTCAAGAAATACCACGTAATGACTCTACATTCTGTGTAATCGCATGAAAATGCTTATCATTTACTTTATTTAAAACAAATAACAGGATACGTACAATTACGTCGTTATATTCTCGTTTCCACAACTTTGTATTTTAAAATATTTCATGGACTCATTTTCAAAGCCAATTAATTCTAAAATACATAATTTTATTTGATTGTAGTATTTTTTATAATTTTATAAAATGCAATAATAAAATCTGATGAGTTTGGAGTTTTTACTTTCACTTCTTTTAAAATGTATTGAATATTAATATAAATAATAAATAAATAATAACTTTATTGACCAGAGTTATAAGAGTTGACTAGATTTCGAGTCTATAATGATAACCGAAAGAGGTACTTTATTTGAAGTTCTAAACGATTTTTCCTGAAAAAGAATGTATATTCTTTTTATTATTAACCGTAAAGATTTTTATTGCCTGCGAGTATAATACTTTTTATGTATAGCTTTTGGTTTAATAGATAAATATTTACGAATTATTTTGGCTGTGTAAATTTAATAATACATTTGACTTATTCATACGTTTACAAAATAAAATGTAAGCATTGTAAAATACAAATGATAAAATAAGTATGTACATATTATACTTAAGTAACAGTAATTTAAACATCCAATAGCGAAAAGTATATATTGCACACAACTCATCTGATTATTTAATATGGTTTTTAACAAGTTATTAAACATACCTTTAAAATATACAGGTTGAAATGTAAATACGTACATTTTTAACCGATGATAGAACTCCTCGAAAGCAACAATATATATTTATAACATTTTCTTGTAAACCTTCTAGAAATTAAGTTAACATTCTTCAAAATTTTGTCACAAATTTCATTACCCGCATATGGTTGAATTAAATATAGTCAGTATCGTAACTAGGGCGTAGCAAAAGTTGCGCACGCCACAGGCATAATATATCTGGTAATTAGATGAAATTTTTATAAAATCTATTTTTTTTTACAAATAATTATGTACATCTAGCTGCAACATTTTTATAAATTATTACAACCTCTTGTGAACGCTCCTTTAGCAAATTGAAAATTGTTAAATATTAGTCCCGCCCTTTTTACCTCCCGCCTATCAATATATAGATAAGGGAGGTATTGTTTTTGGTCAGATTTCTCAAGTATGAGTTTTCAACATATGAGCACGAATTAGGGTCCCTACAATACGATTTTACTATTTTTAACGTGATGTCTGTATGTCCGTGTGTGCGTGTGCGTGTGTGTGTGTGTCTGTGACGATTTTTCGGCCACGATAACTCCAATACGAGACATGTAAAAAATATAATATTTGGTATTTAAGACTTATATTCAAATATGATGAACTGATTAAATATTGACTACAATTGGTTAAACGGAAGTAGTACTTTACTTGAAGCTTTAAACCGTTTTTCCTAAAAAATACCTCTAAAACCATTTTTTCACACATTACGTATTATTAAATATAAAGATTTTTTTATTTTCTACCGATCTGCATAATTACCTTTATATGTAACTTCTAGCTAGATAGAAAAAAATATATAAATTATAATAATTTTACATATCGTTTAGGCTGAGGAATTTCGATAAAACAGATGAGTTATTCATATATTCACAAAATTTGTCATGTAATGTCAAATTTGATGTAAGTAAGTGTAAAAGATAAAATAAGTAAAAATGAAGTAATTTTATGTGAAATTTAAAAAGATGGAAGAAATGTATTAGGAATGTATTTGCATGCAGGAATCAAAGTAAGTTCGGTTCCGGTTTTAGAAACGTCAAAAATAGCTATCATATTAGTCATACAAATTTTATGAAGGAAAGTTTAGGTATGAAATGAATTAAAAATATTCTTAACTGCAATAACACACTAATTTTAAAACTACAAATTAAATGTATTGAAAAACTTATTTAGAATATGTATATTACTACAGTGGCGGGAGGTATTGTGTTGGACACATCAGATTTTTTTTTTAGAAAAAAAAGTTAAATATGACTATAATATCAATTACAAAATATATAGGCAACAAATTAAATTCCGATGATGTTATTTTATTAATATTGCATTCAGAATATCGCACATTATTGCCTTAAGGTGGAAACTTTTAAAAAAACGGTATTGGCCAAGGTTTCCACGATTTCGATTTTATCCAAAACTTCTGGAATAACTACTAGTCTCTCTATACTTTTGTATCATTTGAGAAACCGATATATGCAGGGTTGTCAGATTTTGAAAATTCGAAGTTGGGACAATAATAAAAAAGAAATACTGGGGTACAGGTTAAAATTCAAAAAATGGTCAGTAAGATCACAGCATAATAATTATTATAAAAACGTATTAGATAAAATCTTGTCAATATAGGTATATTTTGAACAAAGGGGTATGTAACCAAATTTTGATTTTTATATTATATGATACTAGACAAAAAATAGTATACTTACCTTTATTTTTAAATCGATTTATTATTCTTAGTTTACGAGAAAATAAATATTAAAAATTTGGGGAAGAAATATTTTAACGTCAGCGTGTTTCGTGAAAGAAGACTGGTAGATTGAGAGCGGTATAGGCAGTCTACCTGTCTTCTTCCACGATCTTATCCTGGTGACATCATATATCCCTTCTCCAAAACATTTAATTGCTAAAAACTGTATTATTACAAACTAATGCTTAATTTTTGAGAGAAAAGCTATTCTAGTTACTTTTTATTTTTTATAACTTACGTAGGTAATGAAATTTGATTATGGCCATACCCTACTGTACCGTTTATAAAAATAACAAATATATATTCTTTAACAATATTTTTATAATTCTTATAAGTTCAATTTATACATATTTTTGCAAGAAATTTTTGTTCAAGCGGGATTTTCGAAGGCTTTTGTACCAAATCGGGACATTTTCGACGAAATCGAGACGTCTGGCAACCCAAACTTTTGTCCTTCCGCGATAATTTCAACCTTCTACCACTATTGCTTACGCATATTAATTTTATAACAAATTTCTAATTTTACGTTTGAATTCTATTTGAAGTGCGGCTTGACTTCTTTCACTAAGACTAGAATTTCACAAGACAAGATTTCCTGTCTTGTTTAGTAATTTCTTGTCTTGTCTCGAAAAGCAAGACGAGAAATTTAGGTACATCTTGTCTTTCATTACTCTTGTATATAAAAATCTTGTCTTGATCGTCATTTTCTTGCATATTTCTTGTCTTGCATGTTAATATTCGCAAATGACCTTGAATATATAAATAATCTTCTATAACCACGTTATTTTTTTGTTTAGATAATATTAATGTTTATTATCAAATATATTTCTTATAACACATGAATGTATTATTAATAAATAAATATTATAAAAACAAAAATCGTATAGGTGCACATACTATTCATATATATATATATATATATATATATATATATATATATATATATATATAAATATATAGTAGCGGCATCTGTACAAGCAGAAAAGCTTTTTCCCTGCTTATAAGAAGTAATTTTATGGGTTAACTTTTGGTTATATGATTTCGAAGAATAATTTTATTATTTAGTCAATAATTATTACTATTATACATTTTTCGAAAAGGAAATCTAAATCTACATTCATATGTTAAAAGAAATTGTATTAATTTTTTATTACTTACATATTTTTGTACTTTTATTAATTTATAGATAGGTTCTTATAATAAATCTGGATTTAAAATTACAAAAAACAAAATGCGAGAGTACAAGAACTGAAGAAAATCTTGCAGTTCTTGCACACTTCTTGCAAGACAATTTCTTGCTTTGTGTTGTTTTGAAATTTGTAGCTCTTGTCTTGTTCCTGTCTTGCACTTTTTGCAAGACTGATGGAAGTCTGAGAAAACTACAAGACTCTCGTGAAACACTTAGTAGGTCGTAGAAAAATCGGACCACAATCAACGCATTAAATCTATTCACTAGACAAAAAAAAATTTCGTCTTTTACTAAAGACGAACAAAGTAAATCAAAAGCAAATGAGATTCAATATGTATGAACACCATATGCAAGATCCTTTTAAAAGAAAATTAAATGCCTGAATTATCAATGAAAATAATCGAGAATTTTACAATTTAATGTGTATTCAGAATAACATTTATTTCTCGGAAGCTGATTTTCTTTTTAATTTCTTGATACGGAGTGGTGCAAAGAAATATTTTGCCACAAGCGTTCAAAACTCTATTTACTGTTTTAAATTAGTAGTAGTCCAGTAAAATAAGGCGAAATAAGAACAGTTCTGCGGAATGAATTTGATTAAGTTGGGCTGAAAATTCGGCAATGAGATCGCGATAGCAAATCAAAAACCTTATTCAGATTCTTTCCGCAGGATTGTTCTTATTTGACAGGGCTGTAGGTAGATATTTTTCCAGAATATAAATTTATAAAAATTACAAATAGATTTAATTGTGATTTTCAAAATTTGTTTGAGAAATCTGAAAATTCACATTTTTCAAAAGCAAATGTTTCATTGTTTTTGCTACGGTATCAAATTACGACAACCGACCTCACCTGTCAATTTAAAATATTGAAACAAATCTAATTTACGTATTAGTCAATTACATAGGTATTACGTGAATATTTTGACAGCAAATTTTTGCTTCGGTTTTCTTATTTCAATATATGTTAAAATTTTGTAGCTAAAAGGGCGCTATGCTTGAAGGATTTTTTTTATTTTGCATAAATCTTTAAAACGTTTAACCGTAGGATGCAGGAAAAATGTGTATAATTTGTGTCCACATCAGATTTTCTAAATTTATTTTTATTATTTGTAAATATTTTATTATAATTATTCATATCATTATATTCCAAACTAATTTTTTTGAACATAAATTCCTTTAAAAATTGTTCTTTGAGTAAACAATAAGATCTTGATAATAACAATTATTTATAACTAATTTTTTATTTATATACGAACACGAATGAGACGTGCGAGCGCGTAACATGTTTGCTTTCTAAATGAAATTACAAGTCTTCCTACAATTAACACTCGTTTTTGTCAACAAACAACACAATACAAATATGTGCTATACATATGTAGATATCTATATTAACAATATGTTTATATTACATGAACTTTATCTCTGCAACATATTTATACTTGTGTTATCAAAAAATTACTTTTTGCAATGCCGTATCTTATTATCCGTAACATCGATTCGCATTGAACTTTATTTGTATCAGATTGATTTGATAACAATAAACATGGATACTATATTATTTTTGAAAATTTTAAGCTATTTTTATTTAAATATATCTGATAAAACAATTTTATAAATTTTTATATTAAAACTTTTTTTCATTAATTTATTAAAAAAAATTATGAATAGTTGTTGCGTAGAAACAGACAAACGACTGTCAAAAATTACATTTAGATCACGTCAGCGAAGCTGGAGTGATTTAACAGGTTAAGCGCTAAAGAAATTTGTATAAACTTTCTATATTAATCAAGCTTTTTTATTGCCAATTTGTGATATTTATTTGTTTCTCATACCGATGTTACCTAATTTTGGTAATTTTTTTAATTTGAAAGCAAAAAAGAGGGCGGCGGACACCGGTGTCCGCCATGGCTAGATTGGCCAGATTCATAACGGACACCGGTGACCGCCATGACGCTTAACCTGTTAAGAGTCATTTTTGACTCGAGTTGTCGTTATTTCACAGGAATTATGAGTAATTTTACCTATTAAATTCATATAATTATATTTGTGAATGACAATAGTTCAAACATAAAATATTTGATATCAACAAATTGTAACCATGACTATGATAATGTGGTATTATAAAAATACCTCACTAAAAAATTATTTATGACCAACAAAAGAAGAATTCAGACTGGGTGAAAATGACGTGTGTGGAATAATCATTTAAATATTGCAGAAAAAGTGTATATATAATAGATATGTACATTAACTAATGAAAATATTAACATATATATGTATATTGTGTTTCAAACCACAAACCTTAACCCGAAACCCAACCTAAAATAACCGGCTTTGAATGCGAATTTATTGAATCTGCATTCAAAACCGAATTCATTTCTTTGATATGAATCCGAACCATAAACAAATTTAACTCCAGGTCATTGGTATACTTATCCTTTCCCCGACTGGTCTAAAACATGATGGTTTGTTGTAGGAGGTATTTGAAATTATGTAAATATAGTTTAAAGATTTTATTATCAGACCTTTGATTAGAACTATTATCGGTATCAATCGCAAACTATCAAAAACATTACGTTATTTCAAGATCTTTTACATTTACTAAAACTGAAAGATGTTATCATTCTCAAGAACCAAGTTGTGATTCAAGCAATATTATCGATATAAAACGCTTTATAAATTCATTGAAGCATTGTCCGCTTTAAATTGTCGACAGTGGTGGGAAACTGAGAATAAGAGTAGAATTTAAAGGTAAAATAAAGAAGTTTATACCAATAGAAATTTCTTTATTATTTTATACAAAATGAAACCTATAACAGCTAAATAGTTTTTGGGTGATAGTGTTATAAACAGCTGTTGTTTAATAAGACATAAATGAAGCTTCTTTGAAGATTGAAAATATGGATCTGAAATACCTTTATCAAAGTGCATTCTGAAAATTTCAGTGAGCATTGAAATCCTCTTTCTAGACATAAACAAATTCCTGAACGAAAACTAGAAAGCAATATGAGATTTATGTCATTATTTTTCTTATCACTTAAAAAACGCATTTAAAAATTCACATAGCATATAAAATATTCATTTGGAATATAATTTCCCGAAAATTGTTTTCGTGACAAGCATAAGACAATAAAATTTTCCTGACATTTTTATGAACAAAATAAATGTTACTATAAAGCTAATTTTACGTCTTTGTCAATAACTTATTTTTATTCTGTATTGTTTAAGTAAATAAAATAATTGACAAGTTGATGCATTTAATTTTGTCCATTTATGAGAGCGGTGGTTATGAAATGTTAATTTGTTGGGCCAACTAGAGACAGAGTTGTAATCGCCGGCGTAATTGGCTTCGGCCTCCAAAGGCTGCGGCGTTCAGGTCGGCGCGGCGGACATTAGTGGACGCGCGCTCCGACGAAGCGGCCGGTGAAGTGCACGTGAGTTGAAGGGTTCGTGGGCAACATGCATTCTGCTATACATTCGCTGTAAGTACTAAAATAATCATATATTCAATGGTACATCAACAAGAGCTATTTACATTATATAGCGGTAGGTTGTGTTTTACAGCGCGAGGTCCTATATTGAATATTTTATATTTATATATCGAGCGATGTACAAACACCTGCACATATATTTTTTGGCCGTCATGTAATGTATTTTGTAAAAAAAAATGCTTATTAACATGAAATCATAGATTCCAAAAAGCAAGCTGCTTTGAAAAAAATAGGTGTAGTAGACCTTTTGAAAAACAATAAAAAGTCCAAAAACAGTCAAAATAATCAAATTTGTATTTCTTCAAGACTTCAACTTTAAATTGCAGTAGATAACGTTATTGTAAGCATTCTTTATTATTATAATTATTTTTTTCTACGACCATCATGAAAAGTTGATATTTATGTTCTCTTTTGTCATCGTAAAGTCAATGATTACTGAGGAACGAGCAAATAAATACTTTACGGCGCATCTCCATAGCAATTAGCGGTAAAGTACTTAATTTGCTCGTTTAGAATTATTTATTTACTCATATCGTCATGGTTACAGCAACACAAAAGAGAAAATTGGTTAAGATTGAAATGAACTTACTAAATAGGTATTATTATTTTTTTCTTTCGTTAGTAAAGTCGTAGAAAAAATTATATGTGCGTCTCTAGCGTAAAGTATCTTTATTGCACTGGCTCGATTGTAGCGCTCGCTACGCTCGGGCTTCAATTTACGAGCGCAAGCAATAAAGACTCACTTTACGCTCTTGATACACAAATAACAATTTTAAAAACTTATAAAAGCTAAAAATATCGAGATAACTACAGTAGATGTCAAAGATGGCGAAGCGTCCATGGAAACAAGGCAAACAGTAATTCTCTTGTTTTTTATGAATATAGAATATATTGCTACATTTATTTAATTATAATTTATATTTAAATGCAATGTAATAATTAACAAAGTTATGTTATTCTAAAAAATAAGTATTGGCCACTACAGAACTAACCGCACATGTCAAACACGTACGATAAAAATTTCATTAGGTACATTATATTTTTAAAATAAAACTTCTTACTTAAATTTTAAAATATTAAGCCAAAATTGGATATTTTGAAAGGAATTAGATATTGGAGATTATGGCTTTGTTTATATTAAATTTTTTTATTGAAAAGACGACGTTTCGGTTCTGATCGGAACCATCTTCAGGTCTATAATATTGAAATTATTGAAGTTAAGGTAAAGTTGTAAGTTTAAAGTTAAAATTTAAAATTTTTTTAATCCAAACATGTCGACATGTTGGAGAGTCATATGATATGACTCTCCAACATGTCGACATGTTTGGATTAAAAAAATTTTAAATTTTAACTTTAAACTTACAACTTTACCTTAACTTCAATAATTTCAATATTATAGACCTGAAGATGGTTCCGATCAGAACCGAAACGTCGTCTTTTCAATAAAAAAATTTAATATAAACAAAGCCATAATCTCCAATATCTAATTCCTTTCTAAAACTTCTTACATTCTTAAAATAATATTTTAAGATTAATGAACTTTTCTTACCGAATGTGTCCTCTCAAGAAAAAAAATATACTATTTATTTACTTCACATTTTGTTTTTGTTTACTTTGGTAATATCTACATAGGCGTCGACTTTTATGTATTCGTGTGGGGACCTTAAAAAGGATCAACAGAAAATTTAAAGAATAAAAACTATTTTTTACTATTGATACATAAATAATATAATAAATAGAGACAAAATTACTAATACAAGCATTTATAGTTTTGACGAACCGTTGTATTCTTAATAAATTCTTTTGCAATATCATCAATATTAATAATAATATCGATTATTGATCTGAAATAAGATTAGGTAGTATTTAAAAATGTTTCAAAATGAAAGTATTTTTTAAATTTTTGTTGGTATTAAATATTTTCGTATGGGGGATTGAACCTTGAAACACCCGTATTCGGTACCTATTTAAAAATATAAAAAATATACATTCAAGATCTTGTAGTGACCCATTAAAAATCGACTTGCGATCCACTAGTGGGAAACACTGCTGTAGACCAGTGTTTCACTTCGTTCCCCTTAGTAAAAAATTTCTAGGATATACTATTAAAAACAAAAACTATACCAATATTTTCTTTAGTGACATACATTGTCTCCGGATGGGATTTAAGAAAAAAAAAAATATATTTCTATTTTTAAGGATAATGTTGATAAAAATTTCTACTTCTATTTAAAAATCTAAAATCAGTCTTTAAATTATTTCATCATCAACAGTTCAAAATGAAATAAAGGATATTTACAATTTAAGGGAGAATAAAATAACAAATAATAGATTACAGAAAAGACTTATCAGGACTAGATAAGACAAGATTTCTTGTTTTGTTTCGAAAAGAAAGACAAGAAATTTAAGTATATCTTGTCCTTAATTATTCTTGTATAGAAAAATCTTATCTTGATCGTCATTTTCTTGCACATTTCTTATCTTGCATGTTAATATTCATAAATGACCTTGAACATATAAATAATCTCGTATTTTTTTTTTTTGTTTAGATAATTTCAATGCCAATTATCAAATATATTTCTTATAATATAATTATATATTATTATTAAATAAATATTATAAAAACAAAAATCGTATAGCTGCACATACTATATTTTAGTATAACAGCGACACTGTATAAGTAAAAAAGCTTTTTTAGAAGCATCCCTGGTTTTCAAAAGCATTTTGTATCTTAATCCTGGGTTACATGATTTCGAAGAATAGTTACATTATTTAGTCAATAATTATTACTATTATATATATGTAAAAAAATGTATTAATTCTTTTAATACATATTTTTGTACGTTTATTAATTTATAGGTAGGGTCTTACTCTTACAATAACTCTATATTTCGAAATAGCAAACACAAAATGCGAGACTACAAGAATTGAAGAAAATCTTGCTATATTCTTGTACATTTCTTGCAAGACTATTTCTTGTCTTGTCTTGCTTTGAAATTTATAGCTCTTGTCTTGTTCTTGTCTTACATTTTTTGCAAGACTGATGCAAGACCAAGAATTTTTTTTTATTTTTTATTTTATTTTATTATGTTAAATTTTTTAATTATTTTAGAATATAACTTGGGTAGCAGGTACCTACTGTGTGCTTTGAATTGGTGTAGGAAGAAATAATAAATAATATTTGTTATATTATCTAATTTTAAATAAAATGAACTATTATTTTTCTTTTTATGTGGCACACACAAATAAATTTTAAAAATTCTATGCATATCCCTTGCCAATCCTTTGCGTACCCTTAGTGGTACATGATGTACCCCACTTTGGGAAACATTGCTCTAGAGTACATACCTAAAATTGTCACTAAATTTAAATTTCAATTTTTGTTTAAATAATAGTTACATTTTATACAAGACGATATTTTTTTGTATGAAGTACTCGAAGTTTGTGTTTTTAGTTCGAACTCACTAAAAACATATTCACGCACGAAATACAAACAATATTTTTTTCTACAACTAATATGCATCATTAATTATAATATTTTTTATCTATATAAATTGAGGAAAGAAGTATTTTCCAGCACGTTTTCGAAAACAGTAAGAAATCTTTTTGTAACTTGTCAATTAAAATGATGAATTTTTTTAATTGTCACTACAACTGTGAAGTTATTGTTTTTTAAACGTCATTCAAAAATTTTTATTTTTGCATGGGGTAAAATAAAAAAAAAATTACACAGTTTACAAAAAATTATAAATTTTTAGTGTTATTTAACAAAAACGGTCAAATTAACATAATTTATTTATTATTTATTCTGATATGCATAGTACTGTTATTTATATTAATACCAGATGTGATTTTTTTAACTTACTGCTCCAATTCATGAAGGAGTGTTATTGCTTGTTAGAAACCGCTAGACATTTTTTTGGAAGTAAATTTCCAGTAAGTATATGATCAATGGCTTTTCTTCTTGCTTCGAGGACCTTGTAATATTTCACCGTCATTCTTACTTAACTCATTTTTACCAAAAAACAACATTGATTTTTACATAGAATTGACATTTATGTCTGTATGACAGATATTTTTACTTATTGTTTTGAGGATCAACGGTGATTGTAGTCATGAAAACAACTGTAATATTATTTTTTCTATTTTGCTTTCGTTACAAAGCTATAACAGCACCCAAAGAAGTTCGGTTATAGCTTGTTTGAGTGCTGTAATAGCCTAGTACAATTTATTTTTATAAAGTTGGTAGCATAGCTGAAATATTATAATGTCAATAAATATCAAATGTCCCTTACTTTTGACAATTCAATATGAAACTTTTATTTGATATTTTTGGAAAATGTAAAGAGATATTATAAATTGAATTATGTTTTCATATATTATAATATTGAGCGAAATATATGCAAATATACAAAATGTTAAATGTGGTGTATTTTAAATATTTATTTTTTTGACATTTGTCGTTTATCATACGTCACAGTATTACCAACTAACACCAAATTCCCTAAATTTTGAAATTACGATTTTTAAATGGCATAAAAGGCGCAAAATAATAAAAAATAGTACCTATAAAGAACTCATGTAATAATTGTAGTTTATTTTGTTCGAAGTCGTGTCGTTACCCAAACTTCCTTCTCACAAAATAAAATGACAATTATGACATTCGTTCTTTAATATACTATTTAAATACCGTAAGTATTTTTTAACGTGAAACATGGGGATTTATCATATCCATGGTTACGATTTGATTGACAGCAATGAGTACTTGCTTGTCTCATTTAAAATGAAACATAGGGAATAAGTTTCACAGAAGTATTAAATTTTTATATTGTAAGAAATTACAAAATTAAGAACTAATAAACTAACTCACAAACAAATAAGTATAATAACGAATAATTAAACAATAATTGCAATAAATTTTCATAAATCTATCCATAATCTGTTAAGCAATAACTTTTTGATAAATGATTTGAATTTGAACTTTCCATTGATCTTATTTTTAAAACTATCCCCCGGTACAAATTTATGATTTTAAAGATTACCAACAAAAATAATCTAAAAGAACCTTTCTACTATTCTACATTTCCCCTAAAGTTATAAATGATTCTTAAAATTGTTGCACTTGGGGTAGACTTGTCAGAAAATTTTATAACCCAAAAAGCAAACGTTAAATTCGTTCCTTATGTTTCATTTTAAGTGTATATTGCTGTCAATCAAATATCAACTCGTAACCACAGATATAACAAAATATAAAAACTTATGTTGCACGTTAAAAATACTGACGATATAAATACAAATCACATACTGACAAATAGCTTTAATAAGTTAATTAATAATACATACGCGTAATGTTTCTTTTTACACTTGTGCCTATTAGAACACTCGCTTCGCTCGTGCTCTAAATCTTATCCACATGTGTAAAAAAGTTAGTTAAAAAATGAACACTTTTCTTGATTTTCCACAAAATTTAATTTAAACGTTACAATTGTTACAAGAATATGTACCTGTGTATAAACTTTCTCTGTATATTTATGTCTGATGATGACTGTAAAGTCGAAACAATTGTAACGTTTAAATTAAATTTTGTGGAAAATCAAGGAAAGTGTTCATTTTTTAACTAACTATTTGATATCATGTTCCATCAAGAACCGACTACGCATACCCTCTCAATTATATGTAAAAAAGACCTACATTACATACGTGTATCATAAAACATCTATTTCCCAGGTACTTCGCGCACGGTGTCAAGTTAACCTAACAACTGTGAAAAAAATCCTACTTTATGCATGATTATTATAATAAAAATGTTAACATTTTTTGACAGTTGTAGAAAAAATTCTTTTTTCGTCGACCGGAAAGACAAAAAAAATTGAAAAATTAAATTATTACTTAAGAAAACGTGAACAATTGATTTCTGGTTCTGTGATTGACCGTACGACAATACATAGTTGTATTTAGTTACTTACATTCCGAGTCGCTTAATATATTTTTCGCGCCAGCGGTAGAAATTAATTTCAAATAATGTGAATGTATTTATAAAATGTGGGCCACTAGACAGTTCAAATTTATTTATTTGCATCTTTTTATAGTTAATTTTGTCTGTTGTAGACGATCAAAAGTATGTTGTAATTAGTATGGTTTTCATAATTAGGTACCCTACTCCCTACTAATTTGACTGTTATTGTCTATACTATACGAATAAGGGCGCCGGCAGGATTTTATTTAAGGGGATGCACCCAGATAAAAAAGCGGAGTCACAGTCTTTCTCTATTTTACTGTTAATATTTTTTTATATAAAATTCAGGAAAAACTTTACTATTTTAATTATTATTGAAAAATAAGTAAGTAACAATTTAAATTTAATTATAGTTAAAAATATGATGTGATACTTCTCTGATTTATATCAGAATGACATGAAACGTGAAAAGTTAAAATACAATATAGTTATCACTATTATTGCATTCATCTGGCGTCTAGTTAATTAGTATCATACAAGATATGAGATTTTATTTTATGTTTTATTGTTTTATTTTTATATAAACAATATCATCAGATTTACCAAATGTGATCGACATACTAATCAAATGAAGTTCAATAACACCATATTGAACAGAGTAAAAGACGAATATATTGATAATACGATACACAAATTTGGACAGAAACCAAAATATCTGCAGATTTTATTCAAAGAATAATTCAATTACCTACCCACTTACGTTGAAATAATATTTTCAGTAATATTAAGTACTATTTTTTTCAAATAAATGATCCTTTTTGCTCTTTTGACAATGGTAATTGAATAGTAAATCAAAACCTTAAATTAATGTTGGTGTGGAAGCAAATTAAGTTAAGTTATATAAACTAATTTAAATAATGCTAATAAATAATGACATTATTTATATTATTAAAAAATGCGAGTATGTTGCACAAAATTTTCGACGATGAAAAAATGTGTTAACAAAACTTTATACTACAACAATTGAATAATCTCGAGTAGTATATATTTAAAGAGATAATTATATATGACTTTGTAAAAGTGAATAGTACTTACATGTAATATTACCAGTATATTTATATATCAGTACTATGTACCGACAATGAGAAATCTAGGAGGGCAAATATCCGAAAATAAATTAATTCGCGAATTGCGAATTATATATGAAATATTAAGCTTCGCGGATGGTTATTTGTGCAGATAGGCAGGAACGTAGCTTTTCTGGTTTAAAAAATGAATATTGAATCGAGACCAAGTTAAAGGCTGTATACTTATTTGGAGCCAGAAAACTGCTATTCACACGTGTCCCGCACTATATTTTGTATCCTACGATACAAAAAAAAATATTTAGTTAACACAACTTCCCGTCCCACGATATTTATATTATAAAAAATATTATATAAATATTCTTACCTACTCATTACTAAAAGAAGACGCTACATACTTAACCCGATACAAATTTGTCACTATATAATAGTACTCAACGTGGTGATATGTCCTGGCAACAAGAGAAGAGATACCTAAAGAATGTAACGAAATGATTGCATGTAAATCAGGCATGTGCAGAAGCAAAATGTAACAGTTTAAAATTTTCTTTAATGTCAAAACATTCATTATTAGGTATGTACTATGCTTTTCTTCGATAAATAATTATTCGCCGTCTGTGTTTGATGACGATTTTGATAAACCTCTCCCCTGCCGCTCACCTCAACTTTGGTTGCCCGGACTACATATTCCATGTGTTTTTTTTTCAGAAGAATCAAACACTATCAGATATCAGATGTTATCAAAATCTAATATGTACATCCCATTATCTCTTGCTATTAGGCGATTAATTTATTTTATTTTTGTAATCTTTTATAATAATTCATATTTGCTCATATTATGTTAATGTCAAATTTTGTAAACATATGAATAACTCATCTGATTTATTAAAATTACAAAACCTGAATACTAAGTAAAACAAATAATATTCGTAAATTTTTATCTGTTACATCAGAAATTATATGTAATATATAGGTATAACTAGTAGAAAATTAATAGTTATTTGTGTATTAAGGGAAGGAACAAAGGTTTAATTCTCGAGAAAAACAAAACTTTTCTTCCGATCATTAAATATAAATAATTTAGTTCATTTTTGTACTTCCGTTTAATAAAGTGTTTTCTACTTCCGTTTAATAAGACATCTTTATTTCCCTAATTTCAGTTGGCTTAGTGATTCCATTATAGACAAATATAGAAACATTAACAGTTAAAAAATAATAATATAGTTCTTACATTTATTATATTCACAGAGACTTATATTTCACAATTCAAAAATATGACAACTTTATTTTATATCATTTATCTGTTTATAACCAACTTTTTTTTTGGAATTTGTTTATTTTATACTGTCTGAAGTCCAATTACAAGTTGTTGTGGGTTCCGAACCATTCGGATACAGCGGTATTTTTTGTCGTCACTGGGATTTGAACCCCTGATCTCAAATTCTGCTTAGCGAGTGAAAGTGCGAACCAACTATGTCACTACTGCCTGTAAAATTTTGTTAAAATGAAGCATTGCTGGGTATTGTTTTTTTTGTTTATTTTGCAAATGTCATCAAGACGTCAAGAATCATAATTTCATAAACCAGGTGGTTATTTAAATTCTGCTCTTACAAAACTTGCCTCCGTCTCATTTTGAAAATTTCGCATTCGTTAAATAACCACCATTGTTTCCTTACTTATTACATAAATTATTGCTTAAAGAAAAGTATTTTTAAAATTCTTTATTATAGTTTTATATTGTTTTTGTTGTGCACATCAGAATTTTATAAAAAGAGCTTATGTAACACATGGTATGTCGGCGATACAAATAAAGAAAATATACTGGCGGTTCCTTACTTCAATTTTACATGAATTGGTAGATTATACAAAAAATTGGAACGATGAATGATGTAAGTGCTAACTAAGCAATAAACTTTTAATTATGCTGAACACATCTGCCACATGAGATAAGGACCACGACTAATAATCTGTTTATCCTTGTGATGTTGCATTTTCCACAAAATGAAAATATATCACCAGTTATATAGAGTTACATACACACTTTTTAATTGAACGGAGTACACAAACGGTTTAAACAGACACATTAAAGTATAAATGATCTCATGATTAGCTACAGGGACGCCGTGGTTTAACTGCTAATAATAGTACTATTAAATACCTACTTCTATAATCAAATTGGGAGGGTGAATCAAAATGAAAATGCATCGTTCCATCAGTACATTTTCAATATCACTTATAAGTAAGGTGCTATTATTGTATTAGAGATTATCAAAGCATTTAAATATTTTTAGGGTTTTTTTATGATGATTTAATAATAAATAATATATACAATATAACAATGTTTTAAAAGAAATGATATCTTAAAATTTTAAACATATTTTTCTCCAAATGTAACTTTTTGGAAGATAATCATTCTTAATATTGTATTAAAGATAAAGGAGGAAGTTTCTTCAATTCTTAGGTAAAATTGTTGTAGTTAAAGTTATCTGAAGAGATATTTGAAACTGATTTATGCAGAGTTTACAACATTTTATGGACGGTTGGGTAATAATAATAATACTAATAATATTTATTTCCAGAGAGTAAAATACAATTAGCATAGGAATCGTCAAGATACAAATTAAAATTACTTGCACACATACATTAAAAGTTGGTAGCTTAGTCTTAAATTATTCCAACTTTGAAGCTACTAAACTTGAAAGGAAAGAAATGAGGAGTATTAAATAAATTCATTCTCAATTTGTATCTCTGTGTCCCTATAATATTCTAATATCTTTTCAAGGAAATATTGTAACACAGTTTCGATTTCTTAATAAACAATTATTATGATAAAATGTATAATTATATTATTATTAAGAACAATATATATATATATATATATATATATATATATATATATATATATATATATAAATACATTTTGCATATACATCTTGAAATTCTTGTACTATTCTTAGGCAAGAAGAAGACTCTCGTGAAACAAGAGCAATATTAATAACATGCTAGTCATTTTGAATATTTGTTTATATTATATGCATAGGAACAAAAGAAATTTTTAAATTGAATCTCATATTTACACTTTCAAAACAATTTGTAATATGCCTACTACAATAATATTAAACAAGTAAGAGAAATATTGGAATCATACTAAAAATCGCATATCGATTATTTCAATTCTGTAATCTGATTTAATATTATATTACGTAATAAGAGTTAACATGTATATTATATAATAAGTGGAAAATTTACATATGACTTTTAATTCCGCAAGTGATTAATTGCTTTATAACTCGAATTTCATAATATATTCTGAAATAATAGACATATCACTAGAAAATAGCGGCTTCAGCCAACTACAGAGCTCCAAATCAACTATATCAAACTGTCAACTATAAATAATAAATTGAAAAGAGAAAGAGAATTATATTTTGAATCAATTCAAATTTTCAATCAGTTGCACTATTATGAGCACGTGCTGTTTTATTTTATAAACAAGAATTTACTAAAAATTTAAACTTATAAATTTTAAGTGCACAAAGGTAGTCGGTACAATTAGATTCCTACCTACATATACCATACACATAATAAAAAAAATTGATTAACTTTATTCTGATGAGATAAGTAGAACGGCAGAATGTTTTATTTCACTCAGGGGAGGCTCTAAAAGTTACAGAGGGTGCTGAGCCCCTCCTGGCTGTGGCCCTGTTTGTAGTGCTAACATAATTTCGATAAATCAAAATTTCTGATCCTGCGTTCTTTGCTTACGGTCATCCGTAAAGTGACACTTAAATAACATGTAATCTGTGGGTTGTACTAAAATGGCTATTTACATTAGTGGTTGTAAAAAAACATTTTTATGTGTGTAAAACACGGTACCTAAATTTATATCAAATACAGAATTATGGTAATTCAAATTTAAACTTAATATAAAGGAAGAATTGTTTATTTTTTACAATTGCAGTAGTATCTTATTTGAAAATCCAAAAAGTAAATTTTTAAGAATATTGCTGAAATATCGGCAAGTAATAACTTTTATCTAAAGAAAATAATATAATATAATAAAATAAAAGACTTTTTTTGTAAACAGCGGAAACAACTAGACTAGGGAAATTTTTGTCGTATGGCGTACATAATAGATAGTATAGCGAAAAGACGTAGAAAATTATATACATATGTGAACAAGAAGTCAAGTATTATATTATATATTCATTTCATAATAAATAACACATGTTCGAAATATTTTCTTTATCATTATTAGTAAGAAATATGACATAGTAAACACGCAAATATTCACATTCCTGACGTTACAAACTAATCATTGTTTATTTTTACAAGTGCATAATATAGATAGAACATGTTATATTTGAAAATAAATATCTTTTAGGATTTTATAATAAACATAAACAGCCACAGAACCACCAACGAATATGTACAGTGTACATTAAAACCATAATTTACGATCAAAATGTTACTAAACATAATACTATATTCTGCAACTAATGCAGAAAATTGCCTATTTCCCACGTGGTATAAAAGTTTCGGCAGGAGACGAAGTCGAGTACTGGAATCACACAAGGTGGGAAATAAGTGATTTTGCACGAGTGGCACACTATACTTTTTCTACGACCATTTCTTACACAACAAAAATAAATGCATGAAAGCTATTTAACATAAAGAACAGTATGGCGCCGGTAAACTCACAAAGTGTACCTTGCTGTATGCACGGGTTGGCAATTATTGTGAGAAATGATATTTTTCACATTACATTTGTTCCGAAACATGTGCACTATTGGCATATATATATATATATATATATATATATATATATATATATATATATATATATATATATATATACTCGTATATATGTATAGATAGATAGACATCACGCAAAAAGTAGTCAAATCTTAATTCTATATTATTTGTTATAATCTCGAACTGTCAAAATCAGTAAGATTACAATAGCTCTATTTTTTATATGAGAAGAACGATAATAATACCTATTAATTAATTCTGGAGTTTATTTTTATCTCTTAATTAAATTTATTTCTTCACTTCATTCTCTTTAAGTCAAATTTGCAACAATACAGGGTGTTTGGCGCAAGGCCGGCACCCAGAATATTTCGTTCATTTTAAAAGATACAAGAATATGTTAAGGAGCAAAGTTAAACTAAACAAAGGGACTCATAAAATGGCTGTAGTAACAATTTTGTGTCACTTCCGGTTTTAGCGGAAATATGTCCAACTTTAATTCTAGCATAGGGAATCGATATTTTTATATATTTTTTCGAAATGTACAAAAAATTAGCTTTACAATAATACCAAAATATCATTGTTTTACTTCAACCATTTCAAAATGGCGACTCTTTATTTTTAAAATATTTACCAATAAAAATTCATAAAAAATACACCATAGCCAGCTATTTGAGATTTTGTTACCTGAAACCAAACAAATAATGTCAAAAAATAATAGATCTACCTTTCTTGACGATGTAATGGCAAAATTTGTTATATGTGACAAATTGTGCAAAAAATAACGGCGGCCATTTTGAGTATTTTTAATTTTAATTTTGTTTGTTATATTGAGAACATTATTGTATTGTGTTGATTATTGTAAGATATTTTAAAATTATTTTTTTTGCGTTAATTACCTGCAGTTGTAAGTACATAAATATGAAAATAAATTGTCGCCATTTTGAAATGGTTGAAGTAAAACTATGATATTTTGGTATCATTGCAAAGCTAATTTTATGTACATTCCGCAAAAAAATATAAAAATACCGATTCCCTATGCTAGAAATAAACTTGGAGCCATTTCCGCTAAAACCGGAAGTGACACAAAAATTTTACTAGGATCATTTTATGAGTCCCTTTGTCTAGTTTAGCTTTGTTCCTTAACACTTTCTTGTATCTCTCAAAATAAACGAAATATTTTGGGTGCCGGCCTTTCGCCAAACACCCTGTATAAATATTGAGAATAATGTTGTAGAAATTAAAACAATAAGTAATATAAGCACATATTAACAAAGAAGATGTAATATGTCGAAGCGGCACCCAAACGTCTCCGGAAATGATAATTTACATGTAGGAGTATATTTCCAGTTGCTCATTATATTTTTCATGCTTCCAGTCAATTTTTTTGTATAATATGATCCATTTAATACATATTCACAGTGTTGCCAACTTAGTGGATTTTCCACTAAATCTGGTGGTTTTTGCTTGCCTTTTAGCGGACAAATATTAATTTTAGTGGCTAGTGGATTTGTTTAGTGGAATTTAAGAATTTAGTATTTTTTTTCTTAAACATTGGAACGACGACTATAAAGTCCACTCGTATCGTTTTTGAAGTTTAAATTCATCGCGCAGCAACACTTTTTCATCTAGTAGGTAAAACAGCCAAAAGGACACGCATCCAGGCCACAAACTCTTAAAAAAAATGACAGTAAATTATCATTATCGGGGATTCCCCAACGGGGAATCCCTGTTCTCGCTCAAGTCTCAATTTTCGTTCGAGCTCCATGGTTCGAGAACCATGCCGAAACCACAATATTCACAAAAGTTTCGGGATTCTTGGCTACAAGACCCACATTTAAAAGATTGGCTTCAAGTAATTGAAAGTACAGCTGGTCAAGTACCGAAATGCAAGTTTTGTGGAACGATTTTACGGACTCACTATGGAGATATAAAAATACATGGGATGTCGAAAAAGCATCAACAAAATATGAAGGTATGTATACGAAGGTGTTTCATAATTATTACGTTCGGTAGTCATAGAAATATTTTTATTTTAACAAACTGCCCAGAATGATAGATATTTTTTGAGCAAATAGTGTGACATGATCTAGCGCGCGCTGTAACCTAAACTATAGAGAAGGTTTTGTATATTTTTATTTACATTTTTACAGGTTATCGTTACGCAACCTAAGCTACCGTTCAAACCAGAGCCTGTAGGAAAAAAGAAAAAGGAAGAAGCCAGTGTCGCATTGTTCATAGCCATGCATACCAGTATCCGTGTAGTTGACCACTTGGGTGAGGTTATTAATCACAGTCATGAAAAAGATATCGATAAAGTGCAACTACACCGAACCAAGTGTACTTCGGTTATTAAAAATATATTGGCGTTGCATTTTACCCAAATCCTAAAAGAAGATATTAAAGATCAACCCTACAGTATATTGGTTGATGAGTCTACAGATATTGCAATACAGAAATATCTTGGGGTCATTATAATTTATTACAGTGTTAGATACCAAAAAATAGTATCTACCTATCTAGACCTTGCTGAACTAACTGAGTGCAATGCTGAAGGTATTATCTCTGCTATCAAGAAGACACTAAAACGATTTGATCTGAGACTTGATAATTTAATGGGAATTGGTACAGACAATGCTTCTGTAATGGTTGGCGTAAACAATGGGGTCTTTACTAAATTGAAAGAAGAAGTACCACACTTAGTTTTGGTACGTTGTTTATGTCACTCCTTGCAACTGGCTGTTTCATCTGCGGCCAAGCAATTTTTGCCGAAGAATTTGGAGTTTTTAATTAAAGAGACGTATGACTGGTTTGCTCGTTCATCTTCCAGACACACTGCGTATAAAGAGTTATATAAAACCATCAACGATGGACAAAAACCGCATAAAATTGTTCAAGCATGCCAAACAAGATGGCTGTCAATAGAGTCTGCTGTGTCGAGAATATATACGCAATGGCTAGAGTTGAAAACTCATTTTTCTATAGCTAAGTTGCATGAAAGATGTCATACGGCAGAGTTACTGCACTCTATGTACGCGAACGAGATTAATTATGCGTATATTTCGTTTTTATATCCGATATTGATTGAGATAAACAGAGTTAATAAAATGTTTGAGTCAAAAGATACAGACCACACATTATTGTGTGGCGAGTTGACCAACCTGATAGATATGCTTGTCAGCAAGGTTACGTTACCCACACATAAAATTAATATTTTTACCCAAAATGTCCGTGACTTTGTAGATCCAAAATGCTATCTGGGATACCGATTTGAAAAACAAATACTCGAAATGCGAGAAAAGGGATTACCAAGGGAAGAAGAAGAAATAGTGCGGACTCGGTGCATGCAATTTATAGTGAGTTTAATTGACGAAATAAAAAATAGGCTTCCAGAAAATGTGGAATTAATGAAAAAAATTTCGCGAATAAGTGTCGAAAAAGCACTTAGTCATAACAAAGAAGATCTAATAGACATTATGGCTCAATTAAATAAAAGTTCTGAATTCATTGCGAAAGTGGACGATCAATGGCGACAAATTCATTTATTGAAATGGCAGGAAACCAAAAATACAAAAATATTTTGGTATGAAGTCCTGCATTTCAAAGATGCACAAGGGGTTTCAAGATTTCACGAATTGGCGACTTTTGCGATCACTCTTTTAATATTGCCGCATTCCAACGCCGATGTGGAGAGACTGTTTAGCAGTATGAATATAATAAAAAACAAGCAGAGAAACAGGATGGGGTTAAATCTTTTAACTGCTATATTGAGAGTACGCTGCGGAATGAAGATAATGGGAAAATGCTGCAACGACTATGAAATCCCAAACAATATTGTGAAATTAATTGGCACCAAAGAATCGTACCAATCGGAGACTAACGATGATGGTACGGACGAAAACGACTCATCTGAAGATGGCTTAATATAATTTCATTATTTTTTTTACATAATGTGTAATTTTAATGTTATTTCTCCAATAAATGTATCTTTAAAATATTGTTTTCTTTCGCGATGAATAAAAATTTGCTAAAAATAAAGTTGGTGGAAAATTTAGCGAATTTTTAAACTGATGCGATTTTTGTTAGTGGAGTTCTGGTGGTTTTAGAGGTCGCTTCTGGTGGGTAGCTTGATACTTCGTTGGCAACACTGCATATTCATATAATTATACACAAGTTGTTATTTTCTTTCAATGTTGGACAAGGTTACATATGTTTATTGTTATATTACTGATAAAGTAAATGAAATTTTTGGCCTCTTGCAATGCAAAAATAACAATCATACATCGTTTAACATCTTCGGTAGTTGCGATCTTACGCATTGCAAATTTTTTTTTGCTTTCAGCTGAAAGAAATGCATATTTTTCAAATTTATTGAATTATTATTCTTCCGAAATCTTTCCCCATTTGAAATTGCTTGCTACGCCACTGATAGATACACAATAAAATAATAGACGCTAGGTTTATAATAATAGATGAACAGTTGAATAAATAAATGCTAATTTGAAAATTTCTAGCTATGTTTATGATATTTTCCATAAATAATAGGAATTTATATTGTGAAGTTTATTAATTTGGAAAATAAAAAATTTGTTTTCAAACAAATTCCATAACAACCAAAACTACTGAAATCTTAAAATTGTTCTTGAATAATAATTTAATTTTTCTAACTATAGAAAAAAGTAGAATTTTATACACGACGACAAAATAATATTATCGACTCGATAAAATTAATTCACCAGCGATTTCATCGCTCGTAATTAACATTTTCCGCTAGTGGATAAAATATTATTTTGTCGTGTTGTATAAAAAATAACTATTATTATGCAGGCATACTTCTACTGAGAGTCGAATTTTTCTCCTTAGCAAAAAAAAATATTATACATAGCAATTTAATTTGTTTACTTTGAAAAATACTTTAAAATACTTAGCAAATAATTACAAACCATTTTTTAGTAAATATAGTTCACTGGCTGTGGTCTAGAAAAGAGCACAAGAGCAGGAACATTAAATAGACGCCATGGATAGGGATAGCGATAAAATAGTTACATCATATAAAACTAATATATTATCTGCAAAATGCGATCTCTTTTTGTATGAAGCTGATGTGTCGCTTGAGCCCAAGCCACTGCAGCGCCCTCGTTCCTTAGTAGAGATATTGAGTTTATCTAATTTACTTATTAAATTACATGGCAAATTTACACATACTTTAACTTTTCTTCAATTAAATATTTCAAACATAATTTGGATTTGGAAATTTTCTGTAAAAAGTGACAGTTGTCATCTTGTCATTATCGACCTAGGTCAATAATAATTTATTGTTGACCTAGGACAGCATGATTACCAAGTAAGTAGTAATGAAAAATAATTTCTCATGTTAAATAAAGGATAATTATAATTATGATTGGGGTCTAGGCTAGTAATGAAAAAAACATTAAATTGTAGAGATGGGTCCGAAGCCGAATAATTATTCGGTATTCGGACTGTTCGGCCATGTTTTCACTATTCGGTATTCGGCCTATTCGGCATATTTTAATTCCGAATATTCGGTTTGAATTATAACGCTGTTTTGTTATGTTAAAATGTTTAAATATATAGATAATAAATTTTAAACAGAAGATATACATATGTTTCTTTATTATTAATGTATTTACAAGAAGAGTAAATAATTTATCTAGTTATATTGTTAGGCGGTAAATTTCTTGAAACTGAAATAATTATATTTAATAATAATATACAAGAAATTATCTTAAGAAAAAATAGAACGAGCATTTCAGAATAAATACACACCTCTGCGCAACCAATACGCTTTCAGATTGTACAAAAATATATCATTCGGTAATTTCTGAATATTCGGCCAAATGTTCGGTTAAAATTTCGCCGAATATTCGTTATTCGGTTATTCGGCTGAACTGCTATTCGTCACATCATTAAATTTTAGTGACATTTTTATCACACAGCGTACATATTTAGTAGTGGCGGTTAGTTCTTTGGTACCACAGTTGATTTTTTATTGAACAAATAATGATTGAATATAGTATGCGATGTGTGCATTGTTGCAGGAGCGCCGGGGCGTGGTGTATGCTGGCCGTGCAGGTCGCCTTCATCGTCCTGTTCGGCGTGTTCGTCACCTACGATGAGGGGTCTCGGCCCTCTGCCGACGGAGGCGTTTCCAGGAATTCCTCAGCAGAAGTGGAACCAATCCAGAAAAGCACAAGTATGTTACTTCTACATTCAAACTTGACACCTGACCGATTTCCAAACTAACAATTCACGTAATAATTAAATAGATAATGCTTCTACACTAGCGGTCGTTGAAAACGCAACACCAAAAAATAATGGGAATAATCACACAAAATTCAGCACAGAGGTTTCTTATTTTTAGAAGAATAAATGATTAAAATTTAAAATCGCTAAACACATTTGTTCAGAAAATATGCAGGTTTAAACTTAATTATCAATCAGATTTATTTATTCGATATTTCTTCAATAAGATTCAAATTCAGTTAAAATTTGATTGTTATCAAGTTAACATGCCTCGTAGAAGACAGCAACGTTCATTTGAGCAAGTGGGTGATTTTGAAAGGGGCCGTATAATGGGTATGCGCGAAAGCGGGTTGTTACTGCGTGATATAGCGACTCGTTTAACTCGCAATATAAGTACAATTTTACGCATATGGCGACAGTGGATACAAACAGGTACAGAAAGAAGGCAGCCATCATCTGAAACTCGCCGGAGGACATCAGCGAGAGAGGACCGTCTTCTTATTCAGCTATCCTTACAATACCGATTTCAAAGTGCACCAACTCTAGCACGGCAGTGGTAGACAGTGACAACATACCCACTATCTGTACGACGTATTCGTCATTGTTTATCAGAAATTGGGCTGCATGCGCGTCGTACATTATTGCGACTTCAACTGACCGCGCGGCATAGATCATTGCGTCTTGATTGGTGCAGAGAAAGACGGTTGTGGAATAATGAATGGAATGAAATTGTCTTTTCTGACGAATCGCGATTTTGTTTGTTCCAAAATGACGGTCGGGTATTTGTGAGACGACGCCAGGGTGAAAGAGGGAATGTGACCTGCATTCGTACGCGTCATACGGCTACGCAAGGAATTAAAGTGTGGGGAACAATTTCATACAATTGGAAATCTCGCCTAATTCGTTTATCCGGCACTTTGAACAGTCAGTGATACTATGACGAGATCCTAATACCGGAAATTGCTCTACATATTCAAGACCACCCAGCAGCCATATTTCAGCAAGATAACGCAAGACCTCATGTCGCGAGAAGAGTATTAACCTTCTTTGACCAGCACAGAATACCAGCGCTTCCATGGCCGACCCGTTCTCCAGATATGTCGCATATTGAAAATCTGTGCGATGTCCTAAGAAGAGAAGTGTGAATGAAATACCGCAAAATGTTATTTGCAATCTTATTCAATCCATGCCTCGACGAGTAGAACGGTAAGAAGAGCGCGTGGTGGACACAGTTCTTATTAAATTTTTCATTTTCTGTTTATTTAATGTATGTGAAATTTTAATCATTTGTTCATCTAATAATGAACAACCTTTTTGCTAAATTTCGTCCGTTTATTCCAATTATTTTTTGGTGTTGCGTTTTCAACGATCGCTAATGTATTTTAACAGATAGAAGATAAGAATTTATGTCTTTTACTTCACTGGTCAGATTAGAGTTCGTTTTTGGCATATAATTGTTTATTACTTCCTGCCTATCAATATATAGATAAGGAAGCTATTATTTTTGGTCAAATTTCTCGAATGTGAGTTTTCAACATACGAGCACAAATATGGGTTTCTAGAATACGATTTTACTATTATTAGCGTAATGTCTGTATGTCTGTGGGAGTCTATGTGTGGCTGGGTGTGTGTGTCTGAGACGATTTTTACTCCACGATAACCCCAATACGTATATAAGATTATATTCAAATATGATGAACTGATTAGATTTTGACTACAATTGGTTAACGGGAAACTTAAACATAAACAGTTTTTCTAAAAAGACGCCTCTAAATTCCTTTTTTTTGCTAATTACGTTATTCATTTTCTATCGGCCTGCATAATTACACATATATAATTTCTGGTTTAAACGAAAATAATATTAATTATATTAACTTTACACATCGTTCAAGCTGAAGAATTTTTATAAAACAAATGAATTATTCATCTGTTTACAAAATTTGACATTTGCTGTTGCCAAATTTGACGTAAATAATTTTCAAAGATAAAATAAATAAATACGTAGTTTTTTATTGTAAAAGAATAAAGGAATAGATTTTAGTTACACTAAAAATAACTGTTTTGTTGACTTTCCGATACAGTATTAGAAATTTGATGCAAGGAAATTTCAAGTATGAATTGCATTAAAAATATTCTAAACGAATTTTAAAACTAAATATTTAATGTAGTAAAGATTTTTTATAAAATATATTACTTCAGTGGCGAAAGGTAATGTGTTGCACATATGAGATTTTTTTTAAATTAATTTTATGTCGCAAGTGAACATAACAGAATTTTGTCTTCATCATCATCATCATCATCATCTATAGCACATTTCTAGATGGAATAGGGTGTCCTGTACCTGAGATATTGTTTCGTGACAAGTTGTACTTTCATTTTATAAGTACAGGGTATAGGTATATTTCATCTGCAAGAAATCTTCTACTTTGTTTTCCGAACAACTAGTTAATAATGTTGGAAATCGAACTACAATCAGTTCCAGTAGTGCGCAAACCGATTGAAACACCTTTGCTTGGTGTTTAGCTGTTTTAAATTTTAGTTTCGTGTTACTGACAAAATTGCTGTGATTTGAATATAAGTGGTCAAACGATCAAAGTAAAATTATTTGGTCAATTGCCTGATATCAGTGAATAATGAAACATGTTTTTGTGTTTGAGTGAACTTCACTCACGATACCAATTTATTTGGAGCTCTTATTTACTTGAAAACATTTATTACATCAACGACGCAACATTCTTAAAAGGAACTGGTCATTATAACTTCGGAAAAAAATAAAGGGTGTATACCATGATGTACAAAATTAAGGGCTAGTTTCATAAAAATATGTCAAATCTGATGTTAAGTAACAAATCTATTAATTTAAAAGTTTGCTAAATTTTAGAATTATTTCATAAATATAGCAATTGATTTTATCTTTCGTGTTTGCGAACATTCTTGCTAAAGACAGGGTATTTTCGAACTATACTATTAACAGTTACAAAATCACAACAGTCTATGATCCTTTTTATGTTTAATAAAAATTAATATGAACTTTAACTGAACCATAAAATAATACTAGTCTGAATAAAATATTAGTCTAAAATATTTTTTTTGTATTTCTGTCCCTAGCAAACTTTAGGGTGGGCTGCTTGCCCATTACTAAATCCGACCATGGTAAGATGTATAAAATAATTTTATTTTAACTCATATTTTAGAAGTAGGTACTATAATTTAAATAACTAAATACAATCAGTACCTACACTGTGCTTGTAGAATACTTTTTTGATAATCCTAGCCTACTTTTGTATTATAAACTCAATGCCAAAAAATGTGACTAATACAATACCTCCCGCCACTGTAGTAATACATATATTCTATACCGGGTGTCCCAGCTCGACCGACACATGGGAGTTTTACATGGGAAATCAGTTAATTATGAATAGTATCTCCCCAGTGCAATATATTAACTTGAAATTTTGTATACTTATAGGAGAATATTAATTCTTTGGATCACACTTATTTGAAATATGTAATTTCGTCTGCAGGGCGAGATTTATTAAATTTAAAATCTAATATTTTCGTTCAAAATCAGACAGCCATGGAAATAAAAGAAAATATCTATGTGACAGTTCTGACAGTTAATGACATGCCATTGTAGATATTTATATTTTTGTAATATTGGTATATTATTTAACAAAAAGAAACTAAATTCAAGTTAAATAATATTAAAATACAAGGGAATAAGAATTAAAATCAGTGATATTTCACTAAACTGTCAGATAAATATTTTCTTTTATTTCCATGGCTGTCTGATTTTGAACGAAAATATTAGATTTTAAATTAAATAAATCTCGCCCTGCAGACGAAATAGCATATTTAAAATAAGTGTGATCCATAGAATTAATACTCTCCTATAAGTATACAAAATTTCAAGTTAGTATCTTGCATTGGGGAGATACTATTCATAATTTACTGATTTCGCATGTAAAACTCCCATATGTCGGTCGAGCTGGGACACCCGGTATAAGTTATTCAATACATTTAATTTGTAGCTTTAAAATTAGTTTGTTATTGCAGTTCAGAATATTTTTAATTCATTTCATACCTAAAGTTTCTTTCATAAAATTTGTATGAGCAATATAACAGCTATTTTTGACGTTACTAAAACCGGAACTGAACTTACTTTGAATCACACGAGCAAATACATTCCTAATATATTTCTTCCATCTTTTTAAATTTTACAATAAAATAACTTCATTTTTACTTATTTTCTTTTACACTTACTTACATCAAATTTAACATCATATGTCGAAATTCCTCAGCCTAATCTATATGTAAAATTATTATAATTTATTTTTTTTTTTCTATCTAGCTAGAAGTTATATATAAACGTAATTATGTAGATCGGTAGAAAATAATAAAATCGTTATATTTAATAATAACGCAATGTGCGAAAAAATGGTATTTAGAGGTATTTTTTAGGAAAAACGGTTTAAAGCTTCAAGTAAAGTACTACTTCCGGTTAACCAATTGTAGTGAAAATCTAATCAGTTCATCATATTTGAATAGAACTCTTAAATACCAAATATTATATTTTTTACATGTATCGTATTGGAGTTATCGTGAACAAAAAATCGTCACAGACACAGGCGGGTTTTCTTTAGTAAAAAGGTGCCATAATAAATTCATCATTTATTTAATGTAAACTATAAAATCTTAATTTACATGATTTATTTTTACTTTGTCCATTATTTCTATATATCGTAAAAGCTATGAAATCGGTTAAATTAACAAACTTCTATATTATATGACCATACCAATGAATATAAAATATTTTTTTTCAACCAATGGTTCTTAAATTGTGGGACCAGCTTTTTTATTTTAACTAGGACCATATATTTCTTATTTGCTTATTCTGAAGAGAATTTTATTCTGAATTCAAAAATGCGTATTAGATTTTATTTAGTAGAAAAAATAAAATGAACCTTTATATTAGAAATAGAAATACAGTTATTTAACTGAAATAAAGTAAAAAAAATATGTAATTAAAAGTTAAATAAAAGTATTTATTACTATTAAATATACAGGGTGTTCATTTTAAATGGGCCACCATTGCTATCTCGAGAACTATAAGAGCTACGAGGTCGGTTAAATTAACAAACAATTTCTATTTTACAACACTATTAACATAAGATAAACATTTTTTTTTAAAACCAGTGGTTCTCAAAATACGTATCCCTACTTTTTTATTTTAAACGTGAACCGATTTTTTTTATTTGCTTATTCAAAAGAGAATTTTATTCTGAATTCAATGATCTAATATTATCATATCCTAATATAACAATTTTTTTGAGAAAAACGCATCTGAAGTTTCATATTAATTTGATTAAAATATGACAATAATAAGAGTGCCATGACGGAAAAAACCGAATACAAGCAGTGAGTATAAGTAGCTTTATACTCACTGATACAAGTCATGTTTTAACCTGGAATCAGAGTGCCTTGAATTAAATATGTGAATACTTTGTTTTGTTAAGTGCTCACAACTGTCAAATAAAATTAAAAAAAATTAAATATGAAAATAAAAATTATAAAGTGTTTTATTTCATTCATTGTTGTTTTATTCAATTCTTTCTGCCAAGGCACTCTAATTCCAGGTAAAAAATGACTTCTATTCGGTTTTTTCCGTCATGGCACTCTTATGATTGTCGTATTTTAATCAAATTAATATAAAACTTCAGATGCATTTTTCTCAAAGAAATCGTTGTTAGGGTATGATAATATTATATCATTGAATTCAGAATAAAATTCTCTATTGAATAAGCAAATAAAAAAATAGGTTCGCATTTAAAATAAAAAAGTTGGGATCCGTATTTTGAGAACCACTGGTTTTAAAAATTTTTTGTTTGTCTCGTGTTAATAGTGTTGTAAAATAGAAATTGTTTGCTAATTTAACCGACCTCGTAGCTCTTATAGTTCTCGAGATGGCAATGGGGGCCCATTTAAAATGAACACCCTGTATAGGTATGTTTATTAAAATTAAATATTAGAATGAGAACGATATCACACTAAAGATATATGAATTAAAAAATAATATTAATAAATTTAATAAAATGATTGAAAAGGCGCTTAAATCTTGAAAATCAATCATTTTAGTTTTATTTAAAAAAAAATAAGTTACCATTTATTTTACTTGAATTTTTAAAAAACATTTTGCATCTTTATTAATTCTTTCTCATAAATTTTGATGAAATCGACATAAGAGTTAAGAGTATTTAAATTTTATTGGCAAATGTTTGCAATATTTTCATAATTCTTCCTTTGCTCTGCTATATTATTAACATGAGTGTCATTATTGTCTATTTCTATATTGTGACTATGCTACTATGTGTACGTATTCGTCTTTAGACTTCAATTATACTGTGTTGCAAATTTAAACTAAAGTGATTAGTTGTAACACTATAGCCATAGTTGGGAAATTTGAATAATACCCTAAACTGATCCTAAACTTACTCGTGTTGGTACCAAATAAACAACCAAATTTTATAGTTGGTGAAAATTTTATGTGGTAAATTTAAGTGATTTATTAAAATTATTTACTTAAGTTTTCCGTTTTAACGTATAAAAGATATAACTTCTGACAGATATAGAAAAATAAGTAATATGTAAACAAAGATAGAAAACAGGTTTAACTCACCAACCCAGAAAAATAGCTGGGTGACTTGGGTCAGTTTGAGATCAGTTCCGGGTTACTTCAAATGTTCTAAGTAAACCGGATTAACCTACCAGGTTACTTAAAATGTCCCAAATAAAAACGTCCTATACATGCAATAATAAGATAAATGATAAATTGTTTTAAACAACTTGCAGACAATTTTTATATATATTTTGTTATTTATTCGAATCGACAATAAGTAAAATATTATTGACATAGATATGTTTACAGTCTGCCAAATCAATTTTTTAAAAGAATAAAGCTTTACTAATTTGTTCATTTCATAAATTGTAGATATTTTTCAAATGCTTAAATAAATTGTTTTGCTATATAAAGATAGGATGGATTTGCCGCTCCCGTGATTGTCCGTCCTTTTTCTGGTCACAAAATGAACACCCGCTAGGATCGCGCCTGTGCCTATGTTTCTAACGATATATGTTGAAAAAATTACTTAAATAATTTTCTAAATTTGTTTATAATATATTTTTCAGAGGGTACGAATACATTTGGTGTTCGGCTTGTAGAGCTTTTTGGAGGAATAAATACAGCATAGAGTACAACGAAATCGAGAGGATGATTTGGGTGTAAGCGTAATAGATACCTACATACGTATTTTGCAAAAAAATATGGGAAACGCGGTTACATTGTCGCATTAAAATGAGAATAGAATTCATTGGTCACGTGATACATTATTTGTATTTGTTACTTATGCTCAGTTGCACCAACATGACTTAAATTTTAAGCGACACTTAAACAAAAAAAATCTATTCGAAATTTTGACAGCAATGTTAAATAGTTCATGTGACATTTTATTTCGATGTGCTACTGTCCGTTTAAGGAAAACTTAAAATTTACGTAACAACGGTGCTACCAGTCATAAATGATTTATAACCTTAATAATTAAATTTACAACATTGACATTTATAGGCCAATTCTGAACAAATCTGCAAGTGTTAGAGATTTGTAAATCTGTAAAAAACTGACAAAAACACATCTATATTTGTTGATTAATATAAAATTTTACATAAGAGTGCTGATTTCGTTGCGATTTAGTTCATTAATTATAGATTTACAGATCTGTAAAACTTACAGATATGTTCAGAATTGGCCAGTTAGTTTTGAGAATAAAAATATGTGATAATTCCTTAGCTTATCTCATTGAATTAGGTTTGTGATATGATGAATAATTAAAGATATTGCTCGTGAAACCGTAGCAGAACTTTTCACCCGTCCATCTGCAACTATGTTTCATTTAAAATGATGATAATTAGGGGTTATTCTCGATTAGATTTCATAAACGGATTAGTGACATTTTGTATGATTTTTTTTATTCTTGAACTCGCTTGCTATTCGTATGCAATTTGGTGGAATTACATTATTGGAGTGGGTATTACTTAGTCAAATTGCTTAAACATATACAATTATTATATGTCAATAATTATTTAGTTGTGAATTTCAGATAAGATATTTGCAATTTATTATTAATAAAATTAAATTGATTAAAATATGAATTATTTTAGTTTTATAAACAAAATTTCGCCTTATATTTACTTACTGTTGTAAGTAAATTAATTTATTTTTAAGAAATAAGCATTATTTTATGATATATTTACCTTCGCTGCAATTTTAGATTTTGCCCATTCAAATTTTTATTGTAGATCCGGCTCTGCTCCATTAGAACTGTTTTTTTTTTCGCTAATTTTTAATATTTCTCACTCCTCTTTTATTTTCACCTATTTTTCAAATAGTAATAATGAAGGTAGAAATATAAAAAAGTAAACATATGACATTTAAATACCAACTAATTGTTGACCTGTTAGACAAAATTAATCAAATTCTTAAATTTTTTAATTAATTAAAATGTTGTCAAATATATATATATATATATATATATATATATATATATTTACATAAAAAAAAATCTTAGATTAACAATAATAAATACCTACATTGTTTTTTGATACAAAGTATATAGTATAAAACATTTATATTATATTAGCTGGAATAAGGATCCCTTTTGCCGGGTGTCTTGTTTCTCTTGCCCTGATTCAATTAATTTAAAAACAATTTATAGAGTACTATAATACGACGGCGTAGAAGGGTCAGGATGTGATTTTTTTAAACTCAGGATCCCGACTTTTTAAACTCGGGATCCCGACTTTTAAACTCGGGATCCCGACTTTTAAACTCGGGATCCCGACTTTTAAACTCGGGATCCCGACTTTTAAACTCGGGACCCCGATTTTTTAAACTCGGAATCCCGACTTTTTAAACTCGGGATCCCGACTTTTTAAACTCGGGATCCCGACTTTTAAAATGCAGTAGAATTTCTGAATGATTCAAACCTATTAAGAAATAATAATAATAATAATAGTATTTATTTAGCAATAATAAGCTATTATACAAGGTGGCGCAAAAGTAATCACCCTATTGAAACATGCTATAATTTTTGCAAATAGCGGCAAATGTCAAATCTGCTTTGACATTTGTGAAGTAAACAAATGTAAAATACATGTCCATAAAACATGAATCGGTATATTCCTTAAAAACGCGGTTTAATTACATCGCGGAATAATTCGTCGTTGGTGTTGGCGCAGCGTGAATTTACGCGCAGATTTCCCGGTCGCCTGACACCAACTGGGCAAACACTGCGGCGTTCAGCCGCTCGCCTAGAAGAGTATGGTACAACACGAGATGCTGCCAGGTCTGGCCGGCCCCGGAGGAGCCGTTCTGCTCAGAATATCGCGGCTGTGGCTGAAGACGACTACTGTGGACGGCGAGCGCTACAGAGCCATGCTCAACGACTTTCTTCTTCCTTAATTGCATGAATTTGAACTGGAGAACATGTGGTTCCAACAGGATGGAGCAACGGCGCATACTGCACGAGCCACAACGGAAATTCTGAGGGCTACATTTCCGTGTCGCCTAATCTCTCGTTTTGGTGATTTACACTGGCCGGCAAGGTCGTCCGATTTAACCGTTCCAAACTTCTTTTTGTGGGGTTTCTTTAAGTCACGAGTCTATGTCAACAAGCCTCAGACTTTTCAAGCCCTCAAAGAGAATATCCGTCAAGAATGCGAGAACCTATCGCCGGAAGTACTGGCAAGAGTAATGGAAAATGCTATAAATCGGGCCCGTATGATCATCCATTCTGGCAGCGGCCAATTGGCCGATATCATTTTCTCGACTTAATAGGAAAAAAATTAAGACATCAACTAAAGATAATCAAAAAGCAGAACCAAAGTTTTTCATTCATAAAAAAAATTGCAGCCAAAGAACATCGGGTGACAACTTTTGCGCCACCCAGTATATACATAAAGAGAATATAATATGAATAATAATATAAAAAATATAAAAATATATATCATTGCAGGTACAAATACAAATTTCTTTTACCGAGAATTTTTAATTCAAAGATAGAATTAGCGTAATAAGAACGCAGAATTTGACGTTTATTTTTTTATTTATTCATGGCAACTGCTATTTTCAGATATAAGCATAGAAACTTATTGCCTACATAGGGATTTTCTTTTTTAACGAAAATTTAACTTCAACCATACCATTGGATTTGTAATTTGATGTAGATTCTAAATATGTAAAAATATATATGGTGTTCCATTAAATATAAGAAAATTGAGCCCCATATCTTGAGAACCACTGGTTTAAAACAAAATTTGTTTGTCTCATTTTAATAGTCTTGTAAAATATAAATTGTTTGCTAATTCAACCGACCTCGTAGCTCTTATTGTTCTCGAGATAGCAATAATGGACAAAATAAAATGAACATCCTGTATAAAGAAAGAATCCTAACTTTAAAAAGTCGGGATCCCGAGTTTATAAAGTCGGGATCCCGAGTTTATAAAGTCGGGATCCCGAGTTTAAAAAGGCGGGATCCCGTGTTAAAAGTCGGGATCCCGAGTTTAAAAAGTCGGGATCTCGAATTTAAAAAGTCGGGATACCGAGTTTAAAAAAACACATCCTGACTCTTCTACGCCGTCGTACTATAATAGTATACTGTACAACAAGAGTGGATATGAGCATTCCACTCGAGTTGTACAGTATACACGCAGAGAAAACAATATGATTTAGGTATTCACACAGGTTATAATCACCTAAACGAACATTTGAAACATTTGCGTGCCGTGAAGAGAATTGTAAGATATTCGGTAATATTTTATGAAATAATTATTTTAAATAAATATTATGAAGTATAATAATAAATAATAATAATTATATAATAATATAATAGATAATGTTGTTATACTTTAGGGTGTAAGATTTGATTAGGTATTTTAGATTATTTTTCCTTTTTCTGTCCAATTTTGTTTGTTTAATCTTAAAAAAATTTTCAAGATTTTTCGAAATAATAACATATATTGTCAGTGGCGGACTGGGAAATTTATTCAGCCCGGGAAATTTGACAGTGACCGGCCTCTTAAAAGCTAATCTCACTTTTAGTTACAATGGCAAAATATTACAAAATAAATCTAATGATGGAATAATTAAAGTGTAAACATTTTACTAATCGTATATGTATATAATTTTTTGTATTATTTAAGAAACAAATAACTTCTAACATATTAATGTAGGGTAGCCCAATGAAAATTATCAGCGCAAATTTTGGCCACTTGTTTAAGCCTACTTTATTGCAGTTTTGCACACCTGTTAAAATTTGTTTTAAACGATATTTCTCTGGAACTAATGATCGGATTTGAAAAATAAAAAAAAACTGTTGAAAAGAGAACTGAAAAAACTTTCGAACTGAGTCATGTTTGACACACCCTTTTCCATTTAAAATTTTTGAGATGCAGTCCACCCCCATTTTAGGGTTGAATCTATGCCATTGGTACTAATCCATTCAGGTGTCCCCCTTTATACTAAAATTGACGTGTTCGAGCGTTTTTTTGCAAAATTGATGTTAAAAGTGGTCAAAAATTGCGCTGATTCGTAATTCTAATTAGTCGCCGGTCGCCGGCCGCCGGCACTCTTAGTTGGAGATCCAAGCCTTCGTAGCTCGCTTATTTTAGGAGCAACCCCGGACTTTTTCTCGTACAAATAATTTTTACATGGTCTTATATAGGAAATTTTCCGACGGATCTAATGGTAGTGTTATATCTCGAAAATTACATGGAATATTTTTATTATTTTTGCAGGGAAATGTGTCTATATGTACCTATTATGAATGTATTTAATATATAAAAATACAATAGATTTGTTAAATATATACTTAAAAAAAAATTTAAACTAACTTTAGAACAAGCCAATTTTGCATTTTGCAGTGCAATTTTTAGTGATAGAGAAACGTTTCGGTCTGAAGAGATAGACTCCCATATACTGTGACAAAGTTGCAGAAAAGGTACCAAAGATGTTTTCTTATTTGAAGTTTTTTGAAAAAAAAATGTATCATTTTTGAGATGCAGCGATGTAAACTTGAACCGTATATTCAACCGATATGCGCGCGGGTCATATTGCTATCTACTGTGTGAAGCCGCTAAGCGTATACACTACGCTTAGGCGATAGCATGTACTTTTATAGCAATAAACACTCCAATTTATAAATTTTGTAAATCAACATACTCCTTTTAGTCTTAGAATAAATTATTATGTTTATTTTCAATACAACTCAAAAAGTCTACAGGCTGTCGAAACTAATTTAATTCAGTTTTGATTTATAAAAAATGGTTGTAGGTTGGAAATATACTTCTTAAGAAAGTTATAAAAATATTTCTTATTTTGCGAATTAATCAGGAAATATTGCTGAATCTTAATAATATTCAGAAACTAATTTTGGTAAATATTTAATTTGTCACGAATTCCCAATGAAATAATAAATAAAATTACAATATGTTTTCAATGCTCCGTCGGAAAATTTCCTATAAGACCATGTAAAAATTATTTGTACGGGAAAAAGTCCGGGTATAGTGCACGATATGGAGGCTTGGATCACCGACTATCTATCGTTCACGCACAGGTAAAAGCATACAAGACACATAATATTCGTCTTACTACGACGATAATATTTTGTATTTTTATTCACTCATGCATAAATCTATTTGATATAATTTACACATAAAAATTTCATATATTCCCCCCTATTCTGTAACTCAAGTGATTAATTTTTAACCAGTTGCTATTTTTTTTTTCTCCAATGAAAATAGGTAGCACTGCAGAAAATATCAAAACATCAATTGTAATGTTCGTTTTTATTTGTTAAAAAATTTAGCAACTGGTTAAAAATTAACCACTGAGTTACAGAATAAGCCCCATTATCATAATAAAAATATCAGATAATTTTGACCGGCCTCAGTACCTCCGGCCTACCGGGAAAGTTCCCGGACTCCCGGCGGCCCAGTCCGCCACTGTATATTGTGACATTGACAACAAGTCAGATGTTTCTCATAAATAATAATAAAAATATTTATCGGGACGATTTCAAGAAACGAATTAACGTGCACTTTAGACTATAGAATCTACTATAAAGGGAGTACAAACCAACTTTTCGGGTGAAGCAAGCCATGGAACGGAAGGAGTTTTCAAGCGGCTCCTACAGAAATAGTAGACAATTTTGCCTCAGATTTACTCGATGTTCGGTTTTTAAAACCCAAAGCTGCACAAAATGGCATTATATTTGTAGTTATATTTTTATATAATATAAAGAAAAAAGATTTTATTCACAACTACTATTGTAATATGTCAATTCCTAACCTGTTAAAGGTTGGAAACGTATGTCATTTTTAACTGCAATGACAATCTCACGGGTGGGAAATACTTTAAAATCCCTTGGGGGGGAAGTGTTTACTATGGTTGCCTAGTAATACTGTCATAAATCTCTAAAAGTAAGGTGATCAGTGCTGTCAAACATATTAAAATAAATTTAAACATTTGTTTTCATAGACTACTACCGTACATTAATTTAGGAAAAATGCGATATACGAGTAGAAGTTAATTTGGATAATTGTGAATGAAATAGTATACATAGTTCGGTGGGAATTTCATTACAGCCTTGCGCTATATCTGAGCCTCGAGGCTTCGCCTCTCGGTCATATAAGAAGCCCTCGGCTGTAATGAAACATTTCCCACCTCACATGTAATATACTATTAATTCCATATAACAAATAAAAGCGTGGCTCTTGGTTCCTACAGAAATGGCAGATAGACAGTTATCAGCTGATGAAACTTGGCTAAGTTCGGCTTGCACTCCTCCTCTATAGTATTTTCTACACTCTATAATCTTATAAAGACAAATGGCGCCGAGAGTTTAAATCCGGCAGAACGAATGTTCATAATGAACGGTTGGTACATCAAGTACCCCGCTTACAGCCATGATCTGGTACCTTCAGATTTTTATCTTTTCACCTCTCTAAAGTCTTTTATGGGTGAAATAAGGCGACCGACAATGAGGTTCAGAATGACGTAAAACAGTAGGCCAAAGAAGTGGTGGGATTTTTTTTTTGACGAACGTATAAGAAAGCTCATCCCTAGCTTCACAAAGTGCATTGAGAAGGAAGGTGATTACACTACGACGAAATTAATGTTTGATGTAGATAAGCACATGAATTTGTAATTTTTGCAAAACTCTTTGCTTTTTCGATATTGTGCTTGAAAGTGAGATCATTCTATAGTCATTCGTTCTTCAACTTCCATTCGTTGTTTAAAAATGTTTTTCGCTATTTCTTATTGCATACACAAACTTACTTTAATCGGTCAAAAACTTGTAAAGAAAAAGATATTTCGTATATACGTCATAGGAATATATTCTGACAATTTCTTAATGTTAATTAATCAATTAAATAACAATAAATAAAATGTTTCCTATAAAAATTAAAAGCCAACTAAATTATTATTTTTACTAAGTTTTTGTTAAAAGTAAACTGTCCTTTTGAAAAGGTCATTTGGAACCAAAAATAGAGGTGCCTAAACTAGATGTTATAGCAATTCCATAAACAAAATTGCAATAAAAATTGCACAACTAGAGGTTATAACAGTACCATATACAAGATTTCAAAATTTTACGGCTAATCATTTTTGACTTATTCAAGATACGTACGTACTAGGAATGACGAAACCTGAAAATTTTGGTACCCGGGTACCCGATATGAATACCCGGGTAGTACCGGATACTCGATAATTACCCGTTACCCGATAATTACCCGATACCCGATAATTACCCGATACCCGATAATAACCTGATACCCAATAATTACGTAATACCCTTAAAATAACCGTTATTCTTTCATATTCATTTTTTTAATACAAATTTTTGTTATTTGAGTATAAATTTAATTAATGAACAAAAAAATATTATTTTCTGTTATGGAAATAAAAAAAAACATTGTTATTTTATATAATATACGAGTATATCAGCAGTATAAAATTACAAAATTAAAACTTATTACGGAAGTACATTTGATTTAACTACTTAGGAATATCTCATATTTCTATTCGCACATATCAGCATGGATGATGTATATGCATTCAGATTTGATCTTCGTTTTGTTACAATGTTTCCGGCAGTGGAAAACTGTCTTTAACTGGCAACAACAGATTTTAGGTAATGGGTAGATTTCGGGTAACGGGTAATAAACGGGTAACGGGTACATTTCGGGTAATCGGGTACTATTTTTGATACCCGGGTACATTATTATCGGGTAGGTTCCGGGTACCCGGGTACCCATCGTCATTCCTAGTACGTACTGATTTCAAGCAGAAACTAGTCAAAATGGAGCCAGGGATAATCAAAATGGATATTTCCGTTGAAATCTCAAAATCGTTTTTTTTTGCAATTACATTACTACTTCTTTTACTTCGTACAAGGAAATAAAAATAGTTCTCTTAATTTTTTAACGTGCGTCGTATATGTACAAAAAACGCTGAGTTAGGGAATTTATTCCCATTTCAACATAGGAAACTAACAAATAAAAAAGAAAAAAATATATAATAAGAACACTAACATACTGAGGGAGGGATGCTCTCTACCATTTATTATAGTTCGCCAGGAACATCAATGTAGTGCTTCTATGCAGAAGTGCTTCGTAGTACATTTATTCCATTTGATAGGCTTTTAAAATTTTATGTTGTGCTTATTTTATTCGCCACTGGAATCCTTTCTTTGGTGTAAATCTATTTGAATTTATGTAATAAATAAATCTTTTGTGTTGGTTTTAGTGTTCATGGACATCCACGTGATGATTTTCGTCGGCTTCGGATTCCTGATGACATTTATGAAACGTTACTCATTCGGAGGGTTGGCTTTCAACTTCCTACTGGCTTCTCTCGTCTTGCAGTGGTACATCATAGTGAGCGGGTTGCTGCACTTAAATGACGATTACAAAATCACCATTGGTTTGGAAAGGTGAAAACTCTTTAAAGTTACTATACAGTATTATTAAATTCATGTCATCAATAAAATACTGTTAAATAATACTTCAATAATGTTCAAAATAAGCATGGTATATGTAGTAATATTTGATAATGGTTTTTGATCTACACATTATTGTTAGAAATTACTACTAAATACCAAATGTAAAATTTAAATATGGAAATAATATTTGAATTTATTTGTAAGATATGTGCTATATATATATATATATATATATATATATATATAAATTATTTTCGTGGTTCTGGTTTATGAGTTTTTAAAAATAATTATTTTATTCACAAATATTAAATTTAATGTTTTCAAAGCAAGATACAAGTCCAGACTGAATATAATATTTCTTTACAATCTTTTACATGTGTTTTTGATACAGAGTAATACAATATGATAACATGATAACAGGATGTCGGGAACTGCTGATGGTTGCAACTCCTGGGCAGGTAACACCTTCCTCCTTAAGAAGAAACTCTAGGGCGGAACGACTTGAGTTTCGTCAATCTGCGTGGGAGTCCTGGGAATTGTATTCTGGATATATTTATTTTTTATTTTGAACAAAAAATATGTTGCGATCACCAATGACAGGCAGATGACTCCTATTATTGCGGCCACGGTATATTTGTATTCTGTCTTCATCGGATCGATGTCGATTTCTTCAATTTCTTGTAGTTGGAGTTGATGTAGTTTGTCCAGTGGTGTCTTGTCCAGTTTTAGTTTTTCAACTTGTAGGGTTGTAGGACTTCTTATGTTGATTTTTTCTAAGTTGATTGGATGACCAGGTATGGAGTTTATTTTATTGGAATACACATAGAATGAGATTTTGATGATGAGCAGTTTGGTGGTATAATGAATAGATAGGTTCCTTGAAGGGAAGCGATGGTATTTCTACTGCACGTTGTTTTTATTTGTTGCGGTGTAGGAAATATTCCAATGTAATGTGCTTTATTTATTTCTAATACAATTTTTTGTCTAATTTTTACTGGCACATGTTGGCAATTATTGGCAGTGGTATCGGTAGTTAATATTGAAGTTAGACATTCTTCATCTTTTTCCATTGGAAGGAGATTTGTGTTGTCGCATAGGAATTTCGACTCTAGGTATATACACTTCTCGTTGGTGTATTGGTATGCGTTGTTGTTTAAGGATAGATAAGTAGCAGGTGGGATAATTGTAGATTGATTAACGTTTGGAATGGAGTATAAAAGGTAATGATCGAATGTTTCTGGGTGTACCAGCGGAAAATCAAGTGAAAACATAATTTTTTCGTTACTAATATGTACTTTAATTTTAATAACATGATAATATTTAGAAACGTCTTCAATGTTTGGAAATAATAATTGTTTGTGATCGTAAATGGATAATAATTCGCTAATGGCATTTTTCAAATCTTCAAAGGAAATTATGCTTGGGTGTACAGTTTCCAAAATGGCAAATGTTACCGCGTTTTCAATTTCTTCCAAATAGTGCACTAATGAATCGATATTATATTTAATTTCTTCTAAAATTTCTTGTATAATCAAATAATGGGAAAACGAGAAACTTGAGTTATTAATTGATTTGATTATCTCATTTGTTTTATTTTGATTTTTGATTATTGATGTCATCGTTTCATTGATAGAAGACATTATATTTTTCGAAAGTGATATCTGATTATTTAATTTAGTTATGATTGATTTATTACTTTGTAATTTAAGTATGTTATCATGAATTTCTTCGGCGTCAGCATTATCCATATTTCCTGTTATAAACTTGATAAGAGATTCTAAAGGATTGATAATACCACGTTTTTGCCGTTTTTTGGGTAGAAATTTCTTAATTTTTTAGTTACAACTGATAATTGGTATTTCAAGTGTTCGTAATAATTGTTTAATACAGTGAAAATGTCGGGGGTAGCAGAGTTTATTGTTTCTTTTATTTTAGATAGGCTTTCATTTAATAAATCTACTCGATTAGATAGGGATTTGAGGTCAACGTAATGAAGGAATGTGTGGGAAGCGGTTTTAATTCTTGCTTGTCCGAATTTAAATGGGAGGATTCCAGGATTGTTGGATAGATTCTGGATTAGAACTTCTTGTGTCTTCGTCATCGTTATGTACAGAGTCGAGAGTCTGTGAAATTATGCTGGTTTTAGAATTTTATTTTCTAAGATTTTGAATTTGTTTTTAGTCTTATTCTGTTTTTTAAAGTCATAGGTTTTTTGTCTGGGTCTTTTTGTGTTACTTAGGTGGATGTTTGTAGAAGTGTTGCCGTGTTGTGGTTTTATTTCGGCGGTTTTTAGATTTGGATTAATTTTTTCAATTTCTTCTGGTTTGAATTTGTTATTCGTTTTGCTTTGCTTTTGTTTATTTTTTACGTAAATTGTTTTAGGTATTTCAGGTAGATCTTCGCGATTTTTATTTGCGTAATCAATAGTTTTTTGTTTGTATTGCTCGTTTGTATCTCTGATTTTATTGTATAGCAGTTTAATTTTTCCTTGTGATTGATTATATAATTATTAACTAGTTGTTTTTCCAATTCAAGGTCTAGGGGTGAGTTTACGTCAATGTGTCCTGATATAATTTCGCACGGTTTAAATTTTGTAGCAGATGTTGGTATTATCCTGTATCCAGTGACGTGATGTAGTAAAAATATAAATAATTAGATTTAAAATAATAAACCTTTTTGACACAACAAAATAATCTTTATTTTTTTTATTTATATATATAACTCAATTATTATTTTATGACAACTAACATTAAAAATAACATCTGAAAAAATTAGTAATGTCAATGTCATGTTATAATGTCAATGTCATGTCATGTGAATGTCAATTCCAACACTCCTCCTCATTCACATGAGTCCACAAGCTTGTCTTAACTTCTCTATTCTTTGCGCTGAAAGTGGTTTTGTTAATAGATCTGCTAACATCATTTCAGTTGGACAGTACTTGCATTCCACCTTGCCCTTTCTAACATAATCTTTTACGAAGTAATAACGTGTGTCAATGTGTTTTGTCCTATTTGATAATTTCTCCTCCTCAATGAGCTTGAGACAACTTTGATTGTCTTCGTAAATAACAATTGCATCTTTCAATGATTGCTGCATGTCATTAAAAATTTGATGTAACCATAAAGCCTCCTGGCATGCATTGGATAAAGCAATGAATTCAGCCTCCGTTGTTGATAATGCTACACATGTCTGTTTACGACAAGCCCAACTGACAACTCCACCATTAACTTTGAAGACATACCCACTGTTAGATTTTCTGTCTGATCTATTTTCAGCCCAATTCGCATCCGCATAGCCAAATACAATTTCTTTTGATTTTTCATCTCCCAGTACCAGTTTTAACTTTGATGTACCAATTAAATATTTGACTGTGCGCTTCAATTCATTCCAGTCTTTTTGCGTTGGCTTGCTAACTTTCTGTGCCAGAATGGACACACTTGCCGAAATATCCGGTCGCGTACTTACTGAAATATATAGTAGACACCCAATTAAACGCTGGTAGTTGGTATTATTCAGTAAAACTTCAGTCTCATCACTAGATTTGTCGTAGTTTGGATCAATTGGCACACTTGATGATTTTGAATCACTTAGTCCAAATAATGAAGCTATTTGATTAATGTAATTTGTTTGACTAAGTCTGTAGTATCCATTCGAATCCTTATCAATTTCAATTCCCAAGTATTGCTTAATTTCTCCCAAATCTCGCATTTCAAATTTTGATGAGAGCGACATTTTTACATATTCAATCGTTCGTTCCTCTTTGCTTGCTACAATTAAATCATCCACATACACAAGTAGAAAACACCATACTCCTTCAATCTTTCCTGTATATAAATATGGATCTGCATTGCCTTGATTGAAACCAGTATGTATTAATACATTGTGTATAGCTTCATTCCACGTTCTTGCTGCTTGTTTCAGTCCGTAAAGGCTTTTCTTCAGTAAGCAAACGTGATCTAATTTATTTTCTTGCTCGTATCCAGGTGGCTGTTTCATGTAGATTGTTTCTTCTAAATGTCCATTCAAGAAGGCAGTTTTAGCATCTAAATGTCGCACCAACATTTTCTGTCGAGACGAAATTGACAGAAGAATCCTGAAAGTTGTTTGTCGTACTACAGGAGCAAACACTTGATCGTAGTCAATTCCGTACTTTTGAGAAAACCCTTGGGCAACTAATCTCGCCTTGTAACATTGTATACTGCCATCATTGTTTGTCTTTAATTTAAAAACCCATTTACACCCAATTGCCTTTCGGTCACTAGGCAGTATAGACAGTTCCCAGGTTTTATTTTTCTTTAAAGATTCCATTTCATTATTCATTGCTTCAATCCATTTATCTTTCTGATTACTAACCATGACTTCCCTAATTGTTTTTGGTTCAATAATCGTACAAGAACTTACCGTATTGATTTCATCAATTAACCGAAGTGGAGGTTTTCCCTTATTTATGCGCTGTGACACGCGTCGCTGTTGACACTCTTCGTCTGTGCTTTGGTCAAACGACTCAAGCTCATTGATTTCGCCATTTTTTATTAAATCAATTTCAACAGAATCTTTTGAATTATTGTGCATTTCAGTCGATTTTTGTCTGACGCCTTGGTTTTGATAAAAATTGTTTACAAACTTTACATCTCGACTAATCACAATTTTGTTATTATCTGGATCATAACATCTGTAAGTCTTTGAGTACTCGTCGTATCCAAAGAAGATCATTGATTTCGCTACACTGTCTAGTTTTCGTCGCTTCTCTGATGGAATATGAACAAAACATTTAGTGCCAAATATTGCAAGATGCTTCGTACCTGGTATATGTCCATTCCATAGTTCATATGGAGTTTTGAGAACTGTCCGAGTTATTAAACGATTTTGTAAATAGTTAGCCGTATTCACTGCCTCGGCCCAAAATTTATTTGGTAGCTTTGCTTCTGCCAGCATGCATCGAGCCATCTCAATAATAGTCCTATTTTTCCTCTCTGCTACTCCGTTTTGTTGAGGACTATATGGAGCCGTATATTGAATTTCAATTCCTTCGTTTCTTAAGTAAGTTTTGACTTCATTTCCAATATATTCTCCTCCTCGATCTGATCTTATAACTTTTGGTTTCATTTTGAATTTATTTTTCACAAGTTCTACATACTCTTTGATTTTGTGTTCAACTTCATTTTTATGCTTGAGTAAATACACAACTGTAAATCGGGAAAAATCATCTATGAATGTTAGTATATAGCGCTTACCACTTGGTGAAGATGTCTGCATAGGACCGCAAACATCTGTATGTATAAGATCCATTAGGTTATTAGATTTATGTGACGAATTCTTTGGAAATGACATACGCGTCATTTTGCCTTTTGCACATACCTCACAAAAAGTCTTTACGTTACAATTTTCGATTTTCATGTCATCAACCAATTTGTTTGTACACATTGACTTTAGTGCAACTGGATCGCGATGTCCAAATACTCGATGCCAGTAATGTATGCATTTTTCTTTGTGATCACTGACTGCATTAACTATATTTGGTTGACATAATCTAAATAAACCTAAATGCTCCTTGGCAATTCCAATTTGTTTGTTTCTGCATATAATTTCACATGCACCTGGAATGAAATTTACTATAAATCCTTTATCTAATAGTTTCTTTACAGACAAAAGATTTCCTTCTATGGCAGGTGCATACAGTACATCAGAAACCGTGTCAACTGATTGTTCTCCTTTTGAATTTAGAAACTTAATTCTGCATGTTCCTTTTCCCTTTACTTCTACAGTTTCACCATTAGCTACATTAAGGGTACTACATTCTGTTTTATCAAGAGATATAAATTGACTTTCGTCACTTGCTATATGGCATGTTGCCCCAGAATCAATTACCCAGCCAATATAATTATTTTCTGTAGTCATAAATAAAAATTCTTCATTTTGTTTTACTACCTTTAGTTTTTCAGTTCGGTTTTCTGCCTGTTTATTGTGTTTTTCTTTCCACACTTTATACTTTGTACAGTCACGCTTAATATGACCATTTTTCTTACAGAAAAAACATGTCATTAATTTCTGTGTTGTTTTAAGTACCGCTTCTTTATTTTGATCTTGATTACCTCTTACTTCCTTTCTGCGATGATACTCGTTGAACAATTTCGACTGTACTAAACTTAACGTTAAATCTTCTTCTGGTCTCGTCTCTAGTGCTGTTACAAGCGTATCGTAACTGCGTGGCAAGCTGCTTAACATCATTCCGACGACCCAGGTTTCTTTTGGCTCTTCTCCAAGATCCCTTAATTTTTGAAAGAGATTTGTGATATTGGCAATATGCTCCTCCATATTACCATCTTCATCCATTTTAGAGCAACAAATCCGTCTAATTAAACACACTTTATTTGATAATGTATCCTTTTCATGGTGTCTTTTTAAAGAATTCCATGCTTCTTTTGCTGATGTGCAATTTCGTATGTGACATAGTTGATTATCATCGACTAACAAACCAATCCAGCCTCGAGCTTGATCGTCACACATTTGCCAATTTTTAATTTCTTTTTCATTTACCCCATTTGTTGCCGAAGGTTTCTCTCCATTTATTACACTCCATAACTTTTCTTTCATCAGCATCATCTCCATTCGGTATTTCCATATGAAATAATTTTCACCGTTTAACTTTGCGATACTGATTCTTGCTTCCGCCATTATGTAGTTCACCTTAAATATTTTAAATCAATAAATTTATATTCCTTCTACTCCTGGGCCCATAACCTGTTGGTATTATCCTGTATCCAGTGACGTGATGTAGTAAAAATATAAATAATTAGATTTAAAATAATAAACCTTTTTGACACAACAAAATAATCTTTATTTTTTTTATTTATATATATAACTCAATTATTATTTTATGACAACTAACATTAAAAATAACATCTGAAAAAATTAGTAATGTCAATGTCATGTTATAATGTCAATGTCATGTCATGTGAATGTCAATTCCAACAGCAGAATGGATAGAATTATTGTATGCTAGCAAAGCGTAGTTGACTTTCATTTCAATTGGTTCTTTGTTATATTCGTTCTGATTGTTTAGTAGTCTTATATGTTCCACAAGGGTCGAATGAAATCTTTCAATTAACCCGTTTGATTCTGGATGTTGTGATGTTATAAAATGGAGTTTTACTTTATGTACTTCTAATAATTCTTTAACTAATGAATTTTTAAATTCTAAGCCATTGTCCGAAATTATTTGATTTGGTATTCCATGATGGGTGAAATATTTAACAAGATTATTCACAACTTCTATGCCTTGTCCGGAATTCAATCTATAGGCTTGAGCATATCTTGAGAAAGCATCAATTATCGTTAAGAATTTTTGTTTTTCTAAAGTTATCGAGTCAATATGTAAAATTTAAAAAGGTTTAGTTGGGGTTGGTGAAATATTAAATTTTGGTTTAATAGGGATTCTGTCATATTTAGTTTTTAAACATACTTCACATTCATTAATGTAAGTTTGAACTGATATCCTCAAATTAGGCCAGTAGTATTTCTTTCTAATTTCTTTCTCTGTTTCATCGATTCCTCTGTGATTAGTTTTGCTTTCGTGATAATTTTGAATAGTTTCTTTAATATCTTCTGAGTCTACGACATCTAATAATTTTTGAGTATATCTTACTAAATTTATTTGTGAGTTTTTGAAATATTTTTGAATAATTGAACTGAATTTTTCATATATTGGATCTTCAAAGTATAAGCAATATTTAACTTTCGGGATGATGTATTCTTTTATGAAATTAATTATATCTCTAGCAAAATTGTTTTTCGAAATTTGTACAAGGAAACGTTGTATGTTTTCAAATAATTTTATAATTTTTGGTTTTTGGGGATCAAAATTTACTTCTGATATAATAATTTGGTTTGTTCCAAAATTAACTGGTTTATCACAAATAGGTATTCCTACGATCGGATTTTCTGTGTTCGTGTGAACTGTTTCATTGTCTGAAATAATTTCATCTTGATTTTCAATATCGGTTTGAACTACTAAAGAGACATTATCTAAATTATTTTCATTCTCTTGTTTATTGGTGTTAGAAAAATTTTTGTTAAAATTTTCTATGTATTCGAATATTCCTTCGGAGTTCTCATTTGTTTCGTTGGCATTGATTTGAATACGAGATAATGCGTCTGCGTTTAAATTTAGTGAACCTTTTTTATAAACAATTTGGTAATCATATTCTTCTCATTAAAGTCGCCATCTTACGAGTTTCGAATTGGGTTCTTTTAATGAAAATAACCATTGTAAAGGTCTGTGGTCCGTATAGATGACAAATTTACGACCAAATAGATAAGGCCTGAAATGTTTCACTGCCCATACTATGGCTAGTAGCTCCTTTTCAATTGTGGAGTATTTAGTCTCTGAATCATTTAACGTACGGCTGGCATAAGATATAGGCAGATCTGATCCTACTTTTCCTTGTTACAGTACGGCACCAATCGCGAAATTGCTCGCGTCTGTCGCTAAAATGAAAGGTTTTTCGAAATCAGGGTGTTGCAAAATAGGTTCATTAGCTAACAAATTTTTACAGGTATTGAAACAATATATGTAATTTGGATTTTGTGCATCGATTTTGGCGTCTTTTTTCAAGCATGAAGTTAAAGGTTTTGTTAGATTTGCGAAATTTTTTATGAATTTGCGATAATATCCGAGTAATCCCAAAAATGCTTTTATTTCTCGCGTAGTTTTTGGTAAGGGGTAATTTCTAATTGCTTTGATCTTCTCGGGGTTAGGTTTTATGCTGTCTGATGTAATTAAGTGACCTAAAAATGTGACTTCTGTTTTTAGAAATTCGGACTTATCGAGTTGTACCTTAAGGTTTCTTTCGCGTAATTTTTGGAAAATACTTTTTAAATTTGAAATATGCTCTTGAAGAGATGCAGAAAATACTATTATATCGTCCATAAAAACAAAGCAAATTTTGTTTAGATATTCTCGTAATATGTTATCCATAACTCGCTGAAAAGTGGCTGGTGCGTTCTTTAAGCCAAAAGGTGTTCGTAAAAATTCATAGTGTCCGTGTTCTACGTTAAAAGCGGTTTTCTGTATGTCGTCCGGGTGCATTTCAATCTGATGAAATCCACTTGCCAAGTCTAATGTTGAAAAGTATTTTGATCGTCCAAGTCGGTCTAGAATGTCGGATATATTCGGGATAGGGTAACGGTCATCTACAGTCTTCTCGTTTATCTTGCGATAATCGACGACTATACGCCATTTTTGTTTGCCAGAAGCATCAACCTTTTTTGGAACGATCCAAATAGGCGATGACCAAGGCGAATCACTGGGTCGTATGATTCCCTGTTCTAACATGTTGTTAATTTGTTTCTCGACTTCGGGTTTGTGAATGAATGGATATCTATAGGATTTTGAGTGTACTGGAATTTCATCTTTTGTGATTATTCGATGTTTGATCTTGTTTGTAAAAGTTAGTGGAGTTCCTTCTCGATAAAATATATCAGAAAATGATTTGACTAATTTTGAAATTTGATGTGTTTCTTCCGTATTCATGTGGTCGGTTCTAATTAATTTAGTTAAGTCTGATTTGTCTTGATATTGGATATTATTTACATCGTCATTGACTGTGACATTAAATAATTCGAATTCAGAATTATTAAATGGGTTGGCATTAATTGGTTCGTACAAATAAATTTCTTGTGGTTTATATGTATTATTATAAATATCTACAGGGGCATAACCGTTTTGACAATTTGATAAACAATTTCTAATTAAACAATTCGAAATGTTTGTGGGTGGTATTAATACATCGCCGTCGGGTGCATGTACTGGAATTTTTACGGTTTCGAGAGTGTTTGGTTCTATTCGAGCAAAGAACAATAATTTTTGTTTCGATTCGTAGTGTGATAGTTTTAAACTTGTGTTTGGGGTTTTCAAGATAGAATGTTTTATATTTAGTTCGACGTTTAAGTCTTTTAACGTGTCATATCCAATTAATCCATCGAAAAAGTGATGAAATTTAAACAAATAGAATTTTATATTTTTGTCGGTATTGAATTCGGGAAATGCTGGAATTTCAATACAAGAATCGCGTTTAGTAGTTTGAAATATTGAACTAATTGTAAAATTTTCCTTTTTAATAAATGGTTTAAAATATTTTTCTGCAAGATCTGGATTTAAAAATGATTTCGTCGCTCCGGTGTCTATTAACAATTTTAAGGGTGGATTCGAAATTTTTATAAAGGGTAAATCTTTTTTATCATAGATGGAATGAATTTCTATGTTTGGTTCTGAGACTGGCTCGTTTCGCAAAAATTTTGATTATCTTCATAAGAGTCGGGTTCGTACACGTCGTATTCGGTTTCATTTGTGTCGACCGAAGTGTTTTGTTCGTATTGTTCGTAATTTTCCACTTCATTATAATTATCGTAATAATATTCTACTGGTTCGTAAAATTTGGTGGGCTCTACATTAAATAGTTCCTCGGATACAAATTTTTGTTGTCCGTTATTTTGGAATTTTGATACAGTACCATGTGATATTCCACTCATGGGGGTTGGTTTGGGAAATTGTTGACGGGTGGCAGAACCTTGTGGTCTCCACACGTTTGTAGGATTGGGTCTAGGTTGAGGTCTTCCAAATACTTGTTGGTTTGTAAAAGTTCTTTGAGGTTGAATTGGTCTAGGCTGTAAAGCTATTGGAGCACTGGGAAATGGTCGGGGTTGATTATAAAATTGTTGATGCGGGGAATTATAGGTTGTTGGAAATTGATATCTCGGAAATTGCATTGGGATTTGTCTTTGAATGTGCATATTAGGCTGAGGTTTTTGAGTAATTCTATTATTGAAAGCGGGTCTTTGTAAATGTCTGATGTTATTTTCCGCTACTATATATTGTCTACTTTCTGCTAAACTAGGCTTCATTGCGCGAATTGTTGAACCAAGTGGTTCTTTTAATCCAGCTAAAAATATTTTCAACGCATGTGTATTATAAAAATTTTTCTTTACTGTTTTAATTGTCTCTTCTGATTCATGAATTTCAACATAATTATGAAGAAAGCTTAAATTTTGCATGACTTTTGTGTAAAATTGAAGTGCTGCTTCATCTTTTTGTCTCAGTTGATCTAAATCAAATAATAAGCCATTTTCATCTCGCTGGTCACCGAAATGGGCAACTAACGTTTCTTTTACTGTTTTCCAGTCTTTGGTTATACAAGTAGTGTATACTTCGCGGGCTGCTCCGGATAATTTTGCATATATTCCGTATACTACTGTAATATTTTGAACGCAATGTAAATTTTCAGGTTTCGGGTCCCAATAAGATTTTATTAGGGCATTTGCAATTTCTAGGAATCCCGCTAGTTCTGCTGGATTTCCATTGAAGTTTGGAACGATTTCAAGTAATTTAGTTTCAAATTTGGGTATTTGTGACATATTTTCGCTTATAGATAAATTAGAAAGAACTGAATTAATAATTGTTAAATCTACTTTTTGATTTCTGTAAGAATTCGTAAAATCTAAGTCTAAATCTAACTCGTTCTCACTGTTTTCCGCGATGGAAGGGTAAGATGAAAGCGAGGAGTCGGACATAAAAATGAAAACAACTCACACAACCAATTTGATGAAGAGTCGCATTCCTGGCTGATTTCCTCGATGGAGATCTGCTGGGTCGGAGGGTGATTCCTTGGATTCTCGATGAATCTTGTAGAATTTCGGTCCGTCGCGAGTTAACAGTTGATACTGCAGGTTTTTTCACGATGAATTACCTCTCAGTATCCTACCGACTGCGCCAATTATTTTCGTGGTTCTGGTTTATGAGTTTTTAAAAATAATTATTTTATTCACAAATATTAAATTTAATGTTTTCAAAACAAGATACAAGTCCAGACTGAATATAATATTTCTTTACAATCTTTTACATGTGTTTTTGATACAGAGTAATATAATATGATAACATGATAACAGGATGTCGGGAACTGCTGATGGTTGCAACTCCTGGGCAGGTAACATATATATATATATATTGCACATTTCTAAGTCTATTAATATTCCTCCGGTTCGCATATACTACATATATTCACAATTTGATTTATAAATGACGAATAGCGTGGTATAGGAAACATATCTCTAGGTTTGTGATTGTGATTGGTGCAAAAACATTGCATCAATTTCGGCTCGGTGGCCACTACTTGCACTTACTTTGACTGAGGTTTATCGACATTTCCTTAGGAAAGAGAAAAATAAGCATTGGTTTGAGTTAATTCGCGAGTAAGAACGTGATAACTCATGGGGATCGTTGTACCTCATCTGAAGTTGACATCCAATGATTAACGTTGACATTTTGCATATAAACCGAACATAAAATTTGATGCAGTTCCGAGAAAATGCGAGTTTAGCTGGAATGAAGTTGAGTCGGAAGTCTTTTCAATGTTTGTCGGTAAATTGTCTGGCATAGATGGGGTAAACGCAACGATGCTTCGGCACGTTGGCACGTATGGACTTCATTGTCGATCTACGTGAAGTGGATGTTAGGCATCATTCTGTTTTCCAATGCTGTGGAAACACGGTCAGTGGCGTAGTTAGTATAGTGGTTGTAAGGAAGCAAGAAATGATAAAAAGGCGCTAGTGATATGTTTTGAGAAGTAAAATATATAGTTTCTATATTCGTCGCTAACGCTAAGAGTGAAAGTATTCTCACTACTCTCAGTAAGTTTTATTTCCCTTTTTCTTTTTCTGTATTAATGATAATGTACCTACATTTTCATTGTGACTATAAATTTTTTAAAAATTAACTGTAGTTTTTTTATTTCTTTATATTCAAAAATAAAAACACATTTACTTATCTAAGTTTGAGTATCTCTCTTTCATATTAAAAAAAATTAATATTTTGAGAGTGCTCTTTTGCTTTCTTGATAGCTTTTTTTTAATTCTTTTGTTTCCAGACATAATACTTCTTTTATCAGTTATTTTATACAATATGACCTCAAGCAAAAATGGCACTATGATATTTGACTATTCGTGATAAAAATTAACAACAATATTCAAAAAGCTAAACTATATATATAAATGTAAGAAACACAAAATTACAAAAACGAGTAAAGGAAAAAAAATGCTCTTACAATGTAAAATTAACTCGGCAACATGTTTACAGAATAAAATAATTTTATTTTAACTTATTTCTTATTCTGTAGAGTGTAATTAGGGAATAATTTTGTTGCTGCAAGCGCTATTATGGAACGCCATTTGTGTCATAATTATTACCGTTTTAAATATTATACTTTTGTAAAAAAAATATTTTCTGCAATGAAAAATATTTTTTTACGATTAAAATTATTTTTACTTGTATCAACATACATTTTACGTATATGAAGTGTTTTACCACATGAAGTAAAATTTAATTTTTAAAATATAGGTATTACGTACCTGAAGGATTTTACGAAATGAAGGAAAAGTGAGCTTGTAAAACCGCACAAATAATACACTACATTACCAATACTAAACATTACGATAATTATTGTCGATACAAGTTACAATCATTATCAAGACTTGACTTTGTGTATAAAAATTTTCGGAAGATTTCTATACATATAAACAAAATGTATAAGAAGTAGTATACTTGCATACTATGACCTGTTGCGCCAAATAAATTTATAGAGAGTGTAAGTATTTAGGTTTAATATGCATTTATTTATTTATTCCGTGTTTCATATTAAAATTTTCTTTCTAAAGTAATATGAACAGAATTTTACAGAAAATAAAATAGCGTAATCCAATTAAAACATTCTGAAATCAGAGCGAAAGTACTATTTTCGCTCTCCTAAGACGCGGCGCGAAAATTACATGTCTCTTACTAGTTATAAAAATATTTAATCGGAACAAAAGTACTATTTTCGAGACGTCACCTTCGAAACGAGAGAATTCTACTACTAGATACATGTAGAAAATTTGTTATAATTATTAAATTTAAAATAACATTTTTATTATAATCAAAGTTTCAGGAAAGTATTAATACATAAATTATCAGAGAAGTGTCTATTTTTGACTTATATACTATCCTCTGAAATACCATCTGCACAAGATTGATTATGCTGAGAATAATATCTGTTGATTCTGCGAAGAGTATGATAAAACTTCGGATCACATTATATGTCAATGGTCAGCTCTAACCGAAGTAAACTTGACCATGTAGGTAAAATATACATGATGGCAATTAAGACCGGGAACTACTTTCAAACAATCCAGTGTTTTTTAGCACTTATACGTGATGTCAGGCATGGCAAGTATACGATGCCGTAACGTAGTCGCTATTTCAAGCAACTGGATATAAGAATTGAGCAGTCGCTATCCGTAATCGCAGTATACATTTCGTATTCTCAAGTATACTCAGCTTCGCCTTTTTTTGCCAATTTTGTTATTTTTTAAATATTTTTCCAAAAAACTTTAATGGTTATTGCATCAATTGTATTGCAATATGTGCTAAGTAAAACTTTACTACGTCTACACTTCATTATCACTATTGCCACTAGGTAGCAAGAGAACTATGGTTACTTTCTGATTACAGTTACATTACGAGAATTATAATGAGGTCTCATGTTAAGTTTTTTTTTTATTTATATAGCGCAATTAACTGTATCTGGCTCGCAACACAACAGCAGTAAGTTGTATGTGTTGCAGTTTGATACAGAGTGACGTAGCGGCAGCAGCCGTGGCCATCTCCATGGGTGCTTTGTTGGGCCGTACCACCTTCGTGCAGCTGCTGGTGATGGGGCTAATTGAGATCGTCGTGTACAGCCTCAACTGGTACCTGGCGGAGAAGGTGTGGAAGATATCCGACGTAGGCGGCTCCATTTTCGTGCACACCTTTGGCGCCTACTTTGGCTTAGCCGTCAGCTGGGCGCTGCACAGGGGTAAGCATAAAGTAATAATTCAGGTCAAGATCAATTCAATCTAACTTCAACCAATCTGACTGATTTACTTGTGGTAAAATGTAGCTTGAAAAATTACTGCTGACGATGTGCAGTTCAATATATTTCTGAAGTGTTAAGATTTAATCATATTATATCTGTTTTTGTTGTGAGTAGGTAACAGTGCGGATTCTAGCACAATTTAAAGGCTCTTCGTCATACCGCGCCTGCTATTACTTGCTTCTTCGTGAAACAAAGCATAATTAATTGTAGTATCAATATGTTTTATTGGTTTATATTTTTTATATTCAGTCTTTATAATATATAGTGATATATATGCATTGCGTACAAAACAAAATAATAATGATAATTTTCCACATACTTATTTTGGATGAACTTTCAGTTCATCATCACTTACCTCTGACAATGATACTCTATTGATGCTAATTTAATAATATATTTAGAAGGTAAGGTTCTTGATATTTTAAAATACTTCGTTCCAAATTTATAAATAAATCTTTATTCTTGAGTCAGTTTTTCCATCAATTAGACACTTTAAGCAATATTTTATTCTTAAAGAGTTAAACTGATACACAATATAATATTTAGATGTTAACAATGAATAGAGCTAAAAGTAATGCTGGTCTTGTAAAACTGATGCCTTTAAACCAAACGAGTGTTACAACAACATATCTTGCAACCAGATAAAATCACCCAGAAACCTTATGATAGGAAACATCCAAATGAACACATTAGGCGATAACACATATCACCATAAACTTACATAAAGCACATCCTACCCCTAGCAATAAATATGCAGCAACAAGCGCGATAGTCCATAAAATGTAGAATTATATACCAAATTTATAATGGTAAATGTGCATTACATGTATTTTGCAAAGTTGATTGTCACATAATTAATTGTAACCATTTGATTCGAATTTGTTAGTCTGCCGCGATAGAAATAGGCAAAAGAAAATGATGACAGACACGGCTGTCTTCCGACAAAATTTATATGTGTGGGTATTCGCAAAAATACCTTAATTCGCAACAAGAATAGCTAGGGGTTTCGAAATTCAAACAGAACTGCTCAACATAACAATTTATTTACACACAGTTATTACCAACGTACTTATTTGTGCTTAACTACTCTTGTGACATGGGAGAACGGTGCTATCAATTTGGACTCTTAACAATTAATAATATAATAATTAGGGCGACATCAGAATTGCTATGCTATCAGCCTAGGTTCAACACCTCACACTACTATTATCAAACTAATAATGTTAATTCTACTTACTATCCATCACTGGTCATCCTCGGATGAAGCACTTTATTAGTTTATGTTACAAGACTCTACAGTTAAAAATATTAAATGAATTAAAATATGAAAATTAATTAAATACCATTTGGACTCCGACGGCTTCAACACGCAACACAATAATATCTAAAGTCACTAAGACAATTTGGTTATCAAAATTTGTAAAGATTCGCAAGACTGTCACAAGAAGATCACTCAGATCTGTTCAGCTTGAAGTCAGCGGAGAGAATCCTTTAGATACAATTATGTGGAATGAACTTCACATAATTTTACCCCACTTTTCCCAATAAGGGGGTGTTTCTTACACCCTCATTGGTCATTTCAAATATTTTACAAAAGGTTAGTTTCGTTAACTGACTCCCGTCCGCGCGGCAACGCTGGAAGACGCAAAAAATCTCTCACGGACTTTTTGAGACCTCCACGTATTTGTCGCCGGACGCTGTCAATCATTAAATGTGATCTTAAGATTGCTTCTCCCTTTGTATTCTCAAAAACGCCTTTTCTATTTAGCTTTAAAATTTATTGCTTCCTTAACCCCAAGTAATACCATTTACTTTATTGCCAAAATGTTCCAACGAAAAGAAATCTTAAAACCTTACAAAAATGTGCTTTTACAATACTCTGTTTTTCAAACATTGTGCTTTTATTACGCCAGCTGCAGGTACACCTGGCATACTGCTTAATTTATTTAAACATTTCCTCTAAAAAGAGGAGCCGCAGAGCGAGCGTGTTACAAAAGTAAATAAATGTCTAAATAGACATTATTAATATACAAATATAAAAAATAGATGAAACGTACGAAAAAAATTGTAGAATAAACTACTAACGTAATTTCTGACACTGAAGCACATATTATCGACACCAAAATAACCCGAATGAATAACAGAAAAGAGATGAATGACATATTCTAGTTTTTGAAATATTTGAAAAATTCGTTACCGCGGTAACGCTACTGTCTCTATGCAAGATAAAATTAATAATTTTTGCAGCAGAAATTGATGATGTGAGGATCAACTGCGGTAAATAGATTGTATATATAATGTATTACAGATTGATCAAGTAATTTTTATAGCTAATTTTTAATATTAATTAAATACTAAGATATTTTCAAAAACTTAGTGACAAATTTCTAGTAATTGTAGTGGATCTCAAAAGTCAAAACGTTCACTTTTTGAAAGTAAATAAAGATGTTTTTTCTACAAATAGATTTAAATTATCAAAAAAATATTTGATTCAACGGTGTTACTAGTAGGAATATGTTTTCAATGAATAATACTGTGCAGGGAAGAACTTAGAAGAGGAAAGCGGCTTCGAGTCCGTGTACAACTCGGACATATTCGCCATGATCGGCACCGTGTTCCTGTGGGTGTTCTGGCCGAGCTTTAACGCCGCGGACGCCGAGGGAGATGGGCAGCAGCGCGCCATCATCCACACCTACCTGGCTCTGTCCTCGTGCTGTGTCGTCGCCTTCCTCGTCTCCTACCTGGTGAGTTCTCTTCATTCCAGATCACCTCTCCTCTTAGGTTTAGTTAATAATAGGACGAAACCGTGACGTACTTATAGAAGATAAGATGTACTTTTCAATTTACTTATCCATTCTCTACTTCTACGGTCAGCTCCGAATTGATTTCATTTATAGTACATTTGAATGCTGTTGTATAGTTAATTTTTTCTGTGGTCATCGTCTTTCGAACCTAGAAATATCAAGTTGTATATCTACTGTCTTTGTCATACACACATTTGCGCCCTTTAAGAGAGTTAAGCGTTTGTCTAATCAGTGCATCACTTTTTTACTAATGGGACAAAAAGCGATAGCGAATAGGAGTGGAATATGTTTTCCAATCAAAGTAAACATCAAATTTTATATATATTTTAGGTTAAAAGTATATACTATAGATCAGAGCATGTACTGTTAGTCATAACTTTTGATAATTAAATTTAATTAACCTTCTAATAGTATTGAAATTTAAAATGTGGAATTTTTAAAGTAGTCAGTGAGTTTTTTATTTATCTTCCATATTTTTAGATTTCATTTATTTTCAGGAAAAAGTAAAACTGGTCAAATATAATTGTCAGTAATCACATTGACGGTTCATAATTAGTATGTAATACGTTCCAACAAAAATATGGTCCAGACTGAAACTATTCATAATCCGCGTATGTTTAAACCACGGTACATGAACTAATCACAAACTCTTACGAATATCTGGAACAAACCTTACATTTATCACTTTCGTGGCTGTTTTAGAAGCACTTCGAATTATCTATGACATTAAATGAAGTCATCAAAATTCTTTCCCCACTACTTTCATTCATCGAATATGATGTAATGTCGTGAAACGTACCATACAAAAAATGAACTACAGCCTAATCCTAGTACTTATTTTCTAGGACAGTCACAAGCATCGCAGGGACATACCTTTTTTTCTTTTTAATGAAGAGAGAAATAAGCGACTGATGTTGGTGATGGAATAAAAAATAAACACTTTTGAAAAATGTAATAGTCTTGCGAATGACGTTGTACTATTTCTTTTGCTTTATTAAAACACTATATTGTAATAGAACATATTATATTTTCTTGTTTTAGACTTTTTGTACAAGCATGTATATATAAATCTGATACTAGCCACACAAACTCGCTAGACGGTTGACATGTTGCTAACCTCATTCTACAAGAGATTACATTTCATATAAACTAAACATTAAATTCGAATAAAATAAATAATATTATGACATCCCTCTTCTCTAGTTAACTTTGTTAGATATCAAGTCGGTCTGGAGGTTTGATACGACGCCCTGATCTGGTGGTGGCAGTTTTTCCGTTCTCAGGTTCATGGGGTTGATGTTGCATGTTCTTTTCCTCCACTGGTTGGTCTGGGGTTGCATCGTTTTTTTCTTTTATTTCTTCACCCTTATAACTCATTAGCTGCTGGCGATTTCTGCAAATAGTGCTTCTATGTTCCGTTTGCACGGTATAGGACCTAGGATCTGATGTTCTTCCTGTAATAATACCTGAGTCTGTCCATCTGCGAGTTATTGGGTTTTGTATTCTTACTTCTTGGCCATATTTTAAGGGCACCAATTCTTTACTATGTTGATTACAGAACTTGGCGTTTTGGTTCTGGCAGTGCTCGTACCTCAGATAAGTTAAATCTTTATTCTTCTGATCATTCCTAATCTTCGATGGTATGTCGGTACGGAGTTTTCTGCCAAACAACAATTGTCCAGGGCTTGGAATTACATGATCTATTGATGTTAATCTTAAAGATAATAGAGCTAAATTTATGTCTGTGTGACTTGTTGTGGCCTTCTTAATTGTGAGTTTCTCTGTTTGCACAAACCTTTCTATAAATCCATTAGATTTCGGAAAATGTGGTGAGCTTGTAATGTCCTCGATATCCCATGATGTGGTAAAGTTTTTGAACTGTTCTGAAATATATTGTGGGCCATTGTCACTATATAATCTTTCTGGGTTACCTTGTTCGGAAAATATATCTTTCATCTCCTTAATTACGGTCAAACTGTCTTTTTGTGCTGTAATTTTCTGACAAAAGGAAATTTCGAGTATGCATCTGTAATTAATAGGTAGTTGTCTTCCACAATGCTGAATAAGTCGCTGTGTACCCACTGCCATGGTCGTGCTGGAATTTCATGTGGCAGGTTTCACAAGCTCCGATACTTTTCTGAATTTCTTCGCTCATGCCGGGCCAATAAACACAATCTCGAGCACGCAGTCTTGTTTTTTCAATCCCTTGATGACCAGAATGCAATTTTCTGATTATCTCTGCTCTCATGTTGCTAGGTATAACTATCGATCACTTTTGAGAACGATACCGTCTTCAACCGCAAGTTCATCACGAAATGCCCAATACGGTTTCAGTTGATATGGCAATTCTTTTCTACTGTCTGGCCATCCTTTTACTATGATTTTTGCTAAATGACGCAGTATATGGTCGCACTCTGTTTCATGCCGCAACTGGTTGATTTTACCTTGACTGAAATATGTAAAGTATACGTTAACATCTAAATCGATTTGATTTTCTTTGCACGTCGGCAATCTAGACAGACTATCCGCTGCCACCATATCTTTCCCCGGTTTGTAACGTATTACCATATCGTACTGTTGAAGACGCAGTAACATGCGCAAGAGGCGAGGTGGTGCGGCTGTAAGATGCTTTAATTTGATCATCTCGAGTGGTTTGTGGTCTGATTCCACTACAAATTCTTTTCCAAATAGAAACGTATGAAATCTTTCGCATCATTATCATCACTACTGCGAGCATTTCGCGTTCGATATTTGCGTATCTTTGTTCCGTTTCAGTTAGTGATTTTCATGCGAACATAATAGGTCGCCCATTTTGTGTAAGGACTGCACCGATGCCTGTAGATGAGGCATCTACTTGTACTATTGATTCTGCTTCTGGATCAAAGTATGCTAGCGTAATTTGCTTGCAAACGATTTCTTTTGCTTCAGCCAATGATTTAGCATGGGAATTGGTCCAGATGAAATCTGCATTTTCGCTGAGTAGATTTCTAAGATTGGCTACAATACTTGACAAATTTGGTGTGAACGGAGACATATAATTTAGAATTCCTAAAATATGTTGTAACTCCTTCTTATTTTGAGGGTCAGATAATGTTTTAATCGCTTCGATTTTTTCTTCTTCGGCTCGTATGCCATATTTGTCATAAACCGCTCCAAAGAACTTCACACTTTGTTTGCGTATCTTACACTTTTTGCTGTTAAACACGAGTCCGTTATCCTTTGCGGCTTGCATTAAAGTTTGCAAGTTTTTTTCATGCTCTTCTAGCGTTTTTCCATAACATATTATGTCATCAGCGATTCCGATAGAGCCTGGACATTTTTCCAAAATAAAATCCATTTTTTGCTGAAACACGTCTTGTGACATTTTTAATCCCATTGGCATTCTTAGGTAGGCATACCTTCCGAATAGTGTATTGAAAGTCGTAAGTAGACTGCTTTCTTGATCTAATACGACTGACCAGTATCCATTTTTTGTATCTAACTTACTGAACACTGTGGCTCCGTGTAGCTTGTAAGTTATTTCTTCTATAGTTGGGGTCTTGTGATAGCATCTCTTTATGGCCTTGTTAAGATCTTTCGGATCTAAGCATATCTGTATACCGCTATCTTTTTTGGGAGCAATCACTAGGCTGTTCTGATACCTGTTTTATTATTCCTTGAGCTACCATCACGTCTAACTCCGCCTTCAGATTATCTTTCATTTGTATTGGAAATTTCCGGGGTGCGCGCACACTGGGTGGTACCTCTGGGTCGATTACAATGTGATATTCCCCTGGGAATCGTCTGATTTTGTCAAATTGGTCTGGATAAAGTTTTACCAATTCTGCTGTTCCTGATTCGTCATCTTTTTTGGATGTTTTACCGGAATGGATGGATATGGAGTTTGTCGTCTTATTCTGCGCTTGCACTCCATTCTGAAACGAGATTAGATTTAATGCAAGTGAAGTTTGAAGACTTAAAATGCAAGGGCCTTCTGTTTCGACTACATAGAATTGTGCTTCCTTCCAGGAGCCTTTTTCTTAACGCGTTTGTAGTTTTATGACTCCGTACTGTTTTATTTCCGTGTCATTATAGGCGGTCAATCTTACTTTGTTACTGCTAATGACGTCACTTCTTGGACGACTATATTCATCCACATTTTGTGGGAATATTTTCTTATAAATTCGCACAGGAATCGTGTTTGCCTGCGATCCAGTATCAATTTTCGCTTTTATACCTGCGACTGATTTTTCATCCTTTTTGATTTGAATTCTTACGTTCATTTCTGATAACACGTGATTGTTTGCCTGGTGAATACTATCGATGTGGTGATAATGGAAACCATCTTCTGTGTATTCTTCTATTTCGTGAATCTTTTTCCTTTGTTTTCTTTCTTCGCCTGGTTTATTCTCAATTTTCGAATTTGCATCTTGTGGCTTCTTCTGTGACTTCCCTGCTCTACAGCAAACTTTCCAGTGATTCACTTTATTGCAATTTGAGCATTTGGTTCCGTATGCTGGGCATGCACCTTTTACATGTTCCCTACCACATCTGGAGCATTTGAAAGTGTTTTTCTTCTCACTTGCTTTGATAGGAGCGACTGTTGCAGACGGCAATGTCTGAGAGAGATTTTTGAACTTCAGTATGTCGAGTCCCTATAATTATTTGCTCGATTATTCGTTCCACCTTCTCCTGTTCTTTAAAATTACATTTAAGTGCCTGTAGTCTACATCGTGCTACGAAATCGTCAAATGTTTCGTCATCATGTTGTGACATTTTTTGTAAATAGAACCGGCTGATTCTAAAATTCCTGGAAGGCTCAAAGTGTGTTTTAAATTTTTCCCATATGACATCTGGGTCTTTCTTTTGCTCTTCTGTGAGCCCCCATGAATTAAAAATTCTAATACCTTGTAAGTATGTGATCAACTTGTTTCTTTTTTTTTGTGTCTTTGACAGAGAAATATCATGAAGATTTTTGCTTGAATAATTCCAATGTTGCCGGCAAATCTTTACTTTTCCACTCTAACCTTGGTGTACAACTTTCTGCTGTCATTCTTTTTTTTGGTTGGTATATCACTACACTCAACGCTGTATTCTAATTTGGTAATTTCAATTTATTTTCTTTTTACCGCTGTCACCATGTACTATTTCTGTTGCTTTATTAAAACACTATATTGTAATAGAACGTATTATATTTTCTTGGTTTAGACATTTATTACATATAAATCTGATATTAGCCACACAAACTCGCTAGCCGGTTGACATGTTGCTAACCTCATTCTACAAGAGATTACATTTCATATAAACTAAACATTAAATTCGAATAAAATAAATAATATTATGACAGACGTGCGCAATTTAAAAAAAAAAATCTTTATACTTCGACGACAACTACATGGTTGATCTATATTTTTTATATTTATTGATACATTATATATACTTTTAGTCTTTGCCCTGAAGAAGCTGCAATAGGCAGCGAAACGTTGGCCTAGACTAGTCAAATAAATTTTCTGACTGCATTCCTCTTTATTTTTATCCCATTCTTTTTTAATATTTAAAATTCTCATATCTACTATAGTTTTCTTAGCTTCCATCAAAATTTTCTAAGGAAATGTTTGTCATTTTTATTTATTTGAAAACTTGTTTACCCGAAAACAAAGGTTTAAGTTTTTTTATTTTTTGACTTTTGAGAAAAATAAAAAAAACCTTGACATAGGGAATTAACGTGGGGAAACAGTTTTTTGCTCTTTTCATCTGTCCCGCTAAATAAAATATTATTTAATTTTTCGTCTAATAATGAATAAATGTTGTGTAATATGGCTTTTTTAATTGAAATATTTGATAAAACAAATTGAATTTTGACAGTTACCCTTCATATTTTTCTAATAAGAAAGTTTGAAACAAAAGGCTCCATAGCCGAGTGAATAAGACTATAACAGGTACGGTCGCCTATGACGAAATCTAGTAACTGACATACAAGGGTTTTAATTTATGGGTTTTTAGTTGCCTCAAAAGTAATCCACGAATTATATTAATGAACAACTTTTACACGAGACAAGGGTAACGATAGCCGCTGCCACCACCATCACTTTATATAAAAGTCTGCCGTGATATATAGAAGCAGACAAGGGAATGATAATAATGATAACAGACGCGGTTCAATATATGGTCAAATTTGTGCAGGGTAGTAATTTTAGAATAATAGAGTTTTACCTACGCTTTGCGCTACCACGTCACAAAGACAAGGATTGGAATAGGATGGGCTAAATAAAACACGATATTCCAACAATAACAAAATTATATAAATTTTAATAAATAACCGCGATCAAAAACATTTATATAATTCAATTAAACTACAACGCGTAACTTGATTCTATATAAACTCTAAATTCTTACTTTTCTAATATACAAACAATTTTGAAAACCTTTTTACATCGATCTACAAATCCATATTAATCCACACAGAATATAAGAAAAACTACTTACATATTTACACCACGATGAGAGAGCCTTTACACACAGTAAAACAACTAATTGGTTATTTCACTAAGAAATTGTTAGCGTCGAGTAATAAAATAAACCAAACAATGCTTCACAAACAAACATTTAATGAGAGGCAAGAACAAATATAAATATATATATATGACAGATAAATAATGACATGTATCAGACAGTCGAGTATATCAACCAGTTGTCATGGAGCTAGTAGACAATCGTTACTCGTAATCAGGATCTCTAACACTTTCCCTCGAGTCGGTTGTAGATGAGCGACTATGTCAGATTCTCCAATGACAATAAGTTATCTATTCAGAGGGTCAAAGTCAACTTGGAATTAAGGCGAAGAAGATGATGCTGGATCTAAGTAAGGGAGACAAAGTTTGTCTTTTGAAGAAGTCACTCTATGGATTACGTCAGGCCGGGAGGAGATGGTACATCTTGACGCCCTGTTCCGCATATTATGCCTTAGGAAGAAGAAGTAGAAGGAACTAAATTCATAATAGTTATTTTTTGGAAGGGCTTGGTGCGTCATATCTCTTTTAAAAAAATAAAATGACTAGGTATTGTAAAACTAATAATAAATATTATGACATTTATACACTGGTTGAATGTGCGACGTAGTGAGATATCTGTCATGAACAATGAAACTACTACAGGGGGTCAATTCTAGAACGTGAAAAAATCTCATAAGTGATAAAATACGTCACTTAAATGAGAAATGACAAGTGAAATTTGAATTCTTGAATTTTGGTGTCCTATCATATCATATCATTTACATCTCTTCACGCTAAAAAAAATTCACCATCGTATTCGGTGGTGCATTGTCAATTTGAGTAATAATTATTTATTTTGTGTATGTACATTTATATCCAGGTTATGATTTTAAGATTATTAAAACATTTTTTTTATATTTATTTTAATAAGAAGATGAAATTTTATAGAAATAGTTTATTTTATTATTAGATATGATTATAGATAAATTATTATATATTTGCATATGAATATGGCAGATGAATTAGAAGTTGCTGCACCTCTGCAAATTCGCCAAGTCATTCCATAATTTCATTAGGTCTTTTGATGTGAATGTTGAATCAAAATTATTCTTAGTAATTTTTGGATGAGCACAAATATATTCTGTTAGAAATTCTTTTTGTTCAAGCGTTACATATTTTTTCCTGTGCGCCTGATAAGTTTCCATTATAAAATGATGTAGGTATTTGACGTGTATTTACTAGGGCTGCGCGATATTGAAAAAAAGATATCGAATATCGATAACATTTTAATATCGATAATATCGGTTTATCGATGTTATCGATATTATCGGAATTATCGATATATCGATATTATCGGAATTATCGATATATTGATATTATCAATTTTATCGATATTATCGATATATCGATATTATCAATTTTATCGCAATTATCAATACTATCGATATTATCGGAATTATTGATATTATCGGAATTCTCGAAATATCTATTTGTCATACAAAATTACAAATGATATATTTATTTACATCTATGTAATAAAGCAACAAAAATTTAGTTATATTTTATATGTAAATTAGTACCTAATATTATATATATATATATATATATATATATATATATATATATATATATATATACAGAGTGAGTCTGGGAAGACGCCCCCCCCTTTAACTTTTTTATTATAAGTAATAGAAAAAAATGGCTCTTATAAAAGTTTTATTATTTTACATATACTAGTTGATGGCAGATGTAGATATTTTTTATAAAGTCAGGTTTACAAGATACGACTATCAACTTTTATTTTTCAAATGGCAACCTATAATTATTTTAATAAAATAGAAACCGCCATTTTTTTCTCTTTTCAACGATGTATTAACTTTTATTAATGTATTTGAAAAATTTCGAGAAAAATGAGATATTTAAAAATATTTGTAATAATTATTAAATAAATATTATAGGTGGCTATATGAAAATAAACAAAACGTAACAATGTAAAACAATTAAATTAATGTCAAAAATGTATACATTTGTTTGTTACTTACTGAGAAGGATGTTTACCCGATTTCGGGAAACATAGCCACCTATGATATTTGTTAAAAAATTATTTCTGACATTTCTAAATGATCTCATTTTTCTCGAAAATTTTCAAATACATTAATAAAAGTTAATACATCGTTGAAAAGAGAAAAAAATGGCGGTTTCTATTTTATTAAAATAATTATAGGTTGTCATTTGAAAAATAAAAGTTGATAGTCGTATCTTGTAAACCTGACTTTATAATAGATATCTACATCTGTCATGAAATAGTATATGTAAAATTATAAAACTTTTATATGAGCCATTTTTTTCTATTACTTATAATAAAAAAGTTAAGAGGGGGGGCGTCTTCCCAGACTCACCCTGTATATATACATATATATATATATATACCGGGTGTAGAAATGTAAAAAGATACAGCAGTTGAAAAAAAATAACATTGAAATCGCTATGCGCCACTTTCCATTTATCGAAATTATCGTTGATGTCGGTTTATCGATATATCGATATTTATTCCCAGCACAACGTTGACAATTATTGTAGATGACAACGACGGCAATGAGATAAATAAATTTCTTTTTTTGTGACCCTAGTGATCAGTGGTAACTTCTCACTTGTAGAACCAAGGCTCAATAGATAGATGATAAATATGTCATATTAAGTCAAGAATTGATATTTGTGATATATGTGAAATGAGATGAAAAATCATCTCATCTCATATAATTTTAATTTTTTGAAGAATTGACTCTGAGGTGTGTTGCAGGTATCAGGCGATAAGAAGTTCGACATGGTGCACATCCAGAACAGCACGCTGGCGGGCGGCGTGGCGGTGGGCACGGTGGCAGACCGCGCGCTGCAGCCGTGGGGCGCGCTGCTGGCGGGCGCGGTGGCCGGCGCGCTGTCCGTGCTGGGCTACGCGCGCCTGGCGCCCGTGTTGGCGCGCCGCGGCCTGCCCGACACGTGCGGCGTGCACAACCTGCACGGCATGCCCGGCGTGCTGTCCGGCCTGCTGGGCGTGCTGCTGGCCGCCCTCAACGTCCCGGCCCAAGCCGCCTACCAGCTCTACGCACTGCTCGCCACGCTCGCCATCGCCATCACCACAGGACTCATCACAGGTACGCAACGCAACGCATATTGTAACACAGGGGGATCATCTTGATAGAAGCAGGAACATATCACGTTTGTTGGGAACACGGGAGCACATATTCACTTTCATTTTACTTAACTATAATCTTTTATTTACATATTAATAAACAAAACTTAACTAAATCAATTTTAAATTAACAAATTAAACTAACACTACATTGTGACTGCGTCTGATCATCAGCTACCCCTCACTAAGATTGTCTGTAAAACTAAGTTGAGAGGCATATCTACCCTCTCAACTTCTTATCTAAATACAAAAATGTTGTCTGTAAAATATTTTTCAGCATATGGCCCCATAATTTCTAATTTTTATTACCAAAAATGTCAACATCTATGCCGATAAAAGAATCACAGTTCACAGAAAAAATGCAGTCTACAAAACAAGATGGAAACCAGGGCCGTATTTTCCATCTTGTTACAATATATTCTACGTGTATCTCACAGGAGACTAAGATATTTTGAGCCAAATTTAATTTTATTTTTACAACATACCCAAAGGGACTATGAAGTCTCCGTGCAACTCAATACATTTTTTTCAACAATGCTTTCACCTGTTTAAATAGTAGTTGACATGTTGCTCTGCAAAATTAGCTCTTATTGTGATGATCTCGTTCGATGAAACTCTCTGAGCTTAGGCGAAATCTAAGGAATAAGGTGGATGATCATCTGCCAAACTGCCGAAATGTAAAACGGTGTTTCTATGGAACAACACTTTCTTATTTAAATGGAACCATTTTTAAGTCTCTTATTATCACAGTCGCTAAAATTTTTTAGCTTTTTTTCAAGCATGCTCACCTTTCGTAATTCATTGTTTTAACTATTTCTTTTTCTTCGGTTAATTAAAGTCTAATAATGAATCCAAATATATTTAATAATTGCAAATGAAGGTACGTTTCTAACATCACTTCAATGGGACTTTAGTACAGTCAAATTAGCCAAAATAGTAGCAATTAGTGGAAAAAATTCACGTAATTTTGAAAATTGGTACAGAAGTTTTTTGAGTTGCCCTGACGAATATACTAAAGGTTTTTAATTTTTCGCTAATAACTCAAAAACCATTATGCGTTACGAAAATAAAGTAGGCAAAATGTTCTTCTAAAAGGGCCGTGTGAATGCCTTAGAAGATCAGGTAGATTGAATGTAAAACAAAGCATATTTTTTTCTAATTTTGAAATATAATTTATATCTTTTCAACACTGACTGACGTTTCAGAAAGCCAGTTTACATAACCAGTTACGAAGTAAAGAAAATAGTATATTGCGTCATAAGGGAAGATATAGGCATATTACATCCCGAAAGTCGAGGGATGTAATATGCCGTTAGATTCCCGTAGTGCACAAACTATTTCGTATCCTTAAGAAGAATGTATTAAATAAAAAAGTTAATTTTATAATGTAAAACACAAAAGTGTGTCATTTTCCTATTCACTACTGAAACCATGGGAACAGGTAATAAAATACCTAATAAATAATTTAGAATTCTGATAGTGCTGACAGTTTTGGTTTTATAATTAACACGAAATATAATTATGAAAAATGATAGTGATCTTTCAAATACTCCAATGGAATTGTTAGAAGTAGCAAATTCAGCATATAATAATTTATTACCTTCCAAATTAAAATCAAGATATGTGAAACATTACGACATATTATTCAAATGGAAAAAAGAAGAAAGTTAAGAAAACTTCTGAAAAGGTTTTTTAGGATACTATCAAAAATATCGAAAATATCACGTTGGAGTGAGATTTCTATACTAAAGATGTCTGCATAATTAAAGAAAATGTCGACATTAGAATATACATACGTACCAAAGAAATTCAGACATTTACAGAAGAAGAAAATAATATTTTGTATTTATATAAAATTAATTGTGACAATGAAGTTCTTATAACTTTTAAAGTAACCGTCATTCCAAAAGAATTTTTGACTTATAACCACAGAATAGTTATATATAGAAGCGACAGTAAGACAGAGAAACGAAAATTAGAGAGAGAGATGGGGAATGTCAATAAATTTAAAGGGTTCCTATTTTAAACGTTAAAATAGGAAAGTTTTGTTAACATCTTCATGGTTCGTTTTTCTGTTTGTTAATCATTAACACGCCTAGAAATTTTTCAATAACGGGACAGTAATAAAAATAAGGAAATACAGAATTCGATTTCTAATAAGCAATAAATATATTATCACTTTGATAAAAGTTAGGAAAAATATTTATCAAAAAGAAATTACCAATTTGTAAAATTCTGTATATGTAAGACAGAATATTTTATGTTATGGAATATAGTCATATGAATTTTAAATCTAATAAAAAGAAATAGAAAATTGTGCTTATTGATGAACTTATTATATTTACTTATTATAAAATAGTTTATCATTCCAATAAAATTTTAAACTTCGAGCGTAAATTAGCCAACAATTTAAAAGTACACAATGATCCAAGGTAGTGATGGGTCACTGGTAATTTCCCGTCAGGAATATTTTTATTTCATGGAAAACCCGTTTCCATTTTAGAATTTTATATATGGGTGAATTCCTAGAAGCAAGTAGAGAAATTCCCGGGACTGAGGGAAATTCCCGGGAATAAGAAGGGAAATTCCCAATAATAAATTTAACGCAGGTGTAGCTTTACCGACATGGTCTAACCAGTCCCGACTAATTTCAATTAGTGTTAATATTCTAATAACTTTAAAATATTATGACAATAAGTGGAAAACGGAATTTTTTTAAATTAATTCTTAATAATTTTACCTACATCAACACCATCATATATAATATTTTTAGTGGTAGTAAAGATTATGACATATTTGTTGTTTAATTTTTATGATTATGGTTTGCCTTTGATTTTTATGACTGAATTTATCGTTAATTTTCCATGGATTCGGAAAAGTGAATTTGTTTTCATAACGAAAATTGTGCCGTTACGAAACGTCAGTCAATTTTAAAAGTAATAGTTTATGAGTTTATGTGTCAAAATCAGAAAAAAAAGGATCTTCTCAAAATCAGAAAAAACCTTGTATGAAACATATTGTCAGAAAATGTAATTTTTTGTAACTTGTATGATTTTGCAAATATCCCACCTTTACATTAAATAACGCATTTTTTAATTTGTTATATAAATAGCTCATACAACTACAAAATATTTGCGGGCTAGGATGTATATAATGTCGATTTTTCGGGTACGCCGGTTTCATAAGCCTGTGGGTGGTTGATTGGCTCCAAATTTTGAATATTTTTTTTATGAAACCCGTTGTATGTTATTTACTTTTATCGTTAGCCTGTCGACGTACTACATTACCTTCAAAATAGATTATTTGTCTTGAAATATATAGCATTTTACATAAAGTCAAAGGGAAAAATAATGAAAAATCTCAGTTTGACTTGAATGACCATAAAAACACAGTTTATTTGTTTTCTATTCAATAAAATCTGTTTGCCGTGTGCGTATTAGTAACATGCGATATTTTAAGAAAAATCATTCATTTTGAAGTTATACATAGACTGGTTGACTTCTTCTATTATCACATATAATGTCCATCTATGCCATACAGTCAATGACATTATTTATTGCACTTATTATTTACACCTGGCCTTAGTTAGGGCCAAAATGACATTTTGATCCATATAATTTATGAAACCAGTTTGGGCCTTATTCTAGTTCTGATAGCGAGTCGCTATGACAGCCAGTCGGTGTGTCTCACTACTACTATATATTTGCTACGTATTATATGGTAACGTATTAAAATTACATTGCTGTCAATAATAAAACGTCAAGTTAATCATATGATTAGTTAATCACGCCTTTTGCAACCAGGCCATATACGTGTTGTTTACGATGACGTAACTTAGTGACTAGGTCAAGCGACTTGCAAGCCACTGGTTATGAGCAATCACTATCCGTGGTCACTATTTTGTTTCGAGTCGCTATTTTTGAAATCATGTCTGACATCATGGATAAGTGCTCAAGACATCTAGTAGATGGTAGAAGTTAAATACAGCTATTCGAATTAAAATACACCTGACCCGTCAATAATAGTCCACAGACCTTGTCAGATTGAATTACTTTCACACTCTGAGATAGATGTATTTTAATATATCTAGACAGCGCCGTATCCAGGATTTCATTTCGGGAGGGGTTCTGGTTATAAGGTTATATATATATATATATATATATATATATATATATATATATATATATGTCTTTTAGCCATATCCGTATTCGCATTCGCTGTACGCACTATAAAAAATACAAGAAAAACACTTACGCGGAAGATCATTTGACCCAAAGACGAGAAATACTATAGTCAAAACATAAGGCTATTTGTTTTGTTCTCGGCAGGCCAGAAAGAGAAAATAGAGATAGTGATAAAAATCTTATTACTCCCGAGTCACTCGCGAGATGTCACTAAACGGTCGCGATACTCCCCTATTAGTCATGAGATATCACTGTATATAATAAAACTTGAACTTATTGAAAAAAGCAGATTTAATGGTAAGAGTAAGCAACAAACGAAATTCAAAAACAACAACAACGAAACATCTGCGGCAAAACCTTTCGGAAAAATACAACACTTCTGTTAGTAGCGTCAGTGTTTGCAAACAAACAAAAGAATGAACCATAGTGACATCTCGTGACTAATAGGGGAATATCACGTTCATATAATGACATTTCGCGAGTGACTCGGGAGTAACAAGATTTCTAGCTCTATTTCTATTTTTTCTTTCTGGCCTATCGTGAACAAAATATTCAATAGAGGAAACATAGCACATTTTGTGTCTATAGTAATATTTGTCCCTTCTCACTTCAGACTTGATATGCTCTGTGCTCTGTCCCATGCTAACTTCAGACTGATCTATATAATGCAGAGCGCTGTGTGCATTTCTAGTTTGAAAAAGAATGACAACACTCACGAACAATAGAAAATAACAATAAAAGCAATAACAATTACAAGTAAAATAATAAAATACAACAATGACACAGTTAATTGCTATATGCATCAAAACCCGCAAATACGAAATACAAAATAGCAACAGGTTTTTTAAATTTTATTTTACATTTCGGAGGGGGTTTGAACCCCCAAATCCCCCCCCTTGAATACGGCCTTGTATCTAGATGAGTGATATCAACAGTTCATAATTCTGCTTTGTTCCGCTATGGCGTTAAATGTGACATTAGCAATCTGAGCCATAAGAACCTTTGCTTTAATTAAAATCAGAAATTATGTAATCAAATTTCAGATATTTTTCTTGATTATTCTACATATGTCACATTCACCCAATCATATATCTTCATTTGGTGAAAGTACTATCAGAGAAATAGTTACAGTCAGTCGTAAATAAACATCAATATACACATCATATAATTCATACATCATATTAAAGCCTGAACATTCCTCTTGATATTGCTCTTAAACTATGGAGGCCAAAAAATGTTTTTTACATATATTATTCTTTATACATTATGCTTATAGACAGTACCTTTACAATTGTACATTTTACCATGATAATTTTTTATTTGACATAATTATAAATAATGTGTATTCAGGAAACTACTCATCGGTTATTTTTGTTTAATTGCTATTAAATTTAATTTTTACCACTAAACAATATAATTAGATAAATTATTTACTCTCAATGTAGTAATAACTAAACATATATCTTTTGTTTAAAATTTATTTTCTATTATTATAAACTTTAATGTAATAAAACAGCGTTGTATTTCACTTATTTCTTGTAATCGAATATTCGGTATTAAAATAAACTGAATAATAATAATCTTACGTATGTTCCCTTGTTTGAGCTACTTATATAAATATGTACATATGTGCCGCGTAACATGTATAATGGTATCTAGTACATTTCAAATCTCCGAAAAGTTCCGAACTCTATGTGTATGTTCTCCACTTTGCATCTCCTCACCCCTACCGTGATTGCGACGAGCGCGTATAAATATACGAATATAATTTAAAATACATATATAATAAATTAGAGATGGGAACGTAGCCGAATAATTATTCGATATTCCCTCTATTCGGTCATATTTTTACTATTCAATATTCGGTCTATTCGGCATATTTAATACCGAATATTCGGTTACAAGATATAAGTGAAGTACAACGCTGTTTTGTTGTTTTAAAATATATAAATATATACATAATAAATTTTCAACAAAACATATACATATACCTATTTAGTAATTATTAATGTATCTACAATAAGAATATATAATATTTCTAGTTACCTATATTGTTTGGCGGTAATTTTTTTTTTTTTAACTAAAATAATTAATTACTATAACAAAAAATAGGTTAAGCATTTCAGAATAAATACACTCCTCTCCGCAACGAGAATCACCAATCACGTTTTCAGATTGTACAAAAATATAGTATTCGCTAATGCCGAATATTTGTCCGAATATCCGCTTAAAATTTCGCCGAATATTCATGTTAGAAACTTTTGAATTTAAAATGCGCGCGTGAACTATGGTGAGCAGTATGGCTTAGGTTGGCAGCGAAGAGATAGGAGGAGAGATGGTTGTGAGATGATATAGATTGATAATGAATCGTTTATGTGTTTTGAATTGAGAGAATTAATCAAATATAATACAATTGAGTTGTGTAATAAAATTACCAATAATTCAGACGTGAGATTGTGAACGGAGATTGTGAACGGGAATTGAACGAGGATTGTGAGCGATATTGCGATTTTGAGAGCAAGTTTTGGAGAAACAAGAACAAAAAAAAGGCGCCGAGACGAAGAAGCAGCAAGACAGGAGCAAATGGTTAGTCAGTTACTAAATCGTTTAACCCCAGTTGAGAGTTCGACTGCTTTTCAACAAGAACAAGGTACGCGTTAATTTCACGTAATGCCTGGTATTACAAAAGAAATACATATCTTTGATGGTGAGGAAACGGGGGTTAAAGCAAAGCAAGATCTGAATCGTTTATGTTACAAACTGTGAGAAAGAAGGTACTGCACATTGGCTGGCAGCGAGAATGCAAGATATCAGAACATGGGCTGAATTCGAAAAGGCATTTAAGAAGACTTACGTTGGTGAGGAAAGCAAAACAGCACTTTGGAAAAGAATGCAGCAACGTATTCAGGGAAAAACGGAAAGTATTAACTCATTTTTTAATGAATGAACTCTGCCACGATTTTAAAATAGATTTTAAAGAAATAAAAGAGCAAATTCTAATCAGTATTCCAGAGATCTATGCTATCCAATATGCATTATGAAACAGATGACCTGTTTGTTGATCTACTAGAGACTGAACGAATTCAAACCGTCAGAGTAAATAAATTAGAACGAGCGGCGCTAAGAAGATTCCCGGTGTAGATGTAAAGGCTTCAGAAGAGAAACATGCCGCAAAAAAAAAACAAAAAAAACCTGCAGTGAAGACACCACAACAGTCAAGAGTGAAGACCGAAATACGATGTTACAACTGCCAAGCTAATGGGCATATTGCAAGAGATTGCACAGAGCCAAAGAAGGTGTTAAAGTGTATAAACTGCGAAAATGTCGGACACACGAAGAAATATTGTACCGTAGAACAAGGTAAGGTATTAACAATTAAAGAAAAGGGAAACATTGCGGAAAAATTCCTGAAGAACGTAGTATTATCCAGTTGCGTGATTACCACAGAGCTAATTGATTCAAGCAGCTCTGAATGCACCATAACGTCGACAATGGCAATCAAGAGTGGATCTCCTATAGAACCAACCACTATGAAACTCTATGGCTTTGGTAATGATTCGAGTGGAGTCGATGTACTAGGATCGATAACAGTTGACGTGAAAATCGATGACGTCTTAGCGAAGAATGTTTCAGTTCGCATAGAACCTGATAATGTACAACCAGTTCCGATGATAATGGGACATACATGGACTGAACTACCACACATCGCATATTTGAGAGTTAGCCCATGGTTTCTTCCAAGTACCGCTATCTGTGCAAGCTCAACAAAAAACAGCTTTTGTGACCCCAGATGAGGTCGGGATGTTCATAAGAATGGTATTCGGATTGAAAACTTCACCATACGAATTTACTAGATTAATGAACCATGTGTTGGGAACACTCAAGAATCGCATAGTGTTGTGCTATGTAGATTACCTACTGATACTAGCACGGAATTGAGAGGATTTGATAGACCGATTAAAACAAGTTTTTGAAATTGAAGAAATGTAAATTTCGAAATAAAAAGATTGAATATTGGGGATTCGTAATTTCAAATGGTAATTTGTCACTCAGTGAAACGAAGACTGGAGCGATAAGAAAATACTCAATACCAAGAAACATACAGGAAGTCAGAAGATTCCTAGGACTCACAGGGTACTTTAGGAGATTTATCCAGAATTATGCTGAAATATCTTCTCCACTTACCGATTTGTTGAAGAAAGATAATACATTTAAATGGGATATTATGCAACAAACAGAATTCGATGAATTGAACCCTAGAGCAGAAACAGGACTACACACAAAGGGACTGATGAAAAATGGCACCTAGTCTACGGTATTAGTAAAAGAACTTCAGAGGTTGAGCAAAAGTATCATTCAAGTAAGCTAGAACTTATGGCTATTGTGTGGGCTGTAGATAGACTAAGAAAGATTTTAATTGATATTCAATTAACTATTATCACAGACTGCCAAGCTATCGTGTATATGAATGCGATGAGGACTAAAAATTCACAAATTGCAAGATGGTGCATCTTACTACAAGAGTTTAATTGCGACATTATATACAGACCTGGTGAAAAGATACCCCATGTTGATGCTTTAAGTAAAGAACCTATGGAGGAAAGTAACGATGAAATGCAAATTCTAGACAGAAATATGTATTTGACGTTAAGCGAGGAAGATTTTATTCAACAGTTTAATATTCTGATCCAAAAACAAAACGATTAATAGATGTTTTACGAAAATAACCTGACGAAAGGGATAAGACAGAGTGAAATGATTGTGAACATTACGTATTAGAAAATGAAAGATTGTTCAGAATTGTCAAGGAAAACCAAAATAAAAGAAAATTGTATGTTATACCAAATAGTATGAGAAAAAGTATGGTAATTAAATTCCATAACCAAATGGGACATTATAGTTTTGACAAAACAGTCAAGAAAATAATGAAACACTATTGGTTCTCTAGCATGAGAAGGTATGTAAAACAGCACATTATAATGTGTCTTGAATGCATCGTTAACAAAAATCGAACGAGAAAACAACCTGGAGAATTACATCCTATATCATCCAGAAGACGACCATTCGACATTGTGCATTTAGACCACGTTGAACCATTTGTGAAGAGCTATAAGATGAATTCGTATATCATGGTAGCGATAGATAATATAACAAAGTTTACTAACCTATTTGATGTACCTAACACGTCATCCAGGTATGTATTAAAATCACTAAGAAAAATGATCCTTATTTTCGGAGCACCAGGGAGATTCATAACGGATCGTGGGTTATGCTTTACATCCAAGGAGTTCTCAGAATTTTGTGTAGCAAACGGAGTACATCACACTTTGAATTCAAGTCGTCACCCGCCAGCAAACGGGAGAGAGAAGTAATTAAGTATTGGTACCCATGGTTGCAAGTATGATTGAAGATACTGAGCATCGTGATTGGGATTCGCACTTTGAAGTAGTTCAAAGAAATCTCAACTCTATTGTTAGTTTACAGAAAGTATAATTATTATATATATATAAAGTAAGATTTGAAGGAGTAATGAAGTTGTTAACACCCAATGAAATGGGCAACTATATTCAGCCAAACAAACCGCAGTCGGAAGTCAGAGAGAGTATAATATCCAATCAAAACAGGCCAAACAGCGATACGACAAGAAGAAATTTTAAGGTATAAATTATGATTTGGGAGAGATTGTATTCATGAATCTTGTACCCGAATACACAGGCGAACCACAGAAGACTCAAGCAAAATATCGCGGGCCATTAGTAATAATTGATGTGTTACCAGGTGATACATATCGAGTAGCCCAAATTGATAAAGTCAGAGAAGAAAATATGTGACAACAGCGCATGTTACAGCACTAAAGTCATATACACAAAAAAAAGGATTACCCATCAGAGGAAGAAGCTGAAGATGAAGACCCAACAACCGAAGACAAGACTGCGTCAGAAGATGAAGCTGAAGGTTGAAGACCCAGCAACCGAAGACAAGATTGTGTTAGAAGAAGCTGAAGATCCAGCAATAGAAAATAAGAATACGCCAAAAGAAGACCAAGAGCCAACCCCAATAACTCCTACCCACCAAGTGAAACAGAGACCCATAGACCGAAGAAATGTCTACAATAGCAAATTGAGGACAATTTGTTTATCAGGATGCCCAAGTGTTAGAAACTTTTGAATTTAAAATGATTGGCAGCGAAGAGAGAGGATGAGATGAGGGAGAGATGGTTGTGAGATGATATAGATTGGTAATGAATCGTTTTTTTGTATTGAGAGAATTAAACAAATATAATACAATTGACCTGTGTTACCAATATTCGTTATTCGGCTGAACTGCTATTCGTCACATCACTATTATAAATGTAAGTCATGTATAATTTTGGTTTTTTTTTATCTATAAATATGATTAAAAATGTGCAATTTATTCAAATATTCATATTCAAAACCGACATCACTAATAATAAATGAAATGCTGTCTGTTTGTTTTTGCTTTTATATGAACAATATTATGACCTTTTGTTATTTATGTTTGTACAATTCTTTTCCAAGGTATATTTTTAATATTCTAAAGTTTCAAAATAATAGCACAAAACGTTTATTAGTAATTTAAAGGTAAACTTCCTCAATTCGAATTTATATAAAAAATGCTTACTTTTTATATATTTATTCTCTTATTAATGACATTACATAAAAAATCATTATCGTCCATAGATATTAAGAAAAGAATGATGATCATTTTAAAATATACCGTAATTTTTTGTATGGGTTATTAAATTATAGAAAATATTCACGTTGAAAGTGAACTGACTATAATTATTTCTTCGATAGTAGGCAGCTTAAAAATAAATAAATTATAAAACCACAGTAGTATTGTTATGGTTACATTTGATTGATATGAAAAAATCTTGTTTATGGAAAAAATATGTTTCAAATGTAGTCTTTCGTAAAATAATCCAACAAATATAATTGGAGCTACTAATTTAATCGCTAATATTTATTTATAATTCCTGTAAAAGGATCGACAAATCGGGTCAAAAATGATTCTTAAATCACTCCAGCTTCGCTTTCGTGAACTAAATGTCGTTTTTAACACTCATTTGGCTGTTACTACGCTAAAACTATTCGTAAAATTTAATGAGAAATTCATGGCTCTTATTATATTGTTTATGAAAAAATTAGTACAATATTTAGTACTTAAGGTTTATGGCTCTATTGTAATCTATTCCACACAAGTATTTGTGTATTTATAAATAATACAAAACATGTATATTTGCACGCTGCTTTGGACATCCGTAAGGTTACGTATGCAATGTGTTGTCAGTCGACGCTTCTCTCCCTTTGCATAAAGATGATCCGTACTGGCACATTGCTGATTCCAACGTCGTGTACTTCAAGCCCCCCGTGTTCATCAGTCGCCAGTACCAGAGCTCGGAGGACACCAACTCCAATCCTAGTCTACGCACTAACACTGCTCTCAATAAACTCTAATTTATTTGATTTACTAACAAGAGGTTTGTTCGAATATGTAGTTCGCGAACGAGTACGCATGCGCTTTTGATTGAAAGCTTTTTAGTTTGAAATTCTGAATACTGCCAGTTTTCCGTTCGGGACATTGTATGTGTGTTGCAATAAACTGTCAGAATTGATAGGGAAATTTGTTAGCGAACGTTACTGATACAGGTTGTTTACGGCTTTCTTATTTTACATTGGGTGATACGACATATAAAAAGAAAACAAAAAGACACCTTCGTAACAGTTTTATGATAAAAGAGATATTATTTATTTTAAGTTTATTTAAGAGGGCGATGCAATAATGTTAGGGGCTGTATTTAAACTACATAATGCTTCAAAGGGGCAAGGGGATCCAGAGGGGATGAGGGTTTTAATGCTGTGTTGCGTAACGATAAAAAATAATTTTTAAAATATTTTTAAACTTGCTTTTCACATTGGAGTAAAAAACGTTGGATGGGTTTATATAAAAGAGAAAAGAGGGGTTATCAAAGTACTGTGTTACGTACTATTTTTGCGTTACAAAGGGGGAGGAGTATCAAAATGTTCCGGTACGAAATTTAGCAACGATCCCTTAGAAAAAGGTGTAGTAACCTGTGAACTAACAAATTTCATTAATTTTTTTAATTTGTTTATCCATCGGTTGGAGTTTGTACTGTCAATTGTTAATTGGTTATTACTTGTGTAAAAGGTGAACGATGAAACAACTAAAAAAATGCTTCTTTTATTATAAAACTTTCACTAAGATGTTCTATTTTTTTTCCTTTTTTTTATTTGTGGTATCACCCATTAAAAACAATTAGACCATAAATACCTGTATATTGCCAATACATCTTTCTCTTTTTTAAAACTGCTATCTGCCTGTCATTTATTTCAAATTTTTCATAATTTTTTCCAACAGTATTAAATTGCCTTTCTAAACATTGCAAATCGATTGCAGTGCTAGAGTAGACGCAAAATCTCGTGGCCCTGCGCGCAAAGCGAAATTCATCATTGTAGGCCGGCCACTGACTATTGTACAACACAAAAACATTGAGTTGTAAAATTTCTCATTTATCTTGTAGCGTTCGTACAGTGCAGGTCTCTAGAGTTGTTATTGATGTATTTTGTTTTTTAATTTTGTATGTGACAAGTTATTCAACTTAATAGATAAATAAAATAAATTGACCAACGTTTTTAAATTAGTTAATAAAATATGCCTCCCACCAGTTTTTCTATCTAAAATAACCCCCCCATGCGCGGAGTTGTGCCACGAGATTTTGCGTTTACTCTAGCGTGTCCTATCCTTTAGCTTATAACAATGTATTGTGAAACAGTATAGTCCATTCAGTAACTAGGTAAAGTTTGTACCTATATATGTTTATCTCCATAAGAATATCACTGATAGTCTCTTCTATTATATCTAAATTTATGAATTTTACTACATTATTTTATCTTGTTTTGGTTACTTTCATATGTGGTTATTTGGAAATTTTATAAATGAAACTGTCATATTTGTAGAAATAATTATTAACGAGAGTAAAGTAAAAGCGATGTATGAGAATGTGAGTATATTTATGTCTTATGTTTATAAATGTTGTAGGTGTTGTGATCCGCCCACTATCTCACCAGAAAGCAGACGAAGAAGAATCTAAGACGAACGTCGATGACAATTTTTGGATTATACATAAAGCTGAATAAGTCTTATTATATATTTTATATGTACAATTTATATATTTGTAGAATAAATATCATTTCATTTATTAAACCTTCTGAGAAGATATAATTAAATCCATTTTTCCGAATGACTATGACTCGTGTTCCGGACAGGTATACTCATAGTCAGCTTAATCAGCAAAGATGGCCGTTGCTATTTTGCCGACTTAAAAACACCAATCATAGATCCCAGAAAATGTGACAAGCTATAAAAAGATGTTTTCTATCTTATTACACTTTCCTCCCTTTAAAACATAAATATATCGTTTGACCCCGATATATTTATTTCCAAGAGGAATACTGTCTTTCATAAACGTAAACGAAACCTAAGAAAAAACAATAACAAGTATTAAACAATGACGAACAACTTACTACAGTTGGACAAATACATATCACAAAGTCCCAATATCGAATTTACAAATATAAACAATACAAACTTCGTCAAATGACTAAAAACAAATTCGTAAATTATCATGAATTATTTATCTAATCCTTAAACTATTCACTAACACTTAGTTGAATGTCATTAAATCACACTTAGGAGCAGACCAATTAATACAGGGTGGGTGGGGGTTTCTCGCACCATTGCGGTCTCCTTCCGAACACAATAAAATATTTGGTTGCAGAATGTTTTGTTGGCACTACAGTATCACATAACACAGGGCTGGGATCAATAAAATGGAGATAAGCTACTGCACTGGCTTCTTCGTTCTTTCATTTCCTTGTTTCTTCTTCTTCCGTGTACTCCTCGTGTTAGTCAATATCCTGGTCTTCTGTTGTTATATCCCTGCTAATCGAGACTTCCTCAAAGTGTTCCCATTATCTGGTCTTCCATCGGAGTTACCCTCCTGAATGTTTCATCCGATCGGTTAATCTTCCTCTTACCTCCGGTAGCTGTATATCTCCATCCATAAACTTGGTAGAGATAGTAGCCAACTCTTCCTCTTCTCTCGGATTGTACTAAACAAATGGGCTTAGAAATTTTTTAGCGGAAATTTGTACAACTTTAAATCTAGCATAGGAAATCAGTATTTTTATATAAAAGATCAAAGGTTCCGCCTCAGAAAGTTGTTACGGTCTATATATTTACTGTGGTTAAGAATTACTATTCGCAAAGGGAATTACCGTTGGCGTCGCTATGTGCATATACAGGGTGAGTCACCGAAATGCCCGTCTTCGATATTTCCCTCGTCGTTAGAAATAACGTAAAATTATTTTCACATATACAGAATGTTGCATTACGGCTCGGCGAAAATTGTTTGCCTTTTTTTAAATGGAACACCCTATATATTTTTATATTTTTTCAAGTGTATTTCATTCCCCTATACGGACATATAAATTTTGTTTTAGTTTTCCACGGCGTTGCCAAGTTATTCCGTTTATTCTCTAAAAAAAAACCAAATACACGCATTGCTTTATAATAACGTACTGAAGTTAGTTAGGGGGAGTTAGCTGGGTAAGCGCACCTACCTGTCAAGATTTTCAAAATTTATGCGCCTTTTCAGTCATTTTATTAAATTTATTAATATAGTTTTTTAATGGAAGGAATATTCGACTGTAGAGAATGATGAGGATTGTAATATTCGGGTATTCAGTCAAAAAAATCTTTATTTTCTATAAAGCCAACGTTTCGACACCACTTGTGTCTTCTTCAGGGCTAATAGATGTTGTTTTAATTGTTAGTGATAATATAAAATGTATATGAATATAAAATAAATTCTGTTATTACAGAAAAGTCGTCAAAAATTTTGTTAAAATTTCGAAACACGCCAAAAAATTTTAACAAAATTTTTGACGACTTTTCTGTAATAACAGAATTTATTTTACATTCATATACATTTTATATTATCACTAACAATTAAAACAACATCTATTAGCCCTGAAGAAGACACAAGTGGTGTCGAAACGTTGACTTTATAGAAAATAAAGATTTTTTTGACTGAATACCCGAATATTACAATTTTCATAGTTTTTTAAATTCACCTGAAAAAAATATTTCTCAAATGTGACATGTCTCATTCTAATACATTTTAATATGCTAATTTCAACAAATAATAGTATTTAATAGTAAGATTTGTAAATTTGACTTTTAATTACATATTTTTTACTTTATTTTAGTTAAATAATTGTATTTCTATTACTAATATACAGATTCATTTTATTTTGTCCACTAATACGCATTTTTGAATTCAGAATAAAATTCTCTACAAAATAAGTAAATAAGAAATATATAGTCCAATTTAAAATAAGAAAGTTGGCCCTACAATTTAAAAACTACTGATTAAAAAGAAAATTATACTCATTGATCTGGTCTTTTAATACAGAAATTTGCTAATTTAACCGATTTCGTAGCTTTTATGGTTTTCAAGATAGCAATAGTGGTCAAAGTAAAATGAACATCTGTAAATTAAAATTTATAGTTTACATTAAATAAATTATGTATTTATTTGGCGCCTTTTACTAAAGAAAACCCCCCTGTGGATTTTTCTAGTTACGCCACTGTTTTTACGCGTTGCAATATTTCACGTTGCGTTGTTCCTCTATATACTAAGTATAATATATATATATATATATATATATATATATATATATATATATATATATATACTCTTTGTTTTAAGTTAATTACTACTCGTGGCGCGAAAAATACAATAAGCGACTCAGAATGTAAGATACCTAAACTCAGTCTTCTTGCAGCTTAAACAATTTAGTCTATTATTAATATTCGTATTCGAAATTTTGTCCAAAAATGTTAAATAAAAAAAAAGAACTTTTGAAATAAAAAATACAAATGTCCATTTTTATGTATTTTTGTTTATTAATGCTATCAGAACGGTTCATACTTATATAATTATCGCTATTAAAATAATAAGATACATATCTGTAATAATTACCACTTTACCAAACACACAAATAATTATATAAAGACGAAGTACTTTGACCCTGTCCTTCAATTTATCTCTTGCTTGTTTTCAATTCGTCTTACTGCAGTCATACATGTATCATCCTACAGTTAACATTTCTTGTTGATGTGAGCTTTACAAATTGTTTCTGTATTTATTTATGACATAGACGAAAAACTTGGTGAGTATTATAAAATATTATTTTATTAAGAACTATTATATAATATATTCTCATAAATGCGTACTTTATCTGCATTGCCATATATCTATAACACCTCACAATTTTATATATATATATATATATATATATATATATATATATATATATATATATATATATACCGGGTGTCCCAGCTCGACCGCCACATGGTAGTTTTACATGGGAGATCAGTTAATTATGAATAGTATCTCCCCAGTGCAAGATATTAACTTGAAATTTTGTATACTTATTACTTATCAGAGAATATTAATTCTATGGATCACAATTATTTGAAATATGCAATTTCGTCTGCAGGGCGAGAATTATTAAATTTAAAATCTAATATTTTCGTTCAAAATCAGACAGCCATGGAAATAAAAGAAAATATTTATCTGACAGTTTAGTGAAGTATCACTGATTTTAATTATTATTCCCTGTATTTTAACACTATTTAAATTGAATTTAGTTTCTTTTTGTTAAATAATATACCAATGTTACAAAAATATAGATATTTACAGTCGCATGTCATTAACTGTCAGAACTGTCCCATAGATATTTTCTTTTATTTCCATGGCTGACTGATTTTGAACGAAAATGTCAGATTTTATAATTTAATATATCTCGTCTTGCAGACGAAATTACATATTTCAAATAACTGTAATCCAAAGAAATATATTCCCCAATAAGCATACAAAATTTCAAGTTAATATCTTGCATTGGGGAGATACTATTCATAATTAACTAATTTCCTATGTAAATCTCTCATGTGTCGGTCGAGCTGGGACACCCGGTATATACCGGGTGTAGAATTGGAAAGTGGCGCATAGCGATTTCAATGTTATTTTTTTTCAACTGCTGTATCTCTTTACCTAATCAGTTTAGCGCAAAAAGCGTAAGAGTACTAGTTGTTCTAAAATTAAAAAGGTATCCTATAAAGTCAACTTACTTTCATAATTATTCATATTTAACGATTTATTAATAAAATAAAATTTAAAGTTTTTTAGAAAAAAAAATTAAGATTGCCTTGATAAATGAAAAAAATTTTTGAATAAATTATTGACAGTGACAATTACTTGTCATAGAAAATTTTGATTGACTCTGAAAATGGCAAATTTGACTACCCAAGAGAAAATGCAATGCTTGGAATGGTATTTGTGTAGTAACAGTCACTATAAGGTCTATAATTAACAGAAATTATTCAAAAATTAAATGTCACTATGACTAATTTTCAAAATTTGTTTCATTTATCAAGGCAGTCTTATTTTTTTTCTAAAAAACCTTAAATTTTATTTAATTAATAAATCGTTAAATATGAATAATTATGGAAGTAAGTTGACTTTATAGGATGCCTTTTTTAATTTCAGAACAACTTATACTCTTACGCTTTTTGCGCTAAAATGATTAGGTAAAGAGATATAGCAGTTGAAAAAAAATAACATTGAAATCGCTATGCGCCACTTTCCATTTCTACACCCGGTATATATATATATATATATATATATATATATATATATATATATATATATATATATATATAGGGTGGTTTTGAAGTTAATGTAAGTAGTATGACATGCATAGATTACGAACAAGAAAGTTTATTTTTTAAATTCGCATATTCAATGATAGTTTTCATGAAACTAAAATTTTTGGTACCACTGGTCCACTGGCAAGGCATTTGTATTCTTCTGTAAATAAAAACATAATTTTCGTTAAAAATACTATTTAATTTAATTATTAAGAAAATATCTTATACAACTAATTTTGAATGTATTTTTGATATCATATTTTCATGAAATATTAATTAAACCGGCAGTAAAAAAAGTTTCCTTAAAAAAAGTCGAATTTTCTTTTTTGAATTTTAAAAAAATCTTTCTGTTTCGTAATCTGCACATGTCTTACTAATTACCTTTAAATTTATGACATCAATGTGTGTGTGGTACTTTATTTTTAATAAATACAAGCGAGCATACAAGAAATAAATACAACATTTATATCTTTTCTTTTTGACTTTTTAATTTTTCTTGTACCAGATTCATATTTCCTTTTATTTAGATTAATTTAAGGGCTAATATATTTAAGAATGAGTAATTTGCACAAACTCATAGTAAATTTATAAATATCTTCTCTACCTGAGAAAAGAAGAATTTGTGTGGTGATGAAGTGTGATGTTATGAAGTGAGGCGCATTTCTAGACATTAGACCGGTTGACAGAGATCACAAGGTAGGATGTTAGGTTGACTGTGAGGCACAAAATAAGTATACACAGAAGCGACACTCCATGTTGGTACCTTTGATGTTGCCGTATTCCGTTCTATGACCTTGAAGCGTTGGGGATCTTTAAATTTGTTCACTAATTACACGCGAAATTTAAATTTTCCTTTGAATGATAAAAGAATTTTTTAAATGTAAAAATAATGGCTGGTATTCTGAGCTCCCGACTAAAGTTCGTGACTAAGGGCGTGTAACTAGTCGCCGACTATCTTATTTAGTCGGTTGTCAATTCTTAGCCACGCGACTAAGTCCGACTAAGTAGTCATTTCTAATATGTTGTTTGTGACAAAACAAAAAGTTATGTTAACTGACATTTCAAACAAGAGTACTATAGTCAAACCGGAGAAGGAGAAGACTCACGTCATCAATTGAATTATGTACTTTTAGAGAACAGCTAATGCCCTTCAATTTACTAAATGCACTTATTTACTATCGTTTCCGTCACAAATTAACTGTGATGACGCCGACAGACTTCGAGAGGTTGTGGTTATTAATTTGTCAACTGTCACTTGAAGAAATAGGTTATAGTAAGTTATGCAACATGCACTGCACTTTTATTCTAAAAAAAATCATTATCCCATATATTCATAGTAGTACATGACGTCATTACTTTAGTAATATTTTTGATGACGTGAGTCTTCTCCTTCTCCGGTTTGACTATACCTTATTTAATTTTCCGACTAAATTTTAGTGCATTGTCTAACTTAGTCGGGCTTAATCACCTGCTTAAAATGACCTAGTCTCTAGTATATATACAGGGTGTAAATAAAACTAGGGAACGCGATTTTTCTTGGAAGTTATAAGAGATACAAAGAAATCTTTCAAATAAAATTGTTAGTGTTTTTAGTAAGCTACATAAATTAATGTAAATCAGAAAAAATATATTTTAATTTTCGGAGATATACCTATTTTTGACTTTTTTTAAATGGTACGCCCTGTATATTTTTATACTATTTAGTACGAAATAATTTTTGCTTTAAAAAAGTTTCATAAGTTATACCTTCTAAACTTAATAGTATTCGAGATATTGAAGAAAATATTAATATAGTTTTACTCGAAATTAAAGCTGGCTATGAACACAAAATTATTGAATTACGATACATTTTAATTTACAAATGTACATCAAATTCTTCAAATTCTCGTTAATTGAGTATTCTTCCATTTTTACAACAAATAATAGTCTAAGTTATCAATCTTTTCACAAACTTATAACAATAAACTAATACAAATGTCAAATTTTCTGGTACAATAAACGGCCGGGAGGAGAGTAAATCGTTATGGTTGGAATTAGTCACAAAATTGAATTCGTTAGGGTATGGTGAAAAATCTGTAGAAGATTCTTCTTCGGATATTATATTCACGAATATTTTGTCTTCTTTCTTCCTCTTCTACTTGTTGTAAAATGAATATTTGCACGGGTAACATCTACTTATAATTAAATATAGGGACATAAATGATTTGTAACATAAATATATTTAAAATGATTACCTTCTTTGTTCAAAATATAATTTTTTAAAACGTCTTTTTGATCTGTCAGGTTGACACATTCGTAATTGACGCGCGAACATTCGGAAAATGGTCAATGTTTACTGAAAAGGTAGTAGCATTTCCGAAAACACACGAAGTACAATTCTACTGTCGCTTGCGACATGGCATGCTACCAAATATGATTTCGACTCGCTTATTTTGTTTGACATTAGAACTATAGAATTCTATTTGGCGTGATCCCTACACAGGGTCGTCTATTCATATGTATGCACGCAAAAAAAGTAGATATTTGCCGGTCAAGACCTACAAAATCTCACTATTCTCTAGTGAAGTAAAAACAGTTCGTGTGCGGACTAACAGATGGCGTCTAGTATACTAGAAATAACTACCAGAATAAAATATATGAACGTGCTTTTAAAATATTTTAACTTTAGATAATTTTGATACTTACATTAGATTCCAGGTATTTTTATTATATATTTTGTGTTAGCATTTATTATTTATGTAATTATTTTCAATTCCCGTCAGGAAAAGGAAATGTATTTAGTTTTTCACAATCGGTACTGAATAGGCGTAAAACAAAAAAAAAACAATAAAGTTGTAACTTGTAATTAGAAACCAATATATGTCAAAAAATCAAATAAAGTAAATCCTCATCCTATCTAATTCTTTACAACCGAAAGTTCTTTTATTCCGAACATTTTGTAAATAATAGGACAAAATTGCTAACCTTTTTTATATATCAAAATTGATTTTTTCTTTTTTGTTTTAATGTTGTTATTTTATTATATTGTTTTATTGTGTAGGACAAATTGGGTGGGCTATATGGCAGTAAAGTTGTTTTCTGGTCCTCAAGAAGTACGAGAATTATTAAACTTTTATCTTGCATCTTTGTCGTATGCACAAGGCATAGATGAGACTTTATTCGCTATCTCATTATCGTACTTGCTAGAGAGAGGTAACTACATATGCTATCGGCTTCTAACTAATGACAAAAATGAAATACAAATTGTTGTGTAATCGCGGTAACGGATATAATTGAAATATTTAAAAAAAAATGACATTTAAATCATTCCTGCCATTTATAAAGGTGATTTTGGCGTCGACAACTTGTGCTTCATTGTGTGTTGCTGTTTTCTGTAGTTTTTTTACAACACTTATCGTAAATATAATCGATTTTTGTATTTGTATATAATACTGTCAGTTTTGATATTTATTTACTTCGGAAATTACACTATTTTACTCAACAAGGTAATGTCATCAATTCCCCTTCTCCGTTCTCCCCTCAACGATTTGAGTGATATGGTTACAATTGATGACGAAGATCAACTGCGAGAAATAGATTGTATTTGTACTCTTATGTCAATAGTATTTTTTCGTGTCTATGTTTTGTAATAGTAAACCTTAATTAATTCAGTACATTTAACAGTGTTTAATTACTAAGATACCTGTAAACTTTTCATGGACACATGGAAAATCACTACATGGACATTGTCACATTTCAATGATATAAATTAATTTTCAAATTTGGGGAATTAATTGATTTATTATTTTTTTATAAAAAAAATATAGGTACCTATAGCTTGTCCAAAATAGAAAAGGACCTGTCTCGCGCATATAATGCAACAAACAAGTTGAAGGAGACGGCAACATAAATATACTTTTTTTCTAATGGTGTTCAATGTGCCGCACAGTACATACTAAACGTATCGTAGACCCATGCCTGGCCTACCAGAGACCCTGTGCAGTACTGGGTTATAGTAGCTATACCTGCCCCAAATAAACGTAGTTCAAAACTGCACTGATCCAATAAACTAGGGGCGTAAACCATAAATGGGAAAGCAATCTACCAGTGGTGTGGGATTATTTCAATAATAAATGGAATTTTTGTAAATATTTATATTTTAAAATGCGTAATGTTTATGAATAACAAAAGAAAATATCACATTTATGAACATCATAAAAAAAAACTCTAATTAAGTAGAGGTGAATGAATTACATCGGTTTGGTCACTAACAATATTTTCTTTTGAAATAACAGCTTCTTTAATCTTAGATTAAAATGCAGAGACGAATGAATTACATCGGTTTGATCATTGGCTATATTTTTCTTAGAAATAACAGCTTCTTTCATCTCTAGATATTCAAGCCAAATTATTGTTAATCCTTTTTCTGCTACCTATAAGATTACGAATCACCCTTTCCATAAATGATAATTACCTTATAATATAATAATTTCCTAATATAGTTTCCCCGTATGAACTAAGAACTAAGTACGCCACTGGTAAAAAACGCAATGGGGGTTACCTTCTCCCATTGGTTGCTCAAAATATGAACGAAAATGCGTCCTTCGCGCAGGTTCATTTCTATATTGGACGAGCTATAGCTATGAATGTTTTGTTTACCGAATTTTGACATATAAAAAATCAAACGACAAACATTTGTTTATTTTTTCTTTTTGCTATCGCTATTATTCAGAAATTGAATAAAAGTAAACATGAATTTATACGATTAAAATATATCATAATGTGCTTGTATTTAGTGTCATTTGATGCAGAATTTTTCTATCTTAGTATAAATAACCATTATTGGTAGTTAAAACGGGTGGGGGGGGGGGGGGTAGGGGTTTAGTGATGGGGCACGAGCCTGGAAAAACTTATTTCCATATTAATCTCCTATGTATACATTGAAAACAAAAAACACCCGGTATAATAGCCCTGGTCAGAAAAAGTTCAGCCCTGTCCATTATTTCGTTCTGGCTACGGCCCTACCTAACAGCACAAATAACTATTACTTAAAATTACTAGATATATTTTATTCAGCCAGTACGGTTGTGTGGTTGTGGCGTGTCTTGTCTGATCGTGTAGATAAGCAACATAGCCCGCCCTGTCCAATTGGATGGGTTGCCGCACAACGGCTCGGTGTGTGCTGGCCTTGCAGAGACTGTAGACTGACAACCTGCATCTCTAAAATGCAAGTAAAACATGTCACGAAACAAGTACTTCAGTTACTTGAGGCCTTGTTCCACATAGGAATGTTGTGCCATTGATGATGATGATGAGATATATTTTAAATAGAACTTTGTTTCTTGTTCACGCATAGTAAATAATGAGATTTAATCAACTTACTCACAAAGTAAGAAATATGGACGTACTTTATAGTATACACATATTATTAATTTTCAGATTACAATGGGATTGGTGGATCTTCTTTTTTATATTATTTCAATCTCCATAATAATTTGCACTACAATATATATTTACTTTAAACGGAAATTCGAGTTTTGGGAGAAACATAATGTCCCATACTTAACCCCGTCTATGCCTTTTGGAAATGCTAAATCTTTCATTCTTTTCCAAGAATCTTTTGGTGATCTTTTTATAAAACATTATACCGCACTTAAGAAGAAAACGTCCAGCTTTGGTGGCATATTCTTTTTTATTCTACCGAACGTAATACTTCTGGATCCAGAACTAATTAAAATGGTACTGACGAAAGACTTTTCCCATTTCCATGACCGAGCTGGTTTCATTGATGAAAAAAATGACCCACTTAGTGCTCATTTGGTTATGTTAAAAGGAGAAAAATGGAAGAACTCCAGAGCGAAGCTTACACCAACTTTCACATCAGGGAAAATGAAAATTATGTTTCATACTATATTAGACACTTGCAAGGAACTTAGCAACGTGCTCGATCAATACAAAAATAAACCTATTGATATGAAGGATATATTTGCACGTCAAGCCACCGACGTCATAGGATCATGTGCGTTTGGACTCGATTGTAATAGTCTCAAAGATCCTAATGCAGAATTCCGTGTGCAGGGGAAAAAAGTGTTTGAGACTGGAATCAAAAGATCTTTAATGCATGCAATATTGATATTTTCTCCCAGACTCTTCAAACTGCTAAAATTATCACTAACTGATAAAGAATTAGAACGCTTTTTCATGAAAGTATTAAAAGAAACAATAGACTATCGCGATAAAAACAATGTTCGAAGAAAAGATTTTCTGGATCTTCTGATCCGATTGAAAAATAAACAAAGTGTTCTAGATGAAGATAAAGACGTCACGGAAAGTGTAGAAGGAATTACATTTAATGAGTTAGCAGCCCATGCTTTTATATTCTTTGGTGCTGGGTTTGAAACGACTTCTTCAACGCTTAACTTTTGTTTTTTCGAACTTTGTCGAAATGAAAACATTCAAGAAAAGGCTAGAAAAGAAGTTTTATCTGTTTTAGATAAATATGAAGGAAACTTAACTTACGATGGCATCATGGAAATGAAGTATATTGACAAAATTTTTCAAGGTAAGTTCTATACATTTTCAGTATTAAATTAGAAATAAATTATTATTATTACATTTTTCTACGATCGTTGGCAAGAATCTAGCCGCACTACAAATTTCTTGCCACACTCTTAAAGAATTGTGTTTTAAATAATGTATTATATTAAAAATAATAGAATCTACAAATAAACAGTGCTATAGTATATTATTTTTTTATAAATTGTGTAACGTATCCTAATGAAATAAGTTGGGATGAGATAATAGAGGCCACACACCATGTCTTACGAATCCAAGACCTCTAGATAGTGGATGACTGAGCTTTAACCATCCACCTATAATCAGTTGGTTAGAGTCATAAGTACTTCAATTAATATTAAAAATAACTACTAGTTACTGACACATATTTTTTTGATTTACGAATATTTGAGCTTTGAGCTAACGAAAACGCAATAGCTACTTATGAAATAAGTAAATAAACAAAGATGATTATTTAACGCATGTCAAAATTATAATACGAGACGCAGGCAAGTTTTTTAAGAACACAAATTAGATAACCGTCTAATTTCCTTACGTGTTTCATATAATAAGAGCTAATTGCTTTTCTGTCCACTTTTTCTTTTATTATTTCATATATGACTTTACTGTAATGTTTCCTCTCACTGTATTTAAATAACTAAATGTAATAAATACATTATTAATATTTGTAAAGATATTAAGAACTAAGCATTCTATTTCCAATTTGATTTTGCGTGAAATAATGGAATTAGTAACCTATAATTAAACTTAGTAAAATAAATAGTCTCTTATTAAATGGATGTAGAAAATATGACGCGTCGTTTTCGATTTTATAGTAAACTAGAGTGACCATTCGTACTGATTTTGTCAGTACAGTACTGATTTTTAGACCCTTGTACTGATAAACAATTTGAAATACATTTTGTACTGATTTTTGACATACCGTACTGAATGTACTGATTTTCCATACTTTGTAACTATTTAATGATTGGCATTTATATATTTTTATACAATTTAAATATTAAATGAAATTTCTGCCACTGGTACTAATAACTTAAAAACATATTTGAAAAGAATTCCTAATTATAGGCGTTTAAAGTTTAGATCCCAGCGCCACTGCGGATAAAATTTGAAACCCTCCGGGAGACATTGCTGACAGCAGAGTGAATTAAATAACACGTAATATTGTTGTATATTATAAATTATTGTAATTTAATCTATTTTTTTTCTAAAAAAGCAATATAGGTTTATTTGTGTCATGCTATTCTTCTTATTTATTCGTTTATTTTTTGGGGTTTCAGGTTATGAATCAGCTTAATGCTGAACAAAATTTAAGGTTTCTTTAATGGAATACTTTAATTTTTATAAGAAAATAAAAATTCCAGAACTGTGTATGAAGGGGAAGAAGTTCTTAATGCCGGTCATATAATTTTATGCGGTATTTTGGCGTTTACAAATGAAGAGGTCAATCTATATGGATTATGTTTACAATCATCGGCTTTGAAATGATCACCGCATACTATTAAAGGAACATTTAAAATAATAAATTATCAGTGTATAGCGAAACATATGGTTTGTTCATGAAAAGCTGGTAAAGGTGGAAGATGCAAAAATATTTCTGCAATTTTGTTAAAATGTACCAGGTGTATTTCTGATTAAAAAATTTGATGTGCATAAAATTTGTACACACTTATCTCTAGATTTAGTGAAGCTTCCTTCGTCAAAATGTAAGGAGCACAATTTCATGAAAGGGCTCACTTTTTTCCAATTTTAAAAACGTTTATCTACACCTTTTTCCTATTGACCAATTAGGTCTTGTTAAAATTATTTTTCATTTGTACGATAGAATTAGCACTAGGAAATCGAAAAAAGAGTAAATCTGAGTTACGTTTTTTCCATGAATTGCACATTGGTACACAACAATGTAAATTTGACATATTTCAAAAGAAATATAGATGCAAAAGAATCAGAGAAATAATACGATAAAAGAAACGATAACCACACGAAAATTAGTCTTTAAATAGACTGTTTGGTATTATACCGAACTGATATATAATAATGAAGCACTAAAATTTGAAATTAAACAAGAGTAATAATTAAAATGTAGTCAAACGTAAGTTGTCAACATAGGTTATAAACTACGAATGTCTCTCGGAGGGTTTCTAAAATTCGCCACCAGATGGCATATCGCTGGGCTGGAAATCCCTATAGTAATAGCAATAGCAATAAATTAGAACAATAGTATTGATACAATTTTACCATTATTTGCCCAATAATACCATACAGAACACAGGTCTTGTACTAATTTCATATAAGAAATAAATGGTCACTCTATAGTAAACTGATTTTTTTCTCTCCAAGTTCTATGACACCTATTTTATTTATTTATTCTATTTGTTACTCTTCTTCGGTACATTAACGTATACAAATCTAAGACATTAAACAGAAATTTAAAATTATAAATAAACTGTGTATTTAGAACTTGTAAATATCACTCCGTCGTAAAGTCAATGTTTTATTAAAAGTACGTTAGGAATAATTAATAACCAGAATTATATTTAGTAGATATTACTCACAATTTAATCATAATAAGATTTATAATCAAATATTAATGAAATAAATTATTTTGTTTGATACACCAGTGGTCGTTGAAAGTAGAACCTCAAAAAATATCCACAAGTTGTTTATTATTTGTTATATTATTAGATATTTAATAACAACTGTGTCCTCTGCCCACCCTTACCTATACGCGAATGCATGGATTTTATTAGATTGCGTATGACATTTTCCGATATTTCTTTTTTGCTTTTCAACTGCAGTTCAAGGTTCTTCCAAATTTTGTAATAGTACCTGAATCCGCCGTACTGTTATTTCTAAACTATCCTAAAGATTTGCAATGGGCGACAATTCTGGCGAACGAACAAGTAATGCTATTCTTTGATTGTACTCTTCTCGCAACTTGTGATCTGGCGTTGTCCTGTTGGAATACGCCTAGCGAATAGAATTGAATTTGGAGATTAACTTCTGGTTTCAGGATCTCATGAAAGTATCGCCGACTATTTAAAGTAACAAATATACGAATTAAATTTAATTTATAATTGTAGGAAATTGCTTTTCCACACCATAATACACTAATACAGACCGCAATCCCTCTTTCACCACGAAACAATCTTACAAGAATCTGAGCGACTAAACCAAATGAAATTCAAGTGATCCTCATTTTGTTTCTTTTGTTGGATATTTAGTCTTCAACATTAAAATCCTTTCATATATTTCCGCTCTGATGCGGTGTACCACTAGCACCCCCGGTTTGCACGGTCACGTGATATACTGTAGTTCAGGTCAATGGGGAAGTTTAGCGTATTTTTTCTTATTTCATCAAGATTGCCCTCAACAGTGATATTCTACACTTTTATTTCACCCAATGATGCCTAGATTTCTCAAAAAATGTAATTTTATACAAAAATGGCGTCAGAGTGGCTCGCGGAGAAAGTATTGTCTATCTAAACCAGCGCGCGCTGGGTTCCCATGGCAACAGAGAAGCCTGTGGTGTAATGCCTCAAGATACAACCTACGTTCAAAAAGTCAGGTCTCACCATCCCTTCTGCGCAAGCGCATAACTCACATGTGACGTCAGAGTGGCTCGAAGATAAATCATTAATTATAAATATTGGCAACATAATTTTAACTTTCAATTACATTTTAAGTTATAATTATTCATATACTTACGACTAAAAGATATTTCACATGGAATTTCAACCACGCTAAACTTCCCCATTGTCTGTTGTTGCAACAAAAATTAAATTAAATTTTAGTATTTTATTTCATAACATATTCATCTTGCTACGAATGCAATATGTAGGTACAGAGGTAACAGTCGTCTAGAGTAGGCATGAAAATTAGTAGGACAGGCATTGCCTGCCCTGGCATGCCCCTAGGCCCTGAATGTTAATGTTTTGTGAGTGTAATAGTTATTTTTCAACATTTTATTTTATTCCAACAAATATATATCATTTTTTATGCTTATTTTTTTAATTAATACATTTTTGTACTTTAAGCTTTTATTCTTTATTGGGATTTATGTTATTTATGTTACAGATATTTATTTGTATTGCTTTTTAAATTAAGTTTTATTACTTATTACCAAAATAAAGTATCAATTATTAGCATACATGATATATTAATAGTATTATATTAATTATTCTAAATAATTATTAGATAATATTAGCATTTTATTTTTAATATTAGGATTTATTATTTACTGATTGTCGTGTCTATAAATTGTGATACATTTTTCACAGAGGTTCTTCGCAAATATCCCTCAATTCCAATTTTACATCGTGAATGCACCCAAGAATATAAAATGCCTGGAAGTCATTATATTGTGAAGAAAGGAATGCAAGTTATGATACCTGTAATAGCGTTGCACTACGACCCGGAATACTACCCAGATCCAGAAAAGTTCGAGCCTGAACGATTTTCCGATGAAAGAAAACAAAGCAGGCATCCATACACCTACTTACCGTTTGGAGAAGGGCCGAGAAACTGTATTGGTAAGAAAAAAAGCGTTTAGTGATGAAAATAAATAGGATATTGTCCGTTGTCCACTGAGAACATGGGAATTTTTAAACAAAAAGGAACTCATGATTGGGAAGTTAAACTGGATAGATCTGTTTACGAAATTAAAAATTTGTCATATGTATTTTAATTTTTGATTGGATATTAGATGTATTTAAGTATATTTCTCAACTTGTAGTAAGTGCCATTATTTTCAGTCGGAATTCTTGATGGCATGTTTTTAATAAATGGATTTTTACAGTCCGTTTTTACTATTTTTAGATGATCTCTAGAGACGTGAGTGAGAAAGTTTGTACGTTTATAAACATGTATACAAGTATGTATGTACTCGTACGTGTATTTGCATGTTTTTGTGCGTATGTTTTAGGTGTATATGTTATTGTTCATCTGTGGTGAAGGCTTGCTTTCGCTAATGGGGAAGTTTAGCGGAATTGAAATTACATATAAAATATTTTTTAATAGTAAATATATGAACAATTATAACATAAAATGTAGTTGAAAGTTAAAATTATGTTCCCATTTATTTATAATTAATGATTTATCATCGAATTTTGGGACGTCACAAGTGAACTATGCGTTTGCGTAGAAGGGCTTGTGAAACCTTTTTTTTTTTCGTAAGTCGTAGGTTGAGACAAAACTCTTGTTGCCATGGGAATCCAGCGCGCGCTGTTTCAGTTAGACGAAACATTCTCCGTCAACTTCTGTGACGTCATTTTTGTATAAAATTTCATTATTTGAGAAATCTAGACATCTTTGAATGAAATAAAATGTAGAATATCATTTTAAAAACAATATTGATATAATAAAATAATATAACAATAACAATTGGGCCTATTAATCGATTATTAATAGGCACCCGGTGAACAATGAGTGGAATACCTTCAACGCGATCCCCTTTAGCCTTCAAGAGTCGGTATTTCGCAACTGTGAGTGTGAGACTGCATGGGTATCTGATGTTGAATGGAGAATGTTTATATGTGAATATTTGATATAATGATGATGCATGAATCTACGTTTCCACCTCTTAACATAGTCTCAGTTTTAGTTTTAGTCATAACCTTTAGATGTTTGAGATATGTGAATGCAGTTGATCGTTTCCATCTTCTGTTTTAAACATAGTCGTAATCTTTGTCCTTATGCATAATCACCAAGTATAGTCGCCACCAGTCCATATAGGAGTGACGTCACTTCGAAGATTTTTATCATGCACATTCAAAGTAATATTTGTCTTTGTCTTACTCATTACAGTCGTATAAATCTATGACTTGAAGTTTATCTAAGGGGCGGGGCTTATTTGATTTTAAGGTAATGTTTATTTCTTTTAATTAATAATAACAATATTTATACTTAAAATATACTAATTTTATTTATTTTAGTAAAAATGCCGAGAAATATTATTAACAAACAGCACGTGTCAGCAGTTAATTTGAAATATTTTTGAGTTTTTTAAACTACGTCAATGTGACAGTTTTGTTATTTATTTTGTTTTACATTGTATATTTTTCAATATCCTATTTTATTGATTTTTAAGTGAAATTAAATTTCTTTTACTTCTTACTACTAATAATTATTAAAATTTAAATATTTAGAATGAAATATAATTATATTTAATAATCGTAGTGGCATCTGTGAAGCTTAATATTAACTAAAACGAAATCTTTATTTATACGAACATTCACATGACGATCGAGTGACGTCACTCCAATATAGGGCACGAGAGTAGCACCGTCGACTTTGCCCAAGCCTCTCAACTCATTTCACAGCATTCCAGTGGCGGAAATTTAAATAAAAGTCAAAATACACTCTTCCAGCGAAAACAAGTTGTATTTATACTGATTTAATGGTTACTGACATTGTTATAGGTACTATTTTACGTTTAATAAATCATTTAAAACTTACTAATAAAATTTGTTTTCGAATGTGGATATTGTCCATCTTATCTCACTTCAGACCATTCTATGATTGTCTCATTTCACATCATTCCATGATCCAGGCGGAAGAGAAAAAGTGGCGGCAGAAATTTAAATCGACGGCATTGGCGGGTTTTGTATTCATTCCAATCTGCGATCTCTATGTGTGGTTTATCCATTGCGCTCTTTTAGTGTTTCTCGTGTTAGTTATTTGTTGTTATCGATTTTAACAATAATAAACTTAACAATAATAACAAAATCAACAACAACAAATACTGAGACGAGAAGCACTAAAAGGGCGCAATGGATAAACCACACATAGAGATCGCAGAGGCAGAATGGAATGAATGATTTAAATTTCCGCCACTTGTTCTCTTCCGCATGGAAAAGTGTGAACTGAGACAATCATAGAATGGTGTGAAATGAGCTGAGAGGCTTGGGCGACTATATGCAAATTTCATACTTTTGTCAAAGTCATAGTTGTTTTATTAGAGAGAAGATAAGTACACTGCATTGTATTGTAAATTCTGTGTTTACATGTAAAACTGTTGTTTTTGAGATGGAAAATAGAAAAACAATAATTATATCTTCGGTTCCCTATAAAAATAGACAGCGAAACAGAAAATAAAATAAAAATGGAGACTTTCAGTTGTCAAAATGACTTTGGCTAGTTCACCAGAAAAATCCGGTTTATGAAAATTATATTTAGCAGTTATATTTCAATATTCTGTAATTATCTTCTAAAATTACTAATTACTAATATAATTTAATAATCGAATAATTTTTAGTGTACTTGAAATATGTATTTAACTTCGTATTTTACATACTTGCAAACGAACATTTACCAGAAAAATGATTATGACTATGCTTTTGTTAAGAGTTGGAAATGGTCGAAATTGAAGACAAAGACAAAAAGTAAAACCTGTAACTATAAGAGGTGAAAACGTAGCTTGAACGTAAAATAGTGTTTTTTATATTATTTAATTTCAGGAATACGATTTGCCTTAATGCAACTAAAGATCGTACTTGCAGTTCTATTGAAAGATTTTAAATTCAAATTAGATCCAAAGACTGTATTACCTTTCACCTTTAAGAAAAAGGGTATTTTATTGTCCCCAGAAAATGATTTTTGGTTACAAGCAGAGCGAATTTCTAAGTAGTATCTACTTATACATTAATATTTATATCTTAAGTATATTTTTAACAATGTATAAATATATTTATAATATTATTACTGAATTTGTAAAAAAAAATAATACATGCAATATGAAATATTTATAAACATTCATTTTCAATTTGTACTTTTTAATCTGTCATTCCATTTTTATGATTTATTTACTATACAATAGTTATTTGTGTATCAAGAGCGTAAAGTGAATGTTTATTGCTCGTGCTGGTAAATTGAAGCGCGAGCGTAGCGAGTGCTACAATCGAGCTAGAGCAATAAAGATACTTTACGCTAGAGATGCACACATAATTTTTTCTACGACTTTACTAACGAAATAAAAAAATAATAATACCTATTTAGTAAGTTCAATTCAATCTTAACCAATTTCCTGTTTTGTGTTGCTGTAACCATGACGATATGAGTAAATAAATAATTCCGATGCCAACTATCATTGTTTTATGAGAAGTTTTCACATATACATAAAAATTTGCTCAAAAATCTCCGAAAATAGTGAAGATAGTGATTTTTCTTGCACTCCTCCAGATATATTGGAAGCGGCGCAAAATGCTTCGTTGAGTTTATTACCTGCAAAATCAAGAGCAATATACGAAATATGTATTTATATAAGCGAGCAAATTATAGTTATTTATGGTACAAGTGTGTTACATTACAGATAAGTCACGTGGAAAAAGTTTAGCTCACGAGGCCATTAGGCCGAGTGTGGTATTTTTTCAAGTGACTTAGGTAATTAACATACGTGTGCCGTACAACATTTTATCCAACACATTTTAATCATTGATATAAAATACATATAAGATTTTTGACAGATGGAATTTCGAAATGACATTTAGGAACAAAATAGTGTAGAGAAGGTTTTATAACGTAGTTACTATGATATGAACCAAAAAACAGTGAGCTAATATATTTAGCTCACTAGTGACTTATGACCTACTTTATTAGTCTAAAAACAGTATACTTATATCGTTATAATTACACGGTGTTGGATAATAGTATATTATTCAATGAGCATGTAATGTGTGCTATTACTCATAAGAATGGAGTTTGCCAAAACGAGCGAAAGCGAGTGTTGTAAATCATTCGAATGAGTAATAGCCATTACATGCGAATAGAATACTATACTTTATCCACAACTGTACAGTAATGCAGGATTCTGTAACGTACCTAAGTCAGAAGTAAGATTTGATCTGGTGCGTCTTTTATGAATTTATTTACTTCTTCTGGTGAAAAAGTTTTGGCTTTCTTCGGGCGATAGCCCTCAGACTGGCGTTTTAAAAACGCCTGTAACTTCATGTAGTTTTCAATATGAATATTGTGATAAACATTCAATGTGCTTTTAAGCATTGAATAATATATCCATAATGAAGATGATTTATACTTCTTCGCTAATTCCGTAAAATATACAAGTACGACATTTTCGGAAAATGAAGTTTTGTAGGTTAATTGCCAATCCAAAAAGTTCTTATATACGATATCGTATTTATATTTTGATTTTCCGGGTAACAAATTTTCTGTTGCACTTGCCGTTAGCTTTTTAATATCAGGAGGTGTACAACACATTTCTTCTTCAGAAGACATATTTGTAATGCAATATTAAGTAGAATTTTTGCCCGCTTTGCACTGACAAATACAATAGAAAGTTTCTTTACCAACTTACACAAAGCAAAAATGTAGGTATTGTTGTTACAGCAAACGTCGCTAGATGGCAGGCTAGGTATTTTTGTATTTTTTGTATGTATTGTGAGTAAGTTAATATTTACCAGAAAATCATAAAACTAACTAAAAGAAAAAGAAAAGTATAAAAAATGACAAAACTATTGTAACTTTCACTTTTTGTGAAGAAAACTTTACAGTAATTTTGTTTTTACTCTTTTGACAGGTAAGATTTGACATAACGATTGAATAATATTATTCCATCGCTATTATTCAACTGGCTACAGTAACGCAGGTCGTTACTTGATAGAAAACGATTGAGTTCTAAGTATATTACTTGACACTTGTGGATAAAGTACTTTATCGCTCGTTGCTATGGAGACGCGCCGTAATAGTTATTTACATACCAAATGCGGGAACAACTGGTTTCCGGAGGAGTGTTTGGCGGCGCGAGCTTGCGAGCGCTGCCATAGAACGATTCCGGAAACCCAGTTCACGCAAGAGCTTTGTACAATATTTTTCGTACGAAAATCATAAAATCAATAATTAATTTTCTATTTGTACATATATTTTTATTTATTGTATACACAAAATGATTTGTGGTTATGTGTTTCAGTACTAACAAGTGCTGTCAATCTGTCAACATGACAGCAGTTGTTGCCAACATTGTTTATCAAATGCACTAAATTTACTTTTTCTAAAATAAATTTCATTCAATAATCCACTATTCTCTTTTATTATTATTATGTAAAAGAATGTTTGAAACATTATACTATTTTATTGTAAAAATAGTTTTTTAATAAATGCTGTAGAAGTAGAAGTGTTTTTTCCAAAATTTCCCGGTCACCTATCTGGTGGAGACCTGGGAAATTGACGTTCCAGACGTTGCTTAGGCAACGCGCGAAACAACACATTTCAATGCATGAGTACGAAAAGTATTTTTTGCACATCCGGGCGTAAAAGTCGGACAAATAACATTGTTTTAAGGGCGAAATGACACTCTTTTTCGCCCTAGAACTTTTCGTGCCCAGTTAAAATAATTTTTATAATAAATTTTTGACGTGTCACCGCTTTTTTGCTACTTCGTTTACTTACTACTTGCTTGTTTTCATTGTTATCCATGACAACGTACATATGTCAAATAGACTACTATGATCTGAATTTGATTTGAACATCGTTTTTCTTTGATCGCGGTGATGAAGTAATACTACTTCGGATGTGCAAAAAATATTGTATGTATTACGAGCGAAATATATTTTGGCTCTAGGTGCATTGTAACCCTCCGCTGCGCGTCGAGCTTCAATTTTGCACCGCGGGCCAAAATCTATATCATTTCGCCCTTAATACATAAATAGCTATTTCGTACTCATGCATTGAAATGTGTTGTTTCGCGTTGCCTAAGCAACGCCTGGAACGTCAATTTCCCAGGTCTCCACTAGATAGGTGACCGGGAAATTTTGGAAAAAACACTCCTACTTCTACACCATTTATTAAAAAACTATATTTACAATAAAATAGAATAATGTTTCAATCATTCTTTTACATAATTATAATAAAAGAGAATAGTGGATTATTGAATGAAATTTATTTTAGAAAAAGTAAATTTAGTGCATTTGATAAACAATGTTGGCAACAACTGCTGTCATGTTGACAGATTGACAGCACTTGTTAGTACTAAAACAAATAACCACAAACCATTTTGTGTATACAATAAATAAAAATATTTGTACAAATAGAAAATTAATTATTGATTTTATGATTTTCGTACGAAAAATATTGTACAAACCTCTTGCGTGAACTGGGTTTCCGGAATCGTTCTATGGCAGCGCTCGCGAGCTCGCGCCACCAAACACTCCTCCGGAAACCAGCCGTTCCCGCATTTGGTATGTAAACAACTATTTCAGACGACCACATATGAAAGTAGCCATATTTACACTGTAATTAACACCGGAAAATGTAACGTAGCACACGGCGTGTGTTATAATAACACACTAGTCTGTTATATAACCGGATATGACGATTAGTGGTCAATAGATGAAACTTTGTTAATAAAATGCAACAAAATTAAAGAAAATTTGCTTAAAACTACGATTTTAAAATTGGTAGTGAATTAATAACAAAAATAAAGAGTTAAAATGTACTAATAGTTTTATTAATTGTTCAAATAATAACGTACTAGAGTAAACTTCCGGTTAACTAGTGATACTTAACCTCAAACCCAAATGTCAATGCTTTCGTGAGTAGTGTTTGACATTGACACTTTTGTATAAACCCTGTTTTTATTATAATATTTTGTGGTCGTCTGAAAAATAGTGTACATAACTCGCTTGAAAGTGCATAGCAACGCTCGTGTATTAAATCACTCGGCGCTACACGCCTCGTTCTTCAATCTCTACACACGCTTGCTATTTACCACTTTCCACGCTTGTTATGTAATAGTATATTACATAACGAGCGTGGAAAGTGGTAAATAACTTGCGAGTGTAGATATTGAAGAACGAGGCGCATAGCGCCGAGTGATTTAATACACGAGCATGTTAGACACTTTCGAGCGAGTTATGTACACTATTTTTCAGACGACCACAAAAAAATTCATAAACATATACACCCGATTTTATTTAGCGGGACAGATGGAAACAGCAAAAAACTGTTTTCCCATGTTATTTCCCTACGTCAAGGTTTTCAGTATTCACCCTGTAGACATTATTAATGCACTTATTAATAACAGAATTTGCCGAAGAAAACAGACTGTACATAACAAATACTTTCTTCAAAAAGAAACAGAAATTGCAATGGACTTGGCTAGCACCAAATGGAATTCACAATAACCAAATAGACTACATATTAAGTAGTGACTTGAGTATAATTTCTGATATAAAAGTTGTACAAGGAGAAAAATACTATTCAGACCATAAAATGGTAATAGATACAATAAAGTTAAACAGAATATTAACATTTCTTAAAAGGGATACTTTAAACAGAAACCAAAACGAAATAGATCAATATGAATCCAAAACTATACTACAAGAGAAAATAAAATTTCTAGAACTACGCAACTACCTAGAGGGTTATTCTAATTCAGATAGCGATAGCGAAGCTTCGCTATGCGACTTGAAGCCATCTATTGGTCTTGAAAGGAACATCGCATATGACGTCATAGATTAGCGGGATGTCGCTAGGCATAGCGAAAGCCACATAGGTCCCGCTATGAGCATAACGTTTCGCTATCGTTCATTTTTGTGATTATATATCGTTTGGAAATCGATATTATCGATTATTATCGATTTCCTTCTAGTTTTTCTTCTTCTTCAAGCATCTATACGGCCAAATACAGCATCGAAATGATGAACCATAATCTAAAATAATTATGAAATAAAAGATAGTATCATAAACAATTTTTATGATTAAACTACTGTTTATAAAATTAATTAAATCGTATACTCTCACTTCCGTATATCATAAAATCACAAAAATGGCCGATAGCTAAGCGTTATGCTCATAGCGGGACCTCTGTGGCTTTCGCTATGTCTAGCGACATCCCGCTAATCTATGACGTCATATGCGATGTTCCTTTCAAGACCAACAGATGGCTTCAAGTCGCATAGCGAAGCTTCGCTACCGCTATCTGAATTAGAATTACCCTGACATAAAAGAAAAATATAAAATACTAGAAGAAAGTATAAAGTCAGCAGTCCGAGAATGCGGAACAAAATCAAACGCAAGCAGAACAAAGTGGAACGTAATATCTGAGTCAACAAAAATATTAATAAATACAAGAGAAAAGATAAGACAAAAAGAAAATAAAAATATACTGGAAGAATCAGAGTATGCCAGAATAAACAAACAAGTAAAGAATGTATAAGGAACGTTGTAAGGAAAAACAACCTAAAAAATGTAGAAGAAATACTAAAAAATTCAGGTTCCACAAAAAGATTAGCAAAGAGTAGGCAATAGGCATCAATTGGATTAGCGCTGAAAAACGAGAAAAATAAAATTATCAAGGACAGAAAATTAATCAATACAAGATTTAAAAAACAACAAAACCCTAGGGGAAGATTTGATTACCTCTATGCACTTAAAATTGGGTTTGGAAATCATTTCAAACCCGCTTACAAATCTTTTTAACGAAATCCTGGAAACTAAATTAATTCCAGAATCACGGACTTCTACAATAATATTGTTTCATAAAAAGGGCGATAAATCAGTATTTATTTCCATTATAATGAAACGAATTACCAAACAACTAGACGAAAACCAACCCGTAGAACAAGCGGGATTCAGAAGAAAATTCTCCGTAATTGACCATATACAAACCATTAAACCAACTAATCGAGAAACAGAGAATACAATATCCCATCATACATGTGTTTCATCGACTATAAAAAAGCTTTTGATACTGTAGAACACGTTTACATGTTAAACTCACTTAAGAACCAGGGTATAAATCATAACTACATATTACTAATAAAATGTATTTAAGAAAGCAGTAAAGCAAAAATTAAAACAGGAATCTTGGGTGAATATTTTCCATTAAATCGAGGAGTAAAACAAGGAGATCCTCTGTCTCCAAAATTGTTCAACTGCGTTCTAGAAAATTTATTTAGAAAACTTGATTGGGAAAACATGGGTTCAAAGATCGATGGAAAATAGCGTAGCAACTTAAGATTTGCAGACGACGATGTTGTCCTAGAAATCAATTACGCGAAAACCAAATAACGAACCATGCAAAAGAAGATATCACTATCCACAATAAACAAATAAATTACGAAGAAGAGACCATATATCTGGGCCAAATAATCTCCTTTAAAGAGAAATACAAAAAAGAAATCAAAAGCAGAATTACGCACGTTCAAAAAATTTTGGTCCTTGAACTATCTACGAGAGAAGGACCAGCCTTTGTCTCTAAAGAGAAAAATAAGTAACACTTGTCTGCTGCCCGTACTAACAAAGAGAGCAGAAAGCTGGGTTCTAACGAAAAAAAAAAAAACGTGTGTGCTAACGAAATATCAATAGAAAACTATTATCAATATCTAAAAGAGACAGAATTAGAAATTGTGATATAAGAGCATCAAAAGAAATAGAAGATGCAGTAAAATATGCTAAGAAACAAAAATGGAAATGGACAGGGCACATGATGCGTACCACCGATGACCGATGGAGTAAAAGGTGCATTGAATGGACCCCAAGAGGAACGAAGAGGAGGAGAGGACGCCAAACAATCAGCTGGAGAGACAATATGAATGCCTTCGACACATACTGGCCAACCACAACGAGCGATCGAGAGAACTGGAGAGCAGCAGGGGAGGCCTTCGCCCAGCAGTGGGATATTTTGACTAATTTGATTTGATTTTCAAAACATAATTACAATAAATGTATTTCAAGTTGCAATAACAATTTTTGCTGGCTTTTTAATTAATTTTAAAGATTTGGTGTACCAATTGACCTAATAAAATAAATATTTATATATAATATTAAATTATTACCATTTACAGATGTAATATGTGTTGATTACCGGTTCGGGTGTAATCTAATGATTTTAATTAATTAAAATTATTTTTCTACGATCACCATGAAAAGTTGATATTTATGCTCTCTTTTGTCATCGTAAAGTTAATGATTACTGAGGAACGAGCAAAATAGTTATTTTCAGACGACCACCTACGAAAGTAGCAATAACAACACTATAAATAACAACGGAAAGTGCAACTTGACACACTAGTGCTGTTATGACTATAACACACTAGTGCTGTTATGACTTTTAGTTCCGTTAAATGACTTCAGATGGCATTTCGACAAAAAAATAAATAAAATATTTGTTAATTTACTATAACCGTGAAGTTGAATATTAATAATTATTATATTTGTTAATATTTTTGTATTATTTAGTATTACTTATTTAACGCAGTTTTAAATTACGCGCGTTTAACGAATTGAGTTGCGCTGAACGCTGAACGCCACTGGTTGACCCTAACCTCAAATGTCAGCCGGCAGCCGTTTTGTGTTTAACAGTGAAAAAAGAAATTTTGTGTTCGAATATTACATTTAATCATTTTTTCAACGTCAAATATGGACGCAAGCGACGAAGATATCATTGATTATACACCGCCTACAATTTTACAGGCTGCAAGAGAAACTACATTAAATCTTTTGCCGCCTAAATCTAAAGAACGCAAATGAATTGACTTACAACCAGTTTATGGCTTGGCGTAAAGAAAATAAAATAGATAAATCATTCTCGGAACATGTTTTATTAGTTTATGTAAGTGAACAATCTAAAAAACTGTCTCCAAACTCTCTGTGGACAATATATTCTATGCTGAATATTATATTGGTGTTAACACTTTTTTTATGAATTTTTTTGTGGTCGTCTGAAAAATAGTGTACATAACTCGCTCGAAAGTGTCTAACATGCTCGTGTATTAAATCACTCGGCGCTACACGCCTCGTTCTTCAATCTCTACACACGCTTGCTATTTACCACTTTCCACGCTTGTTATGTAATAGTATATTACATAACGAGCGTGGAAAGTGGTAAATAACTTGCGAGTGTAGATATTGAAGAACGAGGCGCATAGCGCCGAGTGATTTAATACACGAGCATGTTAGACACTTTCGAGCGAGTTATGTACACTATTTTTCAGACGACCACAAAAAAATTCATAAAAAAAGTGTTAACACCAATATAATATTCAGCATAGAATATATTGTCCACAGAGAGTTTGGAGACAGTTTTTTAGATTGTTCACTTACATAAACTAATAAAACATGTTCCGAGAATGATTTATCTATTTTATTTTCTTTACGCCAAGCCATAAACTGGTTGTAAGTCAATTCATTTGCGTTCTTTAGATTTAGGCGGCAAAAGATTTAATGTAGTTTCTCTTGCAGCCTGTAAAATTGTAGGCGGTGTATAATCAATGATATCTTCGTCGCTTGCGTCCATATTTGACGTTGAAAAAATGATTAAATGTAATATTCGAACACAAAATTTCTTTTTTCACTGTTAAACACAAAACGGCTGCCGGCTGACATTTGAGGTTAGGGTCAACCAGTGGCGTTCAGCGTTCAGCGCAACTCAATTCGTTAAACGCGCGTAATTTAAAACTGCGTTAAATAAGTAATACTAAATAATACAAAAATATTAACAAATATAATAATTATTAATATTCAACTTCACGGTTATAGTAAATTAACAAATATTTTATTTATTTTTTTGTCGAAATGCCATCTGAAGTCATTTAACGGAACTAAAAGTCATAACAGCACTAGTGTGTTATAGTCATAACAGCACTAGTGTGTCAAGTTGCACTTTCCGTTGTTATTTATAGTGTTGTTATTGCTACTTTCGTAGGTGGTCGTCTGAAAATAACTATTTTGCTCGTTCCTCAGTAATCATTAACTTTACGATGACAAAAGAGAGCATAAATATCAACTTTTCATGGTGATCGTAGAAAAATAATTTTAATTAATTAAAATCATTAGATTACACCCGAACCGGTAATCAACACATATTACATCTGTAAATGGTAATAATTTAATATTATATATAAATATTTATTTTATTAGGTCAATTGGTACACCAAATCTTTAAAATTAATTAAAAAGCCAGCAAAAATTGTTATTGCAACTTGAAATACATTTATTGTAATTATGTTTTGAAAATCAAATCAAATTAGTCAAAATATCCCACTGCTGGGCGAAGGCCTCCCCTGCTGCTCTCCAGTTCTCTCGATCGCTCGTTGTGGTTGGCCAGTATGTGTCGAAGGCATTCATATTGTCTCTCCAGCTGATTGTTTGGCGTCCTCTCCTCCTCTTCGTTCCTCTTGGGGTCCATTCAATGCACCTTTTACTCCATCGGTCATCGGTGGTACGCATCATGTGCCCTGTCCATTTCCATTTTTGTTTCTTAGCATATTTTACTGCATCTTCTATTTCTTTTGATGCTCTTATATCACAATTTCTAATTCTGTCTCTTTTAGATATTGATAATAGTTTTCTTTCGAAATTTCGTTGGCATACACGTTTTTTTTTCGTTAGAACCCAGCTTTCTGCTCTCTTTGTTAGTACGGGCAGCAGACAAGTGTTAGTTATTTTTCTCTTTAGAGACAAAGGCAGGTCCTTCTCTCGTAGATATGTAGTGCCCTTTGCTTGCTTCATAAAGAAAGTAGTAGGTGTTGTTCAATAAAATGTTTTACGATATGTTTTTAGTTGCTATGATTATTGAGTTGTCAGATTTCGACTAGAATAAACAGCAATATTTGTGTTCGTTAAATTTATATTTATTTTTATATATATTTTCGATTATACAATATTATTAACTAATATTTTTACATTGGTGACCCCGAACTGAATCTTCACACCTTCGTTTTCGTCATGGAAGATGTACACCATGACTCTCTACCACTTCATCCTTCGGAAGCCGAATCTGTTCAACTTTCGACCCTCTCCACTTCTTTTAAGATTCCTGAATTTTGGCCGGCCGATCCAGAGCTTTGGTTTTCTCAAGTTGAAGCTATTTTCGCTTCCCAGAGGATCACTTCAGAGAGAAGCAAATTCGTAAGACTAATTAGTGCCTTAGGCCCACAGTTTGCCGCTGAGGTAAGAGACTTAATCATTGCACCTCCAGTGGAACAACCGTACTCTGTAATTAAAAAGGCACTGATTCAACGATTAAGTATTTCTGAAAAAGAAAAGCTACAACAACTATTAACATCTTCTATTATTGACGACAAAAAGCCTTCACAAGTCCTACGATACATGCGTCAGTTGGACTAAGGAAGCTACTAGAGCCTTTAATATGATTAAAACTAAACTAACACATGAAACAAATCTTTCTTTTCCAATACACGGTGCAAAAATTAATATTATGGTTGACGCATCAGACATCGGAATCGGTGCTGTTCTTCAACAATTCGTCAATAATCAATGGGAACCACTCTCTTTCTTTTCGCGAACTTTTAACTCGACTGAAAAACGTTACAGCACATTTAGTAGGGAACTTTTGGCTATATTTTCAGCGATAAAAAAATTCAGATATTTCCTTGAAGGTAAAGAATTTTTTGTTTTAACTGATCATAAACCTCTAACTTTCATTACAAAAGTAGCCAGCAATAATACTTATTCACCTCGCGAAATGCGGCAATTAGATTACATTTTTCAGTTCACAAATGACATACGTCACATCTCTGGCAAAAATAATCCAGTTGCGGATGCCCTTTCTCGCATTTCCATAAACATCCTATATTCAAATAGTCAAATAGACTATAATCAGATTGCAAAAATGCAACAATATGATCAGGAATTACAAGAGTTACTCGAAAACAAAAATACAAATTTAATATTTAAACAAATATCTCTACCTAAAACAGATGTTAAATTATGGTGTGATATTTCAACAAACACTTACAGACCATACATACCAAAACAATTCCAAAATCTTATATTCAAACATTTTCATTCATTCTCACATCCGGGAATTAAATCAACAATTAAATTAATTACTTCAAAATTCATTTGGAAAAATATGAAAAGATATTTAACTGACAAAACAAAACAGTGTCAATAGATAGACTTAAACCAGCTTATATCAATCATTTTGATTAACACAGTTCAGCAACCTCAATGACACAACTGTCATTCCGTTATATTGTTAATTTTTTTGATTTTTTACAACCTACTACTTCCTTTCTTGGGGAGGGCTTGTGTAGTGCCCTTTGCTTGCTTCATAAAGAAAGTAGTAGGTGTTGTTCAATAAAATGTTTTACGATATGTTTTTAGTTGCTATGATTATTGAGTTGTCAGATTTCGACTAGAATAAACAGCAATATTTGTGTTCGTTAAATTTATATTTATTTTTATATATATTTTCGATTATACAATATTATTAACTAATATTTTTACAGATAGTTCAAGGACCAAAATTTTTTGAACATGCGTAATTCTGCTTTTGATTTCTTTTTTGTATTTCTCTTTAAAGGAGATTATTTGGCCCAGATATATGGTCTCTTCTTCGTAATTTATTTGTTTATTGTGGATAGTGATATCTTCTTTTGCATGGTTCGTTATTTGGTTTTCGCGTAATTGATTTCTAGGACAACATCGTCGTCTGCAAATCTATAGTTGCTACGCTATTTTCCATCGATCTTTAAACCCATGTTTTCCCAATCAAGTTTTCTAAATAAATTTTCTAGAACGCAGTTGAACAATTTTAGAGACAGAGGATCTCCTTGTTTTACTTCTCGATTTAATGGAAAATATTCACCCAAGTTTCCTGTTTTAATTTTTGCTTTACTGCTTTCTTAAATACATTTTATTAGTAATATGTAGTTATGATTTATACTCTGGTTCTTAAGTGAGTTTAACATGTAAACGTGTTCCACAGTATCAAAAACTTTTTTATAGTCGATGAAACACATGTATGATGGGATATTGTATTCTCTGTTTCTCGGTTAGTTGGTTTAATGGTTTGTATGTGTTCACTTACGGAGAATTTTCTTCTGAATCCCGCTTGTTCTACGGGTTAGTTTTCGTCTAGTTGTTTGGTAATTCGTTTCATTATAATGGAAATAAATACTGATTTATCGTCCTATTTATGAAACAATGTTATTGTAGAAGAAGTCCATGATTCTGGAATTAATTTAGTTTCCAGGATTTCGTTAAAAAGATTTGTAAGCGGGTTTGAAATGATTTCCAAACCCAATTTTAAGTGCATAGAAGTAATCAAATCTTCCCCTAGGCTTTTGTTGTTTTTTAAATCTTGTATTGACTTTATCACTTTATCTTTCAGAATTGGCGGAATTGGGTCGGTCTAATCCACTTCAATGTTGATTGCAATTTTGTACTTAATGAGCTTGTGTAAAGGTTTCTGTAGAAGTTTGTTGCGGTTTGATTTATTAATTTTCTGTCCTTGATAATTTTATTTTGCTCGTTTTTCAGCGCTAATCCAATTGATGCCTATTGCCTGCTCTTTATTAATCTTTTTGTGGAACCTGAATTTTTTAGTATTTCTTCTACATTTTTTAGGTTGTTTTTCCTTACTACGTTCCTTATACATTCTTTACTTGTTTGTTTATTCTGGCATACTCTGATTCTTCCAGTATATTTTTATTTTCTTTTTGTCTTATCTTTTCTCTTGTATTTATTAGTATTTTTGTTGACTCAGATATTACGTTCCACTTTGTTCTGATTGCGTTCGATTTTGTTTCGCATTCTCGGACCACTGACTTTATACTTTCTTCTAGTATTTTATATTTTTCTTTTATGTCGAGGTAGTTGCGTAGTTCTAGCAATTTTATTTTCTCTTGTAGTATAGTTTTGGACAGTGGCGGATCCAGCAACTTTCCTAAGGGGGGGGGCGAATTCCAGTTTTTTTTTTTGAAGTAATCATAAAAAAATAAAATTTATAATAATATTAACCACAAAATTGAATTAGAAAAAAATATTAAAAATTAAAAATATACGTACAAAACAACTAAATTTATAACCATCAGGGCATGTAACCGGTTAAAAAACCGGTTAATAAAAATCGATAACCGATATTTTTAACGAAAATTGCGAACTTTAACTGCAATTTTAATCGATATTTTTAAGGTCGAAAATACCGACAATAGTTAACCACAAAATAAATAAACCGGTTTTAACGAACATTATCCATTATTTTAATACCATTTACCGCGAAAAATATTTAATATTTTTTTTATATCTGTATAATCTATTTATATTTGAATATGAGTTATGGCAGTTTTTCCAATTTACATTTTATTGAAGAGTCATAAAAGTAGGTAGTCTCTTTGTCAGCATTAGGAAAATTTACAAATAAAAGGTGAGCCGCGTTTTTCTGAAGTAAAGTTTTATAAATATTCGTTAGTTAGAGTGTATTTTTTTATTTTTTAATTAAAGATTTATAAAGATTTTTGTAATGAATTCTTTTTACTATTTTTTTAACCGACTTATTAACCGGTTTAAATCGGTTTCCAATTTTTAAAAACCTGTTTTCCAACTAAAACCGTTATTATTATAACGTTCTCTATAAGGTTTAACCGTTAACCAGTATTTTTTTCGGTTACATGGCCTGTTTATAATCAGTATATTTTTTTTTCGTCGATGTGAATCGGGTCAAAATTTTTTCGGATCCAACTCCTTTCAGGAGTTTCTTAATATAGAAAACCTATGTTCAGCCGTAGTCATACTTGTAGGTAGTCTTATTAATATTGGTAATAATTTATTTTCTAATAAATAAATATCAGCACCAAATTGTTTCAGAACTTCATTTGCATTGACTGGAATATCAGATTCAATAAAAGTTTTTCCACAACAATATTTCGGCAAATAGTTTTTGTCGTTAACTCTGCTCCAAGTAAAACAAATGTTTATTATGTCTGTGTGCGAGACGCCTTTGCGCTCCATATTTATTTATTATTTTTTTTGAAATTTAAAAAGCTGGACTGTCTAAGGGGGGCGATCGCCCCTTCGCCCCCCCCCCCCCTCAAAGCCGCCAATGGTTTTGGATTCATATTGATCTATTTCTTGGTTTCTGTTTAAAGTATCCCTTTTAAGAAATGTTAATATTCTGTTTAACTTTATTGTATCTATTACCATTTTATGGTCTGAATAGTATTTTTGTCCTTGTACAACGTTTATATCAGAAATTATACTCAAGTCACTACTTAATATGTAGCCTTTTTGGTTATTGTGAATTCCATTTGGTGCTTGCCAAGTCCTTTGCAATTTCTGTTTCTTTTTGAAGAAAGTATTTGTTATGTACAGTCTGTTTTCTTCGGCAAATTCTGTTATTAATGTCTATACTCCACTTATGTCATAATAGTTATTTATTTTGGTTGTAACGTATAATAATTTTCAGGTTGTTTTGATTTTTTGTTTGGCGGGTGGATGCAGAAGAGAGGAGCTAACATTTCTGAGGATAAGCAATGTCATAGATAAAGGATCATGTTTTAGAATCGAAATTCCGGATACCAAAACTAATACAAATGGATAATTTTTTATAACGGTTGGAAATATTGGTGGTATTAATTTAGTTCAGACTGTCATAAATTACGTGAAACTTCGTCCTGAAAATTGCTCCAATGATCGTTTTCTTCTGGCATACAAAACTGGTCGATGCACGAATCAATCTATTGGAATAAATACAATAGACCACGTTAGTGAGGTTAAGATTTACATTTAGCGTGAAACCCTAATTCAAATTTGAGTGTATGCATTTCTTATGGGAGTACATTTTTAATTCACGATATTAAAGCATTTTGGCGATTCTTAACTATAACATAGTATTTTTTTATATCCTAAAATATTACTATTTGCTTTCCGTACAGAAAAAGTACAAATAAAAGAATAAATTAAGAAAAATTTGATTTTAAAGTAAGTAGTATCCCAAATAGTAACATATGTCGTCACTTGGTGCAGCAGGTTAAAAATGCCGCTTTAAAGTGACAGGTTCAACTGAATACTAAGACAGCTACGACATACGTTTTCAGAAATTTGCACCTACTGTTTAAATTGAAGTTTATTAAATAATACTGTTTTTTGGGTGTGTATATTACATTAGAAGATAGATAAAACATTAGGGATTAGTATTTATAAGGTTTAATAGTTAAGTTTGCATTTTATAATACTTTCTAGAAGTTTAAAGATAGAACATTTTTATTCCCATAAGAATAACATGGGCGTATAAATCGATAGAGGCGAGTTAGGGTTTCAGTTTGAATTTGGCGCCACAAAATGACCGTTACACTAATGCAGTCTATAGGAAGTATGCCGAAAATAATTGCAGAATTTTTGGGGTTGCCTGATGCAAAGGAATTTACTGGTCATTGTTTCCGGCGCACCTCTACTACAATGTTGGCAAATGCAGGAGCAGATATCCGCGACATAAAAAGGCACGGTGGATGGCGTTCAGATTCCGTTGCGGAAGGCTATATAAAGACTTCTGCTGAGAATAAGAAGAAGCCAACCAGTAAATATGATGACAATACTATATTATTTTCTTTAACAAAAAGTTTGTGTTTACAGGTCTAGGAGCTTGTTTCTCTTACTTCTTCTGTGTTCGTATGTATTTAAATATTTACACACATAATTATTAATAATTAATGCCACAAATATTAAACAATTGAAAAACATTTTTTTTATAATAATAATTGAGTCTCATGTGCTCATGAAAACGATATATCTCTACAGCGGGTTCCCTGTTTTATTTTCTTATCCCAAATTTCGGGTAATGTGCAATTTTTATAAAAAAAATCCAACTTCAGAAACATAATGTTTTCCAGAGATGTTCATATTTTTCTGTTTTTTCAACAAATAAATCTGCGATTTATCGTTAATATAAATAATAATAATAAAATAATAATAATAATATTTATTTGTTATAAGAAAATTACAATTTTCTATACAAATAGATTGACAACCAGAATACATGAGCAAATTGAAAAGATGCGCTATGATTCGATTAACTTATAATAGAGCACATATTAGAAATCGCATAAGATTAATATAATGCATTAACAAACTACGAGAATAGCGTAGTATAAATAATAATAATAAAATAAAAAAAAACAACAAGACCAGATATAGCAAACATATCCTTAAATCCCTATATACATAGGTACATACATATAAGTATAATTATACATTTCAAAAAAAAGAAAAGAAAAAAAAAACTACGCGTTTTTAAAGCGTAAACATTAAAATGGAATACACAGTTAATTTTAGTTATTTTAAATTGGACATTGTACAAAAAAAAAAAAGTTGAGGATGCTTTCTTCTACTTGCAATAATACAACTAACAGGAACAGATATAGTGAACAAACCTTTAAATTCCTATACACCTACCTACCTATAAGTATAATTATTCATTTCGAAAAAAACTACGCGTTTTTAAAGCGTTAATAGTAAAATAAAATACACAGTTAATTTTATATGTATTAAAATCTCTTAGGAAATAATAGAATTGAAGTTCGTTCATGGTGCTTACGTTAAAGTTTTTCAGATACGCATTTCTGACAGCATTATAAATTGGACACTGTACAAAAAAATAGAAGATACTTTCTTCCACTTGCATATTACAAATAGAACATTGTTCCGTCGAGGAAACTTCATATTTAATATTTTTGAACATGATTCTAAAAATAAATTTATTTGCAAGTCTTAATTGGCTTATAATTTGAGTCTTCACAATTGATAGTTTAAAATCTAAATAATTTTCTCTTTGAGAGTCCATTTTAATTAGTTTATAGTGTGAATTAAACGTTGATTTGTTAAGTCTCTCTAAATCGGCATCAAAAAGTTTTAATTTATAGGAAGAAATTATCTCGTCTATTTCTTTAGTACTAATACATTGTGCTACCTACGCTTCTTCACAATTTTGATTTATTAAAAAAGTTTATCTTGTGAGACCCAGTTAAACATCAATTTATTGCTTTCGTATTCATCAAGTTGTAGTAACCGATTATATAAAATTCGCGGCAACCTGTCGTCGGCCATTTTTAAGATACAACACCACCAACCTAGAATTCTTTTCCATACTGCAGCAGCCAAATGTGGCAAACCTACCTCAAGCCTTATATAATAATTAGGAGTATTTTTAGCTAACCTCAAAATATTTTTGATGAATTGTAGTTGACACTTTTCAATAGAATTGGAATTCCATGGGCCCCATATCTCTGCACCATACAAAGCTGTAGCGCATATTACCGAATCCAATAATTTCATTTTTTCATTCCATCCTTCAGACTTACCCTTACACAAAATGTGCTTGACATTATTCATTGCTATCACCGCCTTGTTATAATTTTCATTAATTGCTATTGTAAATTTACCTGACGAGGAAAACCAAGTTCCTAAGTAATTGAATTGTGAGACAATTTCAATGGGTGAACCAATAAAAAAAAAGCGTTTGAAAAGTCCTTACCACGCCCTTTATGAAAATTAATAATTTTAGTTTTATTAATGTTTACTTCTAATTTATTTTTTGTACAATACTGATTAATTAATATAAATAACAAAATAGCTATACCTTTCTTGTAGATATTAAGTTGTCCCTGTACCTAAAAAAATATTATTTTCAATATATAGATACCTCCTGTAATGTAAAAACAGTTATTTGGTAATAATAATAATGTTTTCGTTTTAATTGCACGTTTCCATTTTTAATTTCCAAGCACATACATTTGCCGGTCTGTATAGCTTTTTCAATTTTATTGGTCCAGTTCCAATATTTGTACAGACATTTTACTTCGAATAAGCTGTCGTCGTCAATTAAACCTGTTTTTTTGCCAAACAAAATTGATTTAACCAAGGTATGGCAAGATGTAGTTCTTCTTCGGCGAATAACGGAACCAATAATTGAAGCAGTTAATCTATTTTTTCCTACAAATTCGTAGCTTGTGAGACAAATTTGTCAACAAAATTTCAAATTAGATAGTAATATATTTGTATATAATAAAGATCATAATTTAGAGAACTCTGAGTTTGTAAATTTATAAACAACACACGAATAATTTTATAAGTACATATTTTGTTTACAAAATACTTTTTATATAAATATTGAAAACTTGATTTGTATTAATTAAACGTGTGGGACATTTCTTATATGAGTTAGTTAAAAAAATTGGGTTTCAACTTGAGTAATTCTCCACTAAAATATTATATGTAAGACAGAATATTTTATGCTATGAAATAAATAATATGAATTTTAAATCTAATCAAAAAGAAAACAATAGAGAATCGTATCTATTTATTTCATCTAATTTGCTATTATTATATTGATAAATATAATTTTAATATTTTTACATTCTAAAAATTATTTTATCATTCAAAAAAAAAAAAATTTCGAGCTTAAATCAGCCAACCAATTTAAAGGTCCACAATGCTCCAAGGTCATAAAATGGAATAAGGTAATAAAAAAAGGTACCGACAGGAAGTGTCTCTTCTGTATACAACTATTCTGTGGTCCCAACTGTAAATCAGTTTTTAATATTTCCACATATCTATTTTAAATTTTTTCTTTTGTCATCCATTTCCATACGGATACATTTATCGACGTGTCTTCTTTAATTTTGTACAGCTGTTTTTTATGCTGTGATTTGTGCAATCTCTTTTAATTGAAAAATACCACTTTTATGTATAAGTAAAATATTTTTTTTGATTGGACAGAATTGAGCGGACTTATAACGTTATAACCCTGTCATGGCGGATAAAAGTATTAAAAAACTTGCAACCCTGCTTTGCATTTCTTATTTTTCGCAGATTTATAAGTTATAGCTATTTGTAAGTATAATAAAAAAAATTAAAACAAAATTACCATAACATAAGAGAAATGTACATTTTAATACCCCTGATGAAGTAACAAAATTCTACGAAATATTAAATTCTAAATCAAATTAACAAAAATAATTAAAATGAATTAGTAATATAATTCCTGCCAATTTTTGCCAAAAATTCGTTAACTTCTATAATAATTTCCACTAAATAATATTTAAGAAATACACACTATTTAATTTTTTTAATATTAACATTAAACTTACATTGCCTCATTGTTTTTTTATTTTAAAAAGTGTGTAGTATGACATGATTGAAATGATAATGTGCAGGACAATTTATTCAAATTATTGAGTACATTCTAGGTACGAAAATTTTTTGTATTTTATTATTATTAAACATTTTTAATTTTCAGTACGTTTGAGTTAATATTTAATACCTTCATACGTAATAACATTTTGGCCTGTCAAGCAGGGCCGGATCTACAACAAAAGTTGGGGTGGGCAAGATCTAAAAATGGCGCCCCTTTTCAGATAAGATCTTTTTTAAATCTTGCTTCGTATTTGCAAAAATTTTATTAAAATGGAAAAAAAAGAAAATTCTTCTAATATTAAATATTTATGTAACCAGAAAACTTTTATGTTCATTTATGTTATTAGATCCTAACTCTGCGACCTTGAATATTCACTAAATTTACGAATTATTTCATCCATATTTAGTTTGTCCCATATGTCACTTTCAATGGGCCCATAAACCATTTTTTTATTTTTTTTATGAAACTTCATTGGAAGTTATGACGATTGTTGAAAATCCGATGTGAAAATTCCTTTTAATAAGCGAGATATGAATTTTTAAAACTTTGGAATGCGATCGTGACGTCAGGTACACTCATTCAGTGGCAGTGAAACACTGGTGTTTCATGAGAGCAATTTTTGTAATTTGTTTAATGTAAAAGTATTATTTTCCATGTTATATATCATACTTCGTTAATATTTAACCCAATGCAAACAAAAATTATATTCTTTTATTAATTTTACAGTATTTATTTTATATTTGAGTGTTATACAAAAAAGTTTGAGAAAACAATGGCGCTGAGAGACACGCCTCCTGGCCGAACCTAACCTACCTACCTTTCTTGTATTCTTACCATTCTCGCGGGAATGCCAACTTTCAAATTTCTGGCCAATAGAATCATTTTGAGTGTACGTGACGTAACGAAATATTAAATTCGCTATAACTCTTTACTGATTTTTTTTTTAAATGTTGCTTTATTATTCATTAAACAGTAAATATTTTACATTTTTAATATAAATTTTTCATATTTCGATTATGGTTTAATAGCATAACTCAATGAAATTTGCATAAAGGATCACTTTTTGGGGTGACATTTTTATTGTTAATAGGCAAAGTGACATTTGTTGGTTGCTTATTTAAGAGATCACGTAGTTATTATTTAAATATTCTTCTATGAAAAAGATTTCAACATAACAGTCGTATTTTATTTTCATACATTATAATACAAACACCTGTCAAATTACATATATATATATATATATATATATATATATATATATATATATATATATATATTTATATATGTTAGGGTATGATAATATTGAATTCAGAATAAAATTCTCTATTGAATAAGCAAATAAAAAAAATAGGTTCACATTTCAAATAAGAAAGTTGGGACCCGTATTTTGAGAACCACTGGTTTTAAAATAATTTTGTTTGTTTCATATTAATAGTGTTGTAATATAGAAATTGTTTGCTAATTTAACCGACCTCGTAGCTCTTATAGTTTTTGAGATAGCAATAGTGGACAAAATAAAATGAACACCTGTATATGAGAACTTCAGATAATTATTATATTATTAATATATTTCATAAGTGATAATTTTAACACTATTCCCTAAAAATAGAGTATGTAAAAAAATTTGTTTAAATAAATTTTGTGAATTCATTGAAATTACGTAACCACAATAACGTTTTTTCACGACATGCATAGAAAGCTCTACTTTCTTCTCGCGATATAGAGAGGAAAGTTACTTTTCCCTCTCTAGAGAGGAAAATGTACAGTGTTACCAACAGTATAGTACGTAATATTGGAAAAATTCATAGTTATATTATTTTTTTTTATTTAATAATGATATTCTTTAATAAAATTATGGCAATTATGTCTTGTTCTATTCTTTTTTCACATTATTTCGCAATTTAACAACTTAAATTGACATATTGGAAATAAACAACTGCATCGGTAAACGTCAAAGTTTGCAGTACAGTCAGTTACGTCATAACCTAACTTATCATATTGCTGCGCCTATTCATTCAAATAAATGGATTTTTGAAATATGTCGTGAAAAAAATGTTGCGTCTAACACGAAAGGAAAGCACATTTTCCACTCTCACTCGAATGCCTCACTGAGTGAGTCACACACGAGCTCGAGTGGTAAAAAGATACGCTTTCCTCTCTAGTTTGACAAATTTAACTATTATTTCGCGTAACTGAGAGCATTACTTCGCGCATTAGTTACAATACATCACGCATTAAATTTTCTTCAATATCAATAAAAAATGTATCCACAATAAGGTGTATTAAAATTCATACATGGAAAACTACAGTCCGTTACCATGGTATTTTTCAAATATTTGTATTATGATTAGTCCCCGAAGCAAAAAGAGGATTGTTGTAAGTTTAACGTGTGTATCTTTATTTCTGTGTATATGTGTGTCTGTCTGTGGCATCGTAGCTCCCAAACGGATGAAACGATTTTGATGTAGTCTTATTTTTGTACCCGCGACTTTTTAAAATTTAGCTGATACTGTCTTTAGGGAACTCAAATGAAAGAAAGAACTATTTAGATGATGTAATCGTATTTAGTCCAAATTTTAATGAACACCAAATAAGGCTAAGGCAAGTGTTTACATGAAGCTAAACTTATCTTAAAACCAACTAAATGTAGATATTTCACCATAAGTGATTTTCCGATACCGAAAAATGTTAAAGCAGTTTACAGTTTTCTCTGACTGAAATGTACTCAAAATTTTGCGAAAATAAATAGACCCCTATACAACTTATCAAAAAAGAATGTAAAATTTAAAATTACCGAGAAAGAGTTCAAGGCTGCGGAAACCCTCAAATAAAAGCTTCGTATAGCATCTGTTTTCGTTCATTATAATAAAATACTTGCAGAAAGCAGACGCGTATAATGCCGGATTGGCCGGAGATCGTTACGAAACACTGATAACGAATGGCATCCGGTCGCATACATAGCACATCGATTAGCACCCGCCAAGCTAAACTATTCTATAACAGAGAAAGAATGCCTAGTACCCTGGTAGTACAGAATAGGTATACATGTACCTATTCTGTGCTACTAAGCTACTATAGCTCGTCCATAATAGAAATGAACCTGCGCGAAAGTCGTATTTTCGTTCATATTTTGAGCAACCAATGGGAGAAGGTACCTCCCATTGCGTTTTTTACCAGTGGCGTACTTAGTTCCTAGTTCATATGGGGACACTATATTAGGAAATTATTATATAATATTTAGGAAATTTGAAATTAAGATTTAAAGAACATATAACTGCAATAAACAGAAAACAGCACAGAATTTTCCGACGGTTATATTAGCAGGTAATAATCATTTATGGAAAGGGTGATTGGTAATCTTGTATGTAGCAGAAAAAGGATTTACAATAATTTGGCTTGAAAATCTAGAGATTAAAGAAGCTGTTATTTCAAAGAAAAATATTGATAATGATCAAACCGATATAAACCATTCTCCTCTACTTAATTAGAAAATAGTATATATACTGTTAATTTGTACATCAATGCACAGTCAGACGGTATCCGAGAAGACGTTGATGATGTTCATAAATATTGTTGTTTTAAAATATAACTATTTACAAAAATTCCGTTTGTATTAAAATAATCCCACGCCACTGGTAAATTGCTTTCCCATTTATGGTTCACGCCCCTACTTTATTGGATCAGTGCAGTTTTGAACTCGTTTATATGGGGTAGGTATAGCTACTATAACCCAGTATTGCACAGGGCCACTGGTAGGCCAGGCATAGGTCTACGATGCGTATAGTATGTACTGTGCGGCACATTGAACACTATTAGAAAAAAACTATATTTATGTTGCCGTCTCTTTCAACTTGTTTGTTGCATTATATGCGCGAGAATGATTGACAGGTACTTTCCTATTTTGGATGAGCTATAGGCATTCTTCCGTTCCGCGTTCCATATCTAGATTACTAGGTACATGTATAGGTATACTAGTAGTCTAGATATGGAACGCCGTTTGAGTCATAGTTATTACTGTTTAAAATAATATATTTTTGTTAAAAAAAGTTATGTTTTGCTACGAAAAATATTTTTTTACGATGAAAAATATTTTTACTTATATCTACGATACACAGAGGTCTCTATATATCGTTCTTATATCAATATATATTTTTACGCATATGAAGGATTTTGTCACATGAAGTAAAATTTCATTTTTAACATATTTTTTTACGTACATGAAGAATTTTGCCACATGAAGGAAAATTCAGCTTAAAATATGAGATATTAGATGGCACACTAATCGCATGCAGAGTGGGTAAAGTAGGTGATGTTCTTGCTTTTGTACGTTTGACAACGCTGTAGACTTTTTGAATTTGAGGTCTCTTTAGTTTTTTCTCAAAAGGTAGCAGGCCTAATGTTAATACAAAAAAAATTAAATTGTGTATTTCCAACCAACATTTTACAACAAATTAAAAAATGTTTGTTATTATCAAGTTTTATATAAGGCAGATTTAATTTTAGTCTTGAAATATAATTGCAATCCTGCTTTTGCATTTCTTATTTTTCGCCAATTTATAAGTTATAGTTATTTGTAAGTATAATAAAAAAATTATAAAACAAAATTACCATGTAACATAAGAGAAATACCCCTGATAAAGTAACAAAATTATTACGAAATATTGGTTTCTAAATGAAATTAAAAAAAAAAAAATTCAAATGAATTATGCCTGTATTCATAGTCAATGCTTACTCAAGCTACTTCGCCAAGCATTACTCCGGTCGTACTCGTCTTTTAGTACGTGACATGTTTCATAGTTGAAACTTCGGTAAATCTGGGCTAAGTAATAACCACAAGGTAGAGAATTTGGAAAAATTGTAGTTATTGCGTTTGGAATATTTGTAAATTTCACAATTTGACAAGTACTCAAGTATGAGTCAAGGCGAAGTACCGACTATGAATATAGGCATTAGTAAATTAATTCCTGCCAATTTTTGCCAAAAATCCGTTCCGCGAAATAATATTTAAGAAGAACATAGGTCACGTACCTACCACTTGCTATTGATTATCATTTATCGCTATCCCTGTTCACGGCCACTGAGGTGTTTGGAACCAAACGACAGCAGCGCGTTCGTGCCCTATAGCAAGAATCATTATGAATGTGTCATGTAAAGATGATATTTGATCGATAACGGGTTCGTTCTGTTCAGGAAGGAACGTTTTGTAGATAAATGTTTAATTAATGACCATCGATAGTATCTGATGGTCATCGATGTAACTTAGGCATAACAGATTACAAATTCAAACCCTGTTCGTTCAAAGTCGTTTAGACAGTCATCACATCACTTTTGAAAAAATGACATTGCTGTCAGAGCAAACAGTTGCCATTCGTTTTCTGGTTTTTCCTTGGCTTTCCGTCTTTTGGACCGCGCCCCAAATTCTAAGCGGCACTTTTAGCGGGGCTGGTGAAGCTGGTTTATGGAACCTCTATGAGATCTACACCTCCATGTTTATTGGTATTTCGTGACTGATGACCTGAATATTGTAAGTAATACCAGTTTTTACTTTTCACGTGATACAATAGAATGAAGGTAGATTAAGCTCGATTTATACATTAGATAGGATAAAATATACTGGAATAGATTATCACACACACAGAAACAATGTATATACAAAGGGTGCTAGCAATCTTGTAACTTTAAACAGCTGTTCTCAGAGTCCTGTCAAAATGACAACCATCAATGAATGACAAAAAACGTTTAAAATCATAAAGATATGGACCAATTCGAATAACAATCATGTAAATGTATAGTTGATTTGTACGTTCATTTTACAAATAAGGATATTCTGTAAATAGAGACTATGCGAATAGCTATTCCTGCTGATCCGCGCTAAACCGCGAATTTTTCTATAATTAGAGTTGGTATCATTTCAAATGTCATCATCATGTAGACTATGCAAACAGCTATTTCTGCCGATCAGTACGCCAACCCGTGGATTTTTATCATAATTAGCGTTAGTGTAATTTTAAATGTCATCATATAAAATAAATGTTTATTAAGTGCAATTTTTATAATACAAAAGAAGTTCTGCAGGAGAAAAATGACTATTGTAATAAGTTGTGCTTATGAAACAACTAACATAACTACTTAAAAAAATGTCTTAAAAGAGGGAATTTATATAAAAAATTGCATGTTAGACAAGAAACTGAAAAATTATTGTACTAAATAACATTCGCAAATTGTTATTTTGCACATTCATACTACATCATGGTTTATCGTTATATTATATTTTATTGTTTTAAATTAAACGCATTCTATCATTAGCAATTATATGTTGACCTTTACTCTCGAAATTTAAATTTTTGTTTTAATGATATGAGAGTTTTTAAAATGTAAAAGTACTAATAAAAACAAATTAGATGAAATAAATAGAGACACATATTTTGTAAACATTTTTATTAAACAAAATTCCTGTATTTTGCAAGTTATAAACACAATTTTCTATTTCTTTCTTCTTTGGTTAGATTTAAAATTCATATTACTACATTTCATAATAAAATATTCTGAGTCTTATACATATGTATATAATTTTCTTAATAATATAGTGGAGAACTTCACGAGTTGAAACCGATTATTATTTATTTACATTTTTAATACAAATCAATTTTTCAATATTTTTATGAAAAGTATTTTCTAAATAAAATAGGTAATTATAAATATATTCGTGTGTTCTTTTTAAATTTACAATCTCAGAATTCTTCAAATTGTTTTTGTAATGTATAAATATATTGTTGTCTAATTCGAAATTTTATTGACAAATCGTCTCACAAGCTTCACATTTGTTTAACAAGTACAACTTTGAATCAGCCAGTATCATCATATACATGGACGTCAACAAAGAATAGAAATCGATACAGCTTCTTCTTCTTTGGAGTATGTGAAATATAATTTTTTTTCCTAACTTTTATAAAAGTGATAACATAGTTGCTTCTTAGAAATCGATTTCTGTATTTTTATTATTGTCTTTTTTTGAAAATTTTCTAAGCGCCTTAATGATTGATAAACAGAGATACTCGAGTCACTTTCCGATTTTAAACGATGAGCCCTTTAAATTTGTTGGCATTCCCCACCTGTCTCTAATTTTCGTTTTTCTGTCTTACTGTCGCTTCTATATATAACTATTCTGTGACGCTAACGAAAACAGTACTAGTCATATGACAATAAATAAAATGACACTGTTTCATCTTCTCCGCACTTGATTTACACCTCATAACACAACAACTATTTACACACTTTCTTATTTGAATTTGAGCTCATTTTTAATATAGCTATCAACATTGACATTGATATTATACCAAAGTTAATTCATAATAGTGTCATATGGCGGCGCGACGACAGTTGTTTGCTTATCTTATATCTGTAATGAATTGAGCTGTAGATACATGGTACTTTCAACTGGTTAGTTAATCCCACGTCCGTTCTTTTAGTGCTGATGTAGTTGAATGAATTTTCACATTAAAATTTATTTAAAAAATTACACGAAGTTTATATACAGGATGATCCATTTAAGTGTGCCACCATTGCTATCTCGAGAACTATAAGAGCTATGAGGTTAGTTAAATAAGTAAAGAACCACCATTTTACAAGACTAATGCAATGAGCAAAAAAAAATTTTTTTCGACCAGTGGTTCTCCAAATACGGGACACAACTTTCTTATTTTAAATGGGAACATATGTTTATTTTTAGGTTATTCGATAGAGTATTTTTTTCTGAAGTCAGCGATATAAACATATCATTTAAATTTAATTTAAAAAATATTGTTTAATTTTATTTTGAATACATTTGCAAATATGTATTTAATATGTGAGAAATGGCAATACTGGGATCTGTACTTATTTAAGTTTATATTTCAGATATCACCATGCATTGTGGTCACTATTCTACAACATGTTGTCATTTCAAAACTGCTTTTCAAGAAAACAAGCTTAATGAAGAAATTGATTGGGGTGTTGCGATTCGTAAACATCGGAAGCAAGAGAAGGACATTCTCCTTGCCGAAGACCCATCCCAGCTGCTGAAACTGAAGAAGAAAGGCAAGAAAAAAGGCCAGCAGTATGAGTACGGGGACAGCAAGAGCAAAGAAAACGTGAAAGACGGAGACCAAGACAAAGATGCCGAGAAAGACAAGGAACAGAGCAAAGACCAAAGTAAGGGGGCAGGATACAAAAGCAAGAGGTACAAGAAAGGCAAGTATGGCAGATACAAGAAGGGTAAAAAAAAAGATAAGAAGAAAAAAAAGAAACGCAAACCTGGAGATGCACCTATCTGCAAAGGACTGTCGCCTAGAGCCCTATTCAGCCGCGACACGGCCTCGAAGAAGCAGTACTTGAAGATGCTGGCAACGCCCAGGAAGATCCCCAAGCCCGGAGCGATACCGCGGTCGAAGCGCTCCGGGCCGTGCTCGCCACGCTGCTGCCAGCTCGCCCTGCCGCGCAAGCAGCACGTTTTCAACACATGGAAGGACTTCCATCCGGTGCTGTCGCCCGAGCAGATTCTCTGGCTCAAGGAGCTGCTCAACAAGGTAGAGTCTCTCAAGCCTCAGGACGCTTACAACTACTTCCAGCGCCTGGCCAAAGACGAGCGCATGAAGAAGAAGAGGGACAGGAAGCTCCGCGACCTGCTCGGCAAGGACGGACTCACCGATAAAGACCAGCGCTCGCAGAAGACTAAGGTTGCCAAGGAAATACACACCCTAGCTCACAAAACAATCAAGTTCTTTTCGGACAAAAGCAAGCAGAACGTCAAGTGCATTCACATCATGATGACCAACCTGATGAAAAGGAAGCTGGAAGATATGAACTTAATCCCGAAAGGCCTGCGTCGAGACAACCCCAAAGATATTTGCGGGAAGACGCTACACGATACATTGGATCAACTGGCGGTATGGCTGGAATCCAACATCGGCTTCGACGACGAGCCTTCCGACGACGAAGGCTTGGAGGACGAATCATCCGAGAGCAGCTCCAGCTTCTCCGTCGAGGAGGAGGAGGAGGAGGAGGAGGAAGAGGAGGAGGAAGAAGAGGAGTCAGAGGAAGAGCAAAGTGCGGAGGGAGTGGAAGCCGGGGAAGAAGAGAAAGGCCCCGAACCCGCCAAGGAGATCGTTAAGGAAATCGTGGTGGAAGAGGTCGTGGAGAAAGAAGAGGCACCCGAGCTGATGGAAGAGGTCATGGTAGATGTTATAGAAGAGGAAGAAATCATCGCGAAAGAAGAGCCGGCGGAGGAGCTCGACAAGGGCGAGGGAGTAGTAGAGGAGGGCGAGAAAGCACCGAAGGAAGTAGTCATCGAAACGATAGAAGAAGAGGAAGAAAAGATTGAAGAAATGGAGGAAGGGATGGAAGAAGAAGGGGAAGAAGTAGAAGAGGAGGAGGAGGAGGAGGAGGAGCACATGGCCGACACGGTTTGCTGCGTGACGATGAAAGCGTGGGCGACGTGGCTGGTGAGTGTGGCGCAGAACACGCACGCCTGGTGCCAGTGGATTCAGGAGGTGATTGCCAAGGTGCGCTACTTCGCCGCCGTGCTCAAGGGAGAAGTGAGGAACCCCCAGGGCGAAGCGCGGGTGCTATACAAGGAGGAGTGGGAGCAGTTCGTCGCCACGCTGAAAACCGACATCGAATCGTGGGAGAAATACAAAACGCACGTGAAAGAGCTATCCGACGAGATCGTGAAGACGTTCCGCAACCGAAAGGTGCTGTGCTGCTCCGTGTGCATCAAGTCCAAGCTCATCACCAACGCAGATACGGCCGTGCAAGTGACGGAGCAGCTCATCGAGGCGCTCAACACCACGGGCTACTGGCGCAGCTGGCTGGACGCCATCGTGGAGGAGGCCAAGAAGCTGGCGGCGCTGGACCTTAACCTGCCCAGAGCGTCCGACGAGGGCGTGTCCCTCACGGGTTCGCACGACTCGTCGGGCTCCTACGTGTTCGAGCTCATCGAGCTCAAGTCGGGGGCCAGCCGGTCGTCGTCCTCGTCCTCGTCCTCGAGCGAGTCCCAAGCCCTACTGGAGGAGACCAGGAGTCACGACTCCGCCGATACTAAACCAGACGAGGGCAAGAAAAAAGGCAAGAAGGGTAAGAAAGGCAAGAAAGGTGGAAAGAAAGGTAAGGGTAAAAAGTAACCGTCCTAGTCCCCTAATTGTGTACAAAATTTGTGATGAAATTTGTAATTGTGTAAATATATATCTTGTTATAACATTTTTTTTACCCTTGAGTCATTTTAAATGCATTCCATTTTTTATTTATAGCTGTAAGCGAGGAGTACCTGGCTGTAACGTTTTATATTATTGTGAACTATCGACATTGTAAGTAATATTTTACACAATAATGTTTAAAAAAACAATACCGTATTATAACGCTTTAATTCTGATAATTTTGCAGATATTAAAAATAAAAATTTTACATAACATTCATAACGAAACACGTTTGATGTTAAATCAGGAAACGTCACACAAGATATTTTCAAATAAATAAGATCTTTGATCTCAAAAAAGATCAGAAATTTTTGTAAGGCACAGTTCCAAAGTTATGCGTGTACTTACGTATGTTAGCGTCTAACGAAGCTAAATCAGTGGCGTTTGATATCTACATTATGTAGTTATGATTTGTATAACACAAGAACAGTAATGACCAGCGACGGCTAGTGACATTTTACTATAGGGGTGCTGCAGGGTAAAAAAATATAATATTAAAATTAATCTTAAATAGTATATACTTATTATTTATATAGGTACATTTTATTAATTAAAATTAAGATTCATTCGCTTGTTCCTTGCTTAACTAAATTTTTCTATGACTTTTTCATTAAAGTTTCGAATTCAATTTTTTCTTCAATAGAAATCATTGATAAAGCTGTTAATCTTAAATATTTTTTTATTAGTCATTGGTATAGTAATTAAATTTTAAGTTTAATTATTTCAGAAAATACATTTGATAATTTTTTTTTCAGTTAATGTATTTAATAAGTTCAATAATCTTTTAAAACTATGAAATTATTTTCTTGCATAAAAGATTTCAAATTCTGTTTTTAATTTTTCTTCAATAAGTACTGGATATATTTTACAAATTTCGCGTATTTCTTTAGTCGGTAGTTTTCTATTGAAATTCTCAAAATACTCTTGTAAAATTATTTAGCAGCTATTAAATGATTTGTAAATGAAAATCTTTTTTTGCTTCTACTATAATTCTAGCACACACTTCTTTGCTTTCCATATTTTTTTTAGACGATATTTTTTCACAATAGTTAGAATTACAAATTTTTAATATAGCTTCGTAAAATTGATCTAATATTAATCTAATATTTCTTAATTGAATTTGGTTATAAAGAATATCCACATGGGGCATGATTTTATGAAATAAACCAAGCCAAAATAGAAAATCCTCGTTTTCTAACATATGTAATAACCCCGTCGAAACTTGAATAGTTTTAACATTGTTAGAAGCTTGCAGTTCTCGAAAACAATTATTAATCTATGTTTATTTTCGAATACGGTTTCTATCGTTCTTATATTAAAATTCTATCGCGTATATGATGGGCTGGGTATATTTGATGTAACATGTTTATTTAAAATAGACAATCGTAGAGGAGATTTGAAAAAAATATTGGTATGCCTGAGATATTAGAAAAAAAGATTCGAACTGATTTAATTGACGAAACTGTGTTTTTCATAATTAGATTTAACTAATGTGCATAACAATGTATAAAATGAGTATTTGTATAAATCTGTTTAACTTTGTTTTGAACCCCTCCTTATTCGCCTCTCATTACACTTGCTCCATCGTAAGTTTGAGCTATCAATTTGTTTGTATCATTCTGTAGAATATTATTTATTTCATTCAGTACACATTTAGTTACCCCATCTGCTGTTTCATTCTCTGGGTTGAAAATCCCTAAAATCGTTTATTTCACCATGCAATTCATATCGAAAAACAATAACCATTTGTATATATTCAGAAACATCAGTAGTATCATCAGGCATTACCGCAACATAAGAAGTTTCAGTTATTTAAGAAATGATATACTCCTTACATACCTCTAACATAATTTGCAAGAGTTCATTCTGAATTGTTTTTAATGTGCCCCTAAAAACTGGATTACTTTCCAAATGATTTTGCAACGCAGAATCATAATAAGCCAAAAAATTGATTAAACCCTTAAAAACCCCTGGATTTTCAGAGGTCTCATTCATCGTGTTCTCGAAGAGATAATTCAAATTTTCCACAAAACTTTAAACATTCTATTATTTTTGACAAAATATTTCTGTTTTTTCGAACCTCTTCGTTATGTTTAATTTTTGAAATTCGATAAGCTTCACTTAGTTGTTCAGCAATATTAACATGTCCTAATAAATTTAACGAAATTACGTTCTCCATTTGTATTTTTTTTTCATTTTGTTTATATTAATGAATCCGTTCTTTGTCCAAGAAGTCTCCCCGCCGAATAGTAAGCACGGAAAATAAAACAACGAATTTTCCATTTCGCAGCTATATAGCCAATTTAATTTTTTATACCAGTTAGTATTAAACGATCTTTTGTATTTTTTATTATTACTGCTACCTATTTGTGTAATTTTTGGAGTTGACCGACCTTTTGTTTTAATATTATTTTTTTCCGGTACAGATAATTATGAAAAAGTTATCTTTTTTAAATATTCTACTGTTACTGTCATTTTTAAATATTCTGTAAATTTTATAAAAATATATTTATAGTATATGCGTAAAATAACTAATAAACCTACCTTTCTTAAAATATATATTTTGTTGATCTGGAGAAACTGGGGGTGCTGCAGTTCCGCAGTTCCTATATACGAGCCGCCACTGGTAACGACAACACAAGGGTGAAAAATAACGTTGCGTATTCTACGATACTTGTCAACCACTTGTTAAAATTCACAAATGTTCAACAATGCTATCTTAAGTGGTATGTTAGCAACCTGTGTTCTTTTTTATTACCTTAAAAAAATCAATAATCCCTGATTTGATCTAATAAAATAAAGCTCAACACAAAAAGTGATCTTTGATCTGATCTAGAATATTTAAGTTCATTTAACCTATTTTGAATTTTATCTGGAACACTACGACGGTAAATATAACGTGTATCTATAGTAATGACAAATGACAGATTAGAAAATATTGCATTGCATCTTAGCTGAAACAGAAGGTATGAATATAAAATTACATAATTCAAGAATTCATCATACTCTGTAATATGCTTTTTCTAAAAATAAGTTATAATTTCTGTTTCAAAGATAACTGATTTTTAAATGTTAAAAATATCACTTGATAGAAGAACAGTACACTGACACTCACACCGCAGTCTGCAGATGAACTAGACAAGTTGATATAGCCAGCGGGACATACACATAAAGAAACATACATAGGTACACAATTTATTAAAAATACAGAATTTTCTAATCTAGTGTTTGGTAAAAGTACATTAAAATATATTAATTATATAAAATAACAATCCGATTCATAATAAAGCACCATTGTTGGGTAGACATCACTTATAGTTGTGCAATTAATTTTTATTTACATATGTATCATAACAAGTGCAATATAAGTGCTGTCCACAATGATTTTTAGATTTTACCTGTAGCTTTGAAGAATTTAAAAATAGATCCATTGTTTGAAATCTTCAATATGACTAGTTGAAGAATTATCTTTAATTTCTCCAAATCTTGTAGCTACCTGCACACATGGAAAATTTTTAATTTTAGTTAAGTTTGTTCGATTTGAAGCACGCCATATATTTATATATAATTATATACAGGAGTGTCCGTTTTAAAAAGCTAACCATTGGGATCTCGAGAACCGTGAGATAGGAAGTCGGTTAAATTAGGGCAAAGTTGCCGCATTAGTTGGTCATTTTAATCATGTATTTGTTTTTTTTTGAAAAAATGCTTAGCTCACTAGATATGAGCAAAAAAACTTTTCTTGTTTCAATTTACACAAATTTCTAATTTGCACATTTTACAGACACTTTTTTACAAGGAGTCCTTAAAAAACTCGAACACTTTTTGAAAAATTCATACTAACTTTCGATTTTCTTAAGGGGCTCAAAGTTGTCTTTAGTACTATTAAATAGATATTTTTTCTTTTTCCAATGATATAAAACAAATGTACATTAAAAGTAAGAAATGAAAAATATATTGATTTTATTCAATTTTGGTCAAGTGTGCTTTAGAAACAAAATTAAAAAAATTAAGCTATCCGTATACGGGACGATATCCCTCTACTTCACTTCTCATCAAAGTGAATGCGGAGCCATCAACGGAACGACAACAAAGCTAATATTTTATCAGTGTCAAAAGTAACTTAGCAGTTAAGAAATAACCGCGAAATGTCTGACAATAATAATTTCGTGATAGAAGATCTGAACTAACCCGGTTCAAAGTTACCCAAATTACTATAACCCAGGTGACTTCTAACGTTCTGGAAAGCAGCTCGAATGATACACGCGATAGGCGACTTGCAAGTAAGTTCGATTCTAATCGCGTCGCCCGAATCGTTTGTAGAAGATAAAGATGTATACGTAATATTTATTGATGAAGTTGAGAAATACCCCGAATTCCATTATTTTACTAGTAAAGATTATTCAAAAAAGGATTGTATCATGATTCTGTAAAAATAAACCAATTTTGTATCTGTTTCCTGCAATTTTCTTAAATGCCAAAAACAGCTTATAATAACGAGTCTTCCTACTATTTTATCAGTAGTACAAAATAATTTCTTCCTCACTACTGATATAACGAAAAATATTTAAAAAATCAGCTGGACACACAACTTTGTGTTTGTGGAAAACCAGTATGTCGCCCATATCGCCTCAGTCGTGTCGCAATCTCTTCGATATCGCATCGTGTAGTATTCGCGTCGCGTGCGGAGGGCCTTAGTATTGTGTGCAGTGCCGTGACAAATTGTAAAAAAATCTGATTAGTTGAAGTTGGAATAACTCTTTGTAAAAGTAATAAATACTTTTCAATGTCGATTCTAGTTAGGTCGGATCTAAAGAATTAAAGCTCATATATACAGGATGTTCCATTTAAAAGTGCCACCATTGCTATCTGGAGAACTATAGGAGCTACGAGGTTGGTTAAATTAGCAAAGAACCACCATTTTACAAGACTAATACAATGAGCAAAAAAATTTTTTTTTCAACCAGTGGTTCTCAAAATACGGGACACAACTTTCTTATTTTAAATGGAAACGTATGTTTATTTTTAGGTTATTCGATTAAGTATTTTTTTCTGAATTCAGCGATATGTACATAGCATATACTAATATAACAAAATAATTGAGAAAAATGCATGTTAAATTTATATGTATTTTATTTATATCTGGCTGAAACAAGAGTGCTATGATTAGAAAACATAGACATAATGTTGTGTCTAACATTGTTTGATTATTTTTTGTTAAATTTTATTTGCTTGAACTGTCAGTTTTAAGAAGAAAATGAATTGTTTTCTATCCAAAGCACTCTTATTTCAGCCAGATATAAATAAAATACAAATAAATCTACCATGCATTTTTCTCAGTTATTTTGTTATATTAGTATATGATCTATTTATATCATTGAATTCAGAAAAAAATACTCTATCGAATAACCTAAAAATAAACATAGGTTTCCATTTAAAATGAGAAAGTTGTGTCCCGTATTTTGAGAACCACAGGTTGAAAAAAAATTTTTTTTTGCTCATTGTATTAGTCTTGTAAAATGGTGGTTCTTTTCTAATTTAACCAACCTCGTAGCTCTTATAGTTCTCGAGATAGCAATGGTGGCACTTTTAAATGGAACACCCTGTATATATATAATATCAATTTACTGTTACCTAGAAGTATAGATGGAATTGATCTCAAACAGTGGAGCTCGCAGCTCGCGCAATACTGTTCCCTGTTATGCTTTAAAGAAAAGTAAAAATATGAGTTTCATTATTCCTTGTATATTGTTGTGCATCTCCGTCCAATTATGACTAGTATTATAGAACTCAAAATTGTTCAGAAACTCTCTGTTTGCTGACCTAGGCCGGCAAAATGTAGGGATGCCAACTTAAATATTTTAGCTTTACATTCTGTCAAAATTTTAAATTTTATTTTATTGGAAATGGAAAATGTTAACTAAAACAACTATTTTTGACTTATTGATCATATTATACTCGTCTTGTATGAGTATGATTACGTTAAAAGTTAAAAAATATCAATTCACATTCGTTTTATTTTTTAACAAATGTCACTATTTTTTTTGAATAAAACAAGTGAATAGTTTATATATCTATGTGAACCGAAAATTTTTCTGACATAAAAACCTATAGTGTATAAAATTTTTAGGTAGTAATAATATTTCTTTATGAAGCAAGTAAACTTGGCTTAATAGTAAATGAAACGAAAACCAAATTAATGTGCGTGTCAAGAACCCAAAGCACATACATACAATACCCAGTAGAAGGAAGAAATTTTGAGCAGGTATCGGAATTTACATACTTAGGGTCGTTAATAACATCCTCAAATGATGAATCAGCGGATATAGCCAAGAGGATAGCTGCAGGGACAAAAAGTTACTACGCGATAAGTAACCTTTTTAGAAGTAAGCTGGTATCAAGAACCACCAAAATCAGGATGTACAAAACACTAGTGAGACCAGTGGTATCGTATGCAGGGGAAACCTGGACACTAAGTAAAGATAATAGTGAGAAACTAGACATATTTGAACGCCGAATTCTGAGGAAAATATATGGCCCAACATATGAAAATAATGAATGGCGTATAAAGAGAAATGCCGAACTCTACGAACTATATGATGATGTTCGATTATCATCATTTATAAAACTGCAACGACTTAGGTGGTACGGACACCTAAACCGAATGAGCGAAGAACGCCAGGTAAAAAGGATCTATAAACATAATCCACAAGGAAGGAGACCAAGGGGCAGACCAAGAAACAGATGGAGAGTTAAGGTAGCAGAGGACATGAAGGAGACACAAATAAGATATTCCGGGGACAAGTTAGACTGGAAGAGGCAAATAAACCAGGCCAGGGACTTCTATAGTCTGTAGAGCCAGAAGAAGAAGAAGAAGAATAATATTTCTTTAATAAATTAAATGTGTCATTAGCGCAAAAAATGTTGTGTATCACACGCTTAGAAACTCTTTTGCGACATCTCGCAAAAGTTTAATTTCTGGACTAGTGATACAAATAACTATTATAAAAATGAATTTACAATTTAGGAATATAAAGTCAGAGTCTGCTTTTGATTGCCTTTGAAATAACAGGGCGCTGGTTGTCTGTATCTATTTTCCCTGTGTTTTTCTTGTATTTTCTGTGATATTCTGGTTTTTGCTAATTTCAATTTACCCTTTTATTAGCACTTATACTCATTAAATGGCTTTTTTTTTTTCAAAATAATTTAACGAAAATCTACAAAATCTGAATTTTAACATCACAAGTAGTTATATATTATTTATTTCTTCAATTTTTTTATTTTCATAACTTGGAATACTGTAGACGTTGTAATGAACTTAAGAAAAGGATTTTATAAATAATCATACGAAAATTGACACTTTTTAGGTGGGTTTTCGAACCGAAAAGTGAATTATTCCGGTATTTTAGTGTTGTTTCTATGGTTACAAAATAACAGTCCGGGAATATATTTTCTCTGTTTCGGAATTAGAATATCATATTCCAGCACGCTTATTGATGTTGGAAGGAGCTTCATTCTTAAACGATTTTTGGTTATATTTTGTTATTTGAGATTGGCATGACTGTATTAAATACACAAAATATCTAGGCAACTGACAAAGTAATTCTAATTTATTTGGGAGGCCATGAAACAAATTGCTAGTGTTACTATATATAAAAGAAACAGAAATCACTGTCACCAACCTAACTATTCTATCAAAAAAATCCCTTAATGGAAATTGTCAAATATTATTATAAAAAATAATGTAAATCAAAGCCGAAACAGAGAAAATAGTATAAAACATTCGTTATAGAAGGCAATTCAAGCACTCGTTCGTTCGGGCACTCGCTGCTTCGCGCTCGTTCCCGAAATTCAAACTCGTGCTTGAAAAGGTTGCCTTCTACAACTTGTGTTTTAATATACTATTCCGGCCTGTGACAAAACATTCCCGTACAGTACGTAGTTCATTGGTAAATAAAAATGCAATTATATTTATGTCATAATGATGAAACATAAACCGATCGACATAAAAATAGTATGTGTAGCACGTAGGAAAAGTGACTTCCGGAGTCCTGGTGTTGCTGGCCTCGCCTGTAACTTGTCCTGCAATGTTCACCATCGTCCAGGAATATATCACTTTTTCTTGAAGTATTTTTCTCCCTAGAGATACTTTGCTTCCCCCTCCGTTTCTATTTTACTTTCGCAAAATAATTACAATATTTCTATAAATATTATTAGCTAAATGGGTAGGTCCAATTCTACATCAATTTTTTTTTACGAGAATTTTTTCCATGTATTTTTCGAGGATTCAAATTCTCTATATTTTTCCTGTTTCCTTGATTTTTCGAAATCGGACACCCTGCATAATTATGTCTTTTATTTCATTCAGCATGTCTCTCATTTTCCTCTTTACATTACACTAAACAAAACTATTATGAAGTAAAATAAAAATAAACTATTTAAGAATATTAAATCAAAACTATAAATAAATTTCTTACTCGCTAACTGTCATTCAATCAGTTTTAAGGTTGGCTGTTCACGCTATTTCGAGTAGGATAGATGTGTAAGAGATAGCTAGATGCTTAAAATGTCCAATATTTCAAAAACTAACAATTTTTTTAAAACATGTTTCTTGTCAATCATGTTTTTTTCTTATCTACTTTTAATCAATTTTCTGTTATGGTGGAGGACCTCATATGTTCAACATTTTCTGAATCTTCATATTTAAAGAATTATAATTTGTTTTATTAAAGAATTATAATTTTTTTTATTATTATTATATTTATTATTGTTGAAATGTTTGGAATTTAAAATAAATTGTTATTAAGTAAGGATTTAAATTGAAGTACGACTAGATAAAAAGCAAATTTTGCCAGAACTCCTCCGAGAAACAAGTGGACGCTGCGATTTTACTTGCTCCACGGCGCATAATTTGTAGCTACGCCACTAGGTAGTTGTATAGCGGAACTGGTTTTCGTAAAATATGATGTCCAGTAAATCGATAAGATACAATTTGGTACCGTAATGCAGTAATTATATTATTGCAGAAATATCCATATATTATTTCCCCAAAGATATCGAGTTAAGAATAAAAAAAAAGAGGGGAAAGATGATATATGAAAGTTTGTTCTGTTCATTTGTTGCCTTTAGATTATCACGAATGTAAGTATTAGGTACTATTTATTATAAATAATATTTTAGTTTGTAGTATGTTACCATGGAAGGATGCGAAGTAGTATTCTAGGCAGCGATGGTGAGGCTCATCTCATTGCGGAAGAAGGAGATGATCTCGCGGATGACGAGCTGCTTGAGGCCGGCGTCGCCCATGACGAGCGGCAGCAGCAGCGCCACGTCCTCCACGCGCAGGTCAGCCACCACGGCTTGCACGCTGGCGGCCAGGCGCGCGTGCTGCGCCGGGGTCATGTCGTGCAGGATCACGTCCACCGCTGAGCGGTACTTGCCCTTCCCGTGTGCCAGCGCTACCAGGGATCCGAACATACCCCCTGTAAACCAGTGCCTACATCAGTCATCCTACATTTTCTCTTTCATTTTTTTCCTGAAAGTCTACGGGCTATAGGAAGGCGAGTTCTCACCAGATATTTTTTATGAATTATTTTCAATGTTTCATGAAAAATGAACGTCAGAAAACTTCTTTCATTACAATTTATGATCATTTCATAGTTTCATTAAAAGTGAAAAGCAGTTCTACTTTAATGATCATTATTAATAAATGAAAGTAAAATGAATCGTAAGAACACGCGTCATGATTTCAAATTGCAAATGTCAATATGATCATAACGTAAACGCTATAAGTTTTGTTAACTGTTCGACTATTTTTTAGGTAATATACTGTGTTCACCTGTTGTTAAATAAAACAGTATGTAGTTCAAGAGACAAGAGCATACATATTTCTCGAATTGCAGTACGAATTAACTTATTCCGATGCCATTTATAAAATAAAACAATATATGATCAGTCACAAAATGATCATTAAAACATGATACATGTGAACAAAACTTTTTCATTTAATTGTCATGACTAATGAATCATTACAAATGATTCACAGAAAAATGACTAGTAAGAACCCAGCTACAGGCTAAGCAAGCAACTATCGCAGCACTGCTACACAGAATAGGTTTATACAGAAGTGACAGTAAGACAGAAGAACGAAAATTAGAGAGAGACGGAGACTGTGCACAAATTTAAAGGACTCGTATAAAATCGGAAAGTTCCCTCACATCTTAGAGAGAGACAGGGGAAGAGCACTTTTATTCTGTATGATAACATTTAAAATGATACGGCAACAGCTGTTTGCCCAGTCTGTACTATATGTAAATAATATTATTATGCCATTTGTGTACATTGTTTTGTAGATATAATTTTTTGAAGATAGGCTTCGCTTGCAAATCTCAATAGAACTCCATTTGCCCAAATGTCATTAATCATATAATCACTATATACTATAAGTACCGCAATGAGATCTGCACAATTTTTCATTTATAGCTTTAATCAATAGAATAAGGAAAAATATTAGACCCGTATTTTTTATTTTTCCCCAAATTGACTTTTAATAATAAAAAAATTGCTATTAAAATTATATTCTTCATAACGCGGCTGAATTACTCCACTTCTCCCTTTTCCAGTGACGTATCAAGTTTCTTACTCAAGTTTCCTTCGTTTCGAACGACAAATATTATGTTTTATCTTCCAAACTAACAAAATGAATAATCTTGTGCAAATATAGTGGCACACAAAAGCCTTATAACGCGTTAAATCACGGACTGTCTACTTTACCAACTTTCAAATCACAATATTTGGGATGTGGCGTCTACATGTGGATAACTTCACATCAGAACCTACGGACGTCACAATTTTTGCGACTTTTTTTAGTATGATACTTTAAAATGATATTATAGAACATGAAATATAAATAAAAAAGAATTACATCATATAGAGCAACTGCAACAAATTAGATTTTGTTGGTTCGATTTAAATAAAAAAGGTTCATTTTTTTGCAAAACCTCATTGCATCCATTTTGATTCCAAATAGAAACGTCAAATTTAAAATATAAATATTTATTGACAACAAATTTCAAAAGTCCTAACATAATAATAAAACCAAATTGGATAATTTGTATTACGATAAAAATTATTTAATGGGCAATTTTATTTCCTAAAATGAAATACAAACGTCAAATATCAACCAACTATCAAGAAATAACAACCGGGGGCTTCGTTAGGATTTTAAAAAAGGGGGGCGTACATTTTCGGCTTGCAAGCATCTATTTTTTGTTAATGACTAACGACATTATTGTTACTATAGCAGGATAATTTAAAGAAATATTTATATACAAAAATAATACTATAAAACAGAGGAGACGGAAATTTAAACAGATGAGGCGCATGCCCTCCAAAAACAATCTAACGATACCACTGATGATAACTGTCATCTGCCATTTTGATTCCAAAATATGCTTCTCTCTCTAACATATGATCCATACGTAGACCATTCCATAACGACGTAACAGAATCGCCGCCTTGTTTGTTGAGGGGCATAGAAAACTGCCATTCGCCTTATATCACTCGTTTGAAAGCGTTGTGTTAAGTTTTTTGTGCTTTCCTATCTGAATTTGTTTCTACATTTACGTATATGTATACATTGTGGATCTAAAAAGTCAATATATTTCTAATTTAGTGGGGATGTTAAAAAATGTTACAAAAAAGAAATATCTATTATAAATCACAGCGATCCTTCTGTATTAATGGTAAAAATAAGAGACCTAAATTGGGGGAAAAACATCAATATCTTACTACATCTAAATTAATTTCCACATTACAGAGAAACAGTTTAGAAAAATTTCTTCGTTGTGTGCAGGAAACTGACACCGATTCGGCAATATTTCGTTTTATAGAACAGTTCGCTTCTTTAAGCATTCTTTAAATTTATCTTTGAAACAATTTGTATCTAAAGATGTAACTTTGATTTTAAACTAAAGAAGAGCGTAATGCAGTAAATAAAACAACTATGGACCAGAGTTCCAGTACTTATTAGTTTCATATTAGAACAGGACGAATGACTGAATCAAATTTAAAAAAAATATATTTTTTTTTAGCACCTAACTACAAAAGCCATCTTCAACATTGATAAAAGGAATATATTATCGTCTAAAAATGGTATTTAAGTCCAAACAAATTGTATATTATTTAAAACATGAAAAAAGAGCTTTGTCAGATTTTAACAACAAATCCACAACAGATGAAAGCATTTTATCAAACTAAAAGTATACAAATACGCTATTTAAAATAGGGATATTAACTACTTGCACATACAGGGTGTTGCATGACTCAAACACCCGAACATAGGGATTTAACATGTAAAATCATATTTTCGTAATTTCCTGCTTCCCTAATTATTTTATGTAAAAAAACTTCAAATAAAGATTGTAGAACATACAATTCTGCATCTGAATCAATAGACAAAATTAATTTTACGTGCTTTGTAAGCTCAGAAATTAGGTATGAAAATGATGTATATCACCCAAAAATAGCAGTAGCCATGGAATTGAGACAAAAATTAACAAATGTTTAACGGTTTATTTGTCAAGTTAGCTGCGTTAGTTTATTTTTATTATTATTATTTAAATTAATGTTTTGTCAAGTTACACTAAAAATATAGCAATTTTATTTTGTTTTTATTTTTTAAACTCAAAATTAATTTATGTAATATTGTTCACTTCAGCAGTAATTTCAAATAATAATAAAAATAAATTAACGCAGCTAACTTGACAGATAAACCGTTAAACATTTGTTAATTTTTGTCTCAATTCCATGGCTACTGCTATTATTGGGGGGATGTCATTTTCATACCTAATTTCTGAGCTTACAAGGCATGTAACATTAATTTTGTTTTTTTATTTCAAATGCAGGATTTTATGCTCTACAATCTTTATTTGAAGCTTTTTTTATCTAAAATAATTAGGGAAGCAGGAAATTACGAAAATATGATTTTACATGTTAAATCCCTATGTTAGGTGTTCGAGTCAACATCCTGTATATATTTTTAACACGCCTGAAATTTATGAAAAATTTGCTTTAATTGCAATTACCTTATTTTTTACCTTATAACGGGCATCGGTGGTTTAGTTGGTTAGCGAGTTTCGACTCGCTCAGCGAAGTGTGAGATCTGGAATTCAAATTCTAGTGAGGACAAACCTCTAATCAAAAATAAATACCGCTGTGTCCGAGTGGTTCGGAAGCCACTATAAGCTGTAGGTCCCCTGTCCTGTAATTGGACTTAGGTCTGTTGGATAGAGTAAATTAAATAAAAAATAAACACTGAAGTTTATATGCCCCTCAACGAACATGGCCGATCCATCAAAGTCACGTGATGTGGAATGGTCTACTGCGGTACTTTAACTAATCACAATGTTCAGCTCACTCTTGTGGACGAAATTTAAACTGAGGTACTTTATAATTTCTTCTTTACATGTAATTTGAATTAGGCATACAAATCTGTAGTCATACACTAATAAAATATTTACACAAAATAAAAACTATTACAACACTCTGGGTACTTTTCCCGTGACTTTTAAGTTATTTTACTTTGACGATTAACTTTAAATTTGACCTTTGTATTATCTGGGTATATGTCTTTGTGTGTTTTTTTGATTCATGACGTCACAGTAAATTCAGAGCGGAAAAATTGTATCTAACATATTTTTTTTTATAACCCCATTGTTGGTTTTCTTTTTCATTGACTAGAGTATTTAGATGCCATATTTGTTCCATTATGTTATGGATTCACCATGTATTGAATACGAAGTTTGTATTTATTTTACTATTTTTGTTTAATTCACTCTGCTATAATTCATCAATTTCATTTAGTTTCATTTAATATAATCTAGTTTTTACGTACATAATAGTTTTGGTATAGTTTAAGTCAGGGTTGGAAAAAATCCGGTTTATTAATTGAAATTTAAAAAAACGATTATTTTTTTATACAATAAAAATCATTCCATATTTTGTTTTATATGAGATAACGGTATGCATTTGCATCTTGAGAACCGTACGATATACGGAGTCGGTTAAATTGGGGCAAAGTTGTCCATTATAATGATGTTTTTTTAACGATTATAAAACATATGTACATTAAAATGAAAATAAACTACGAAATATTGATTTTATTCATTTTGGTCAAGTGTGCTTTGGAAACACAATCAAAAACCTATTGTTGCAAACAAATTTTGAACATTTCAATTCAATATTACCCTAGCTAAATTTATACAAAACTGAAGCAAATACGTCGGGTGCGTAACCTTCTGGATAAAGCAGAATATATGTTTCTAAAGTAATCTGCTTATTTCGGTGAGTAGCTTAGATGAGGTATAACATAGAGATATTGTCGAAAGATCTAAGGTTTAAAATCGCTTGCAGCCCCCTGTTTGAGAACAGTGGACCAGTGGAGTAGTTATATGGAAAACTCAACCAAACAAATAATGAGGATAGGTGACAAAACACTATGACCAATATTTTGTTCGTCTAACTGTAAGTGTGCACTACTCAGCTGGCGGATTGTTCTCACGCAGCTAACTGTTAGGTGATTCTCGACCATACATCTTTTGCTTGCTCAGTAGTACGTAGCTATAGGAATGTGCCATATCTCTATGTTATACCTCATCTAAGGTGAGCAGCATATTAAACTTCTAACTAATTTAATTATTTAGTCAAGATTTTGTTTGAAACAAAAGAGAGAAAAAAATCTTTAAATGAAATATAATGTTCCAATGTTCTCATGGTTTGTTGAAAATAATCATTGTCGCGGTAAAGTGGCTGAGATATAGGTAATAAATTGTAAATTTATTTAGGAAATTTAATTTCTTTTACCATGTTTTCTATTTTAATAAAAATATTAAATTTTTATTTAATAGTACTAAAGGCAACTTTGAGTCCAATATGAAAATTTAGAATAAATTTCTCGAAAACCAACAAAAATTTTGAGGACCGCTGTCAATTCCTCGTAAAAAAGTGTTTGTAGAATGTGCAATCTAGAAACTTGTATGAATTGACAAAATAATATTGTCAAAAAGTAAATTTGCTACAATCAGTTTTTTGTTCATATCTAGTAACCTATATATTTTTTCGGGAAAACAAAAACTTTGCCCAATGTTAACCGACTTATATCTCTTCGGTTCTCAAAATCCCAATGATTAGCCTCCGTTCTACAAAGGAAGGGGAAGCTGTTTTTAAGGCAGGACAAATATAAATACATATTTGTTTTTTGGAATAAAATATGATGAATCAGCTATAATACTAGGATCTTGTTTACAAACCAGTCCTTTGAGTGGAGCTAAAGATCTCCTATGATTGAAATTTTATTAAATAAGAATATAAATAAATGAAAAGCAAAATGCAGTTTTAGAGCAGGATTGGGAGACAAATGCAAACATGTTGCACTTTTGTTGAATATAAACGCGTGAATCAAATCTGTATCTATTGTTTAACAACAAAAGTTATCATTATTACCATAATATTTGTTGTGTATTATAGTTTTTAAATTTCGCTTTGTAGAATAATGACGAACTGAAATCAATGAGGTTATAGCAATTTACATTTATTTTAAATACTACTGATAAATTACTCGGGTGAAAATCATTTAGGGAGAAGTGATCGGAATAGACAAATATTCATTTAGTTTCTGGCTTGTCGATTCGAAGTATAATTGCCTATTTCTTTGATAATATTTTCACTTGGGATATAGTGTAAGCTTACACTTTTTGACTTATAATTACTACATTGTGGTACTGAACATGATCTATGGCATTTACTGTTTGTTATTAAAACCAGAAAATGTAATATACACTATAGTCTCATTTTCTTTCATAACAAATATGAATTAAACCAGTTTAAAATTACATACTTTTTAGTGTATGTTATCAAAGTTTCCTTATTCCTCTAGTTCGCAAATCTGCCATTACACGACAGCCACTTTGATTTTTTTCGGCAATTGGTATAATATAAAACGGCCTTGGGCCACGTACATGGTAGCTTAGTGAACAAATAGTAAACTAAAGTGTATAGAAAATAGGGGAATCCCACTTTCGCCATATGTCAGATGTTATTATATAGTTCATTTTTCTCGTGATAGGCGTCACGAAGTCAACTCATATTCGTATGATACAAGTTAAGTAGTAGGAGAAGCATTTTTTTGGTTCTAAAACAGTCACGAAAGTGGTACATATATAAATGTATGTTTGTATTAAAATATTATGAAAGATATGTAACAAAATATTGTACTTAAAAATATACCGTACATTTACTACAAATTTAGAAATTATTTCCGATGTACAATATAAAGTAAATTATAAATGTCCATTTGTACCACTGGTTGAAAATCCTTAACCTTCAATCTTACATTTGACGTTACAATTTGTGATTGGAACACATAAATCCCTCCTATTCGCTATCGATATCGTTCATTAGTGCGAAAGAGATGCACTTATTAGATGCAAAAACGTGTATGACAAAGATAATAAACATATACTACTTATTATTTTTATGTTAGGAATATAATGACGTGAAACCTACCACAAGAAAATGAACTATATAACTTTACGTACGTACGAATAATAAATAATGTCAGTAAAAAATAATAAACTTAAAAGATGAGATAGATAACATATCCGCATAGATAAAAACAGACCTGCAAAATTATTTCTATCTACATCATTAGATAAAAGTTCATTAGATATAAATTCTATATTATTAAATTTGAAATTATCAGTTGCAGCCAATTTCTTTTTGGTTCCGTATATTTGTAAAATTAAAAAAAAAACAAGTTTTCTCACGTTTTGATATACCTACACCATAGTTAAACATGTATGAAATCTACAAAGTTATAATGGTAATTTTAGAATAAATCATTATATCACTTTTATACTCGTCACCGTAGTAACACACACTGTTTTAGTATATATTTGGAAATCCATTTATTATTTCTCAATAAAAGTTATATTCATTTTGCATGACTCTTTTGGAAAAAAAAAGTTAGGTTACCTACCTACAGCAAGTCCAACTGGTCCTCCTATAATTCCTCCAGTGAAGGCAGCTCCTCCAACTATACATGCACCCTTCGCTGATTCTTTAACGGTTACTTGCAAATCTTCAGCTTGGGACAGCTCTGTACAAAGCCTCACTATTTCATTTGTGTTCACTGGCATTTCGTTTGTGTATCTATGCTTTGAAATAATATTAGAATTTAATAATACTCAAATTCTTATTATATTATTACACCTTTTATCAAACAGGTATCATAGATCAAAGATCACATTCATTTGGAAAGAATTAATCATCCGTCTGGATTTGTTTTGATATATGCAATTACTGTAAGTTGGTATGGATAATGTTGACGTTAAAAATAGGCGTACCATTTTAATAAAATATTTTATTTTAAAACCCTGATAACATAAATATGCCTATCATAATTACTTAAATCATTCATAACAGTTAAACTAATTTATATCTTATTTTGTAAGTTAAAAAAATTACAATTACAGTTAAGATTATAATATCAATCATATTTTGGTATCCATCTTTTAATGTAATGGTAGATCTTTACTGAACAAAATTTAGTATATATAAATATAATATAAATATTATTTATGTATAATATGTGATGGTATTTTATACAATTTAATTTAACAAATTATTAAATTATTTTTAAAAATTTTGCTTTGTTATTATTTGCTGAATATTATTGACAGGTTGGCAGCTCTGCACACACATAAATGTGTCAGATTTCTGTCAAAACATATAGAAAGCACAGATAATAAATAAAATGATTATTGTTCCGATATTTGTTATAAATTTTCAATAATTATTTAATATTCCTAAAAATTTATAAATTATTTTATTATTTTCTATATATTACGTCAAAGGTTTGTTTACTTAATTATCATGTATAATTATTTGACCTGCATAAAATAAACAATTGAGGCGTAATCATGAATGGAGTTGTACCAAGTGAAGATGATTCGGAGAATGACAGAAGGCCAATTATAACATGTAAGTTAGATGGTTAATATTAGTTATTTTATTACATACTATTATCTACAAAACTTCATCGTGTAACATTGTATTTTGATTATAATTATAAAAATCTACTAATAAAGAAATCTGATGTATACAATACTTTCTCCGGATATGATAGGTTTAATTTACTATTACATTTTACAATTTAAAAACAGTAAATATTTTTATTTCATACTGTGTCGCATTTTCGTTTTTACAATTATGATTTCAGTCCGGTAAATGGGACTTTACGGTACTATTATACTTTACGGTACTGTATTGTTGCTAAGCTACGACTAGAACATTTTGTCATAATATTCGTTTCTAATTAAACAAATTTATAATAATTTGTAATCTTTCAAACAAAAATACAAATAAAAAAACGAAATTAATTAGTAATATTTCAAGAAATAATTATATTTAATTATTTTTTTAAAGAGAAGTATCGCATTCATTTTTGAAAACGTTGCAAAACGTTGTTAGAAATGTCAAAAAAAAACAAAATTGATTGCTATCATGACTATTTTATTTTTATTGTAACCCGAACGACCTGATTGTTTTTAAAGCAAAATATTAAAGGTAAGCAAAATTTCATCCAACAATGCAACACAGATATGAAATAAAATATTGTACGTCATACGTCCGTTAAATAATTTTCACGATACTCATTTCGAAATTTCAGACTCGGCTCCTTCGTCGCCTCGTCCGGAAACATCTTATTCGTACCATAAAAATTTATTTACCGGACTTATAACGTAAATTACTATTGTTTATTAAATTTTATAGATTGAACATTGAGATAAAGCCCATAAAATTTATTAATATACTCTTTAGATCCGTACCAAAAAAAGAAAATTTGTATTTAAAATTATATATTATCCTGGAAAGACAATGATCTGAATAGACTACAATTGTCACGGGAAGTGATAATATTTTACTTAGGGTCGCTTACCTTCGAATGACCATTCGTACTAATTTTGTCAGTATAGTAGTAATAAACAATTTCAAACAAATTTTGTACTAATTTTTTCATATAGTACTAAATGTACTGCATTTCGATTTTTTGTAATTATTTGATGATACAATTTTTAAATTAACTAAAATTTCTGCCATTTATCTATCATCCCCAGTAATAAGACAATTTAACGTTTGATTAACTGTAGAAATGGCAATAAAATAATTTTTCCATTTCATGTGACCAGGGGCCTGTTTCACAAATCTACAAATCTTGTAATACAAGTGTATCACTAGGTAACGTTTGTCAAGTTATAAATTCTATTGGCACATATTGAAAATTTGACAAGCGTTGCCTAGTGATACACTTGTCAAGTTATATAGATTCTATTGGTACATATTGAAAATTTGACAATCTGTGCCAAGTGATACACTTGTATTACAAGACTTGTAGTTTTGTGAAACTGGCCCCGGGGCTGAAGTGGGAACATGTTTAGTACCTGCAAATATGGATGGGATCGGTGTCAGGCCAGTCATTTATTTATTGCAGTTGTAAATACTGCAAAAAAAACTATAAATATTTTGAAAACAATAGTGGTAAAAATATTTTAATTATTATAATATTTAGTTAATTTACCTTTTTCTTCCAAAAAGTTTGTAATTTGGTCCTTTTTGCTTAATATATCATGAATATTTTTTAAGTGAAATTTAAAATTAAACATAGGGAATGAATTTAATAGAAGTATTAAACTTTATATTGAAAGAAATTGCAAAATAACGAATAAAAACTATTAAACAAGTAAACATAATAACGAACAATTAAACAATAATTACAATAAATTTTGAAAAATCCTTCCATTAACTAGTAACCAATGACTCAATCTGATATAAAACTCTTGAATCTAATTTGATATTTAAGCAACTTCAATATTTTGAGAAATTTTTGAATTTGTACTCTTAATTGATCTAAATTTTAAGGATTTTCCTGTGTAAACTTTTGATTATAGTAAATCCCCAATAAAAAAATCTAGAGGTATAAGATCGGGTGATTAACAGGCCAATCTACTATTCTACCATTTTTTTAAATTTTGGTGTAGGCCTGTCAGGAAGTGATGCGCTGTTCGCGGTATAATAAGTAATACTTCTCTTGAACTTGTTTTTGAAATCTACATAAATCCATTGTATTTAAAGTAGGCAAAAAATATAATTTATATTTTATTTTTATAATATCTCTGGTAGAGAATACACCAGAGTCTCGCGATATTTTTCTATTAACCGATGGTTAAGGTAATGGCACTTTAACCAGAGATGGAAAAACCGTCCCTTAAAGCTCTAAAATGTTTTTGTAAGATAAATTTCAACGACTAATTTGTAACCAATATTATTTATTTATCAATTTATCCAACAGGACCTAAGTTCTAATTGCAGGATGATGTTTAAATAGTAGTAAATACAAGTACGTAACATTGTAAATAAGTTTTAAAGATAAATACATATACAAACTTGGAAAAACATTATACAAAATAACAAATACCTTTTAAATTGTAAGGGATAACGAAAACAATAATATTAGAGGGAATATCATTGAAAATAGTGCACATCTATCTAATCGGCGACTTACTTTCATAATTTTTCCTGACTTTACTACAATGAAAAGTGAATTTGTTACTGGAAGTGATATGTGGAACACTAAGACGCAGGTGGACATGAATATAACAATCAATTATAGTATTGTTTTAAACTTTGTAAAAAAGATACAAAATTGTATTCTCCTACGATTACATAGTGAGGACAAATCTACCACAAGCAATGAAATATGAGGGCCCGGATTTTTTTATTAAAGAAAAGAGTTTACGAACATTACTCTATTCTGAGGGTATGGTGTATTTAGAATTAGAAGTATAACAATAGTAACAAATACCAACCGTTTACCACTCACCATTGAACTTTCAGGTACTATATGACTAGTGGATTTTACCGGCAATTTTTGTCATCATAATAATGACTGCGATGAAAATCGAAACGAGGGCGAGTGACAATTTTTTAAAGCAACAAGCAGGAGTGAGCTTTTACGAAAATTATAAGTAAAATTCTAATCAAGAATAGTATTCGATCATGATAATTCCTCGATATATCAAACATTTTTCAAGTAATTATTAAAAATATTTGACAAAGGTTGTATCTAAGCATAATTTTTTAAAATAACAATATTTAACAAAACGTTTTTGTACTGATTCAATAATGAGAATGTATTTGTTGTAAATTGGGTTCCAAATATGGAAAGAATACTCCAATTTTGACCTAAATAACGAACAATATGTATAAACTTTTTAAAGTTGACAAACTATGAAAGGGTTTACATGTACAAATAATAAATCCTAACATTCCAATAGATGACAGTAATATAGTCAACGTGCTATTTAAATGTCAATTTATCATCAAAGATCATTCCTATCATCTTGCAAGAGTTTACATTCATCTATGGAATTTATAGTTGTAGAAATTTTCAAATCATCTGCGTAGATAAAAACTTATGAATTCTTAACTGCATCAGTAATGTCATTAATGAACAAAATGAATAATAGTGGTCCTAAATTCGAACCATGGGGCACACCAGAAGTGGCAACAAATGGAGCAGCGTTAACATTATTAATTTGTACTGATAGTTTACGATTTTCTAGATAGGATTTAATAAAAGAGAGTTTAAAATCGTTATAGATTACGTCTACTTGTGAGTTATCATAAAGTGAAAAGATTGGTAGCTGTCGATTTGCCATTTACAAATTCATGCTGTTGAGTAGATATAAGAATCTGAACATTACTGTATGTATGTTTGTAAATAATAGATTCAAATATTTTTTAAATATTAGAGAGGATAGCAATTGGACAATAGTTAGAAATATCATTTACATCATCAGATTTATAAATTGGACATATAGAAGAAGATTTGAGAATAGAACGGAAATTGTTATTTTTTAAAGGTAGATTAAACATATATGGTAAAGGTTCAAGAAAAATATAAGAATATAACCGCGTGCTTTAATAATATAAGATGGAAAATTATCTGGACATGGATTTCTAGTTACTTTCAGACGTTTTATTGCAATTAAAATATCAACTTTTGATATGAAATGATTAGAGCGAGGATTAGAGTGAATAGAAATAGTACAGTGATGGGAAATATCAGAATGAATGTAAACGTTAGAAAATAATTCTGAGAAACCGTGCGTTATATCAGGAGTAGTGGTGAATTTTTGTTTATTTAAGTATATACAGGGTGTTCCATTTAAGCGTGCCACCATTGCTATCTCGAGAACTATAAGAGCTACGAGGATGGTTAAATTAGCAAAGAACCACAATTTTACAACACTAATACAATGAGCAAAAGAATTTTTTTTTTCGACCAGTGGTTTTCAAAATACGGGACAAAACTTTCTTATTTTAAATGGGAACATATGTTTATTTTAAGGTTATTCGATAGAGTATTTTTTTCTGAATTCAACGATATAAACATATCATATGCTAATATAACAAAATAACTGAGAAAAATGCATGTTAGATTTATATGTATTTTATTTATACCTGGCTGAAATAAGAGTGCTTTGGATAGAAAACAATTCATTTTCTTCTTAAAACTGACAGTTTAAGAACATAAAATTTAACAAAAAATAATCAAACAATGTTAGACAGAACAATATGTGTATGTTTTCTAACCATAGCACTCTTATTTCAGCCAGATATAAATAAAGTGTCCAGTATTTTGAGAACCACTGGTCAAAAAAATTTTTTTATTAGTATATGATATGTTTATATCGTTGAATTCAGAAAACAATACTCTATCGAATAACCTAAAAATAAACATATGTTCCCATTTAAAATAAGAAAGTTGTGTCCCGTATTTTGAAAACCATTGGTCGAAAAAAAATTTTTTTTTCCTACGACCACTGTTAAAAATAATCTTTTTAACGGTTGCTTAGCAAGTTAAAAATAACAGTTTATAACACAGTAAATACTTTTAACACGTTGTCATTGACAACGTGTTAAAAGTAAAAAACAAATTTACTTTTAACAGCACTTATGTTCAGTTGTTCATAACAAATACATCATGACCTGTCATAAATGTCATTCTATATTTTTTATTTACTAATATATAACTAGGGTCGTAGGAAAAATAGTGTATGATATTTGTGTTAAAAGTGATTTTATTACGTTCGTGGGGTTTGTTACACTCGGCTTCGCCTCGTTTCAAACTTCCCCACTCACTCATAAAATGTCACTTTTAACACTTATATCATAAATAACTATTTGCTCATTGTATTAGTGTTGTAAAATGGTGGTTCTTTGCAATTTAACCAACCTCGTAGCTCTTATAGTTCTCGAGATAGCAATGGTGGCACGCTTAAATGGAACATCCTGTATATCCTGAGATGCGAGAAGCACAGTTTTTGCTATTTATATAGGACCAAAATTTATTTGGATCAGCACACAAAATATTTTCGACGTTATTTAAATATTCTTTGTGGATAATTTTAATTTCATTTTTAATAAGTGCATGGGGACGTTTGGATTCAGAGTGATAATGTTCAGTTTTATGGACTTATAAAGAAGACAATAATCAGCAGAACGAAATTTGTAGGAGGAGAAATTGTTCGAGAAATTGAGATGAAAGAGTCAGGAATACTAGAATCAGAGTAAAATTTCAATAGTATTAAACAGGGTTGTTAAGAAAAAGCCACTATGGTTTGAACCAGCGGTTTAAACCTGTTTAAACCGGTCTGGTTTTTATATAGTTTTAACCAGTGGTTTTTATTAAAAATAATAGTAAAAAATACACTTTTTGATTTGTGTGTTCTGCATTGTGTTGCATTTGTAAGTTACAAAGTTATACTTGTATTTATATTATTAATAATAGGTACAATAAATTTACAGAGACAAACTTATATATTCGAAATATTGAAAACTATTTATACATTTTTGTATTTAGACATTTTTGTCGTTATGTTATTACAGAATGAAGTAATTGCCAATTGAGCTATCATATTTTATATTAGTATTAGGGCCGCTTTTTATAAAAATTTAATACCCACTTAAATTTATAGTTCAGTAATTTTTTTTTTTCATTAAATACACATCGTTTTAATTTATGAAATGATGATTTTATCACACATTCGTTTATCATCTGGACTAGATGATGAAAATTTGCTGTGCAAGTAGATTTAAGTGGGTATTAAATTTGTTTATAAAACTAGCCCTTAGTGAATTTGTCTCAAAATATTAACTAATATGTATTTATTTAATTTTAAGTGATTTAAACCACTTTCAGCCGGTTTAAACCAATTTCTTCCGGTTTAAACCAATTTAAACCACTGGTCTGGCTTTTATTACAAAAAGTGGCTTTTATAACAACCCTGGTATTAAAAGAGCTAGATGGTGCGAATCTTCATCAACAAATGGATCAATATATTCAAGAACAGAACAGGGTAGATTAGAAATAACATCCAACAATCTACCATAAGAATTACTTATATGGTTAAACTGTGTCGCATTTCTAAATGCAACAAAATTCTCAAACTTAGGTGTAAAATTATCAGCACTTTTATTGATGAAATTCCGTTAGGCCGATAAATTTCCGCTTCCAAATATATAAACAGTTGTTGTTTATAATTGTCAGCGTGACAGTTAATAAGTATTTCAAAATAATAATAATTAAATTGTTTCATTTTGCGTTGTCTTTGGAATTTATCTCACTAAATACCACACAACGTCTCTGATCTCAGATAAACTTTTATTTTTAAACACTCGTTACCTCCCGCCTATCAATATATAGATAAGGGAGGTAATGTTTTTGGGCAAACTTCTTGAGTGTGAGTTTTCAACATATGAGCACGAATTAGGGTCCCTAGAATACAATTTTACTATATTTTTTTACGTTTATGTATATCTTCTACCTAAACAGAAACAATTTCTATAAAACATATGAGTTATTCATATGTTTACATATCTTGATATATAATGTCAAATTTGATGTAAGTAAATTTACAAGATAAAGTAAGTAAATTTGAAGTAGTTATATTTTAAAATTAAAAAAAGGTGGAAGAAATATATTTGTATGCGTGAATCAAGGTAAGTTCGGTTCCGGTTTTAGTAACGTCAAAAATAGCTGTTTTTTTTGGTCACAAACAAATTTTATGAAGGAAATTTTAGTTATGAAATGAATTAAAAATATTCTGAACTGCAATAAGAAACTAATTATTATAAAACTACAAATTGAATGTACTGAAAAACTTTTATAGAATTTATTACTACAGTAGCGGGGGGGAATGTGTTGGACACATCAGATTTTTTTTCTTTTCATATGTAATACAACTAATTACTAGAATTTTACTTAAATTTTATTCGTCATGGTCACGACTGACTGTTGCGACGAAAATCAAACTAGTACGCAGGGCGAGTGACGATTTTCTGAAGCAACAAGTAAAATTCTAGTTACGAATGATATTCGGCATGACAATTCCTTGAAATATATAAATATATATATATATATATATATATATATATATATATATATATATATATATATAATTAATTGATTACTTTTCACAATTTTGAATCGGATTCAATTCACTAAATAAAATTAAATTAAAATTTTTAATTGTTAAATAGTAATTTTTATTTTATCATTTTATTGAAATTACAAATCATGTTATAGAATGCGCGCTTGTTTTAGTTCCATTAAAATACACCTGTTTAATATAGCATATATCACTATGTTCATACTACTACAAAAATGTAGACGAAAATTTCCATTAAATTTTTGAATATTTCTATACTATTATGGTGCCCCGTGGTTTGGACGTGCTTACGGCCCCTTGCATTATTAAATCTGGAGTTGCCTGTAGAATTCAATGAGTGTTTTTTGTTTTTTTTTATGAGAGGAGGCAATATACCTATAAATTTTAGTTTTAAAATACTTACTTAAATATTACAAGTTTAATGTACAGTAACTAAAAAAAGGAATTGCATGATGTTTTCTAAGAAAGAATGTTGTTTACTTTTTAGAAATCCATGTATATTTTGTACATAATTCCGATTTAACTTCATGTTTTTATTTTTTTGCAAGTTATTATTTTTTATAGAGGTTTGAATATTACACACCATAAAACTATAATATAAATAAAGAAGGGATTTCAAATGGGGTCTTGTCTATATTTGTATTATAAATAAAGATTTTTTACATTTTGAACACAATTTTCATTACATTTAAAATAAAGTACAAAATATAAAATATAGTACGTTTTCTTCATAAATACAGTGAAAGTCATTTATAACCGTCGCTTATAATAACACGTTACTTTTAACGACTAAAATGTAAGAATGTAACGTAATCTTCGGAATGAATTCATATTAAAATAATTCGGATTTAGTGTCGTCGGTGTTTGCAACGAAGTCTCATATAACGTCTAGATTTATACTTCTTTTAGTGCTAAGAGCACATATTACGTCGTACATCGGTCAACAGAAGTAGGTAGTATACTACATGAGGAGCAACATTTCAAAAGGAATAGTATCCACTTTTAAGTAACTTGTGAAATATAATATTTTTTTATTACATGAGAACAAATGAAAAACTCAGATGTTTCTTAAAGTGTACTAAATTGTACTTTTACGTAATTACATACAAAATGCCAGAAATATAATTTAATAATACAACGTATTAATAAATTAAAATTTTTGGATAACATCACTTTTGAAACAATAGTATGAATAAAAATCTGCGAGGCACGTCTATAAAGTAGAGTACTAAGCCTCTGACGCTCAAAGGGATTTTTTTAACAAAGTTAGCAGCACTGCTTTTGCGTGCAATTTCTTGGAAATATAATGCGCGTTCGCTTGTCTCAGACAGTTGAAAACTTTTGTGGGTAGAGCCGTTTTGAAATCACTCGATTCCGAATTCCGCCAGCTTGAGGTGAGGAGCATAATCAGGTACCTTATCGTGAAGGAAAACGCGTCATTCCAGATTGTTAACTAAATAAAAATGTTTATAGGGATGGTTTCAAGAACCGTACTAATGTATGCAACTGGTGTTGTGAGTTTAAAGGTGCGTTCAGATAGTGCGCTTGCATCAGATTTACATCGTTCACATAGAGATTATTGCGATTGTGGTACATCAGATTTCTGTAATATTTGCTACATATTTATACAATGGATACTAAACAAATTAATATTAGAGTAGCGCTTTCTGGTGAGTACTAGCGTATCTAAATTTTACGTTTATCATGCATTCTGCATTAAGTTTGAATCTGAACGCTCACGCTCAGTTCCATTGGCTAAGTAGAGTACTACAATATAAAGGTACTGCAACAGCACTAATCTATGTGGGAACGATATTTAAGTACCGTTCACATAGAGATTAGTGCGGTTGCAGTGCCGTTGTATTGTAGTGCAGAGTGCGTTGGTAGTGCCGTTGTATTGCAGTGTAGAAGCTTGCAAGGTTCTAGCTTTCGCACTACCGTTGCAATACACCACTGCAAACTGGCCAATTAGAATGCATGTGGATAATTACTGGTTAACGCGCACCTGTCACTTCTTCAAATTTTTTTTTGAGGTTAGTTAGTTTTTTATTCAGTTTAACGTTTTCTTGTAAAAAAAAAGAATGTCCATTGATGATGTTTTAGCCTCATAGGCAAATATCCGGCAATTTGGGACAAACGTTCTACAGCGTTTAAAAATAAATTAAAGAAAGAAAATTCATTTAAAGATATAGCAGAAAAGTTAAATATAACAGGTAAGTTTTACATAAATAAATTTCTAGTAATTTAGCAATTGTATAATTATATCTTTTAATGAAAACTGACTATCTGTTGAGATGCACGCGCAGAGTATTGCAAATACTACAGAAATCTACTGTAGCAACTACAAACGCACTAATCTCTATGTGAACGATACACTGCCCCTACACTACAATACAACGATACAATACAAATGCACTAAGCCCTATCTGAACGCACCTTTAAAGCCGGCAGAACGAATGTTCATAATGAATATCTTCAAACACCCCGCTCACAACCTTGATCTCACACCTTCAGATTTTTATCTTTTCACCTCTCTGAAGTCGTTTATGGATGGAAAAAAGGTTTTCAACCATGGGCGCCCATAAAATATTTTTCAAAGGGGGGCAAATTAAAAAAAAAACAATAAAAAGATATATAATAAAATAAACACAAAATGTAATTTTTTGGATAGGTTTGTATGGCAATTTTCAAATTCATTCCACTTTTGAAAATTTTTCAGAAATTTCATTAGGAACCTGTTCAATAAAATGAAGTTTATTGTAGTTAATTGTCTCGGATTTCTCTACTTTTTAATGACAGTTAAAATAATTAACCACAAATACTAACGAAATTATTTGTCCCACACATAAAAAGGCTAAGCCCTAAGATATAGCAAACATTAATAAATTTCTTATAGAACATAACGGTGGTGAAAGAATTAAATAATAAATTTGCGAAAAGCTAGGGGAGGGCAAGTGCCCCCTCTTCCCCCCCTTATGGGCGCCCATGTTTTCAACCGAAGATAAGGTCCAGAGTGTCGTCAAACAATCGGCCAATGTGGTGGTGGGAAACTTTGACGAAGTTAAAAGAAAACTCTTTTCTTGGTACACAAAGTGAATTGAGAAGGAAGGTGACTACGTCTAATTTTCAAAAATACAATACTTTAAAAAATTGAGTACTCTTACTTTCTGCACATGATTCGTATTTGAATCAACTGCTTTGGATAAAATTCATTTTGCAGGCACCATTTATTTCGTTGAAAGTGAAAAATTGTTTAAACAATCCACTTCAATACGTAGAGCATATTCATTTTATAAAATATTTAAAGAATTTAATCTTTTTCTCTTGTTGCCCATTTTCATCGGATAGTGACAACAATCTTTCAAGATCTTTTATTTTTTATGGGGTTTCTTTATATATTTTCTTCTGCTTTTAAAATGTGATTTTTTCTTTTTTTTTTAATTCTTCCATTTTTTTTGCTTCATTCTTATTCATATTTAAACTCTGTTATCTTATTTATTCGTAATATACGTTTTCCACGGTCCCAACTTCTCTATAAATGTATACGGCTTCTCTGATTCGCTGCTTTCACCAATAGACCTTCTTCAAAATCACTTATAAAATACTGTATTGTGTAAAAAACTAGTAATACATCTACTGACGCACAACTAGCTGTAACCAAACAAAATCCATTTGAATACGAAACTTTTAGTATTATAATCTTTTTGAAAGCAAAGGCAATTTTATGAGGTATGATAAAAAATAAATGGAATTTTCGTTTTCTCAAAAGTCTATTAATTTAAAAATATTAATTTTAATCATTGAATTAAATTAGTCCCTGTGACATATAATACTTTTGTACTAGCACTTTTTCCAGTCTGCAATGCACTTCTGAAACTCAATTTTCGGTATGGCGTTCTTCAGATATTTTATCTTTATCTTCTTAATGTGTACAAATCGTCGCCCTTTCGTTGTTTTTTCATATTCAGGATTAGGCTGAAGTCGCAGGGAGATATTTTGGGCTAAGGCTTTATGATGGTGTTATTATTGTGCAAAAATTCACGAACAATCAATGCAGTGTGAGCGGACGCATTGTCATGATGCAATTTCTATGAGTTGTCTTGTCACAAAGCCGGACGTTTTCTTCGTATTTCATCATGCAAACCACGAAGTATTCCAAGTAGTATACCTTACTGACTGTAAGACCTGGGGTCTGTTTCACAAAACTACAAGTCTTGTAATACAAGTGTATCACTAGCTTGTCAAGTTATAAATTCTATTGGCACATATAGAAAATTTCACAAGCGTTGCCAGTGATACACTTGTATTACAAGATCTGTAGTTTTGTGAAACAGGCCCCTGGTGTCAGTTGTTGATGTTACTGGGACATTCAGAGCGCTCTTCGTCTTTAACATCTTGGTCCTCTTGGAAATATTTGTATCATTTGTAAACGTTTGTTTTATTTATAGAAGACTCGCCAAAAGTAACATTTAATATTTTCAATATGGTGCTGCATTTTATTCTATGAATTTAATGCAAATTATTTCTTCAAATTTGTCCTAAATTAAAAAAATCGTCGAGCACGTCAAAACACGTGTAATATTTTTGACAGCTAACGATAAAGTACGGATCCAGTATGACTAACAATGTCAAGATATGCCGGACTCAAGTATACCAACACAACAAAACAATAATTTTGATAATTGCAGTTATACAGCCCGCAAAATTTAAAAATGTGCGTATTTTTTTATCAAACCTCGTATATTGTGCTATTATATGAAATAATTTTTGATATATGACGATAAATGTACCTTCAAAGAGACCAATCTTAAGTACTATTTGCCATCTACAAGTCAGTAGGTGATTTTTTGGTATAATATTCCTTTTGAAATTTTGCTCCTCATCATGGTTAACAACATACCATTTCATGTTTGTTTGCAGATCCGAGTGTACGTCATGTCTGGAAAAGAAAAGTGCTGTCAATTGAAGAAAAACGTGCAATAATAGCACAACTAGAAAATGGGGTATGTAATGCCACTATCTCTGCTCAATTTAATCTGTCACATTCGACTGTGACTACAATTTGGAGAAATCGGGATAAAATCAAAACTGCATACGACGACAATTTATTGAATAAAAAAAAAATACGTCACTCTACTCATGAAGATATTGATTCAGCCCTACTTCAATGGTTAAAAGAAAATAAAAATACAGGAATAACAATAAGCGGACCACTTTTGCAAGAAAAGGCAGAAGAATTTGGAAGAGCTTTACGCAAGGAAAATTATAAATGTTCCGAAAGTTGGATTAAACGATTTCGAGTTCGCCATAATATTGAGCTTGGAAGAATTTCTAGCGAACCTAAAGATGTAAAAACAGTGGTTACTGATAAATGGTTGGAAGCTGTATGGCCTAATATAAGAAAAAATTATCAAGAAGAACAAATATTCAATGCAGTTGAAACTAGTCTTTTCTTCAAAATAACTCCTGAAACTACATTAAAATTCAAAGGCGAAAAATCAAGTGGAAAAATGTCTAAAGAAAGAGTTACTGTATTAGTGACTTGCAACATGTCCGGCTTAATAAAAAGAAAATTACTAGTGATAGGCAAATCAAAAAAGCCTCGTTGTTTTAAAAATATTAAGAGATTACCTGTTTCCTACGAATCTAATAAAAAAGCAAGGATGACTTCTGATATTTTTACGAAATATCTTCAGGATTGGGACGAAGAGTTGTTAAAATCGGAACAGAAAATTCTCCTTTTAATTGATTACTGCACATCGATTCCTAATATTAAAAATCTGTGTTGTATTGAGTTATGTATTTTACCTCCAAACACAACAGTTTTGCTCCAGCCGTTAGATCAGGGAATCGTTAAATGTTTGAAGACTTACTTTCGAAAATTTTTACTCATGAAGATGATTGAACATGACAATAATTTCGCACTTAACATTAATCTGCTAGATACTATAAATATGGTATCAAAAGCATGGGATAGAATACCTGCCCAAACAATAAGGAATTGTTTTAAAAATGCTGGTTTTGTATCAAAAAATATTAATACTGAAGTTACTGAATTTTTTGATGAAGACGACTTGCCTCCAACCGAGTGGATACAAAACGCCAAACTTAAAGACAAAGTAATTTCTCAAGAAGAGTTTCTTGAATTTATAAAAATTGATGAAAGGTTAGAAACGTGTGGCGAATTAACTGATAATAATACTGATAATGTACGAAAACAACCTTTAGAAGAAAATGAAGACGATGATGACGATACTGCTAGTGATGTGGAATTTACACCTCCGAGTATTTCACAAACAATGCAGGCACTGTCTACCATAAGAGACTCTATTACTTTTAATCATTCAATGAGTGAAGATTTACTCAAACATGTCGAGAAACTAGAACAAGCATTTGAAAAAGAATTCCTCAGAACCAGAAAACAAGAAAACTGATTATGCTATAAAAAATAAATATTTCTAATTACCCGTACTTGTACGTACCTACTAACTGGTACAAAAGTCATCACTCGATTTCATATCAAGTAGTAACTTTGTTTGTAAATAAAAAGAATTAGTTTTATTTGTCTGAAGGGTGTAGACAATGCTTGATTTTGAATGATACAAGTTTCTCAAACAGACATTGTCTTTATTTTTGTAAATATTAAACAACGTTTCGATTGATATAATCTTCAATCGAGAAACTTGTACTATTCATTAGTTTTATTTATTGATTATGTTACTTACAATTTAAAATTTTTCAAGTCGCGAAGATAATATCGGTCAAGTCGCCGCCATGACTTTTTTCAAAACTTCTGGCCACTTCATGTCAGATGCTCTTCGTTAGGACCGCTAAGGTCTGTAGCTTGTTCGTATAGACGAGAGACTTCGAAAAAGCTCAAAAGAAAGAAAACTGGAAGTGCAAATTATGAAAAAAATGGATTCAGTGACCTGGAAACACTTGCTGCAAAATGCCACTGTCGCGTGTGCAGTTGACTGTCCTGTTGGAATCACATGTCCTCTAAATCCAAATTAGAATCTTATGGTATCGCGTATTAGTCGGTAGTGTTCGGCGGAAAAGAATAACACACGGTTGATAAGCCGCAAAAGGTTGTACAGAAATATGGATTCTTCAATCATTACTTATTGATTTAATTTACGATTCTATCAGATTTCATCAGTAATTTAGAATGAGTCATGAACAATTTTTGAAATTTTTCTTTTTCTGCACTCATGGTTTAAAAATGTAATGTAATTAAACTGATTACCTACTTAATCAAAAAATGATATTAGGTTGTTTTCGGCTGGCTTGAGTATGTATTGCGGGTACGATACTTGTCAACTGTGGCACGATCGGCTCGGCACGGCCAGGAAAAATATTCTTTGCATAGCATGCCGAGCCCACTAGTGTGCATAACTCATTAAGAAAAGAAACTATGGAAACATTTCTATCAATGGGCGGCTGCCGCGAGCGACAACCTTTCAGAGTTACTGACGACGCCAATCCAATCAGATTTTCAGTACTCCAGAAGCAATAAATCATTCTCATCGTGGTCGAGGTTCGTAGTCCGTCATATGGTTGATTTTTGAAAATCCTCTTGGACATCTGCATGTATTCTGCTTCTAGTTACTTCACAAATGTCAAAATCGCGATGACACGAGCCGTAATTTGAAAAAATGGGAGTATCTTTCCATCCGGTGATGACTTTTACGCCACCTGTTATTTGTATTGTAAATAATTTTCGCTGTATTCTAAGTTTTATATATCTATATAATGTATAATGTAAAATTCGTTTACACGAGGTGATCCTTACATTATCAATTTCTGCTACAAGCATTATCAAACTTTTATCTAGCATCTTTGTCGTATATGCATTGCATAGATGAGACTTTTATTCGCTATCTGATTATCGTACGTGTTACAGAGGGGTATATATGCTATCTGCGCCCAATCAACGACAATAATTAAATAGAAACGATACTGTAGAGCAGTAATGGATATTTTCAAGTATTTAATTTAATTTTTAATTTTGTGATCATTTTGGCGTCGACAATTTGCGCTTCTTATATATTTAAGTGTAGTATTTTATTTAAAAAAGTATGATTTGGTATTTTTATAGTTTAATATAGGTTTTATTATAATAGTCTGTTTTTAAATTTGTTTATTTCGGAAATTGCTCGAGTTCACCAGAGAAGACGACGTCATATATTTCTTTTTCCCCCGGGCGATTTGAATCGTACGCTTACGAGTAATGAAGTAAGGAGCAACTCGTGGAAACAGACTCTATGTTAATTTATTTTTCTACAAATAAATATTTGTTTCATTTTTTTATTAATTTTGTCTATTTAATTTATAATATTTAAAAGTAACAAAATATTTTAGGGACGAGTGAAAAGTATTAATTCACGAAAGAAAACGAAACTTATTAATTATTCTTATTTTTTTATTTATTTACAATTTAGTGAAATTCATTAAATGACAAATCACTATAATAGGCCGTGAAAGTGCTTTCGTTATAATCGAGCGGGAATTACAAAACCTGAAATATAATTTCAGGTTTGAGATTGTGGCTGTAGTGAAGAAACCTTATAACCGTGTAATTTAAATAACTGTGTAGTATAGTGGAAGCGCGTAAAGTTGAGACTAACCTTCTGTGCGTAGAACGCATAATTCGTACTTGGACGGATCCAAATATAATAGCAGAGAGGTTGCGCGTATTGACTCTTACTGATATTATAACCTATTAATGATAATAATTATTGCAAGTATGTACACAATTATTATAATTAGTCGAAACACTCCATCAACATCTAAAATCAGTATAACTGCAGTTCGCGCAACTTTGTCTCAACTTAACACGCGGCTTCTATACTTATGGGTATTTTGTAAAATAATGATATATTTCACGCTAATATAGTAATTAATTCACACTAAAATATTTTTATAATTTAATAGTCGACGTATTTAACCTATGATATCATGGTTTGATTCAAGATATCTACAGATAGTTTATATTGTTTTATTTGTAAATAAATGAAATTTAAATGAAAAAGTTGTTTTCTTTAAAATATTTTAAAGATTTTTCACAAAAAAAAAATACAATTTTAGATTTCTAACATAATTATTATTATTAACAATGAAATAGTCCGCAATTTTCATTCTTTTTTGATACAACAGAAACGTCTGCAACATTTTAAAATGAATAAATAATTTCGTAGATGAAAATACTTTTACTAAGACCTGAGGTATCTATCACCTAAAAATTTATTTTGTGTACAATTTTGTACCTTTCTGCACTATATGTTAAAAATAATTAAACATAAGTACACAAAAGATGACAGTTGTTTAAATTGAGCGGTTATGTGGTTTGTTTGCCACAGCCAAAATTTCAAACCAGAAATTATATTTCATGTTTTGTAATTCCCGCTCGATTTTGATGTCACGCTTTCACGACCTATAACCTAACTAACAAAATGATAATAGTATTTTATTTCTTTTAAAGTGATTTTAATTTCTTTTTGCCACATTCGAATAAAAAATACCTTAGTAAGTATATGATAGAGTAGTTTTCAACTGAAGAGCTACCTCGGGTGCGCGTAGTAACGGAGCTTATGTAATGTACTACACAATTTACAAAAAACGGTAGATTCTGCGTATACTGCAATTCACCCGTTTAGAACAGGTCAGTGTGGTATACAACGTTCAAAGAAATGCCCTATTTCACATCGTATATGATTGTAAATTTAGATCATATTATCTTATAGTCATCTTTGGTAAACCGAAATTTAAAACAATAATTAACACAATATATTTCTTAATAAATATAAATATATGTTATTTTAAGTCCTATTGAATGTTTTGAATTTCATTCACTATCACTACTACTAGTAGTATGTATTTAATTTTATACTTAATTTTACAAGATATCAGAGGTTGAAGAGACTTGATGCTTTTGCTTAATAACCGGTTAATTAGAAATTTCACTTGACGGGAATTTACAAATGGAATTATAGTCTTATTGCTATTTATTCGAAAATGTTAAAAATGTCTTTCCCAAATGACCAGTTTAAAGAAAGAATCCTTTTTCCAATCATCTTTCAGTTCCTTTTTATGCGATGGTAACGCCACCCTAGTGGCAAAATACCGAAAAAGTTGGCGTGCACTTTCGAACTTTCATTATGCTTGTTATGGTAGTTATGTAAAAAATTGCAGAAAACTAATGAAATAAACTATTTTTGATAATAAATTATGAAAGTTATTCGCTGTAGGTTCCAAATATTCGATTTAAGTATATTTCGCGATAAAAGTGTAAGCAAAGGTCAAATATTGTGTAAACATTGTCATGTTACAACGTACATGAAATAATTAGAAAAGATTGTGATATTAGAATAATTTCTGGAACAGCTTTGTGGGAAATCCTGATGCTCATAGCATTAGAAAAAAATTATATTTTTCTGAAACAAATATTAAAGTATCATTTAAATTTATAAATAAAATTGAAAAAATTACTACAGTAAAAGTCACATATAACCGTCAATGGGCTTAAATACGAAAGTTACAAGCGATAACCATAATTAATATAATAAATTTTATTATAAAGCAAATAGACAAAAATTAATAAAAAAAGAAGTAAAACAAACATTTATTTATAGAAAAATAAATGTACATTATGCATATGTATTTTGGTAGGTACACAAATCTCAGGTTTCACTGAAAGACGCATGAATACTTTTGCAATAAATTGCAAAAAAAGTATAGTTACATCTTTTTTTTGAATAAAATAATTTAATTAATTCTAATCTGAATTCAAAATTTTAATATTTTATTATATATATATATATATATATTTTAGACACAGATTGTAACTACAAGGTGAAAAAGGATATTGTAAACATGTGAGAATTACTCATAGTAATCAATATTTATGCATTTTGATCAAACACATTATTTTTAATAGTAAAATTTATAAAAGCCCTTCAATTTCTTTTAAAATAATTTAACATAAATTACTACTTAGGAAATTCTTCGTTTCTGACGATCCATTTTTTTTTGTTTTCACTTCATATTCGCGATGTGGAAATATAAAAAAAAATCACGGTTAATTTTGTCAATACGAGTATATTCATGCATATAACATGCACTTCCACCTATTTTTTTCCAATACTTTCATTCAATTTAGTTTTATACTTTTAAACGTGAACAACCAAATTCCAATTGTGGCGTTACAGGGTCAGCGATGTCAACATCAGAATGAGCAAAATTGAAACTGATATTATGTAGAACAGAGACTAGCGAAGTTTTCCATGGTATATCTGCCTCTCATTCCAAGATTAAAATTCGTACTTCGCGCAGGTATCTTTTATTAGTTGAAAACTACTCTACACGGACGAAAACACTCTTCTATGGTTGCCGAACAAGGCGAATATTCTATAGTCGTCCAAGAATGACATTTATCGTTGAAACATAAATAATTATTTCATGAGTCAATAATTGAATTTAAGTAGAGTGGGTTGTTATGGTAATGTATTTGTTTTAAATAAAAGTTAAAATATTTTATCTAACTTTGTTATTAAAGAATTTCTTTATCTATCCTTGGGGTTAAAGTGCTACTTAATCCACTATTTTGAGATGAACAAATAACAATTTAACATTCACTTCAGAAAATGTAATTTTTCTTATTAACAGCTATTTATGTGACAAGTATATAAAGTTTGATTTTATGGCATGAATTTGGAAGTTTCGCGGCGAGCATAGCTAGCAAAAAAATCAAATAAATATCATAAACCAAATTTACTCACAAGTTACATACAAAATTTTACCTATGACTATAATTTACAATATAAAACCCAGATTCGTAAAACGTTCTTGATTTTTTTTTGAGTAAATCCTGATTTGACGTCGCAGCTTGTTTTGCAATTTGCGGTGGCGTTCTGTTTTCCTGTTTATCATCACTAAATTCACTAAAAAGTTAGAAATTTTTCTATACTCTTGTATTTAAACGGCGAAAAAGATGCACACTACATTTTTAAACAGTACTTTGAATATAATTTTGTACTGAATTTAAGACGAGATTAACACTCGTTTTCATAATCAACTTTAAATTTACATTAATACTTTTAAGTTAAAGTTTTATCAGTTTTGATAATGTAACTTTACTTTAAAGTAAAGTGACCTCAAACGTCACTTTTAGAGAACTTTAAGACTTTCATTCTATATGTTTGATTAAAATGTATTTTTTTTCTTCTTCATCTGAAAGCGATTCTAAAAATGAATACTATACGTTTGTCCGTTTTAAGAGGCTAACTATTGGGATCTTGAGAACCATAAGGCTGGACACACACCGAGCTAACTAAAATATATATGTATATAGTATTCGCAATTTTTTGAATCCCATGTTAAAGTCCTATGTTCCGCATTTCGTTGCACACACTGTATATATAAATAGCTCATTAGATATGAGCAGAAAACTGATTTTGGCATATTTTTTAACTTATAATTTTCTTGTTTTAACACAAGTTTCTAGTTTGCACATTTTATAGACACTTTTTGGAGGAATTGAAAGCGGCCCTCAAAAATTTTTGTAACTTTCAATTTTCATATGGAGCTCAATTTAATCTTTAATAGTTATAAAAGAGATAGTTTTATGCGGCTGTACCGTTTAATAGAAACCAGATGGTCACGGTAGCTAGGAGATGATGATGTTTGGGCGTGTGTAGGTGCAGGGGAACTGGAGGTGTTCGCTGGGCTGGAGGAGGCGCTGGCGACGGCGCTGCCGGCCGAGGCGGGGGAGTGGCGGCGCGCGCTGGGCCGCCCGCCGCGCCCCGTGCACGTGTCCGCCCGCTTCCAGCCCTTCAGCGCCGTGGCGCTGCCGGCGCCCGCGCACTGGGACCTCGTGCGCCGACCGCTCTTCCACATCTACTGGACTGAGTGCACGGTACGTCATACAACGTATTATACTTCTCTAGTCTTAAGGTCGCTTTATAATGACGCAAAGTAAGAGGTAACGCGGACGCAGTAGGTAACGTAGAAAGATGAGCGCGCACTATGGCTAGGGATGATTCATAAAGCGGTAACGTAGACAGTAACGGGACGCAAGGAACGCAAGAGATGGTCAACTTTTATCTTTCTGCGTTGCGTCTTTGCCGCTGACCAATAAGAAATCAGTATTTCATACTTGTACCTGTAAACTGTCAGCTGTTTATCAGAGATACATAGGTTAGGCTAAAATAATTTTATCTACAACTATTGAAATATGGGTACATTATACGTGTGATACTACATATAATATACTACTCATATTACACAAGTGTAATATGAAATGTCATGATACACGCTACACTTTTCTGTAATAAATAGGGCATATAATTTAACACATAATATTTTATTAAACTGTTAATTTATTAATAACATATTTTTTATTATAAATATCAATATATATGCTTATAAAAGTATAATAAATACAATTTGAAAAGTTATTTTGACATTTAAGTGCTACTTGGGCGCCATCTGTTAAGCTATATATGAACTACTCACACTTTACTGAATATTTTACAAATAATATCAGATTTTTTATATGCCTGATAGTTGTAGATAAAGTATTGTATTTGACTCGCATAATATGGCTACATTACAAAAAAATCTTATAAATAACTTCAATTAAATGTAAAATCTAAAGACTGTCAGTACGAAATTGATAAACGAGATGTCGTCTTCTGATTGGCTAGCTGTTACCGGACTGCGGTGTTTATAAATCAGACAAATTTTCTTGCTTTGCGTCTGCGTTACTGAATACGTTGCGTCTACGTTACCGCTTACTTTACGTCATTATAAACCCCGCTTTACATAGCCACAGTACAGGAAAGTAAGCCGTAGCGACACTATATTTGAATTTCAACTAAAAAATAAAAAAGGTATATAATAATAAATAATTGAAAAATATAGTATAAAATATTTATAGAAATTAAATAAATTGCAACATATTGAAATAATCAATTATTAACATTTTATGGTTATAATTCCTTTATTACTATTATTTTTTGAATTACATTTATATTATTTTCTTTGTATTATTTTAAATTAAAATTTTTATTAATAAATTTTAAACAATAAAATACTCTTATCCTGCAGTATAATGTCAATAAAAATAATTTGAAAAATACCTACATGTACGGATAATTTCATTCTACATGTTACATTCTTAAACCAAATAAAAGGGCACGTACTTTTAAATACATTGTTTTATTGTGCTACAACGTGGTTACAGTATTTTACATGTCAGGAAGCCATACTGCTTCTGATTTTCGTCGCCTGCGTCTGTCGCTCGTGTCGCTTACAAGGCTGGTTCACCACAGCTCGGTGATGTTGGTTCACGACTGTGACATGCCCAAATTTTTCAATCTAAAATAATTTAAATTCTTTAAAATTAAAAAGTAATATAAATGTGTTTTTTTTTATCTTCTCAAGACACATAGTCTGACAGATAGACAGGTTGTTTAATCGGTCTGCCGCTTCTTGTCTTGATCGGTGATGGTTGAGGTTGTACCGTGTCGGTGATTGTTGTTGGTGGTACGCTCTCTTCATTTTCCGTTTCCTTTGTTGGGTGGCAGGCAATTTCTTCCTGCAAACTTCTGGTCGTGTTTCTCGGACTTGTCTTCGTCTCCGGGTCGCCTTTTGGGTCTTCTGAAAATTCTCGCAAGTGATGCCGATTTCTTCGTAAGATGGATCCTTTTTTAGTTTGAACATGATAGGAGTTGGGTGTTCGATCCTTATTTAAAATTTGAGCTGGAATCCAATTTCTGACTCCTTGTTGCAGCATAACTGACTGACCTTCTTCTAGTGATTTTAAATTATTTTTTCTGGTCTGATCCGCTTGTTCTTTCATTTTATTTCTATTGTCATTTAGAGTTTTTATAGTCGTTCTTGTATGAAAATTAGGTTTTATTAGGGATATAGGAACTGGTAGTGTTGTTCGGTGTTTTCTTCCGGATAACAATTCGGCGGGAGAAGGAAGGTTCGGTTTTGGAGTAGAGTTATACTCTATTATCGATAACCAGGGATCTCTTTTCTCACTCTTCGCTTTTTTATATAGGTTTTTGAACGTGTCTACTGATTTTTCTGAGAGTCCATTGGATTGTGGATATTTCGGGTTGGAAGTTATCAGCTTTATATTCCACGATTTCGCGAACTCCTGGTATTCCTTCGAATCGAACGGCGGACCGTTGTCGGACATTATTTCTTCCGGAATACCGTGGTGTAGGAATATTTGTTTTAAGACTTCTATAGTTTTTTCTGCATTGGTTCCTTTCATCCTTGTTGGTACCAAGTATTTTGAATGATAGTCTGTTAATATTAAGAAATCTTCATGATTTATTTTGCAAAAATCCAAGCCTACCTTCTGCCACGGGAGCTTTGGAATATCATGTGGTTTTAATTCTTGTTTGTAATTTGCCCGTGCGTATTGCAGGCATGTTTGACAATTAGCTATTTTCGTTTTTATTTGTGCCGTCATTCCCGGCCAATAAAAAGCTTGTCTTGCTCTGTTTAGTGTCGCGGTTATGCCTTGGTGCGATTCATGAACTTTATCGATCATCTCTCTTCTTAGAGACTTTGGCACTATTAATCTATTATTACGAAATAGCAACTTGTTTTTCGTATGTATTTCGGTTTCGTGTTGCTGATAGATTTTAAGATGCCCTCCAAGTTCATTTGGCTTTGGCCATCCCTCCGACATATATTTCTTGATAAGATTTATCTCTTCATCCTTTTGTGTTTCATTTGTAATTTCTTCAATCTTCTCTTCTGTTGCCGTTAGTATCGAGTTTACTTTTGGGGCCTCGTCCTCCACGTATTTAGTGTTTATCGTATTTTTCGTTTGCGAATCTCGTGATAAGGTATCAGCTACGTACATGTATTTACCTGGTTGGTATTCCAAATTGGGCCGGTATCTTAGCAGTCTGAGTGCCATACGTTGAAGACGGGGTGAGAGGCTGTCTAGCGGTTTTCTCACTATTCCCAGAAGTGGTTTGTGGTCTGTTTGTACTGTGAACGGCTTACCATAAATGTAGTAGTGAAAATGTTCGCAGCCGGCTACAACTGCTAGCATTTCTTTCTCAATTTGGGCCCACCGACATTGGGTTGGAGTTAACGACGCTGAACCATAAGATACTGGTCGGCCTTCTTGCAGTAGCACATATCCCAGTCCATGTTGGCTCGCATCTACAGAGACTACTGTTTCCTTATCCGGATTGAAGAATGCTAATGTTGGCGATGTGGTGATTATCTTCTTCAAATCTTCCACAACTTTTGTTTCGGTCTCTGTCCAAATCCAATGCGTGTCGCTTCTAATTAAATGTCTCAATGGTGCCGTGATCTCTGAAAGATTTGGTATAAATTTACCGAGGTATTTGACTACTCCCAAAAATCTTTCCATTTCTTTCTTGTTTGTTGGATTTTTCATTTCTTGAATGTTCTTTATTCTGTCTGGGTTGATTTTGACTCCCTTCTCGTTCAAGGTGTGTCCTAGATATGAGACTTCTGTTTGAGCTAGTTGCATTTTTGTCTTGTTGAATTTCACGTTATGTTTTCTTGCTTCTTCGAAGACTCTTCTTAGACGTACGTTGTGTTCTTCCAAGGTCGTACCGTAGATTATCACGTCGTCCATATATATCTGGACCCCTTCTAGATGTCCTAGGGCCTCATTAATTGCTTTCTGCCAAACTTCTGGACAACTATTGATGCCGAAGGGTAGTCTTTTAAATTTGTATCGGCCAAAAGGAGTGGTTATCGTGCACAGCTTTTGACTTTCTTCCTCCAATGGCAGTTGTGAGAATGCACTAGACATGTCTAGCACTGTGAAGTAAGCTGCTCCATTTATTTCTGCCAGAATTGCTTCTATTGTGGGGAGTTGGTAGTGCTCCCTTTTCACATATTGGTTTAGGTTAGTAGGATCCATGCATATACGTACACGGCCACTTGGTTTTCTTATGACGACAATTGGATGTACCCATTCGGTTGGTTCGTTGATTTTTTCAATGATACCCTGTTTCTCCATGTGCTGCAGTTCTTCCTTTACTTCTTTTCTTAAGGATATAGGTACAATCTTCCGTGTGGCGCAGACAGAAGGAGTAGCATTTTCTGTCATTCTTATTTTGTACTCGGTATTCAGCCGGCCCAGTCCGGAAAATACATCAGAAAATTCATCAACAATATTTGATGCTATATTGACAATTGATACTTGCCTGATAACGATGCCTAATTCTTCGCTGGCTTTCAGGCCCAGTAGAGACTGTCTGTTTTCGTCTGTTATGTGAAATTCTATTTCCTGTTTTTCTTTCTTCCACTCGCAACTTAACTTACAAACCCCAATTGTATGAATTACGTGGTCGGTGAATGACATTATTTTCACTTTAGTTTGCTTTATTTCTGCTTTTGGTGCTATTTTGTCTAGCATTTTCTTTGTTAAGATACATACTTCCGCTCCTGTGTCTATTTTAATTGGTATTACCTTGTCTCCCACTTTAATTTGTTCTAACCATTCTGTCCTGCTAGCTGAAACTCGTTTCACAACTCCACAGAATAATTCTTCCTCTTCTTCCTTTTCTTCACCCTCTGCCGCAATACTTTTGACTTTTGCATTCTTGTTTTTGCAGCACCTTGCATAGTGATTTGTTTTTTTGCAGGTGTTGCAGATCACACCCCAAGCGGGACAATTTCTAGCTGTGTGTTCTGTTCCGCATCTGCCACATTTAAATTTTGTACTTGTTGGTTTTTTACCTGCTGTGAATTTCTTTTTGATGGTCTCTGCCTTCAATGTTTCTTCGTTTTTCATTATCTTCGCCTGTTCTTTGGACATTTCTTCTGCTCTACACACGTCTATCGCTTTTTGTAGAGTTAAGTTTCGTACTTTGAGTAATTCTTCTCGTACTGTGTTCGACATAATTCCACAGACTAGGCGGTCTCTTACAAGACTGTCTTCTAGCTCGCCAAAACCACAATCTTTCGCTTTTGTTTTTAGCTCTGTGACGAACTCGTCTGTGTTTTGTCCATCACTTTGTGTGGCTGTAAAGAACTGGTATCTTATGTACGTGGTGCTTTTGTAAGGTTTAAAATGTTTCGCAATTCCTTGCAAGATTACTTCTACCGTTAGAGCGTCACCTGTTTCATGAAATTTGAGTGTGTTGTACACTTTAACTCCAGATTCACCCATTATGTGTAGTAGTATAGCTCTTTGTTGCGCAATTGGTTTTGTTTCTAAGTCGGCAGCTAGAAAATAGTTTCTGAATACTTCTTCCCATCTGGCCCACGCTTCTGCTGGTCGACTTCCCGGCACAAAACAGTTTGGCGGTTTTAGTGAAATCATTTCTTTAATCGTTATAACGTTTTTCCTTTATAATTTTACTCAGCTTTTACCGCTGTCACCATGTTACATTCTTAAACCAAATAAAAGGGCACGTACTTTTAAATACAATGTTTTATTGTGCTACAACGTGGTTACAGTATTTTACATGTCAGGAAGCCATACTGCTTCTGATTTTCGTCGCCTGCGTCTGTCGCTCGTGTCGCTTACAAGGCTGGTTCACCACAGCTCGGTGATGTTGGTTCACGACTGTGACACTACATTATTGAATTTAATAATTATTTTCATTATTATTGAATTTAATAATTATTTTGATTAAGTGCTAAAATGTTCTTTTAAACCATAAAATTTGCAAAAATTTAATTCCGAGTGAAGTACTTAATTAATAAATAACAGGCCGTTATTTAATAAACAGAATACGTTTACTGATCCATCTATACTCTGTACCATGGGAGTATTCATTAAAGCGACAGAATACCACGTGTTTTCGTGAATCGTGATTTACTTTAAACATACCAAGTAAACAGAATTAACCTGCTAGGTTTCTTAAACCTCCCAAATAAATACGGCCTCAGTAATTTCATTCAAAATCATTTATTCAAATATTGGGCAATTTAATAGGCTAGCAAACCGCTAGATTGCAAATCAGTAACAAATGAAGAATCATGTTTGTTGACATTTGTCAACAAAATTCGAACTACTGGTATGCCATCTATCGGCTTTTCAACTAACAGGACAACAAATACATTATTCTGCGGCACCATTTCAGCTTATTTCAAAAGAATGCAAACTTTAATCCGAGCATACGCACGCGTCTTTCGGACCGCAGACCAAATAAATATTAAATGTAATCATTATGCGTGCGTTTGGTACATTTAGGGATAGTAATGTGTTAATACCAAAACAAATCAATATGTGTTTAGTGTTTTATACATTGTAGCGGAGATTTGGATTCTTCTACCATATAATCCAAGATTTTCCAAGCATTGATTTATTTTATTTTATGTTATATTAGTGCTACAATATAAAATTACTTTATTTCCACTTTCTATATAATTGTCACTTTACAGGCTTCTTGGTAGCTAAGTAAATAAACAATTACAGTACTCATAAAAAATAATTAAAGTTTTTGTATGGATTTTATTATAAATATTACAAACTTCGTTTAATTAGGTTCATGTGAGTAATTATACACATTTACAGTATATTTTGATTCACTGGCGAAACTCATTTGTAAATTTCCAAGATTTGTATTTTGATTGACAACGTAAAGCTATAATTGTTCTACCACTGCCAACTACCTTTGATTCCAAAAGAGTGTAAATCTTTTTTTAAAGAATAAAATAAATTAATAAAAAAAAAACGCTATGAAGGTATAAAATTTCGTACGCGGTACGCTTGCAATTAATCTTTACTGGGCTCACTGGATTATGAGATCTCACTCCTTCGTCGCTCGCCTCACAAATTTCCAGCTCGCCCTGTAAAGATTAACTTACACCGCTGGCCACGTAAATATCTATTAAGATTGCATTAATAGAAAGAATTATCTGTATATTTTATAATTCAAGTTCTGCAATGTAGTAGAGAAAAAATGTTTTTTACTATTATTATACCTTACTAAGTTTAATTAAGAAGAGTAAATCTGTTAAAAATCAATCAATTAATAAGTAAACGAAAGCACAGATTCTGTTTAACCTGTTGATAATGTATAAATTCCATTAGAAATAACTTTACTTAAACGCGGTCTGTGAGACCAGTCCGTGCTTTGGTGTTACAGTTTGTGATAGGTGTGTTGCAGGATTAATTGTAAGTTAACATGAACTTATTTTTCATTACAGAATTATATTTTTATTACTAGTGCATCTAAGTTGCAATTCATATAACCAAAAATGTAAGAATTTGATTTAGTTAAATTAGCCTATTATATGTACAGGAACTAGAAACATACAAAAGCAGTGTACGAGACGACATCGAGGCCTGGCTCCGGGAACTGACCGCGCGGGGCGTTGCCGACTGGCTGGTGGTGGTGGTGGAGACGTGGGACGCGCGCAGAGCCAAGCAGCTGCTGCCGCGAGCCACGGTGCTCGACAAGGTGCGCGCGGAGTTCGCGGCCCGCCAAGGAGATCGCTGCATCAGCGTGCTGGGTCCGCGGGCAGCGCAGGACGCTCGCTCCGCTGATTCGTGGCGCGGACTCGTGGCCCGCGTGCGCCATCTCGTGCTGGCCGCATATGCGCGCGCTGTCGCACGACTCGAGGACCATGTTCGCCAGCAACGTGAGCGGCGCAATGAGCCCAACTGGCACTTTATCAACTACTTCCATCTGCAGGTATGACATTTGGTTCAGCGATGGAATTCAAACAAATTGATACCAGTAATTTTTTGTTTCCATTCCTTTAAATATTATAATTATTTACCCTCCAGTACACGCACAAATTGGAGTTTAAACATTACACGCATGCAGGGGATTTCCTCGTCTGTTTTTGTCGATGGGATAGTTACGCTATTTTTTGTTTCGTAAATATTTGTATTAATGGAGTCTTGGTATTAAATAACAGCTTCAACATGTTTAAAAAATATATTACAGGGAATTAATGTAAAATAAAAAAAATCGAATTTATTAAAAATATATGTATCACATCAATTTATATCGATATTTTTCTAAACAATTATTGCAATTTTCTATAGAATGATCTCTACGAAGAAATTGTTTGTATATATGACATTTTGTTTTTGATTTTCTATTTTCTCACAGAGGACAATAGGCCAATCGACTTTCGGAACATATAATTATTAAAATTCTTAAAAACATCTTACACATAATACAAAACAAAAAATAACTCCTTACTTAACAATAAATTTTAGGAAGTTAATAAAGCTCCTATGAAATTACTATGTGTTATAATTTTTTTATTCGAGATTTTATGGTTTCTGCAGAGAAAAGTTGCCATTGCGTGTAATCGAGGGTTCAAGTTATTATTATTTAACATTGTGAATTTAAATAATCTACTTGTTTAGTTATAGTTGTGTTATTGTTGATTTAAATAATCATTTCGATTACTTCTTGTGTTATGGTTATAAAAGTACAAGAATAGATGGTGGAAAAATTTTCTTGAATATAAAATATTTTTCCTATTAAATAAATAAACCTTCTATTTGTCGCGAAAATGTAGAAAAAATCAGTATATACATTTTCATTTCAATACCTATTTAAAAATAAACCTTACTGCATGCCAAATCGATATTAATTTGGAATATCTTTTTTTCCGACGTATTTTGGTATCAAATGAAAAGACCCAAAGCCAAAAATCCTCCATCTTTTTTCCTTAAGATATGTGATTTAGAAATTTTCTATTTATCTATTTGCTTATTTTACCCTTTAAACGACGCATTTTAATAGCGAATAACAAATTATCTGCAAGTAGATTCTTATATGTTGTTTGGGTCATTTAATAAGAATCGGACATCAAAATTATAAAATTAAAAATGGCAGATCCAATATGGTCCATCAAATATTTCAGAATGCTTAAATTTTTATAAAAATAGAAAATTTCAAAGTAACATATCTGAAAAAAAGAAGATCGAAGCTTTTTGGCGTTAGGACTTTTCATTTGGTACCAAAAGAAGTAAGTATTATGCTATTAGCCATGTGTATAGTTGGACAAGAGATCTCGAGTTGACGTTTAAATTATTTTATGGTTGTGGTATCTATTCAAAGTTTTTCCCTGAGTGAAAGTATAGAAAGAAATGTGACCTTTATGCGTCCTGCTGTAGGGTATAGAATTGTACGAAATCCATTAGAATACACTGTTTGTTCCAGGTACCCAGCTAAGCACTGGATTTGGAAATCCCAAAGTAATATTAGCATACCTTACTTAATATACATGGATTACTGTACAACCTGGAAATAACCAGACAGGGATGTATTTAAATTTTTAATACCATGTTTTATGAAAAATACTCTAATAATTGTCACAAGTTGTAGTTACGTTGATGTACTCTTGGTAATAAGAACATTATGTTATAGCAGTTTCGTTTTTATGCAAAAATTGTTTGCAATTCCACGAAGATATAATGATTATTGCTAAGAAATTAACGGTATTAAAATTTTAAATACATCCCTGTCTAGTTATTTCCATGTCGTACAGTAATCCATCTTTTAAGTTATTTATGCTAATATTACTTTGGGATTTCCAAATTCAGTGCTTAGCTGGGTACCTGGAGCAAAACTTTGAATAGATACCACAACCATAAAACAATTTAAACGTCAACTTGAGATCTTTTGTCGTACTATACATATTTAAACAGTGCTGATGGTATGAATATGTAGGAGGAGCTGGCAGGCGTGCTAAGCATGCTGGGCCTGTACGACGAGGCGCTGGTGCAGTACGACGAGCTGGACGCGCTGCTGTCGCAGTTCGTGGTGAACGCGGCGGCGGGGGACGCGGCGCCGTGGCTGGCCGAGTTCCAGACGCCGCTGGAGCGCTGGCCGGGGCTGCGCCTGGCGGGTCCCGCGCGCCTGCCCGCCCGCCCCACGCTGCTCGAGCTCCGCGGCTACCTCTACACCCGCCAGGCCGCTCTCCTCCTCCTCATGTGCAAGCCCTGGGAGGTACTCATGTTTCACTCATTTCCTACAATGCAATATCAAACTAATAAAAGAATTACTGTAAGGAGTATAACCGCAACTCTTCACATATACTTGAACTATATATTCTTTTTTGTGTGAATTTTCGTATAGGCGATCTCGATTAAGATCGCAGCGCCGAAACGGTGGGTTAAGAAGCTGTCAGATAGACATAGATAAATTCAGATCTTTCTTTATTCACGAAATACACTGTAGAACAAAGCAATAATAATTTGATTATGATATTATAACACGACACGACTTATAAAGTTGACTGGTTATGTCTATCTGAGAGATTCCAAAACCGCCACCAGATGGTATATCGCTTAGGAAGAGTTGCCTATTAAACAGGTAGGTATCTACTGATTTGGACATGGCAGGACATTCGCCAGGTGCTCGTTACATGTTTGTAATCATTTGGTTTCACGAAAGTGTTTCGTGGTATATCTAAACATAAAACCAATATAAATATTTTTAAATATTTATTGCATTATTCATTATTGCAAAAAAACAATGATTTTATATTTATATTGTATTTTATTTTCCACTATTGGACAATTAAATATATCTGAACTGCCAAGCACCTGCCAACGAACTCACCTTTTACAAATACTTTAACATTCTTTGAAGTTAATTGTTACCGGTAGCCCGAAAAATATAAGGTTTGTTCTAACAACAATTCAGAACCGTTCAGAACATTACTGAATAGGCGCAACGCTATTTTATCGTTCCAAAAAGCCGATTTAAAATTTTAGTACTTATACTGCCGGTGTTCCAAGAACGAGTACTGATTCTAAATCTGAACCCATGGTATGAATCGTTCTTAAAGTTCTTGGATTTTTCCAGAATTTCAAATTTTGAATCAATCTAATCTCACTTATTTTGCTTTTGTCAAATTATATTCGTAATGGAAAAAGACAACCATTTTGGTTGATATTATGGTTTTATTGGTTAGGATAAATAAACAAAATTCGCAACAGGTTCTAAATTGTTCCAACACTAGTCAAGCAATTCTGAATCACATTCTGGGGTGGGATTCTGTAACTACATAACGCCTACTTCAAACACTAAAACTTAATTTATAAGTAAGGAATAACTAAATAATTAATATAATTATATATTTTTTGTTAAATGGGTATGGTATGGTATCTATTTTATACAAATATCAAAAATTCAAATGAAATTAAATATTATATAACTACAAATTTTTTGTTTATGTCTTATGTCCATCCGATATACAACGCACTCAAACCATAACGGACTTACTTACAGAATCCCATCCCTAAACTTCTGTGAACTTACTGTAGCAACAAACCTATAATAAGCGACTTGATTATAAGTACTACATCTATTGTCATAAGCGTACAGTATATCTCCTTGAATGTTATAATTGTATTTACATTCTTTATAGCTTAAATAACTATAAATTGATTTAAAATAACAATTAATTTTAAGCACATTTAGAAAAGTCTGACGTTTATTATAACAAAGGATCTATTAAATTAGACGAATTTTGTGTAATTAACGAGCTTTCACTTCGCTACTTCACTTACACAAAACAGTGACGTGCTCAAATTGGTTAGATCACTCCGTAGATTTGAATAACAAAGCTCCCCATGTGTTGCAGATGGCGTCGCGCTGCCTGCCCTGCCTGCATACGTGCGTGCGCGAGCTGACGCTGCTGGAAGTGTCAGCGCCGGCAGGTGCGCTGGCGTGTTGGCTGTTCCTTGCGTGCTTGGAAGTGTTGCACGCCTGCGAGCGTTACAACGACTCAGGTCAGGTGGAGGCGTATTCGCTGTACACAGCCGCTCTGTGGGCCTATGCCGCGCAGAAGTTGCGTGAGCTGGGCGCGCTGTGCGGCCTACTGCCGGGCCAAGCGCCCTCCTCCGAACAGCTGCACACCGTTGTCGGCCTCTCTGCCGGGATGGGCGACTGTCCTGGCGCTTCGCCTGCTCAACCCTCACCTACTGATAAGCTCAAGGAGGCTCTCTGCTCCAAGGATGTCTTCAATAAGAACTACCTGGTATGTACAATAGAAAAAAGTGCAATATTCTCCACCAGCGTTAAGTTGCTAGTAGAAATCTTGTCATTTTGATTACAGAGCTGTTGTATCCTACTGATTATATTCTTTACACTGTTCTTATACATCAGCTGTCAAATGTTCCCATATTTGCAAGGAAGAAAACGTTGACATCAGTTCAAACTATTATTAAGCAAATTTACGATATAACCGTGAAAAAATCTATAATACGAGGGTGGGTCCAAAACTTTCCGTAATGGGTAGTTTAGACGGTAGATAAAAATGAATCAAAAATATTATTTTTCGATATAATAACCCTGTATATAAATACACTTCTCACTTCTATTCATTATCGTTTCAATACTTTTTAAAAAGTAGTTCCAAATTTTGTCTTCAAAGTGCACCAAAACTGCTGATGCTGATTTCCGTTTTTCGTCGTCATTGAATCTTTTTCCACGTAAGATCAACTTCAACTCTGAGAACAGGTAATAGTCACTTGGGGTGAGGTCTGGACTATACGGTGGGTGATTCAATTCATGAAAACCACAGTTCCTCACAGTAGGCTTTCGATGAGATGCGCAAATAATATAAATATTTTAATAAATTAGTAATGTTTTTAACTTGATGTAAGCGATATTTCAAGGAAGTCTAATTAACAAGCAGCTATAGTAATATTCTGTAATACGTACACAAAATAATAGTTATCGTTATTTCCATTTTTCTTATAAATAAAAAATGACTCGTTTTCCGTGCCGGTCAATGTATAATAAAGATATTGTGTAATATTATTAATTCGTTTTGTATGTTAGTTGTAACTTATGTATAAATAATAGAAAGCGGAACATGTAACATTGTGTAGGAACTGTCGGAGCTGGCGATGGGCACATACAAGCACATCTCCCGGCTGCGGTCGGCGCGTCTGGTAGGCCGAGAGCTGGCGTCGTTCTACCTGCTGCTGGGAGAGACGCAGAAGGCAGCGGCGTTCCTGGGCGACGCGCTGAAGACGTTCGAGCAGGAGGGCTGGCGCGAGCTGGCCGTGCACACGCACGTGGAGCTGGCCGCCGTGCACCTGCAGGCCCGGGACCCGCGCCACTACATCCGCTCCGCGCTGCACGTCGCCGCGGCCCCCGAGATGGACATGCTCGTGCGCTCCTCTTACTATGACAACATGCTCAAGTATGTATCCATACGTATCGTGCTTTTACACGTCAAAAACTCTTACCTAAAGTCCGCCTGGCACGAGACAATCTCATATAAACAAGATGATATTAAAATATAGTCTAACAACTATTGCGCATCCTTTACGCGCACTTTTAATAAAAAAATATATAACAATTTCTATTTCTTATAGTAAAATAAATAATGCGTTAAGTACTTCTCCCAACAATTAAGTACGATATTTTTTCTTACAAGTTCGGCAGCTGTACTTAAATTTAATTATTAATTGTATGCTAAGATTTAATTAATTGATTTGAATGAAATAGTTTTCATTTGAATATAAAATCTATTAAAAAATAATCATATAAAAATATTAATTTAAAATTAATTTTGATATTCCAATTTGTATATTTTATAAAAATTTTATAATCCCTTGGTATAAAAACGGAAATTTAAACTGCTTCATAGTAATTTTTTATTTTTTGCTATTTTATATACATTTTCAAAATGTATTGAATGAAAATGATATTAAATTTGTTAAAATTGTCACAGCTTTTGTATAAATTCAACGCCTTGCGGCGTTTACTTCTCTTCGCTTATTGCGGAAGAATAATAGGAAAAGTACGAACTTCCTCCACACATTTTACTTCTCTCACAGGAGGAGGCAGACAAAGTTTGATACTAGTTCGTAGTCTTTTAAAACTTATTATTTTCTCTAATTGGAATCGGCAGAGAAATTAAATTTTCCTGCCTATCTTCGGCAACGATATGATAGATTACGATTTCAGAAAAATGGATATTATCAAAAAAAGTTAATTAAGATGCATATTTGGCTAATTAGTAAATTAATAAAAATATTATTTTTATTTTGACAATGTAAAATAATACGTCACAACAAGGAAGCAGCAAATATTATTTGTTGTATTATGTATTTGCCAAATTCAAATAAAAGATTAAATATTATTCTGAAACTATACATATTAACGAGGCACAAAATAATGACGTTAGATAAGAAAACGCTTTGTAAACCTTATTAAAAGTATAGTAATTACTAAACGTTTTTTAAGGTTACATTTTCTCTAATTATGAATATTTGTTTTCAGACACTTGGATCAATTAGAGCGACCTCTGACGATGGCAATGACGAATATCGTAGCGGTGCGCGGCGTGCACGTGGCAAGCACGCAGGTCACGGCGGACCAGCAGCTGGAGGCCGTGCTGGAGCTGGAGTCGTGGCTGCCCCGCCAGCTGCTCTGCCACACCGTGCTAGTCGCACTCGAACCCGATCGCACTTCTGCCGATAAGGTAATTGGCCTTTGCTAGCCTCCGAACTCACTAACATCGGATGGCCAATTTGAAAATGTATAAAAGCCTGTATTATGTTATACTTTTTTCCTCTGTTTTCATACTTGATATTTTACTCAGATTTTCATCCGATTTTTTTACCCTGTGTCGGAGATCTTCGATTTATTTCGTAATAGGCGTGAATACCAATTTAACAGAACAGCGAAATGAAAACAACAAAGTCAAGATGGCAACACAATTTTGCTTGTAACCACGCATGCGTCAAAAAACGCGAAACTCAATAAAATATACATTCGGTTGTTATAATTCTATACTACAATCTCGAACGAAAATCGGATGAAGGTTTCTGATTTGTATTATACTAGATTTGTTTATAAATTTCTGAGATAAAAGTAATGTAAAACAGTCTTTGCGAGGGTCATTTTATACATGTTTTTGTTTCTCCCAGAAATGCATAGGTGACTAGATATAAACAAAAATGTAAATTTTTCTATTTTCGTCTTGCTTGCAATTTTTTAATTTCAATACAAAAAATATTTTAACTTTCACATTATTCAGGTGCTCTTTAACGACGAATTTACTGCAGTACTCAAAATTTTTGAGAAAAAAAAACTCTGTTTAACGGTCTCACAGCCTACTTTGTGGCCCATATGAAAATTGAAAGATGGTATGAATTTATCGAAAACAGGAAGAAAAATAAAAATTTTGAATAATGCAGTGACTTCGTCGTTAAAAATTGCCCGAATAATGTGCAAGTTAAATTATTTTTTGTATTAAAACGAAAAAAATACAATTTTTAGGACAAACAAAAACATATAAAATGACCCCCACATGAGGCAACTTTTGTCTAATTTAACCGGCTCCTTATCTATTCTAGTTCTCGAGATCCCAAGCTTTAACACTTAAGTACAATTTCATATATATCTCTTTATGATTAGAAAATTCATATTACTATTTTCTTAATAATCTAGTGGAGAATTTCACGAGTTGAAACACATTTTTTTACTAATTCGTATAAACAATATATTATACCTTCAATTAATACAAATCAGTTTTTAACTATTTTTCTGTATTTTCTAAACAAAATATGTAAATGTATTATAAAATTATTCGTGTGTCGTTTTTAAATTTACAAACTTATAATTCTCCAAATTATGATCTATATAATACATAAATATACTGTTGTCTAATTCAAAATTTCTGTGACAAATCGTCCCACAAGCATCACATTTGTGTATTTTTAAACAATTGTTAAACAAGTACAACTAATCAGCCAGAATCATATACATGGACGTCGACAAAGCGTGGAAAGTTGACACATCTTCTTTCCCTTTGGAGTCACTTTTATCAAAGTGATAACATATTTGTTGATTCGATTTCTGTATTTTCATATTTTTATTATTGTTCCCTTTTTGAAAATTTTCTAGGTGCGTTAATGATTGATAAACAGAGAAACTCGAGCCATGATGTGACAAAACTTTCCGATTTTAAACGATGAGCCCTTAAAATTTGTTGCCATTTTTCATCTCTCTGTAATTTTCGTTTCTCTGTCTTACTGTCGCTTTTGTATATAACTTTTCTGTGGTTTCGACAACATATCTTCCGATGTCGAAACGATAATTTAAAAAATATGTTTGCCTTACTAGTAGACCTAAACATGATTTGAGATGTATTACACCTTGCTAATGACATATAAGAGCAATAATTGAAAATGTTGACAAAGACATTTTAAAAATGGCAACTCCACTAGAAAATAACAACAGGGAAAAGCAAATTCATTTATTTGTTTCTTGAACAATAAAGGGAAGAAATCTGTTGATTTTCATTATAAAATAAAACTAAAATATTGAAATTTATATTTGCTACTCCAAGAAATGTATGAATAAAATAAAAAATTCAAAAACGTGATAATTTCCGAAAAAGATTCTGTTTAACTTGTTTAAAAAAATTATATTGGTATGCTCTTGGCATGAGAGGTTTGTATCTTTTTGAGATAGGTACAAGGCAAGACAATCATGAAGTGAGTGATACAACGCAGGACTGAATAGGCATGTCACAAAAATCATATTTGTCCTTAAGTATTCATTTTCTTCTAAAAGGATTGAGAGCGTACATAGAACCTAAAGCTACGTTGAGAATTAATATATTTGTTTTTAAGGTTTTCATTTGATTCTGCTTCGTCCGTATATAGAAATTTGTCAATCATCGACAACCTTCTGAAGTAATGTGAACGTGTTTCAGGAGAAGGAGAAGGTTGTGAAGCCAGCGCCGAAGATAACGGGAGGTTTGCAGCGCATGCGCATCGTGCGCCACCTAGACTACCGGCAAGACAAGCAGCTGGCCTCCGCGTCAGTGGTGTGCCGCAATGCGCCGCTGCGCCGCGTGGACAGCACGGCCGCCAAAGTGCAGCGCGCTGACTTCACGCACGCTCTCCAGCCGCAAGTCACGGTCTGTACTACTCGCTTGTTCTTATTGGAAGTCAAGTCTTAGCCGAAATATTAAAAAAAAAACATTTACGCAACACATAAATAACAAAATATAAGTGTTTTATTTCGAAAATATTCACACCTTATTTGAAATGCTAGATACTTTATAATTTACAAGTTTATTTTTTGTAATATGCCATATTTAGAAGAGTAAAATGCTCTCTTGTAATATCATAGTCAATACTTATAACTTGCATATCAAATGGAATTTACCGCAAAATTATACATTTTTATTACTATTTCGGCATAAATTCAGGGTGAATTATAACGGGTGACACAATAATAATAACAGGAGCGAAAGGGGTACATTCGGAAACCTTTCTTTTCAAAGTTATAGTCTTTTTTATTCATAATTCTATCACTAATTGCCCTAAAATTTTGTAACTTAGTATCAAGATTCTACTTATTTAGATATATGTTAATGCCAGCTGTATTTAATTATTAATAAAAGTGAGAGGCATATTTAAAGAGTTATAATGGCGTTTATGACCGTATTATTTTTCTTCCATTGTATTATTCTGTACAAATATAAAAATACCCAAATTTAAATCGCTTAATTGTTGATAATTCCGGAGGAAACAATAATAAAGTTTTGAAGAGGTGATATGTGACGTCACGTAGGAGACTTCGATAGAGATTTTGAATCCATTCGATAAAAATCAGCTATTTTAAAATAATACACATTTAGCAGGTTACCCAGGTTCCATTTTTAAAACAATTTTATGTAAACACTAAACAGCCTTGAAAAATCATATGACTTTGACAATGTTGTCACTGACAGAGAGGATTGGGATTCTATAACTACGGTTGTTATCATTTTCATTTGGACTTGTTATAATATCAATTGCAAATATCAACAACAAAGTATACTTGCTATTCTACAGGGTGTTTGGCGGAAGGCCGGCACCCAGAATACTTCGTTCATTTTGAGAGATACAAGAAAATGTTACAGAGCAAAATTAAACTAGGCAAAGGGGCTCATAAAATGGTGATATTAACAATTTTGTGTCACTTCCGGTTTTAGCGGAAATGTGTCCAACTTTAATAGCATAGGGAATCGATAGCTTTATATATTTTTTCGGAATGTACAAAAAATTAGCTTTACAATGATACCAAAATATCACAGTTTTACTTCCAAAATTCAAAATGACGACAATTTATTTTAATAATATATATTTATTCACAACCACTATTGTAATATGTCAATTCCTAACCTGTCAAAGGTTGGAAACGTATGTCATTTTTAACTGCAATGACAATCTCACGGGTGGGAAATACTTTTTCCGTATCCATGGTATGTAATTGACAAATTGTTTACCTGGTTTGAGGTTAACAATGAAGGGTAAATATGAAAGGCGGGATGATATGAACAGCTGTGGGTTTTAACGGTGCAAGCATGCGACGTGACATCTACCGATATGATTTAAAATTTAAATTATTTGATTACAACAAAATACTGTTGAAGTTAACTCTAAATTACATGATAATTTTAATTATTTTTAAAAGTACAAAGATATACTAATGAAATTTCAATTTTCCCATAAATTTATTATAGAAAATATCATTAATGACATTTATAATTTGGAGTTATGTCAAGTTGCAAACATTCTTTAGCATAGAAAACTCACTAATCTTTATAATACACGTATGTAGCTGTATTTTTCTTTTTCAATATTTCCGATTTGTATGTCAAAATAACGTTTTCTGAGATTTTCTTAACTTTATTTTCTTTCTTCCATTTGTGGAATACGTCATAATGATGATGATGATGACTTTTGATTTGGAAGATAACAAATTATTAAATGCTGAATTTGCTATTTCTAACAATTCCAGTAGAGTATTCGAAAGATCACATCACTTTCCATAATTATGTTTCATATTAATTATTGTAAAAACCAAAACTGTCAGAATTCCAAATTATTTATTAGGTATTTTGTTCTCTGTTGCCATGGTTTCAGTAATGAATAGAAAAGCGATACCTTAGTACATAGGTTTGTGTTTTACATTATAAAATTAACTTTTATATTTAATACAGTCTTCTCAAGGATACGGAAAAATACCTTGTGCCCTACGGGAATCTAACGGCATATTACATCCCTCGGCTTTTGCTGCCCTCTCTCACTACGTTCGCTCGTGCATCAGAAATCTTCGGGATGTAATATGCCCATATCTTCCCTTATGACGCAATATACTATAAAATCCCTTGGGGGGGGAAGTGTTTACTATGGTTGCCTAGTAATACTGTCATTAATCTCTCAAAGTAAGATGATCAGTGCTGTCAAACATATTAAAATAAATTTAAACATTTGTTTTCATAGACTATACTACCGTACATTAATTTAGTTTATTGGAAAAAGGCGATATACGAGTATAAGTTAATTTGAATAATTGTGAATAAAATAGTATACATAGTTCGATGGGAGTTTCATTACAGCCTTGCGCTATATCTGAGCCTCGAGGCTTCGCCTCTCGGTCATATAATAATCCCTCGGCTGTAATGAAATATTTCCCACCTCACATGTAATATACTATTACAATTAGGTAACTAAGGAATGAAAAGAGAATAATAAGAATCAAAACAAAACAGAAGCACAGAGTAAATTTGAGAAACAATATAAAAATTACAAATGCTCAATATGGCCGCCGTCATTTTCCATTCATTTTGTCATACGGAATAGAAAATCTGCCATTACATTTTCCACGTGAGCCATTATTATTATAAAAAAAATGAAATTGAAAAAGTGTAACAAAACTAAGATAGATAAAATACTTTTTGACATATGGTTTGTTTTCAGGTAACAAAATTATTTTCATATAGCTTGCTGTTTTACTTTTTTAAGAATTTTATTAGTTAATATTATAAAAATAAATTGTCGCCATTTTGAACTGGTTGAAGTAAAACTATGATATTTTGGTATCATTGTAAAGCTAATTTTATATACATTCCGTAAAAAAATATAAAAATACCGATTCCCTATGCTAGAATTAAAGTTGGATCCATTTCCGCTAAAACCGGAAGCGACAAAATATTTGTACTAGGATCATTTTATGAGACCCTTTGTCTACTTTACCTTTGCTCCTTGTCATTTTCTTGTATCTTTCAAAATAAACAAAATATTTTAGGTGCCGGCCTTTCGCCAAACACCCTGTATAACAGTAATGGTTATTTTTGGTTGATACGTACTTATATATAGTCATACATGTATGAACACTCTACAAATCTACACAGATGTGGGAATGTCTTAAATTCATTGCAAATTTGAATTTTGGCCATGGTGACATTTGACATTTGTAATTGATATTTTAACAAGTGCAGTTGTTATTTGTAGTTGTTATGAATTATAGAATTTCACCACACAGACATTTCAATGCCAACCAAATTTACACCAAAACAATCTGTTATGTAATATAAAAATATTTTAATTTTATTCTATGAATTGCCTATATTGATATCTTCAACATTGTTTCATAAATAGTTACGACTAATCTGTCGTTAACAACATTTATTCGATATCATTAAGAAAAAGAAAATTAGGTTCATTACATTCCCAATTTTAGCATTGTAAACTGCTCTCTCATTCTCCTACGTGACGTCAGAGATATGGCGCCGTTATATACATTTTAATTTCAAATGCTAATTTCAGTGAAATTATAAAATAATATATAGGGTGTTCATTTTAAATGGTACGCTATTGATATCTAGGGAACTATAAAAGCTACGAGGTCAATTGAATTAGCAAATAATTTCTATTTTATGAGACTACTCTAATGAGCGAAACAATTTTTTTTCGACCAGTGGTTCTCAAAATACAGGGTACAACTTTCTTATTTTAAATGGGAACCTACTTTTTTATTTGTTTATTCGATTCAGTATTTTTGTCTGAATTCAACGATATCCATATGTAATACCTTTACATAACATAATTTTTGAGAAAAATGCAAAATTATGTATGTATCACTTTTTATTTAAATATGACTATTCAAAGAGTGATATGGAAGAAACAGAAAATAAATCAGTAAAACAATTGTTAATATTATAGCTGTCAAACTTTTTTCTATTATTTTTATTATTTCTGCATTTGATTTACTTGTTTTCTTCCTTAGCACTCTTTGAATAGTCATATTTAAATAAAAGTGATACATACATAATTTTGCATTTTTCTCAAAATTTTGTTATGTAAGGATATTACTGGTCGAAAAAAAAATTGTTTCCCTTATTAAAGTAGTCTTAAAAAATAGAATTTGTTTCCTAATTTAACCGACCTTATAGCTTTTACAGTTCCCGAGATAGCAATAATGTACAACTTAAAATGAACACCCTGTATAGTATTTGTTAATTTTTAGATTTAATACTTTTTTCCTTCAGTTAGACAATAGTCATAAAGCCCATTCTGTAACGTTTCTGGACATAACTTGATCTGATATTTTTTACTTAAAATAACCGCCATTGTTTTATTTCATCCTACTAATCACTGGGTATATCATAATTGCATTATATTCGATGAAGGTCACAATATTAGTGGTATTCTTTTTGCTAGTCAAATCAGATCAGATTAGTTCACTTATTCAGTGCAAGTGGAATGCATTTCTATCACTTTAGCTCATGTAGCGGTTATAATTCTGATTTTATTATTATTTTGAGTATCATCTTCGATGGTAATTTCAAGATGTAAGTAATTTTAGTTTCCGTATTATAAATTTTTCTAGTCAGCCAGTACGGTTGTGTGGTCGTGGCGTGCCTTGTCTGATAGTAAAGCACATAGCCCGCCCTGTCCAATTGGATGGGTTACCGCACAACGGCTCGGTGTGTGCTGCTGCTGACCTTGCAGAGACTGTAGGCTAACAACCTGTATCACTCAGATGCAAGTAAAACCTGTCATGAAACAAGTACTTGAGGCCCTGTTCCACATAGGAATGTTGTACCATAAATGGATGGATTATAAATTTGTAATTACTTCGTTTTCTTTTACCCTATTAAAAATACAGCAAAATCACGTAACAAACTGAACTGATGGTTCTGACTACTTCGGCGAGTGCATTACTTAGGATCAGTACATTCGGTTGAGGGAATAATCTGATATTGTCAAGTGAAATTAAAAATAAATAATCCGGATTCAACAGTGTAAGTTAGATCTAATAAAAATGGCTCAGAAATCAGGGCATGTAACCGAAAAGAATACTGCGATAATCGAATCAAAAACTGGTTTTCAAAAATAGTGAACCGGTTAATTTATGAGTTAAAAAAATTATATTCAAATTATTTTTAAAAACTAAAGAAAAAATAGAAGAGTTTTATGGGCTGTTTGGACTAATGAACAATGTAATGTTGCAGCCCGTGGTGCTACACCCCGGCGTAACATCCGTAGCGCTGCGCTGGACGGGAACGGCGGGGCGCTGGGTGCTGGGCCAGGCGCTGGTGGGCGCGGGCCCGGCCGGCCGCCTGGAGCTGCTGGGAGCCGTGCCCGCGCCGCCGCGCCTCGTGTGCCGCGCGCAGCAGCCCGCCTTCCGCCTCGACAAGCTGCACCCGGGCCCGCTGCTCGCCGGCCTGCAGCAGGAGTGCGTGCTCGAGGTCACCGCCGGCAGCGAGCCCATACCACAGGTAAACACACAGGGTGCACATAACTACCTGTGAATTCATAGTCTACTACCACTAATGGGAATAGCCATTATTGTACAAACGATAGGTTATCTAAATGTTAATTATGAACGGTCATGCGTAAAGTACGCCGATCGCACAGTTAGGAATGGTGTTATCCACCACTAAAAGATATTCAATTCTGAGTAAATTATTGTTATAGCCAACATAAAATTATAGTTAAAAAAGTTAATATAAGTTTAAAATTTATTTTATTACGCCTATAGTAAATAAAAAACCAAATGATTAATTTGCCGCACTTTACCATGTGACGTCATTCGCCCCGATGAGAAGAGAGAGATAAATACATAGCATAAAAAAGGAACGCGAATGACAGCTGTGTTATCCATTTCCGGTCGGTGGTAGCATTTTGAAGCTTGAAAGTTTGGTTATGGTTATGTTTACATTTTTCTTCGTTTAAGTTGTGGTTGTTGTGATTGAGTTTTATCTAATTTATTTTTGCTATAGACTTTTATTTTCGTTTATAATTTCTTCAATTCAAAAAATTAAGGTAAGTTTAAATTATAGTGAGTTATTTAAGTGCATTTCATGAATGCTCGCTTGATGGCGCTGGTGTAATCGAAAACCGGAAGTTTAAGGGCGAATGACGACACAGCAAAATTCAAATTTAATAGCAAATTAAAACAATTAATATCTCGCTTATTATAAATAATTTTAAGGTGAAACTAACATATATAAATGATTTAGGACTTCCACTTACATAAAAAATAAAATAAAAAAATTGAGGTGGATACCCCCATTATGCTAGTAGTACAAATAAGAGAGAATTCATTATAATTCATTTAAAACATTACGGCTACTGAAGAAATAAACAAGAAAGGTTCTATATAGAACTGTTTAATTGGGCTGTAAATAGTTTCAATTTAATATTTAGGAGGTGGCAGTTTGATATAATTATTTTTATGTTAATGTGTCAATTATTTCAATGTAATGTATGATCGTGGTGTGATCGAAAAAAGTTAGAAATGGTCGTAGAAAAAGTTCCTAATTCGAGTTGTGACACAATTACGCACTTTTTGCATTACAAACCCACCACTTCGCGGTTCTTGCGTAATATACATCTTACAGTTCTAAATACCTAGATAGATTCCAGGATTAAGTAAATAAGTAATTTTTAATACGTAATATACTATTTTCTACGACTACTAATGTAAGTAATAATTATTGTATAATCTACTGTAATTTTACGGACAACTGTACATAAAGTATACCTATGACACAGATAGGGAAATATTGATATAATAAAATTATGTTATGCAGTACAAATAATGGAAAATTAATTATAATAAATTTAAAACATTAAGAGTGTTGAAGAAATAAACAAGAAATATTCAGCGTAGTATTATTTTATTGGGTTGTAAATTTATTTTCAATTTATTATTTAGAGTTTGACAGTTTGATTTAGTTAATTTAATTAATTTAAATTGTTTGAGGCACATGGCGTGCAGCAAGAAGTGTTCCGAAAACAGTAATGGAACAAAACGTCATATAAAACGAGTCTAATATACTATTTTTTATACTTTGCGTCATTTATTTTATAAAAATCGCAAAAATTTAAATTAGAAAAATTAATGAAGCGTATCTGGGGATTTAAGTAAAATATGATTGAATGAAAGTGGACACTAACAGTCATAATTAATTAATAATGAAAAAAAAAATCAAATCTCTACGTTAAGACCTACAAACTTTTTATTTTTATTTAAATTAGCTTTGTTTAATTGGTTTTATATTTAATTCCAAATTGCATTTACATTTTAAAATATTTGTAGTTATTAATTTGATATTTAAAGCTTCGTTTTCATTGGAGATTGATTATTTGTATGGTAAAACCTAATGTGGAGCGTAAAGTATCATTCCCAGCTATTGTTTTAATTTTAAGTTTTAATTTTAATTGCTCGTTTTTTGCAGTGCGGACGTGCTTTTTCTTGCTAAGTTTAATTTTTCGGTTTTATTTTATTTCATATCATGATTGAGATTATAAGATATCTCTTTTTGAATACAATGTTGATTTATAGAACCATTCTAATTTTTTTTTATATTGTTCGTTTTTCATAAAAATTGCAGCTGCAGTAATACTACAAATTTATATTTTCTATGTACACAACAGCTCATTCTAATTTTAAATTCGATTTTGGATATTATTAATATTTATTTACATAGTTTTAGAAAGTATGAAGTTTACATACTGTTTCAACTAACAATATTTAGAAGTACCAATTTTACAAAAAAGAAAAATATTAAAAACAGTTTATCCAATATTATTAAACTGTTTTCGATATAACAATGGAGCAATTGTTAATGCAAAGTAAAAAAGTCTATTTTACACAAATTTATTAATTTTATTCCAAATACTACTTTAGTGCTAAAGTATATTTTAAATTAGTGGTTTTACATAGTAACATCCACAGACTTGTTAATATGTTATGAATTTCTTTTAAACCAATATTTTTTAAATAGGCAGGCCTTTTGTAGTTTCAGTTTATCATGAACTGTCGCGCTATACAAAAAATTGAGGCAGACATTTATTGACCGTCTATAGGTATACATATATCAACACCTATCGTATTTTTAATACTTTTTTGGGTTTGTTAATCGTCTGTGTCATTTTGCTTTTTTTTGGGTTTTCTTTACTTTTATTATTTGTCGTTATTGCTTCTTGTTATCTGATCAATATTATTATCATCATGAATATATTTAAGATCCATTATTTTTCTTTTTGTTTGCACACCAACCAGTTGATGAAATATTGAAGCACCTGTTATGTTCTATAGTATAAATGCATTACAGGGCAGCACGATCACCCTCCGCTGCAGCAAAGACCTAGTAGTGGAATCCAAGTCAGTGCACAGCGTGGAGCTGGAGGAGTTGGCGCCGTTCGCGACGCAGCGCACGCAGCTGCGCGTGCTGTGCGCGCTGCCGGCGCGGGAGCAGCAGGTGGCGGTGGCGGTGCCCTGGGCCGCCGCGCCGCACGCCGTGCCGCTGGGTTTCACGGCGCCGCTGCACGCCGCGCACCGCCTGCACACTGCGCGCCGCCGCAAGTTCCTGCAGCTCTTGCTGGACGGCCGTGTGGAGCGCCGCTTCCGGCTGGGCAAAGCTGATCTTGTTTGTAATACGCCCGGGGTGCAGCTCAAGCCGCTTAATCCTGTTCTGGAGGGAAATAGTGCGGTTAGTATTTCATTCAACATGAGCAGGAAGGTTTTATACACTATGTTACTATATAACTACTACTACTATAACTAGTTAACGGTTAAGCCGTATTAAGAACGTTGTAATAATAACGGCTTCAGTTCGAAAACAGGGTTTTAAAAGCGAAAAGCGATTAATTTGTCATATACAGGGGACCGATGAAATTTTATTCATGGGGATGTCGAGTACTATAAGAGATACAAAGCCGATTAAATTAGACAAAGGTTAACTCATATGGGGGTCTTTTTTTTTATTCCCAAAAAATTAATAGGTGGCTAGATATAAACAAATATATAAATTTTTCAATTTTCGTTTTTTTCTTATTGCTTTTTTATTTCAATACAAAAATTATTTTAACTTGCACTTTATTCAGGCACTTTTTAACGACGAATTCACTACAGTACTCTAAATGTTTTAGAGTTTTCTGTAAATTAATACCAACTTTCAATTTTCATATGGGCCTTAAAGTGGCCGGTAAACACAGTTAAAATATTTTTTGTATTGAAAAAAAAATATAAGCAGAAAAGGAAATTTTTAATTTTTGTATAGCTACAGGGTGTTCATTTTATTTTGTCCAGTATTGCTATCTCGAGAACTATAAGAGCTACGAGGTCGGTTAAATTAGCAAACAATTTCTATTTTACAATACTATTAACATGAGACATTTTTTTTTTAAAACCAGTAGTTTTCAAAATACGGTTCCCAACTTTTTTATTTTAAATGTGAACCTATTTTTTGTAAAATGAATGAAATAATACAATTTATAATGACAGTTATGATCATTTAACAAAACGAACAAAACAAAGTATTCACATATTTAATTCACAGCACTCTAATTCCAGGTTAAAAAATGACTTGTATTCCGTTTTTTCCGTCATGACACTCTTATTATTGTCATATTTTTAATCAAATTAATATAAAATTTCAGATGCATTTCTCTCAAAAAAATCGTTATGTTAGGGTATGATATTATATCATTGAATTCAGAATAAAATTCTCTATTGGATAAGCAAACAAAAAAAATAGGTTCACATTTAAAATAAAAAAGTTGGGAACCGTATTTTGAGAACTACTGGTTTTAAAAAAAAAATGTTTGTCTCATGTTAATAGTGTTGTAAAATAGAAATTTTTTGCTAATTTAACCGACCTCGTAGCTGTTGAAATAATCACAGTTTGCAATGATAATAAATGTATTGTAATTTTAGAATCAAGATAGTAATATATTATGTTGTTATGTTATGTCAATAAAATTCAGTTCAAGTATTTTTTCTGTCTGATCATTTTGTATCTGTATTAATATTTCAGTATTGGATCGTCATATGTACATTCCTGTAAGGTAATTCTAACAGGTTATGGGCCCAGGCTTCATGGAATAAAGAAAATATGGCAGATACAAAATTTTCATTAGCAAAGTTGAATAATAGTAATTATCAAGTTTGGAAATACAAAGTAGAATTACTATTAATTAAAGATGAACTCTGGGATGTTATTAATGAAGAGAGACCTGCTACACCTACTGCAGAATGGTTAATGAAAGATGGAAAAGCACGTGCAATTATAGGTCTTCTTTTAGAGGACAGCCAGTTAATTCACGTCAGAAAAGAGACATCTGCAAAAGGATCTTGGAAAGCACTACAGAAATATCACCAGAAATCAACATTATCTAATAAAGTAACATTACTAAAGAAACTTTGTAATTTAAGATTAAAAGAAGATGGGGACATGGAGGCACATATTAATACAATGGAAGATATTACAGATCAATTAACAGCATTAGGAGAAGAAATTGCAGAACCACTACAAGTTGCTCTACTATTAAGCAGTTTACCAGAAACATATGGAACACTGATAACAGCCCTTGAAACCAGACCAGAAGCAGATTTAACACGGAATTTAGTGAAGATTAAACTAATTGAAGAATTTACAAGAAGAAATGAGTCAAGAACAGAAAATATTCAAGATGAAAAAGTATTAAAAACTGTACAATACAATACAAAATCAAATAATCAGAAGTCAGAAAAACAGAAAATAAATTGTTTCTTTTGTAAAAAATCAGGACATATGAAAAGAGACTGCAGAAAATATTTAGCATGGAAAGAAAAGAATCCACAGCAGAAAGCAAATAAAGTAAGTATTGAAAATCATGCTGATCACTTATGTTTTGTTTTCAATACAAATAAAGTAGACAACGTTTGGTACATCGACTCGGGTGCAACTACACACATGACAAGTGACAGAACTTTTTTCACTGAATTTAATCCAAATATTAAAGAAAGGATATTACTTGCGGATGGTACAATTATAATCTCTGAAGGTATGGGAGATGGAATTCTACATTGCAATAATGAATCAAATAATCCTTTAAAAGTGACAGTGAAAGATGTCATGTACGTACCTAAATTAAAAGGAAATTTGTTGTCAGTAAGAAAATTAACTAAATTAGGATTAAAGGTAAAGTTTGAATTTAATAAATGTATAATAAAGAATAAAGATGATAAGGAGCTTGCTATTGCAACTATTAAAGATCAATTATATGAGTTAGATACAGTTCACAGAGCTAACTACGCAGCCAGTCAACAAGAATCACAATGCATACACGTATGGCATCGTCGACTTGGACATCGAGATCTTCAAGCAATAAAGATTATTAAAGAAAAGAACCTTGCATCAGGTATTAAGATAACTACATGTTCAAACAATGATCTGTGCAAGGTATGTATTGAAGGAAAAATAAAACGAAAATCATTTTCAAAATTAAGAGAAAATGAAACAAAAGATATTTTAGAATTAATACATACAGACATATGCGGTCCGATGCAGACTATTACTCCAAGTGGTAACAGATATATTCTCACTTTTATTGATGATTTCAGTAAATATACAATTATTTATTTACTAAAACAAAAGTCAGAAGTATCTGAACGACTTAAAGAATATATACAAAATGTTAAAGTAAAATTTGGAAAGTCTCCAAAAGTAATACGTTCAGATCGAGGAGGAGAATATATAAATAAAGAAATTAATACTTTTTTAAGAAATGAAGGTATACATCATCAGTATACTGCACCATATACTCCACATCAAAATGGAGTGGCAGAAAGAAAAAATAGATACTTAATAGAAATGGTAAGATGTATGCTCATAGAGTCTAATTTTGAAAAGAAATACTGGGGAGAAGCTGTTATGACAGCAAATTATTTACAAAACCGATTACCCAGTAAAGGTTGTCTTAATACACCATATGAAAATTGGTATGGCAAGAAACCAGATTTTTGTCACTTACGTATTTTTGGTTCGCAGGCATTTGTACATGTTCCAGATAAACAGCGACAGAAATTGGATTCAAAGGCAAAGAAATTAAGTTTTGTTGGATATGATCTTCATTCAAAGGCCTATAGATTAATAGATAAAGAAAAGGACAAAATAATAATAAGTAAAGATGTTATTTTTATAGAAGATAATGAATATGCTAGTATCACAACATCAAATAAAGATGAGGAAAAAGAAAGTGAATTTGAGATAGAAATAAATGAAGAAAATAAATCTGAATTTAAAGAAAAGATAATAGAAATAACAGAGGTTGAAGATAAAACATATAAAGACAATAATGAAAATAATAAAGACAATAATGAAAGTAAAAGAGTATCAAAAAGATCAAATAAAGGACTACCACCAGATAGATACAGAGCAGAAATTAATATAGCACAATTAGACACAAATGAACCAAGATCTTACGAAGATGCACTATCTTCTCCAGATAAAGATAAATGGGTAAGTGCAATGAAAGAAGAAATTCAGTCACTAAAGGAGAAAGGTACATGGAATTTGGTCAATTTACCTGAAAACAGAAAAGCAATTGGATGTAAATGGATTTTCAAAATAAAAAGAGATGTAAATGGATGTATTTTAAAGTATAAAGCCAGGTTGGTAGCTCAAGGTTATTCTCAGAAATATGGATCAGATTATGACGAGATATTTGCACCAGTAATTCGGCAAACAACTTTGAGAACATTTTTATCAATAGCTGGAAAGAGGAAATTAAAAGTTTACCATTATGATGTAAAAACGGCATTTCTGAATGGAAATCTTCAAGAAACCATCTACATGAAGCAGCCTCCAGGATTTCAAGAAGAAAATGATAAGCATTTTGTTTGCAAATTACGTAAAAGTATATATGGTTTGAAGCAAGCAGCCCGATCTTGGAATCAGCAAATACATCAATGTCTTTTAGAACAAAAGTTTATTCAAAGTAAAAATGATCAATGTTTGTACATGAAGAATATTTCTGGACACTGGTGTTATCTATTAATTTATGTAGATGATATCCTCATAGCTGCTGAATCAGAAAAAGATATTTTAAATATTGGTGAAAATATTGGAAAAAAATATGAAATCAATAATTTAAAGGAAGTAAGACAATATGTAGGACTTGAAATAGAACGAGACAAGGAAGAAAATTTTCTAATAAGTCAAAGTAACTATATACAAAAGGTGATAAATTTATTCAAAATGGAAGATTCTAAAGTTTCTAATATTCCGTTAGATCCTGGTTATGTAAAGACAAACATAGGAGGAGAAACTATGATTGAAAATGATCAATATCAAAAATTAATTGGATGTTTGCTTTACATAAGCGTAAATACAAGACCTGACATTTCTACTAGTGTGTCAATTTTAAGCAGAAAAGTTAGTAACCCAACAAAAGAAGACTGGTTAGAAGCAAAACGAATTTTAAAATATCTAAAGGGCACATTACACATGAAACTCAAGTTAAGTGATTCCAATTCTACAGACTCATTTCATGGCTACGCAGATGCAGATTGGGCTCAAAATTTGCATGACAGGAAGTCGAATAGTGGATTCATTTTTAAATTAAATGGAGGTACAATTAGTTGGTCATGCAGAAAACAAACATGTGTATCATTATCTTCAACAGAAGCTGAATTCATTGCTCTATCAGAAGCTGTACAAGAAGCAGAATGGTTAAGAAGATTACTACTAGATTTTCATACTGAAGTTAAATATCCGATAACAATATATGAAGATAATCAAAGCTGCTTAAAACTCATTGATGGAGAAAAATTTAGTAATAGATCCAAACACATTGACACAAAGTACCATTTCGTGAAGAATTTGCAAAAAGAAGGTATTTTTAATTATACATATTGTCCATCAGAAATTATGATTGCAGATTTACTGACGAAACCCTTATCATCAAAGCGACTTGACCAATTAAGAAAATTGAGTGGTCTTCATTATCATTGAGGAGGAGTGTTGAAATAATCACAGTTTGCAATGATAATAAATGTATTGTAATTTTAGAATCAAGATAGTAATATATTATGTTGTTATGTTATGTCAATAAAATTCAGTTCAAGTATTTTTTCTGTCTGATCATTTTGTATCTGTATTAATATTTCAGTATTGGATCGTCATATGTACATTCCTGTAAGGTAATTCTAACAGTAGCTCTTATAGTTCTCGAGATAGCAATAGTGGACAAAATAAAATGAACACCCTCTATATCTAGTCACCTCTACATTTTTTTGGGAAAAACAAAAACAAGTATAAAAGTACCCTCACGCGAGGTAACTTTTGTCTAATTTAACCGACTTCGTTTCTCTTATAATTCTCGAGATCCCCAAGCTTAAACAGTTTCATTGCTCACTCTGTATAATATAAAAAGTGGTTATTTTTTTGCTGATTTTTTTTTAGATTGTTTCGAACTGTCAAGCGAGTGATTTTTTATTAGTGTCATTAAATAAATTAGAACAGACTCGAGAAAAGCAATCAAAAAATTTGTCAAATAAAATTTAACCACGAATGTTATTCGGATGACTATTTCCAAAATAAAAAGAAGTGAACAAAAACCAACTTTGATAGACAAATATATATAAATAACATGTTTCTTGGCACTCTTAAAACGTTAAACATTTTTCACTTAACAAAGTCATTTGTAAAATATACATATTATTGGCTTAAAGGATGTGAATTTCTCTGTGTGATGGTGTTTTGTCGAAATAAATCTTGGTAATTATCAGTGAAGTAGTCTATTTAATAACCATCTGAAAAAGAAATGTAACAAATAAAACAGTGCAATTTAATTCTTATTAAATACCAACCTAAAAGTCATATAGTAGGTATGAAAAGTGATATTTTATGCTACATAGAAAGTCAAACAGGAATATTCACAAAAAAAATTATAATACCTTCAGAGAAACGCAAGTATAAATTTCCCAACGCTGACAAAGATTATATCTGCGTTTATGACTCTCCAATAAGAACTCTCCAATTAAATATAAATAAATACCTAATAAAAATATAAAATATATTTTAATTCTTTCTTCGTACTAAATGATAATAAAGGTTATAGGTACAATCATACGGAATTATAACGAGAGCCAGAATTTACTGGAAAAATTTACGAATAGTTGTTGCGTAGTAGCATGACAGAGAAGGGAATGATTTAAGAATCATTTTTGACTAGAGTTGTCGTTACTTCGAAGGAATTATGAGTATATTATACCTATTAAATCCAAAGCTCGAATGTATCAACAAAATGTAACCATGGCGATTGCTACTGAGGTTTTATCATTTTTTTCACTAAAAAAAAAACTGTCTGCATCAAATGAAGCATTCTAGGGTGGGATTCCAACTCATAACAACTACAAATAACAATTGTACTTGTTATTATATCAATTACAAACTTCAAACATCAAATATCACCATGACGGAAATTCAATTTTGCATTGAATTTAAGACATTCCCTTATCACTATACACTTGTAGAGTGTTCTTTATACAGGTTGTCCCATAACTTCAGGTACATATTAGAAGGGCTTATAGTTCTTAATGTCCTGATTACGAAACAAAAGGATTTTTTTCAAAATTCCTATAATTAAGGGTAGATCACTTTAAAAGAACATTTTTTGTACCCCTGGATATTTGGATATTTATGTGGCCGGCTACTAAAAACCTAATGAAATGATTGTATTATGCAAACATTTTTTTATTAATAAGATACAATACAACGTAATATTTAATATTAAAACTACTTATTCAACCAGTGTCCCAAAACTGTTTCCTTCAACCATAAATAACCATTACTGGTATAGAATAGCAAATTTACTTTGCAATTGATATCATAACAAGTCCAGATGATAGCAACCGGAGTTATAGAATCCCACCCTTGATTGGGTGAAAATGACGTGTGGGGAACAATCAGCCATAAAAATATCGGTTAAAATTCGTATTTTTTATTCAAAATACCGCTTACCGATTTTTATTTTATTTTAATTTCAACATAGTTATTCTTTCATATAATAATTATTTTATTATATTATCTTTTAAAATTACTTACATTAATTATCTGTGAAATCAGAAGTTAATTTTAATAAAGAATATTTTCCAGAAAGAATTTTTTTTTTAAGTTTTGTTTTGGGGTATGATGTGATCGTCTCTTATAGTACATGATCCATATACAAATATAAGTTATATTCTTTTACAAAATATTTCAGTTCACATCACTTGCAGATAGTCACTTTTCATTTGAATGTATTTTTCTTGATTCAACAGAAAATGTTTTTTTAAAGGAATTTACTTCATAAAAATCTGATTTCTCCTCATCGAGTTTAAATAATAACCGTAGTAGTCAATCAGATTCTTATAAGCATGATAATATACATAGGGATTTAACATGTAAAATGATATTTTCCTTTATTTACTTTAGGCAAAAAAGCTTCAAATAACTGTTGTAGAGCATAAAATTTTGCTTTAGAATCGATGAGCAAAAATAATTTTACAGGCCTTATAAACTCACAAATTAGGTATGAAAATGCAGTAACTCATCCCAATAATAGCAGTCTGAAATTTAGACAATAATTAACATATGTTTAATGGTTTATCTGTCAAGTTAGCTGCGTTAGTTTATTTTTATTATTATTTGTAATATTACATAAATTAATTTTGAATTAAACATTTGTTAATTTTTGTCTCAAGACATGACTACTGCTATTTTCGGCGTGATTTACGACATTTTCACAGTTAATTTCTGAGTTTACAAGGCACGTAGAATTTTATGCTCTGCTATTTGAAGCTTTTTTATTTATAATAACTATGGAAGCAGGAAATTACGGAAATAGATTTTATATACTAAATCCGTTTGTTCGGGTGTTCGAGTCACTTTAATCTTCTGTAGGATACTAAATTGTGAACATAAGCTAACTACATAGAACAAAATTTAAATACATTTCCGTGTAAGTTAATATGTTGTAAAAATGATAGGACTATTAGTGCAATGAGTTTGAATAATATATGAAGTTGATAAGATGTGTGTGGTTTGTTCCAGATTATTAGTAGCGGCGTGTCGGTGTCGTACATGTGGGAGGTGACGGCGAACGGCGGGCCGGTGCGCGCTGACTTCAGCGTGGAGTACACGGCGCTATGGGAACCCGGCGAGCCCGCCCTGGACACCAGCACTCAGCTCTACACGCACACCATCGATATACAGGACTACGAGGTGAGTGTCCAACAAAAACACCTACACGAATAGCGTACAACACTGTGGTTATTGTTGGTACTCATGTGTACTCTTATACCCGAGACACACGACGAAAGTTAATGATCATTAAGAGTTAATACTTAATTTAGTTGTCATGTGTCATATGATCATTTAAGTAATGATCTTTTCAAACTTCATAACGTGGAAAGTGTCGATGAAGTTTAAAAACAGATGATCGGAAGCGTTCGGTTGTCATCGCAACTCGGATGACAGTTGAGGTTGTTGATGTTGAGGTGAACGTTGATATATATAGTTAAATTATTTTTTTCTTACGCGTACGGTAGAAGTGCCTACTTCTCCCACTGTTTTGCGTTGGAGAAGTTCATGCTTATTCATATTATTGTCAATTGTTATTGTCAATGAAGTATAGTGGCATGGATAATACTCTAAATCTAGAAACTATTACGGTGTCTTTAATGACACTCTATCTTCTTTTTCGTCAAGGGTACATTGCATTTGCGCATGTGCAATAAATTTTAAGCAATGTCCGTGTGTCTGCATAGTTTTCTAATGAACATTTTTCAATTGAGAATTTACTTAATGATCATTATTTATACCGTGTGTTTCCGGCATTACAAGGAAACATCACTACCTGTACAATCGATATTAATCTGGAATATTTTTTTTTGGCAGTGGCACCAAATGAAAAGTCCCAAGCCAAAAACCCTCATCTCTTTATATTTCTTTTTATTTCTCAAGATGTGATTTTATGTGTCTACAGGGTGTCCATTTTAAGTGGTACACTATTGCTATCTCGAGAACTATAAGAGCTACGAGGTCGGTTAAATTAGCAAACAATTTCGATTTTACAAGACTATTAAAATGAGACAAACAATTTTTTTAAAAAAACCAGTAGTTCTCAAAATACGTTTCCCAACTTTTTTATTTTAAATGGAACACCATATATATTTTTACATATTTGGAATCTACATCAAATTACAAATACAATTGTATGGTTTAAGTTAAATTTTAGTTAAAAAAGAAAATCCCTATGTAGGCAATAAGTTTCTATGCTTATATCTGAAAATAGCAGTTGCCATGAATCAATAGAAAACAAACGTCAAATTTTGCGTTCTTTTACCGAGAATTTTTAATTCAGAGATAGAATTAGCGAAACTATTATAACATTTTCTTTTAAGATTTTATTATAATAATTTATTTGTGAAATATAAGTGACCATGATCACTGACTGAAATTGGTTAATAATTTCGTAGCCTCATAATTAAAAAAAGCGCCAAACAATGGATTTTATTAGTTATATTTGGTAGCGGCCGCGTAGCGACATTTTATCGTAAGCTGGTGGCAACACTGACTGACAGGACTATTAATGACTATCAGACTGTTATAGACTGATAAAACTATTATTATCTGAATTCTTCTTTAATCGGCTCCACATAATATTCAGTACTCTTTGGCCTAACCAAGGATCTTTTCCATTTCATCCTGTTGTTTGTATAGTTGATTTTTGTTACTTTCATGCCTTTTATAACATTGTCCCCTCATCTTGTTTTCGGTCTCCCTTCAAGTTTTGATGTAAGTATATGTATATGAATTCAAAGGTACGACTTTTAGTTATACAGTCTACACACCTGTCTGTTTTCACCCATCTTTTATATCTACATCTAAGAGGTTGTAGTTTAATACATGATAATAGTGTTACGAGTTATACAACGTATATAACTCGTAATTTCATTTTATGCACCATGCTCTATTTTCACAAATAGGCCCTTATATTTTCCGCAATATTTTCTTTTCGAAAATATTCGTCAAGTATGAATGTTTATTCTAATGAAGGACTTTTTTTTTTCATTATAACATATTATAATGGATGGAAAAATGCAGAAAATATCTCTTTTATCACGGCTGCCAAATTTGGAGTACAGCTTCTAAAACCCACATCAAAAAAAAAACACAATTTATTGAAACAAAATTCTACGAATAGCAGTTAACGCCCATGGTTTATAACAAATAAACAACTACACAAACAATTAGGAATAATGACAATCGATAAATCCTATATACTAAAAAGGTATGTGTCGTGATGTTTATTTATTTTCATCATGACGATCGCCAAATTTTGTCACAAGCCAAACTGCCTGAACCATGAAAGGGATTGTTGTAATTTTTTTTTTAAATTGCAGGGAATAATGTGTAGTTGTGCCTTTTGGGGGTCTCATATTTTTACTGTAAGTGGTTCTTGTGTAAAAAAATAAAAACTGTGCAAAATTAATAACTTGAAACAATGGATCCTAGTAGCCATGTCTAAATATAAAAAGAGTCACGAGGTCATCTGTCACTTTTGACAATCTGTCTATGAACTTTAAACGATTATAACTTTTTATAGAACATTGATATTAAAGAAGTAAATACAGTATCATGTATAATAGTCTTGAGCAAAGGTGTTACAATTAATTTAAGTTTAAAACATAACGTATTTAATTAATATAAATTTTGACGTTTCCAATGTCAAAAGTAAATGTTGCCAAATGTGTGATGAAGTAACTAAATTAAAACCGAATATTCCTAAACTAACTTCACTGAAGACGGTGGCAGTTGTATTAGGATTGACAATATTAATTAATAAATTTAAGAATTAACTACTACTTTTTAACACAAACAGTGTTGCCAAATTATGGAGTAGGTAATTAAATAAAAATAAAATATTCGTAAATAAAATAAATTGAACACTTTGCTGTGTTTGATATCAAAAGAAAAAAATCATAAGTGCCGGTTTTGAAATGACAAAAAAAAAAATGTCACGTCGATCTGCATTTGTTTTGCGCAAAAAGTTGTTACAAGTAGGTCGTCCTTGGATTTTAATGAAACGACACAATGTGGATTGGAGTGCACGTATGACAAAAATATTCTACGTCGATTAGAATTTGTTTTTTGCAAAATGTTATCAGAAATATGTGTTTTGTATCGAATGAAAAGTCTCGGTGAGGGCTGGTGTACAAAAAAGAAAATTTTCCTTCTTGATCGGCTTTTGTTTTTGCAAAAAGTTAATAGACATATGTCGTGTTTGGTATCTAATGAAAGGTCTCGGCGAGGGCTCGCGTACAAATTTGACAAAAATGATCTATGTCGATCGGCTTTTGTTTTTTGCAAAAACTTGTATAAAGTATATCATGTTTGGTCTCAAATATAAGGTCTTGTTGAGGGCTCGCGTGCAGAACTGACAAAAACGGTCTATGTTGATCGGCTTTTGCTTTATGCAAAAAGTTAATCGAAGTATGTCGTGTTTGGTATCTAATGAAAGGTCTTGTTGAGGGCTGAAATGCAAAATTGACAAAAATGTTATCGATGTCGATCGGCTTTGTTTTTTGCAAAAAGTTGTCAGAAATATGTCGTGTTTGGTATCGAATGAAAGGTCTTGGCGAGGGCTCGCGTAGAGAATTGACAAAAATGATCTATGTCGATCTGCTTTTGTTTTATGTAAAAAATTCTCAAAAGTATGTCCAGTTTGGTCTCAAATGAAAGGTCTCGTTGAGGGCTAGCGTGCAGAATTGACAGAAATGTTCCATTTCGATCGGCTTTTGTTTTATGCAAAAAGTTCTTAAAAGTATGTCGAGTTTGGTCTCAAATGAAACGTCTTGTTGAGGGATAGCGTGCAGAATTGACAAAAATATTCCATGTCGATCGGCTTTTGTTTTTTGCAAAAAGTTGTCAGAAATATGTCGTGTTTGGTATCGAATGAAAGGTCTTGGCGAGGGCTCGCGTAGAGAATTGACAAAAATGATCTAGGTCGATCTGCTTTTGTTTTATGCAAAAAATTCTCAAAAGTATGTCGAGTTTGGCCTCAAATGAAAGGTCTCATTTAGGGCTAGCGTGCAGAATTGACAGAAATGTTCCTTTTCGATCGACTTTTGTTTTCTGCAAAAAGTTCTTAAAAGTATGTCGAGTTTGGTCTCAAATGAAACGTCTTGTAGAGGGATAGCGTGCAGAATTGACAAAAATGTTCCATGTCGATAGGCTTTTGTTTTTTGCAAAAGGTTGTCACAAGTATATAGTGTTTGGTATCAAATGAAAAGTCTCGGCGTGGGTTAGCGTGTAAATATGATAAAAATGTTTCATGTCGATCGACTTTTGTTTTATGCAGAAAGTTGATAGAAGTATGTCGTGTATGGTATCAAATGAAAGGTCTCGGTGAGAATTGGGGTACATAAATGACAAAAATGTTTCATGTCGACCGGCTCTTGTTTTTTGCAAAAAAATAATAGAAGTATATCGTGTTTGCAATCTAATGAAAGGTCTCGATGAGGTCTGACGTGGAAATATGAAATAATTGTTTCATGTCGATCGGCATTTGTTTTTTGCACTGACAGCGGAGCTCTAGGGAATGCTCGGCGTAGCCGAGAATTCGCTAGTATATATATAAAAAGGAACTACAATTTTTTTTACATAAAATGCCCATCTGTTCTTTAACTAAATACTACAAATTAATTACAGGATACAGTAAGATTTTATTTTAAAACAAGTGATAAATAGACACCGGGGAAAACTAATACCCCAATCATGCAAATAAAAAGCCAGAACTACCATGTATAACAGAAATGTTCTCCGAACATAGCTCCTTGTCATTTCTTATGGGGTCATCCGAAAATCATTAAAAATGGTTTACTCAAAAAGATACGGGATTATAGACTTGTTAAAAGAAGCTATATTCAAAGAATGCAGTAAAAATACTACCAGATAATTGGCTAACGTTAGAAATTCATTTTATAATAGATCTAATTATTGTCTTGCTGAGAATAGTGATTTATTCAACTATTTATTGTAATCATTATTTTCTGAGAGTAACTTATTTAAATAGGTATATTGTTGTTATTGTTTGTGTTCTATTAATTTAATTCTATTGTTTTCATACTACATTAGTAGTAATCCAAAATTTTTAACATTTTTTGAAATTGCTGTTACACTTCGTATTGGTTTATAGAAAATAATCCCGTGTTTTTCTGGAACTATTTCGAGCTTAATAAATTTGAAAAATCAATTGTGTTCTAATAATAAATGATATGTTTGTTGGATTTCATTTTATTTATAAGATAAATTGACGTTTATAACATCCAATTATCGACGTTTATGAATAATTAATGACAAATAAAAATCATGGCTGCTGCTATAATTTAAAAATTTAAAAACTGCATTTTCTATTTATATTTTAATTCTGAACAATTTGACTCTGTTCAGTTTTTGCCGTAAAATGAACAGGGGAGCAGGAAATTACATAAAATTGATTTTGTATTAAATCCCTATGTTCACCCCTGTCAACCATCACCCGGTATGAATGTGTTATTTTTCCTGTTCATCGTTTTTGTTATTTATTAATGCTCCAAGTAAGTTGACCTGTCAATTTCTTGTTCTTTATTGTTTAGCTTCATTGTCACAGTAAAGCGTGCTTATTTACTAAAAACTTGGCTTCGAGACATTTGACTATTATATATATTTTTACTACTTATAGAATTGTCCCCGTTGTCTTGAACAAAATTATAAAATTACTGAAAATATTATAAAATATCGAACGCGGCTACTGAAAGATGATTACGAATTTTGCTTACCAAAACAAACAAGTTTCAGACTAGATTATTAGATTTCGTTAGGATATTTAAAGAAACAGTTACTTAAAGGTTTAAATTAAGTTGTTTTAGTGTAGTGATAGATTGACGAAGAAATATGATACGAATTTAAATTACTTCTTGTACTATTATTAATGATTATAATATTCCAGGAAGAGATGTATGGGTATTGCGTTGGAAAGAAATTAAATTTAAAACAGTTACATGATAAAGTTATACATCATCAATTAAAATAATTATTTACATTTTCATCATCACACGAATCTGAAAATAATAATAATTGTTTAATTATTCATGTGTAAACTCTAGGTTAAACCGTTTCATAAATAACATTGAAAATTCAATAACCAATGGTTAACCGCACACTCAATTGAATATTTGAGTAGAACATAGACATGGTAATGTTGCAGACGCTGTATATCGTGGAGGGCAAAGTGGAGCCGACCCGAGGCTCGGAGTTCATCCGCGTGGGAGCGCTGTGCCACCTGCGGCTGGGCATCGTGGCCGCGGGAGAGCTGCACCCGCTGGCGCCGGCGCGCAGCCTCATGTACGAGGTGCTGGCCGAGCAGAGCGTGTGGGCCGTGTGCGGCCGCACGGCCGGCGTGCTCAGCCTGGACGCCGCCGCGCAGCCCAACGCCGCCTCGCAAGCCGTCACCCTCGACGTCATGCCGCTCGCCAGCGGCTATCTGCCTCTGCCGCTCATCCGCCTCAGCCGGTACATACCCGCCGACAAACAACCAGGTAACTACACGAGCGAGTGGGGCATTTGACTGACAGTGGAACAACACAATATGTGTGATACGCTAGAAAATTAAAACTCTGAGGTTTAGGAGTGTAATGGAGTAGTTATCGCCTATTTTGAAATTCTAGTATAAAATAGCTATTTATGTATTAAGGGCGAAATGATATAGATTTTGGCCCGCGGTGCAAAATTGAAGCCCGACGCGCAGCGGAGGGTTACAATGCACCTAGGGCCAAAATATATTTCGCTCGTAATACATACAATATTTTTTGCACATCCGAAGTAGTATTACTTCATCACCGCGATCAAAGTAAAACGATGTTCAAATCAAATTTAGATCATAGTAGTCTATTTGACATATGTACGTTGTCATGGATAACAATGAAAACAAGCTAGTAGTAAGTAAACAAAGTAGCAAAAAAGCGGTGATACGTCAAAAATTTATTATAAAAATGGATGAAACTGGGCACGAAAAGTTCTAGGGCGAAAATGACTACTTTTTCGCCCTCGGGCGAAAAAGAGTGTCATTTCGCCCTTAAAACAATGTTATTTGTCCGACTTTTACGCCCGGATGTGCAAAAAAGTATTTTTAAATCTAAATTTTCCCTATTTTCTTATTTTACACAATTATTGTTTATTTTTGAGAAAAAAAATGTCAAAATAATGGAAATTCTTTTGGCGCTTACATGACGTATAAAAACGTACGGCTTCCCTTGCAGTCGAGTTCCGACATGCGGTCTTAATGTATACACTACTTCTTTGGTACGTATGTCTTGCGGGGTAAGGGAATTACTGTTTACTGTTTCTCCTGCACAACACGACAGCCAGTGCTCCTAGCACTTTCGTGTCGTACAGATGACGTCACAGTGTTCAAGGTCATTTTAGATTATATTATTTTTAATTGGATTTATATAAAAATTTTCTCAACATTTAATTTTTTAATTGTATTACAATAATTAGTATATGCCATATATTGTATAGAAATAAAAAATTCATTGAAATTCGATATATGGTAACTACCCCATTTGTTTACATTTTTCTCTCTAGAAAGAGAAATAGTACATTACTTTACCAGAAGGAGAAGTAGGGCGAGAGCTGTCAATGGGGAAGTTTACCGTGATTGAAATTTTATGTGAAATGTCTTTTAATCATAAGTATATGAATAATTATAACTTAAAATGTAATTTACAGTTAAAATTATGTTCCCATTTATAATTAATGATTTATCATGGAATTTTTGTGACGTCACAAGTGAGTTATGCATTTGTCTAGAAGGGATAGTGAGACCTGACTTTTTGAACGTAGTGTTGAGGCAAAACTCCCTGTTTCCATGAGAACCCAGCGCACGCTTTTTCAGGTACACGATACGGTCTCCAAAAACTTCTGTGACGTCATTTTTGTAATAAAAAATTCATTTCTTGAAAAATCTAGGCATCTTTGAGTGAAATAAAATGTAGAATATCATTTTTCAAGACAAAATTAATAAAATAAAAAGTAGAAAAAAATCATTAAACTTCCTCAGTCATACGAAGGGGAGAAGCCCGTACTTTTCCCAACAGTAATGTATAGTATTTTTTCTTACAAGTATGGCAGCTGTGCTTGAATTTATTTTATTTATTAATTGAATGATAAAAATTAATTAGTTGATTTGAATTAAACAGTTTTCATTTGAATATTTAAAATCTATATTGTTATACCAATGAGTCTTTTATAATCATTATAACCCCCTGGTATAAAAATATAAATTTAAATTGCTTCATAGTAATTTCTTATTTGTTGTTATTTTATATAGATTTATTATATTTATTGAATGAGAATGAAATTAAACTTTTTAAATTGATTCATAATAATAATAATTTTAAAATACAAATGATCATCTTGAATCAACTTTAGTGACTAAACAAATTGCCACAGCTTTTACTTTTTAACTTCACTTTGCTTACGGTTGAGGAATAGTGGAATTTTACTTCTTCCACAGTTGGAAAAGCACGCACTTCTCCAACCAAAAGCAGTGAGAGAAGTAGGCATTTCTACCGTACGCGTAAGGAAAAGTAATTGCCCTTACTATTTCGCGAGAAGAAATTAAGCTTTCTATGCATGTCGTGAAAAAAGTGTTTTAATCATCTAATTTGGATGTGTCTGGATCATTCCATTTGACTGGATCAGTTTACTCCGTTTTCTGAATGTACAGATCCTATTCGTAAGTAATTCAATCGCCGAGGTAGTTCAGAAAGTTCAGTTCATTTTGTCACGTGATTTTGCAGTACGTTTGATTAGTGTAAAGAGAGCAAGTATTTCAAATTCTTATCATGCGTAATACAGTTTTATGGTCGATTGTTCATGCAAACTTTTGACCAATTACAAACGCCAGAGATTCGGAGCAAGTAGTAATAGTAAGAACTTATGACAATTTAATTTAAGTATCATCAAGATCGTATTTAAAGTTAAAATTAAGTAATACATGCACCACGATACAATAACCAATCTGATATTCGTTTCCACTGATTCTTTTATTTTGTTTTGTTCTTGTTTTTGACGTTTGCTTTTCAAAATCAAAGCAAACTAAACGTGCGCAATTTTAACGAATGTATGCGTTCGAATCCCAGCCGTAAAATAATTCTAATCTATTCTGATTAAATAGTTATTGTATTTGTATGTGTGTGCAGAGGGTGCTCGCAAGACGGATGCAGCCAGCGCACATCCTCGCCTGGAGCCCTTCAGCCCTGGCCAGGTGTACAACAGCAGCAAGGCGCTCCAGGTTCACGTCCTCGCCGCCATAAACGAAATACACGTGCAATAGTCTACACACTAAACTTCACTTCTATTTACTTCATACAGGTTATATTCCAAAAGTCCTTACCATTTCGTTCTTCAAAATCACACACGTTTGAAGTGCTTGTAAATTAAGTCAATAAAATTAATTTACTACTCCATCTCAATTTTTAGTAGATTGGTTTTTACTGACTCGTAGTTGGATTAAGATTTATAAGGGTTGGAGAATATAAATGAATACCAATATTTCATAATTTACCACGATGTTGTACATTTATTCTCTCTAATAGTTACTAAATATTGCAGATCGTGAATATATTATGTCATTTCATAATACAGATCAATGAATGTATTTGTAGAAATTTATTGTGCAAAAAAAATTACCGTAAAAGTGACAATGTATATAGTAGCGGGAAAAATATCATATGAATACGTCACTCTATGTAACGCGTTACAGTAAATTCTGTCAGATTTCTCTGAAAAAAGTCAAATTTGTTAGCGGACGTAACGTACAGATATACTTAACTGATTTGACAATGAACAAAGCCTGAGACTTGTTTTTAAATTAAAATTTTCCTGCTACCTCTTCCACTGTTTTATGGTTATGCTATTTAAGTTTGATAAATTTGATCGCACTGCTGGGATATAGAGTGAATAGGATGTATTTATTTTGTTTATGTTGTTGATCATACTCTGACCGCTTATTAAAATCAAGTTGATCTAGTATATGGTGAGAAAAACTAAAGTTTAATGGACATTTAAAAAAAATTCTTTGATAATATTGCCACTGTTTTCGAAATAACCATTTTTAAGAACGAGATTCAATGTTTCTTATAAATTCTTCGAAAAATTGTCGAAGACTGTCAAAATATTCTTACTGATTAAGTAGTTTCGTTGTGACTGAAGTCTCAAGGTTTTTTTTCATTATGTATAAAAGTAATAAAGTACTATAGCAAAAACCAAATAGAAATGAGAATGTTAGTCATTTCTTACGATTACTATGTACCACTATTTTTACAGCAAAGTTTTATATAATTTATTTTCTCCTCTTACTTACGCGTTTTTGGTGTGTCACACACAAAAACAGAAAACGACGAACTGCCAACTAATCACTAATACAGTTAATAAATTATTATTACTTTGTAGTTAAATCTGAAACTCTGACATATTTAGATAGTTTCAGTGTCGAACAAAGATTTTAAATTATCTTATATAACACTGAAATAATACATTTAATATTTATTTTAGAAATAATAATATTTAATACTCTATAATTACTGTTTAAAACCATATTTGCTTCTCAACATCATAAACAAAATAAATAAGGTAGACACTATTGAGCACATTATACGTTTTTGACTCTAACTAAATAGAATGTGAACATTGCGATTGAATTAACCAAACAAATACTTGAAATCAGTTGAGAAAATAGCGGAGATATAGACGTTACTCAGCGAAAATTCAAGAGACATTACAGATCCGTCTTTTGAAGTTTGATTAAATGCATGAGACTTATGTAATTTTAATATTTAAAGTTGCAAACATGTTACTACATTGGTCCTGTAAACTTCAACATTCAAGAACATTATGATAAGTATGTAATATTGGTTTTTTAAATTACCTAATCTTCTATTTTGTAATAAATTGTTAATTTAATAATTTTTAATATAATAAAAACTGAATTTTAAAACTATTTGTACAAAAAAATTACTATACACAATAAAATTAATTAAATTCATGTAAAAATGTTGCTGTTATAATTTTATTAATTAATGTGGTATCAAACACATATTACTCAAATAAAATATGCGTAACTTAATAATTACAAGAACAACGTGTGATTTGTAATATTTTCAATAAGTTTGACTGCATGTGTGCCAATTTTTTTTTTCGTTAACGGATTTAAAAACACGAATATTTAATTTAAAATGCTTATAAAATAATTTTTGTAAATAGCTATGAAGAAAAAAATTTTAATGCTTGGAATTGTGTTAAGATTAGTACCTAAGAATTGGTTGATATTGTATCTAGATGTAATTATTTTATTGAATGTATTTCTATCAAGAAGAGAAGGCTGTTATTTCGAAATATTATACAGATTATATACAAGAACAAATAAACACAGGGCTGTGAAAACTGCTCCCAACGAAATATATAGTTTATTTTATCATTCCTGTAGCTGTTTAAGAAAAATTAGATCATTTACCGCATATTTATTGAAAATCTATACATAAGAATTTAACACGGATTACAAGTTCATTTTATAGCAAAGTTTTATAATAATAATAATATAATATAAAGTTCTGTATTTTTTTCGTCCTGGCACTTAAAAGAGGAAAGAAAAAGAATCGTCCTAAAAAATCAGATTAAGTTTTTACTGTATCAGCATGTGATAAGGTGATTACTATTTATTTATGAGGATCGAGTATATGTGCGTGTTAACGGTTAAGGGTGAACATACATAACAGTAAGTAAAATTAGTTTTATGCTCTTCTATTCATTTTACGGTAAAAACTGTAGAAAATCAATTTGTTCAAAATTAGAAGATACTCTTACTAACACTTTAAACAAAATATATTTCACTAATGGAATGTTTCTGGACTGGGTGTTAATTAAAATACGAGATGTTTACTAGGATTCAGCCACTTTTATTTATTGAATTTTGATCGTTTTGACCCCACATGGGTCTACTTCTCAGAAGAAAAAGTGTAAAAAGTAAAAAATATAGGAAAACAAGTTGGTTGAATCATGTTTAACACATTTACTTGTATAATATAAATATTTATATATAAATTATTTACCATTTACAGATATAATATGATGATCAGTCCAGGGTGTAATCTAATGATTTTGAAGTTAATTGAAGATATTTGTATAATAAATATTGTAAAAAAAAAAAAATTGTAATATATTCATTAATGTACAACTAAAAAATATTTAAGAATGTATTATATAAAGGATGTAAATGAAACTAGGGAACGCGATTTTTCTCGAAATTTATGAGATACAAAGAAATCTTTCAAATAAATTTGTTAGTGTTTTTAGTAAGCTACATAAATTAATGTAAATCAGAAAAAATATATTTTAATTTTCGGAGATATACTTATTTTTGACTTTTTTTAATGGTGCGCCCTGTATATTTTTATACTATTTAGTAGGAATGACGATGGGTACCCGTGTACCCGGAACCTACCCGATAATAATGTACCCGGGTATCAAAAATAGTTCCCGATTACCCGAAATATACCCGTTACCCGTTTATTACCCGTTACCCGAAATCTATCCATTACCTAAAATCTGTTGTTGCCAGTTAAAGACAGTTTTCAGATGCCGGAAACATTGTAACAAAACGAATATCAAGACTGAGTGCAGACACATCATCCATGCTGATATTTGCGAATAAAAATATGAGATATTCCTAAGTTATTAAATGAAATGTACTTTCGTAATAAGTTTTAATTTTGTATTTTTATACTGCTGATATACCGGTATATTATATAAAATAACAATGTTTTTTTTTTATTTCCATACCAGAAAATAATATTTTTTTGTTCATTTAATAAATTTATATGCAAATAACAATAGTTATTTGTGCTGCTAGGTAGGAAAGTTGTTCTTTTCTGGTCCGAAGGATATGTATACGGCCGAGACACAGTCGAGGCTGCATACTTCTTGAGGACCAGAAAACAACTTTACTGCCATGTAGCACACACTATTTTTTATCCTACACAACAACACAACATAATAAAATAATATAAACATCTTACGAATACTATGTAATTTGACATTTAACTTAACCTCAAAGAAATTTCTGAAATTGAATACCAACATAATAAGAACAAAAAACAAACATTTTATTTTGACATATAAATAAGATTAACTACTATGTTCTATTATTTACACAATATATAATAAAAATACCTTGAATCTAACGTAAGTATCAAAATTATCTAAAGTTACAATATTTTAAAAGCATGTTCACATATTTTATTCTGATTATTAGTTCTAACACATTAAACGCCATCTGTTTGTTGCACATGAACTGTTTTTTTTCTTCCCTAGGGAATAGTGAGATTTTGTAGGTCTAGACCGGCAAATGTCTACTTTCTTGCGCACGCACACGCAGGAAAATCTTACTTTCAATATGTGTAGGATAAAAAAATTTTTGTTAAAAAGATTAATATGAAAGAATAACGGATATTTTAAGCGTATCGGGTATCAGGTTATTATCGGGTATCGGGTAATTTTCGGGTAACGGGTAATTATCGAGTATCCGGTACTACCCGGGTATTCATATCGGGTATCCGGGTTCCAAAATTTTCAGGTTTCGTCATTCTTACTATTTAGTACGAAATAATTTTTGCTTTAAAAAAGTTCCATGAATTATACCTTCTAAATTTAACAGTATTTGAGATATTGAAGAAAATATTAAAATAATTGTACTGGAAAATAAAGCTGGCTATGGAAACAAAATTTGCCATTTGTATTAGTTTATTGTTATAAGTTTGTAAAAAAGATTGATAACTTAGAGTATTATTTGTTGTAAAAAGGAAGAACACTCAATTAACGAGAATGTGAAGAATTTGATGTACATTTATAAATTAAAATGTGTCGTAATTCAATAATTTTGTTTTCATAGCCAGCTTTAATTTCGAGTAAAACTAGTTTAATATTTTCTTCAATATCTCGAATTCTATGAAGTTTAGAAGATACAACTTATAAAACTTTTTTAAAGCAAAAATTATTTCGTACTATATAGAATAAAAATATACAGGGCGTACCATTTAAAAAAAAGTCAAAAATAGGTACATCTCCGAAAATTTAAATATTTTTTTTTCTGATTTACTTTAATTTATGTAGCTTACTAAAAACACTAACAATTTTATTTGAAAGATTTCTTTGTATCTCTTATAACTTCCAAGAAAAATCACGTTCCCTAGTTTCATTTACATCCTGTATACAGTGTGTGCAACGAAATGCGGAACATAGGACTTTATCATGGAATTTCAAAAAATTGCGGTTACTCTCTCTCCTGATAGATTTATAGCAAAACTACAAGAATACAAAATTGTTCAAAATTAAATTCTACATCAGATAAGTTCATAATTGATGCAATAGCACGTCTGCAGTACTAGATTTATTAAATGTAAAATGTATCATTTTCGTTCAAAATCAGACAGCCATGGAAATAAAAGAAAATATCTATGTGTCAATTGTGACAGTTACTAATCTTACTTTGTGTACAGTACTTTTTTTAAGTTATATTTTTAATATTAGCATATTGTTAAAGAAAAAGAATATAAACTCAACTTAAATAATTTTAAAATATAGACAATAAGTAGTTTAATCAGTAATACTTCTCTAAACTGACAGATAGATATTTTCTTTTATTTCCATGGCTATCTGATTTTTAATGAAAATATTACAATTTATATTAAATATATCTCGTATAATTGCTGTTGCAAAAATTATAATCTTATCTAACGTAGAATTTAATTTTGAACAACTTTGTACTGTTGTAATTTTGCTCTAAATCTAGCAGGAGTGAGAGTATCTGCAATATTTTAAAATCCCATGTTAAAGTCCTATTTTCCGCATTTTGTTGCACACCTTGTATATACAGGGTGAATACTGAAAATCTTGACATAGGGAAATAGCATGGGAAAACAGTTTTTTGCTGTTTCCATCTGTCCCGCTAAATAAAATCGGGTGTATGTGGTAGCGTTAGTTAGATTACTTAATTTTGCATCTAATAAAACCAAATGTTGTGTAATATGGCCTTTTTTAACTGAAATATTTGATAAAATAAATTGTATTTTGAAACTTACCCTTCATATTTTCGAATAAGAAACGTCTAAACAAAATGCTTCATAGCTGACTGGATAAGTTGGTGAATTCATAATACCAATTGCTCTGTTTCGAGACCGCCTTAGTCCTCATTTTTTTTTATTAAATTTCATTTTATATGAATGTAAAAATAAGAAGTTTTCATAGCCAGCTTTAATCTCGAGTAAAACTATTTTAATATTTTCTTTAATATCTCGAATTCTATGAAGTTTAGAAGGTACAACTTATGAAACTTTTTTAAAGCAAAATTATTTCGTACTAAATAGTATAAAAATATCCTGTATATTTTTATAGTCAAAAATAGGTATATCTCCGAAAATTAATTTTTTTTTTCAGTATAATTTTTAATTAGCTAACTTTTAATTATTTTATTGAAAATAATAGTAAATGGAGGGAACGGAGGGTAAAAATCTTCTAAGAAAGTTTATCTATTTATTATATTAGATAAATGTTTATAGAAATAAACAATTTTTGTCTGCCGTTCCTATGACTTATAAAACGATTATAAATTTATAATTTATTTATTTAAAATTTACCAAATAAAATGCAGTATTATTATTGACTTGAAGATATGTGATTCTGAATTAAATATATAAGCAATAAACGCAAGACATCCGGGATCGACACACGATTCGGCTATTTGGACCATGTCCACTATACATCAACATTTGCGAAGAAAATTTGAACAAGGTTCTCGAAATTTTTGGTTGTTGGAGGATAGTGGATATCCACTACAACCGTGGCTTATAACACCAATAGCAGATGCTGCTGATAATACAGCCGAAGCTAGATTTACTTCCAGACATTGTGCAGCACGTAACCCAATAGAAAGATGTTTCGGTGTACTTAAACAAAAATTTCGGTGCCTTCTAAAGCACCGCACACTTCATTACAGCCATGCAAAATCTGCAAATATTATTTACACTTGTGCAATTTTACATAACTTATGTCGCCAACATAATTTAAACATACAAGATGAGAATATTGATAGTAGTGATGATCAAATTAATAATTTTGGTATATTTAACGAAAATGGGAATGAAGAACCGGAACCACAAGTGCAAGATGATGAAATGGATTATTATGCGAAAGGTCTTCGAATCAGGAGAAGATTAGTCAACATTCTAGAAGAGAATAGATAATTTCTTTGTCTTTACAATGTACAATATATGTATTTTTAAGTTTCGTTACATGTATACAATAAATGAAAATAAAATAAAAATTTCCGAAGTATATTTCGATATTCTAATGTTCTTCTTTTAATTTATTATTGTTCTTTATATTTCATTTTTTCTTTTTCAACTTCAGATACTGCCAGTAGCAGGGTTGGCAAAAATCATGTTTTTTTTAAAAAAAACATAAAAACATGTTTTTTATATTTTAAACATATTTTTAATGTTTTAAACATGTTTTAAACAAGAGTGAAAAAAACATGTTTAAAACAAAATTAAACATGTTTTAAACTCAGAAATGATTTTTTTTATTTCGGTCGATGTCTGGCATAAACGGTACGGCTCAAATTTGCGCGCCTGTACGATGTCCACGCACCGAAATTAGGGGAATCCCACTCCCTCCCGGTTGTTTTTCTAACTATTTTGCTTTACTGTTGCTGTTATTAGTGTTATCTGAACTTGACGAGCACCAAGATCAGTGAAGACTTGTACGTTATTAAAAATGACAGGCAGGCGCCCGCACGATATTTGGAGGCATTTCACCAGGGTAAAAGAGGGTGAGAAGCCATTAAGGGCAAAATGCAAATACTGCAATAAAGACATGTGTGCTTTAGTTGCACGTATGAAAATACACATAAAGTTTTGTAGAACTAATAAATTTAGTTCAAAATCTACAAACGAACAAATGATATCTGATAGTGAAGATAATGAATCCGATACCAATATCGACAAACAAATTAGTAAGTTTGAATTAATAGTTTTTATTTTATAATTTATCTTTTACTTTTATTACTTAATAATTACAGATTCTTCATCAACTGTAACAAGCGTTTCTGATATTGATATTACTGATGTGAGTGCCGACTCATCTATTTCTCAGTCTGAAAGCCAAAGTCATTGTATAAGGAAGAAACAAAATTATTCATCCTCATCGTTATCCCATTTTGTTACAAGAAGAAATAAAACTGAAAGTCAGAATATTGACTTACAAATAGCAAAATTTATTTACAGTACAAATTCACCATTTCGGCTTGTAGAACATGAACAATTTAAAAAAATGTTAAATTTGTTACGACCAGGATATAAACCACCAAATAGACGACAAATTGCAAATGAATTGTTAGAAGAAGTACATTATTCGGTAAAAACAATAATGGAAAACAATCTAAAAGGGAAGATAGTTTGTATGGCAATGGACGGCTGGAGTAACCTTCACGTAGAACCTATTGTTTGCGTCTCAGTTACCGACTTGATAGAAGGACATGTACATTTAATTGACACAATTGATACAGTTGATAATAAACATACTGCAGAATATTTATTAAATTTAGCTGTGGAATCCATCAAGTCGTGTCAAAAATTTGGTTGCTCGGTAAGAAGCTTTGTAACCGATAATGCAAGTAATATGGCTAAAATGCGAGGCCAACTTGCAGAATGTGACGACTTAGGTATGCCTGATATAATAACGTACGGTTGTTCCGCACATATACTAAATTTATTGGCAAAAGATATTGATGTGCCAGATTTGAAAGACGACATAAAAACAATTATCAAATATTTTCGAAATACTCATTTCCCAGCTGCTAAATTTAAACAAGCAGGTGGATCATCCCTCAACTTACCTATAGATGTACGTTGGAATAGCTTGTCGGATTGTTTTGAATCATATTTAAAAAACTGGCATATTCTGGCAAAAGTATGCACAGAAAATCGTATTGCAATCGATGTAAATATATGTGCGAAAATTCAAGATCTTGAATTAAAAACAAACGTACAAAATTATTCAAGTAAACTGAAAAAAATTAATATTGCTCTGGACAAAGTACAAAGTGAAACGTGTAGTATAGGCGAAGCTACTGAAATATGGTTAAATCTAGAACAGAGTATTGAAGTTGAAGGTGAAGAATTCTCTGAATTTGAAATAAGCTGTTTTAAAAAGCGTTTGAATATGGCCATGACTCCAGCTCATTACCTAGCCAATTTACTAGATCATCGATATAGAGGCCAGAAATTAAAGCAAGTACATCTAGAAGAGGCATTAGAGTATGCAGCTTCATACCATCCTGATGCCATGCCCTATATAATTAAATATCAGGCGCAAACTTCACCATTCAGAGAATATTTATTTTCCGACCAAAATAAAGAAAGTGTTTCACCGGTTTCATGGTGGCGTGCTCTGCAGAACTCGATTAACAATTCATTATTTGATTTGTGTATTCAACTCCATACGGCAGTAGCTTCATCTGCAGGAATTGAAAGATTATTTTCAACTTTTGGTTTAGTGCATACTAAACTACGGAACAGGTTAGGCACAGAGAAGGCGGCGAAATTAGTTAGTATTATTAGAGCATACAATACAAATAAAATGCTGGAAGATGAAGATTGACATAATATATATATATATATATATATACATGCATATAGTACTTATACACCTCCGGTTGCTATGTTGTACGGACGTTTCTGCCTCCGAAATTACGTTTTCGCCTCCGGTTTTGGAGGTGAACTCGCTGACTAGTTTTTTTAGCATGTAGACCCTTCTATAAGATGTATAGTGTAATTTGAGCCGGAGGCAGTTTGTGCCTCTAAACGTATATTTTTATACAACTTAGTTCAGTAATCTGCCGCTGAAAGTGGCGCCATTATATACACTTATACAACTGCTACACTGGGCGGTTGACTCTACCTTCGCATGTTCAGGCGTTCAAAATGCCTTCGAAGAAACGGCAACAATGCATCAGTTTAGTCTATCAGGCTATTTTTGTTAAGTTTTAGAGAACAGTATGTAATATTAAATTTAATACTGTTATATTTTGCTAAATAACAGGGAAGTTCATCGTGTTTGAAAATATTCCTTATTATATTAGGTTGTATTAATTTCATGTGTTTTGTTTTAATTTAAAAACGAACATATTATGTTTCTAGCAACTATCATGAGATCTATATCGTTAATAGTTATTTACGTGGCCAGCGGTGTAAGTTAATCTTTACAGGGCGAGCTCATAATCCAGTGAGCCCAGTAAAGATTTTCTTTCTGTATGTTACCAGACAAGATTTGGTTTAGAAATTTTTAATTGTTTTTAAGATTGGTGGAAACAAAACATTTAGACATCAACATTTAATTTTGTATGATGTTTGATTTGTTAAATATTGTCAATTTGTTAACAAATTTGCAGAAGTTTTTAACATGAAAATTCATAGAATCTATAGTGTTGTATAGGTAGTATTTGAAATATAAGTAATTTAAATAAGTATTTGAAATAGAATATGTACTTTAATAAATAGTTTAAAATATTTTTTGCGAAAAGTATTTTGTAATTTTATTTCAAATACATCTTAATTAAAAGTATTTTATATTTTAATATCGAAACAATTCCCTTGATACAAAATAAAAATTTTCAAAATTTGAAATATTGTATTTCAAATATTTATATCTACAGTGGCTCACAGAATTATTCGTACACCTAAGTTTTCTATTCAAAAATTAAAATAAAAACAAAATATATATACAAGAAATAGGTACACAAAATTACACTTACAAAATCTTACATATAACGCGTCAATATTTATATTTATAAATATAAAACATCTACTATTGCGTAATTATCATTTGTTTGAGTATTCTGTATAAGGTTTTTTCTAAAATCGGTCACAAAAACAAGAAATTACGGTAGTTGAAAAGCGAACCGGTTTGAAATTATTTTGCCAGTGTAAATCTTTAAATGAGGTTGTGAAAATTGTATGAAGATTGCTCTTAATTTTTGAGAACATTAGAAGTAAATGTAAAAATGAAGAGTATTTGAAAAATATTTGCCATGCGGGCCGTAAGAAAATTTGAAATCAGCAGAATAAAAAATTTATTGAGCGTTAAATAAAATTAAATCCTAAAAAAAACCCTTAATAAATGAACATTAAAAATATCTGAAATTTTAGGGGGATCTACTGGAATATAGACTATTCAAAGAACTTTTAAGAAATTTTTGTTTTAATGGCCGTATAATCATAAGGAACCCCTACGCTACCTGTCGCCAATCTATTATGTTCCTGCCGCCGTGTTTTATGTGCTACAGTTATTAAGCTCAAAATTTGGATTTCTCCAAATTAAAAATTTGCCACTCCTCTCAAATAGGTACAATTTACTTTCATCCGCAAAATTACCAATTTCCAAAAAACACAATCCGTGCTAATGTACTATTTGCAAAAGCGAGTCTCTATTTTATTTTGTTTGGAATTGTAGAGCTCGCTTTTTTACTATAAGACCATTAAAACCAAAATTTCTTAAAATACTTCGAATAGTCTATGTTCCAATAGACCCTTCAAAAGTTTCAGATATTCTTAATGTTAATTTATTAAGGGTATTTTTAGGATTTAATTTCATATAAATATCAATATATCGTTCATTCTGCTGATTTCAAGAAAAATTTACGGCCTCCACGGGAAATATTTTTCTACTGGTCCTCATTTTTATATTTACTTATAAGGTTCTCAACATTTAAGTGCGATCTTCGTTCAATTTTGACAGCCTTCCTTAAAGATTTACACTGGCAAAGTAATTTCAAGCAAATTCGCCTTTCAACTACCGTAATTCCTAGTTTTTTGTGACCTATTTTAGAATAAAATTATACAAAACACTCAAACAAATGATAATTATGTAATCAAAGAAGTTTTAAATTTATAAACATAAATATTGATTCGTTATATGCAGGGCATGTAACCGAAAAAAATACTGGTTAACGGTTAACCCTTATAGAGAACGTTATAATAATAAAGGTTTTAGTTCGAAAACCGGTTTTTGAAAATTGGAAACCGGTTTAAACCGGTTAATATATCGATTAAAAAAATAATTAAAATTAATTAAAACAAATTAATTATAAAAATTTGATTAAAAAAAATTACAGAATAATTAATTAAAAAAATAATAAAAAATTACTATCTGAGATAAATATAACAATTAAAAAATAGTTATTTTTTATACAAGACGATACAATAATATTTTATCGACAAGCGGAAAGTGTTAATTCACGAGCGATATAATCGCGAGTGAATTATTTTTCGCGAGTCGATAATTTAATTTTATCGTCGTGTATAAAATTCTATTTTTTTCTATAGCAGGTTTTGAAGAAAAAAGAATTAGAAAAATTAAATTATTATTTAAGAACAATTTTAAAATGTCAGTAGTGTGCGTTGTTATGGAAATGTACTTCTAATAAACAAAAGTTAAAGTACTTTATCTACCCTTGCTGTTAAAGTGTTACTTTATCTACCCTTGCGGTTAAAGTGCTACTTTATCCACTATTTTGAGTTGATAAAATTGCACTTTAACATCTGCTATAGAAAAAAGGAAATTTAATTAATGAATATTCACAAAAATTCTCGTAATATCTTCAAAAAAACGCAGGTCACTTTTCAATTTTAAACTTGCCTGTGTTGACAAAGGCCGTATTTATTTGGGACTTTTTAAGTAACCTTAACGGCCAAAGAGACTACCTACATTTATGACTCTCCAATAAAATGTTAATTGTAAAAACTGTCATGACTCATGTTCAAATACGAATAGAAAACAGAGATAGGTATAAAAAAAATATTAAAATTTTTACTCACTAAATGATATTAAAATAAAGGTTAATGTTCACTAACACCGGTTTATTTTATTTTGGTTAACGGTTACCGGTATTTTCAGCCTGAAAAATATCGGTTAAAATTACGGTTAAAGTTCGCAATTTTCGTTCAAAATATCGGTTACCGGTTTTTATTAACCGGTTACATGCCCTAGTTATATGTAAGATTTCATAAGTGTACCTATAATTTTGTGTACCTATTTTTAGTATACATTTTGTTTTTATTTAATTTTCATAAGAAAAATATTTTTTTTTTATAATTGGGTATTGCATTTTATTTCTGGAATATGAGAGAATATGATACCGTCTGTAATATGTCAATATTATTTTTGAAAGTACTCTATTTTTTACTTTTTAAGTATAAAACTTAGGTGTACGAATAATTTTGTGAAGTACTGTAAGTATTTGGAATATTTGTTTATATCATCTAAAATATAAATCGACATGTGTGGTCTAGCATAGTGACGCATTGCGTATATGAAAGAAATTATACGCAATGATAATCTTGCCTTACATCCACGAGGGTAGAACAGACATAGGATTAAGTAAGATAATCTTGAGTTTTAAAAATTGTTGATAATTTGGAAGAACCTGTATTCGCAACATAAATAGTTACTATTTCGACATGCCTTTACCTTACTAAATCGAAGTAGAACTGAACAAGATTGTATAGAGATAGATATTTGATGCGCTGTGTGCTTCTGTACTTTAAGAACATGGCAACATTGCTGGAGGTGAAATAAGGCATTTACTATAGCAAAATAGTTATCATGGAGCTGAAACAGGTCGTTCTGTATATGGAGGTGACTTCGCATTGCCAATATAGCAATACAATGTATATAAATATTTTTGAAAATTTTTACCCCTCTTTTGATATTCTGAAAGTTATATGTGAGAAGTAACCTTAACGTAAAAATCAGAGTCCCAGTGCACTTATTTCTGGTAGAGCTATGGTCGCCTTCTATTTGTGTGGAGGCGAACACGATACAAAAGCACGTATATATATATATATATATATATATATATATATATATATATATATATATATATTTATATTACAATTATAGCGTTCTTTATGTAACTTTTTTGTATTTGCTTTATATCTGCTACTGACAAAAGAATAAAATATAAGTTTTTGTGTTTTAAAAGCAAAATTAAAAATAATTTATTTTCCTACAAATTTAGATCAATACTCATTAGAAATTAACACTTAAGAATCTGTTTTAAACACCTTTTCAAATAAACATCTGTTTGAAACAAGTTTTAAACATGCTTAAAACAAAAGTGTTTTAAACTTAAGAAATGTTTAAAACATGTTTTAAACATTTGTTTTAAACATAATTGTTTTAAACCTGCCAACCCTGGCCAGTAGTGCTGTCGCATATAATGTAATTGCCTCAGCGAGTTTTGCTATGCTCTCTGCAATAAAAGTAGCTGCTTTCGCAAAATTTTCAGAACTGTCTGAGTAAACTTTTGCTGCGTTTTCCAAAGAAGAAGGTTTCTTAGTAGATTCTAAAAATATATACAAAAAATAAGTATTTTTCATAGAAAATGTTAAAAATACAAACTTTTATGTGTAGGACGAGGAAATTTTGAATTTCGGTCTTGATGTTTTAGTGTTTTGAGGAGTATTCAGTTCTGGCAACTTTTCAACTCCTTTTTCAATTTCAAATTCTACGAATTGGGTATCATTGATATTAATGTTGTCCACTAATAAAATCTCTGCAAATAATTTTGTAATTTATCAAGTTATCAAAAATATGTAATTGTAATCAATTTTATATATATATATACAGGGTGAATACTGAAAACCTTGACATAGGGAAATAACATGGGAAAACAGTTTTTTGCTGTTTCCATCTGTCCCGCTAAATAAAATCGGGTGTATATGGTATCGTTAGTTAGATTACTTAATTTTGCATCTAATAAAACCAAATGTTGTGTAATATGGCCTTTTCTAACTGAATTATTTGATAAAATAAATTGTATTTTGAAGGTTATCCTTCATATTTTCAAATAAGAAACGTCAAAATCAAAATGCTCCATAGCCGAGTGGATACGAGGGCTGTTTCATAACATAAATAATCTACAAGACCTGGTTCGAGACCACCTCGGCCCTATTTTTTTTTAAATTAAATTATACTTAAAATATCATGTTTCGAAACATGAAATACAAAATTATACACCAAAAACTAAATTCGAATTAATTGTTAAGTTTGACAGACAGCAAATAATAATTCTATTAAATATTTGGATTTTTTTATTTATAAAAATATGAATATTGCTATTTTATTAAAATAGTCTGATATAATAAAGATATTTTAAGCATAATTTAATTAAAAAAAAGTAGGGCTGAGGTGGTCTCGAACCAGGCCTTGTAGATTATTTATGTTATGAAACAGCCCTCGTATCCACTCGGCTATGGAGCATTTTGTTTTTAACGTTTCTTATTCGAAAATATGAAGGATAACCTTCAAAATACAATTTATTTTATCAAATATTTCAGTTAGAAAAGGCCTTATTACACAACATTTAGTTTTATTAGATGCAAAATTAAGTAATCTAACTAACGATACCATATACACCCGATTTTATTTAGCGGGACAGATGGAAACAGCAAAAAACTGTTTTCCCATGTTATTTCCCTATGTCAAGGTTTTCAGTATTCACCCTGTATATATACATATACAGTGTGTGCAAAGAAATGCGGAACATAGGACTATAACATGGAATTTAAAAAAATTGCTGATACTCTCTCTCCTGATAGATTTAGAGCAAAACTGCAAGAGTATAAAGTTGTTCAGAATTAAATTTTACGTCAGATAAGATCATAGTTGTTGCAACAGCAGTATTGTAATACGAGATATATTAAATATAAAATGTAACATTTTCGTTCAAAATCATACACCCATGGAAATAAAAGAAAATATCTGTGTCAATTGTGACAGTTAGTAACCTTGTTTTGTGTTCACTATTTTTAAAAATTATATTTGTACTATTTTTTAATATTAGCATATTGTGAAAGAAATGAATATAATTTCAACTTAAATAATATTAAAATATAGACAATAAGTATTACAATTAGTGAAACTTCTCTAAACTGACAGATAGATATTTTCTTTTATTTCCATGGCTGTCTGATTTTTAACGAAAGTATTACATTTTATATTTAATATATCTCGTATTACAATCCTGCTGTTGCAACAATTATGATCTTTTCTGACGTAGAATTTAATTTTGAACAACTTTGTACTCTTGTAGTTTTGTTCTAAATTTATCAAGAAAGAGAGTATCCGCAATTTTTTTATATTCCATGTTAAAGTCCTATGTTCCGCATTTTGTTGCACACACTGTATATATTAATAGTACTAACAAAAATTAAACAAATACCTTCCAATTGAGTAATTTCATACGGATTTAATGGATGGGTTTTTGCATCCATTATAACTTTAGGCTAAACAGAATAAATATATAAATTATATATAATAATTTTACATGTCGTTTAGGCTGAGAAATTTCGATAAAACAGATGAGTTATTCATATGTTCACAAAATTTGACATATAATGTCAAATTTGATGTAAGTAAGTTTAAAAGATAAAATAAGTAAATATAAAGTAGCTTTACTGTAAAATTAAAACAGGTGGAAGAAATATATAAGGAATATATTTGCATGCATCAAGGTAAGTTCAATTCCGATTTTATTAACGCCAAAAATAACTGTGTTTTTTTGGTCATACAAATTTTATGAAGGAAATTTTAAGTATGAAATGAATTAAAAATATTGTGTACTGCAATAACTAATTTTAAAACTACAAATTGAATGTATTCTTGACAAAAGTTTTAGCATGTTCCAGAACGGCCAATTCAGATTTAACCTTTTCAAATTTTCTTTTTCAGAGAAAATTAGAAAATAGTTTTGAATAGTTGAACATTTTTTTAAGATCCAAAAACAAGTTTCACACTAACAATATCTTTTCTTTTTTTTGTGCAAAATCTTTTATATTTTCAAATGATAATTTCTTAAAATATCACTGCTTAATGCTCAGAAGTACTAAATTGATGATTTCAACTTCGTTTAGTCATAGTTGTTCTCAGATGATTAGAGGATAGCTTCCACGTTTGAAAGGATTCTGTACTTTTTTTTGATGATTATTCCGCACACGTAATTTTCACCCAACGAGAATGCTTCATTTGACGGTCGTAGATAGTTTTTCAGTGAAGAAATTTAATAAAACCACAGTATCATAGTTATTTTGTTAATATCAAAAATTTGATGTTGAACTATTGTCATTCCTGAAATAATCATAAATAATATAACAAGAGCCATAAATTCATTGGAAAAATTTACGAATAGTTGCGTAATAACAGACAGACGAGTGTCAAAATAGTTATTTGTGTATCAAGGTTCTAAAAGTAATCTTTTTGGGCCGAAACCGAAGTTTGCAGCCGAGGCAAAGCCGAGGCTACAAATCAGATGAGGCCCAAAAAGAACTTTTAACCGAGGTGCACACAACATTTTTTAGGCGATTCCAACAAGAAATTATGAATTTTCATTCAAAATCAATTTTTGACATCTGTCAAAATTTACTTTACGGCCGCATTTACTTTACGGCCGCATTTACCTTACGGCCGCATTTACTTTACGGCCGCTATTTTTACTCGCAAATTCATTACTTTTTCATTAATAGTTGTAAAGAAATAGTTAAAATTTTACTTACATTTGTTATTATATTCTAAAATAATTTATCACATTAATATGAACTATTTAAATCAATAATGACCAAACTAGCGGCCAAAAAATTTTGACTTTGACAGATGTCAAATAAAAATTGATACTTTAAGGTTGCCAGCAAATACGAAAAACAACGATTTATGTACCAGCCGCCTAAAAATGACATTTAGATCACGGCAATTTCTAATAAATTCATAGCTCTTATTATATTACTTATGATTAAATTATTCATAAAGTGTTCTCGATTAACTAATTATTTTCTTTTGCTAAAAATTTGTTATTTAGTAAATCTTTTTTTATGTACAAAATTTTTAAAAAAGTCCTTACGTTGTAATTTGGTAAAGTTACAAGTACTTGAATTTTAGTGTTTTCTAATGTGGCTCTTTTTTATTCTCCAGTAGTGTACATATTTTGACATTTTTTTGACTTGGTGGGAGCCCGTGGGCTGCTGTCCAGTCTGCGCACCCTTACATCCGGGCCTGATTCAGTTCATGACTTTGGTTCATCGGTTTTCTCTTTTTAATTTCAGGCCAACTCTCTCTTCGGCTTTTTTTATAAACGTGACACTTGACAGTTTTTAAAATGAATTACAAAAAAATAAATACCTATATAAAAAAATGGAAAAAATAAGACCTTCGAATGGTATAGAAATACTAGAAATTGAAATTGACTGCAGTATTGCTAAAATATGAAGTGCTAAAATCATGGTAAATACAGATTAGATTAAAAATTAATTTGACAGCTTTGACATGTTTAAGCAAAGCAAATTCTTGCATATGCTATATGACGTCACTTCAATGATGTTTTGATGATCTATCACTGAAATATAGTAAGACTGGAACGTGCACTGCCATATGTTCCCTGTCTATAAAAAACGAGCCGAGACGCCGAGAGAGACAGTTTATGCAAGGTATATCCATCTTTGTCTAACACGTGTCTCCATGCGTATTTCTATCACTGTTTTTAACGTAAGTGACATGGCGTACATTCTGATGCACAAGTTTCGTGTCGTTTTTCACGATTGAAGAAACTATTTCTTTGACAGCTCTTGATAAAAAATGCACTACAATTATGTATTTAAAATAAATTTCATTAAAAACGTTATTTTTCATTTTATAATAGTTAAATGTCATTAATATGTACCTTTTTATAGTGACATTTTTTCTTCTCACTTTTGTAAATATTCACATCACTTGGTTATTTTTACAATTTTATTTCATTTTGTAATTTTTTTTCACGTCCATGATGTCATTCCTTAAAATTTTTGATTGTGATTTTGACTGTAGTTAAACCGGACAAGAAGATTTACGTCGTCCAATACGTCATAATTTTTTATGACATGTACACGATATGTTTTGGTGAAAAAATTTTAATTTAATAATGTAGGCAACTAAATATTCATTTTTGTTTTAAGTATTTATATTAATTTATTTATTGTAACAATATAATGAAAATTTAAGAACGTATTATATATATATATATATATATATATATATATATATATATATATATATATATATATATATATATATATATAGACTGTCTACTGAACTCGGGCCACTTAAGGTAATTCCTAAACTAGAAGAATTACGACTTCGGTTAAATTAGACAAAAGTTGCCTTATCAGGGGGCTATTCCTGTGATGTATTTGTTTTTCCAAAAATATGCATAGGTCACTAGACACAGGGGCGGATTAACGAAATTGCCGCCCTTAGGCAAACTGAAATTTGCCGCCCCCCTCCCCGAACCTAATATTCCTTTTTTAAGTTGGTATAATTATTATTATTATCTGAAATCAATGCAAACAGATTAAATATGGTTATTCAAGATAGTCATTTTGGTTCGTCGCAAAAAATCGCCTGTTCTTGCTATTGCTCGTTTTCATGTTTCTCAAGAGAACACCAAGACGACCTAGTGCACCTCTGAAACCGCTATTGTGACGCAGCTGTGGCACTGTCACGGCACCACGATAGGAACTTCTGCACACTAGTATCGTCTCTAACGCAACTGTAGCTCTGTCACGGCACCAAGACGACCTAGTGCTTCTCTGAAACCGTTTTCGTGACGCAGCTGTAGCACTGTCACGGCACCACGATAAACATTCCTCCACACTATAATCGTCTCTGACGCAGCTGTGACTCTGTCACGGCACCAAGACGACCTAGTGCATACTCTAAAACCGTCCCCGAATCTGTATCAAATCCTATTAAATTACCAACAAAGTCGTGGCGACTCGGATAAGCTAGGTATGTGATTGCTATATTTTTATACAAATATTAATTATGGTTGTCACAATGATACAATATTTTTACTAAATATCACTCATTGAATATTGGTTTTCTAACAATTGTAATTTGCGAGACTTTGTGCTCTGCACAAACTCTCAGGCTCAAGCATGTGCCGTATCATCCCAAGTGCTGGTTTATCCACGTTCACTTGGGTATAAATATACAATACACAACCATGGTACGGCACCGGTTTCTTGATGGCATGAGACTACTCAGTAGCAATTGCATTAGACTCGCCAACTCAGCTGGGTGTCTACCACAATATTGGCCCTCAGGCAATGCCGAACGCCCCCAGAAACAAAAGACATCAGAACAACTGATTAAACCATCTACCTATTATCTCTAGTTATTATTATTATTATATTATTAGTTATTAGGTATATGGATTAAACCCACGCAAACTACCACGCACATCCTTACAACTATCAATGACTTCCATTATCAGTTTGGTTGCAGCCATTCGATTTAACTATAAATGGTTATAATAAAATATTGGGATAACTCTTTATGAATCGAATGTAATATTTTTATATAATTGTTATATTATAAAATTGTCTCTCTACCTGAGGCTGTGGATTCCTGCAGGTTCCAAAGGTGAATACCAGAGAGCGTAATATTCCACAGCACTATTTGACCAATTAATTCAATAATTCACATTATCAACAAATGCATAAGACCATATATTTTGTCTGTCTTTTAGAGTGAATATCATTCTTTTATTTAATCAAATACCTGTCCAGATTCCTCCACTTTTAATAACTTCTCTGTATTACGACGATGAAGAGTTACTTATTTAAATAAAAACAACGTATGGTTAGTTAAACTTTTCACTGAACGATTTTTGTTGCGTACAGGGGAGGGAGTACGTACCGTTTCAATATACACTTAGTCAATAGCATGTACTCAGAGTGGCGGCTCGATAAAATAATTTATCATTTTGCTGAAACTAAAGACAGAAGAATGGATATAATATATAAATAACTGTAATTAACTATATATTAAATTTCAAATTTATTCTAGTACCTACATCATTTTTAATTTGATTTGGTTTTTTACTTTCTTCATTTTTCTTTCCGTTGGGTTGTGCCGAAAATTTATACCTATTTATATTTATTATTAATAATATCAAAATTATTAGTGACGAAATCGGAGTTCTAAACATCGTTTCATGACCACGTATTTCTCACCAAAATCTTTGACTCTAACAAAATAATTTGCCCCCTCACTCAAAAATACCACGAGCCGCCACTACATGTACTATTATAACAATAAACATTTTAATTTATAAATTTTCAAAATCAACATATACCTTTAGAAAAAGTATTCCTAAGAATAAGAATAAAATGCTGACCATTGCTGACTTCGTATATTCTTCATGAACTATGCGATTTACGGCTTAATAATGCAAATATCAGTTGTTTTATATACAAATCAAGTAGTCTAGTTAAGCTGACTACTGAAAATAGATACTGATTCTTAATTAACTTTCTAATTTATGGTTTAATAATGCAAATAATAGTTGTTTTATATACAAACCGAGTAGTCTAGTTTATCTGACTGCTAAAAACAGATGCCGACTTATGCTGATCATTGCTGACCTCGTATATTCCTCATTAACTTTGCGATTTATGAATTAATAAAGCAAATATCAGTTGTTTTATATACACACCAAGTAGTCTAGTTTAGCTGACTGCTGAAAACAGATGCTGACTTATGCCGTCCATTGCTGATGTCGTATTTATTATTAATTTGCTTTGTGATTTATGGCTTGATAATGAAAATATCAGTTGTTTTATATACAAATCAAGTAGTCTAGTTTATTTGACTGCTGAAAACAGATGCTGCCTTATGCTGACTATTGCTGCCCTCGTATATTCTTAATAAACTTTGTAATTTATGGCTTAATAATGAAAATATTAGTTGTTATATCAGAATTTATTTACTAGAAAAAGGAATAGAACTGAGTGATGAATTAGAGCTTATACTTTTTTTCGGCATGTGTAGTTCTTATTTGCCTTCATAATGTGACGTACTGTAGTATATTGCGTCATAAGGGAAGATATGGGCATATTACATCCCGAAGATTTCTGATGCACGAGCGAACGTAGTGAGCGAGGGCAACAAAAGCCAAGGGATGTAATATTCCGTTAGATTCCCGTAGGACACAAGGTACAGAGGGTGGCCAAATTATTATACTCAAGCCAAAAAATACTATATTAAGTAAGTTTAAGGTACAAAATAATGTAGATAGGTTGTTATATTATTTTTTTAATAATATTACATTTATTTTAGATCAAAAATTAAACATTTTTACATAAGTTTAAGATATTATTGTAAAAAAATACAAATTATTTAATATTTCGTGACCGCGCCTTTAGCTTTTATAACTGCTTCTATGCGACGTGGCATGCTTTGAATGCATTTTATGGCTACTTCTTGCAGTTTTGGAGTATTATGCCACACTCTGATAATATTCTCGATTAGTTCTCTTTTATTTGTGATAATTTTATCACGTGAAATTTCAGTTTTTAGAACTGACCACACATTTTCAATTGGGTTCAAGTCTGGCGAATTTCCCGGCCAGTTCAAAGTTTTTATTCTATGATTTTCTAAGTATTTCGTAATAGATTTTGCTTTGTGACAGGGCGCAGAGTCGTGCATGAATATAAAGTTACCATTTGGAAACCATTCTTCTGTCTGCGGGATCAGCTTCTCTTCTAAAACTTTTTTATACTGATCCTGACGCATGGTCCCTTGGACGATATACAGCCGTCCAGTTCCTTTACTGCTGATAACGGACCATATCATCACTGAAGTGGGATGTTTTACACGTTCTACGATACAGTCTTCTTTGTATTTTTCGTCGGACCTTCGTCGAACAAATTCAGTTTTGTCCTGAAGAATCTGTATGGACGATTCATCAGAGAAGCAAACCTAAAGGATTCTTTTTTGTAATTTATACTTGCATTTTAGCTATACAAACCTTGTTCCAGTCTTCTTGTGTCCAATGTTTGTGTTCTTTGGCCCACGCCAGACGTTTAGCCTTCATAGCAGCAGTCAGTTTTGGTTTCTTTACAGGTCGACAACATTGAAACCCCATCTCTACAAATCTTCGCCTGAGTGTCCTCTCAGATAATTGCACTCCAGTATCATTTAAAATTTTTTGTATGATCTGCCGAGGCTTTCGACGGTTTTCAAGTATTATACGGCGAATTTCCCTTTCAGTTCGTGGTGTTGTAATGCGCTTTCGGCCGCATTTACCCATTCGAACCGCCTCAAGCGGTTTTCCTAATTCCAGTTTTCGCTTAATATTGCGCACGCTGGACTGCGATACATCAAGCAAATCAGCAATTTGGCGTTGGGTATATTGACAATGCTGTAACATTGTTGAAATCTTTGCTTTTTTCCTCGGTGTGAGGTCTGTGACTTTTCCCATGTCTGCTAAAGAAATATTTTTGTAAAAGTAAGTTGATAGCTGTCTAAAAATTTAATTCACACCAAAACATAAACAAAATTTATTATTTAAATATTAGAACAATTTTATATTCATAAAAAATAAAAACTTACCGAATATTATGCCTATAAAACTTACGACAAAACGGTTTTCAGAACTTGTTATCCACAAACACTGATTCACAAAGTACAACCGTTGCGAATAACGTGCGCTATTTTGACAAAAATGATATTTGCGTATTGACAGATGACTGAAAATGTTGCCAGGTATTGCATCTAATCAACAAATAAAGAAATAATAATGTTCATGGGATATTAAGTTAATTAAAGCCACGACTTTCACAGATTATGATGGATTTTACTTTGAGTATAATAATTTGGCCACCCTCTGTACTTTTCCGTATCCTTGAGAAGATTGTATTAAATAAAAAAATTAATTTTATAATATAAAACACAAATCTATGTCATTTTCCTACTCAATACTGAAACCATGGCAACAAATAACAAAATACCTAAAATATTTTCTACAAGATTTTTGACATATAACCTTAATTTATAAATGTCTAATTTTGGTATTAATGATTATTTCTGTAATAAATTTATGCGACAATTGTAATTACATTCGTCTATTTGTATTTTTAAAAATAATTTAGAGTTAACTTAAATAGCTATTTATGTAACCAGTTAGAAAATGCCTTATTTTGTGTAACGGTGGCGCAAAATCGCGCAAGTTACACAAAATTGCATTTTCTAACGTGTTACATACAAGATTTTTTCTAATTTTGATAATATTGTTAAGTATACCTATTTATTAATTATTTTAAAATACAATTATGAAAGAAAATAACATTATGGTTAACAAATATATCTCCCAGTCGACGCTCCCTTCTCGGTCATCTAGTTCTGGGGGCCTTCTGGGCTGGACACACTCGAAATCTGAAATAAACAGAGATATGAGAAACTCTTCGCTCAGTGAGTGATCAGTACCAGTTCCTAAACCTTAAAAGAGAGAATAGGTGAGAGAAAGGATATAGGTATTAGGATGGCAGCCTCCGCAAAGTACTGCCCCACACCCCCGCAGTAAGTGTGGCAGTCCCAGCCGAACTGTAGACTCTTCCTCAACCGCAGAAGAGGGGATAGCTAAACCGCAGAATAGCCCTGTCTCAACACCGCAGCGTGAGCACGCCTCAACCAAACCTGGTATGAGGTTGACAGCCTCCGCAAAGTACTGTCCCACATTACCGCAGCGAATGTGGCAGTCCCAACCGAATTGTAGACTCTTCCTCAACCGCAGAAGAGGGGATAGCTAAACCGCAGAATAGCCCTTTCTCAACTCTCGACACCCTATACTCAACACCCGCCTCAGGGGAGGCCATTCTAGCACACACACATATATAAAAACTGAATGCTGACACCCACCTTTTACAAATGATGAACACTCACTATCACTATTGAATACCACTGTGCTCACGTCAACAATCAAATCACAACTGACTAAATAATTAAATAGCTCCTCTCTTAAACATACCTGCTTATGTAATTCGACTCTATCATTAATAAATTTTATACTTGCATAATACCTAAATTTGCCGTTAACAGTTCGGCCATCCTGACTTTTCCGCGTCCTCGCGGACTAATCTACGATGCCGTGTATATCGTCATCTACCTCGCTTACTTCACTACTGGACGACGCAGATATTCCTTCCGGTTCGACATATGGCTTCATTCGGCCTATTGCAATAACATTACTATACTTGCCTCTTTTAGTTCGTTTAGAACCAGGTAACTCTTCAACTAAATATCTGTCATTTGGTAGGACTTGCCTCACTTGAAAGTGTCCGTCAAACGGGGCTAGGAGTTTCTTACTACCCCCTTCAAATGAAACTTGTTTTTTAATTAATACTAAATCAACTTCTTTATATGGTCGCCCTTTGCACCTGTCTTTGTCGTAATTACTTAATCCGTTGTTGTTCGTTTAATAATTGTTGTGCCACTTCTTACCGAGTATCAGTCGCATGTATGACTGGCTGATCTGGTTGAACTTCGGTGCTCAAAATTGCGTCACTAGTAGATCTAGGTCGGTAACCGAATAAAAGCTCGCTTGGTGTTTTCTTAATTGACAAGTTTACTGCATTATTAATTGAAAATTGTACTTGTGCCAATTTTGTGTTCCATTTGTTTTCTTCTTGTATTGAAGTAGCCGCTAAGATCGTGGAATTTACCCTTTCACACTGACCGTTATCGCGTGGTGTAGCCTCAGCGTTCATTATATGTTTAATGCCCTTTTCCCGACAGTAGTTCATGAATTGCTTCTATGTAAAGGCTGTTCCTCGATTGGAAACTAATCTTGTCGGGACTCCAAAATTATTAAAGATGTGCTCTAAAAATCTTACAACATGTCTTACTTGATGTACATTCTTCGGTGCCTGAAATCCGGTAACGGCTTTTATTTTCTCTGCTCCAGATCTAACTCCATCTCGATCAATCTCAAATCCTAAATAATTTATGCTGCTCTGAAAAAAGAAACATTTCTTCATATTCAGTGTCAAGTTGTTCGCCCTAAAAATGTCGAACAGTGTCGTCAGCCGCTGAATTCCGTCTGTAAATGATGATGATGGACAGATGATGTCATCTACGTAGGCGGCGATGGTGTTACGACATGATCCTAGAACTTTGTTGCTTAGCCTCTGAAAAACTGATGGTCCATTGGATAATCCAAAAGGAAGACGATTGAACTCAGTGTCCGTCTGGTGTTACAAATGCAGTTTTATACTTTGAACTCTCCGCGATAGGTGTCTGGTAGTATCCTGTTTTCATATCTAAAGTTGTGAAGAACTTCGCTCCTTGCAACCGGTCCAATTGGTCATCAATTCTTGGTAAGAGATATCGGTCTTTCACGGTTACTTTATTCAAATGCCTGTAGTCGATACACATTCGTGCTTCTCCGTTCTTTTTCTTCACTAGTAGAATCGGTACTGAAAAGGGTGAAGTTGATTCGCGTATAATGTCGCTATCCAGAAGCTCTTGTACTATTCCCTGAACTTGTTTTCTTTCTGAAATTGATAATCTGTACGGCCCTGTACGTAATGGGTGTGTCATCTGTCAGTAAAATATCCACTACAGTCGCATTCGTGCATCGAATATCCTTCACAGTTCTTGCAAAACAATCTCTGCATTCCTGCAATAGACGTATCAGTTGTTCGCGTTGATCCTCCGTAAAATCAATTCCTTCATTTTTCTGCACTTCATTATTATCAGCTTGACACTTCCATCCTCTTGCTACAATTTTATCCTTCTGAAATATTATATCCGTATCTGATTAGATTTACACATTCCATATCCTGGTCTGCTTCTACAATTGTTCGCGGGAATACATGCTCGTTTCCTTCAGGTGTTCGTACGCTTAAATCTACAAAAAGTTATCCTTTGTCCTCTACATAGCAGACCACACGTCCTACATGTCCTGGAGGTACAACAGTTGCATGTTTGGTCCCGATATTTACCTTCTTACGGGGTGTCGCTTCGATTTCACTGAATGGTGAGTCGTTTTTCCTGTAAAATCTTAGCCGATTTGAATCCTTGTAAACAACTACCTCCGGTGATTCTGTGAAAGGTTGTCCAACAATTATATGTATGGATTGAACTGTGTCTGTTACTATGTTGAATACTACATCTAGCTCTACTTCATCAATTTTCAACTTCTGAACTTTAATTTTGCCTAAAGTCTTCACACATCCATTCCCGAAACCACGCAGAGTAACTGTTTTGTGTTTGTTGAATGGTAATTTTAGTTGTACTACTGATTCCTTCATATTGATGCAAGCAGACCCCATATCGACGTATGCTTTGACTCCCGTTCCATTTACTTCAACATCCATAAAAAAATTATAATTTCCATTTACCTCCGCAGAAGTTACTAAGATGTTCCTTTCTGGCAATTGTGGTTGTGGCTGTTGTTGACGCTGAACATTTAGATGTTGACGTTGTTGTGGTTGGTGGTTCTTATTTCCACTGAACTCACCTCCATTTCGTCCTATGTAATTCGATGTACGTTGCCGTTTGATGCCACAATGTGCGCGTGTATGTCCCAATTTTCTGCAAGTAAAACAACGGACGTTTGCCATACCACCATTGTGATGCTGGGTAGTATAGAAAGGCCGCTTGTTCTTTTGAGAAATTCAATGTAAATCGCGTTTATGGGGAACAGACAGGCTTCGTGTAGATACATTATCCTTGACCGTTTTCAAAAATAATAAAAGAGACTCCGGTTTCTTGTAATCTCTAGAAAGAGCAGCAGTTTTGGTGTTTTCGTCAGGAATTCCACCAATGATGCATGAGACGGCCCTTTCTCTTGTGATGTCACAAGCATTGAGTAGCGCCAGCTTCTCATAGTAATATTGCAACATCGGTTCATCCGGTTTCTTATTGCGAGCCATCATTTCTTGAAGCAACTGAAAGTAATTTTTCTGTGACAGAAATGCCTCTAACAACATAGTCTTCCATGTTTCCCAAGAATGATTTATTCCTTGCAGACCTTTATACCACGTTTGCGCATACCCCTTCAATCGTGATGTCACATACATAATGGAAGTTACTTCATCCCATTTATACATAGCGCGCAAATCCTCTATTTTCTGAATCCATTTTTCGTTTGAAAGACTTGTATCTGAAGGATCAAAATAAGGTATGGTTCTACGGCTTTCTGGACGGACAGAGTAATTAGATGGTTGAACTGAGAATTGTTTTTCCTGCATCCGTTGCACATTATTCGGTAATAGACTTCTAACTGAACTTGCGTACTGAAAATGTTGTTCTAGTTTCGTTATCCAGCTGAACATAAATGTAACAAATATCCGCACTGCTCGAAAAGTTATGTATGTAAATCTGAAGGTTAAAGGTGTTCAGATCCCACTTCTGAAATGTTAAGTATACCTATTTATTAATTATTTTAAAATACAATTATGAAAGAAAATAACATTATGGTTAACAAATATATCTCCCAGTCGACGCTCCCTTCTCGGTCATCTAGTTCTGGGGGCCTTCTGGGCTGGACACACTCGAAATCTGAAATAAACAGAGATATGAGAAACTCTTCGCTCAGTGAGTGATCAGTACCAGTTCCTAAACCTTAAAAGAGAGAATAGGTGAGAGAAAGGATATAGGTATTAGGATGGCAGCCTCCGCAAAGTACTGCCCCACACCCCCGCAGTAAGTGTGGCAGTCCCAGCCGAACTGTAGACTCTTCCTCAACCGCAGAAGAGGGGATAGCTAAACCGCAGAATAGCCCTGTCTCAACACCGCAGCGTGAGCACGCCTCAACCAAACCTGGTATGAGGTTGACAGCCTCCGCAAAGTACTGTCCCACATTACCGCAGCGAATGTGGCAGTCCCAACCGAATTGTAGACTCTTCCTCAACCGCAGAAGAGGGGATAGCTAAACCGCAGAATAGCCCTTTCTCAACTCTCGACACCCTATACTCAACACCCGCCTCAGGGGAGGCCATTCTAGCACACACACATATATAAAAACTGAATGCTGACACCCACCTTTTACAAATGATGAACACTCACTATCACTATTGAATACCACTGTGCTCACGTCAACAATCAAATCACAACTGACTAAATAATTAAATAGCTCCTCTCTTAAACATACCTGCTTATGTAATTCGACTCTATCATTAATAAATTTTATACTTGCATAATACCTAAATTTGCCGTTAACAATATTATTGCAATTTTACTCTTTTGAAATTATTTATTTTTATAAATTAATAAAAAATGAAATACGTGGGTGCGCTTTATTTCAATTGTTAATGTTGTTTTTCTAATTTTGACATACAAAATGTGTCACTTTTCAAAACTGAAATTCTTGGTGAAAGAAGGTGCGTATCCCAAATTACTGCAACAAGTTCTACTAATCAAACTTCCGTAACACCAGGAATTAACATAACAGAATGTAAAAACTGTGTTATTAATATTTATCAATAAATTTAAAATATGGTATTTGTTTCATTTTTTTTGTAACTGGTGATGAAATTTACTTTTCGTCTCCCAGTTATGAAAGATTTTTCTTTCGTAACTGGTTACGAAAAGTTTGACGCAGGGGGCTGAAACAGTATTGCACTGCGTGAAACAAAGTTTCAATCTAGATCTCTTTGAAAAACTTTTCCGGAGCCGATCATAGATGTCGTTAGTAGTACCGTGATAGCTCTATAAAAATCAAAATTCTATAAATTTGAATTTAGTGGTCTATGCTCATTTAGAAATTCCTACCTATGTAGTGGTTTGTGGATACCTATACCTATTTAATAATTGAATATTGTGACTATTGTGACTTGTGACAGTGTCATAATTTTATTCATAAACAAGATTAATAATATTGAAGAAAGAAGCACTTAAAATGTATCAAGTAAGTAGTACAGTTTTCATTCAAAATTCCCATGTCTTTAAACTGGACTTCAATCTGTTGGCCAGATTATATTAAATTTTAATTCAATTTCTTACTGTCATTTTCAGTCAACTAAATTATGTGTGGTATGTCCTAATCCCCATGGACGATTATTTTATTTTCCAAAACAGGAAATATTGAGAAATATCTGGCTGGAGAGACTCAACAGAACGGATTTGGTCAATTTTAGCACAGAACAATTTAAAAACAATTTTAGAGTATGCGAAATACATTTTGAAAATGATCATTTTGTATATATTTAAAGCAAGTATAAATAAAAATATTATAATAACAAATGTTACATTGTTTCATTTAATTTCTGTATATTATTATAATTATGGAAATATACGTTTAAGCATTTATATATGTATTTCCATTATTATAATATTAAGAAATATTTTTTATACATATAAAATAAAATGTATTTAAAATTCCCACCATTACCGAGCTTGTCAAATTTAGTTCCCGAAGCCGATCCTAAGGGGCGCTAAAATTTGTTTTCACAGATGATAAGGTAGATATCCAATCTTCTACAAATATATTTCCTTAATCTATGGTTTGACGTTTCAAAACGTCAGTCAGTTTTGAAAAGTGACACTTTATATGTCAAAATTAGAAAAAAGTATTTTGTTGTAAATCAATTATTTTTACTTTAAATTTTATCGGTAGATGTCACGTCGTATGCTTGCACCGCTAAAACCCACAGCTGTTCATATCATCCTGCTTTCGATTATTGTTAACCTCAAATGAAGTAAACAATTTGTCAATTACATACCATGGATACCGAAAAATAAATTATGTATTTGAAGTTAAGAGTGAAACAAGTATGATAATAGTTATTTGTGTACCAAGGGTGCAAAATGCAATATTGCCGCACGTGCATAAAGATTGAAGCACCCGGCTGAATCTTCATAGAGTCTATGGATTGAAGGGGATATCCACCTCAATTTTTTTTTTTATGTAAGTGGAAGTTTTAAATCATTTATATTTGTTAGTTTCACCTTAAAATTATTTATAATAAACGAGATATTAATTGTTTTAATTTGCTATTAAATTTGAATTTTGCTGTGACGTCACTCGCCCTGAAACTTCCGGTTGTCGATTACACCAGCGCCGTCAAGCGAGCATTCATGAAACAAGTTACAGTTTGTTTATGTTTGTGACACCACGTGCGAGATATAGGTTATGTTCAGTGTTCTTTTCTCATTTTCGGCTAAATTAGTAAATATTTTGTTATTTTGGAAAATGGAATCTGGTTTTTATCAAGCTGACTCAAGAAATTTACCAGTCGTTGATACTAGTATGGTAAATGATTATTTTTTGAATGGAAGAAATTATGAACGAAAATAAAAGTCTATAGCAAAAATAAATAAAATAAAACTCAATCACAACAACTACAACTTAAAAGAAGAAAAATGTAAACATAACCATAACCAAACTTTCAAACTTCAAAATGCTTCCACCGCGCGGAAATGGATAACACAGCTGTCATTCGCTTTCCTTTTTTATGCTATGTATTTGTCTCTCTCTTCTCATCGGGGCGAATGACGTCACATAGTAAAGTGCGGCAAATTGCTCATTTGGTTTTTTATTTATTATAGGCGTAATAAAATAAATTTTAAACTTTTTTAACTTTTTTAACTATATTCTTATGTTGACTGTAACAATAATTTACTCAGAATTGAATATCTTTTAGTGGTGGATAACCCCTGTTTTGCACTCGTGGTACACATATTATTTTTCCTACAACTGCTTTAAATGTTAAAATAAAAAAATTTAATGACATAAGTAAAAGAGTCTAACATGCTTTATTGTTATTATGATATGTTACTAAGTGACATAAACAATCGTCACCTTTTAGGTTATATTTAACTTTAATTTTGTAATTAATAAATAAATAAATAGTTATTTTTATTATAATATTTATTAAAACATACATTTTAATTTCAAATTTATGTGAGTAGAAACTAATTCATATATGAAGTAAATGACAGTCATTAACAAAATATCAGTTGCAGTTGTGTTTATGTACATCTAATTTCGAATCACTTTTGATCACATTTCTATAATAAATTTAACCATTCTTATGACAGAAATTTAAAGTGTTTGTAACCCTATGGTGCAAAGTATTTTACCACACGTTGCCGGGGAAACATTAGTGTTATTTAGAAAAGACATATTTTGCGTATCGAAAACAATGAAGGAATGTCATGTTTATTTGACAGTTGTAGAAAAAAAAAATTTCTGTATGAACAGAAAAATAGTTATTTTTTATACAAGAAGATAAAATAATATTTTATCGACAAGCGGAAAGTGTTAATTCACGAGCGATTATATCGCTCGTGAATTATTTTTCGCGAGTCGATAATTTAATAATTAAATTACTGTCCTGAAGTCAGTATTGAAAAACTAAACTCCAAATATCCTGAAGTTTATTCCTCATTCAAATTAACGATTCATGAAGATAACAAATCCAAAGTCATGGACGCTTCAATCTGGCCCTTAGGAACCTGCATTAGGCCATTTTTTCAACGAAGACAGACGAACATAGACAACAATTAACATTAAATAAAGGAAATTGTTTAATTGATTTTCAAAATACTGTTTCCAATGTAATTTGTAATAATAGTGATGTGAGTATGTTTCATATCAATACTCAAGCCCTTAGTAATAAAATTGATGAACTTAGTTTATTTCTGAAAGAATTTCCTTTTGATGTAATTTGCGTTTCAGAACACTGGCTGGATGTTGAGTCAATCAAAACTATTAACGTAGTTTCATATAATTTAGCTACTTTTTCTTGTAGAGATACCAACAAGCATGGCGGTGTGGCGATCTTCCTTCGTAGTACTATAACATACAAACCAATAGATTTGTTGGATTTTAATGTACCATTTCAAGTTGAACTCTGTGGCATTGAGCTGTTAAGCTGTAGTACTATTATTATTACTGTCTACAGAACAAGTTCAGGTAATTTCACTATATTTTTATCCAAAATGGAAGACATGTTGAATAAACTTTGTCGCTACAACAAAAAAATTGTGATTTTGGGAGATTTCAATACAGATTTTTCCACTACAAATCAAAAAAAGGAAACTATTGAATTTTTAAACTTATTAAATTCTTATGGACTTCAAATTACTATTACTGAGCCGACCAGAATTGTAAATCATCTAGTAGTTGTATAGATAATATTATAATGAATATTAACACATTTAACTTTAAAGTGGGAGTTTTGAATCCCTGTTTATCCGATCACGATGGTCAATATCTTGTTCTATTCAATAGATGTTCAAGAAATGAGAAACAATATAAAAATGTTAGAAGTTTTACTCAAAAAAATATTCAAAATTTTAAACACGCTTTATATACTAATGATTTTCATAATATTTTTCTTAATTGCTCTTTACCTCCGAATGAGTATACTGATTACTTAATTTCGTGGTTTACTAATTTTATTGATGTGTATTTCCCAATAAAAAAAAGTATGGTCAAAGCAAATTATCCACCTGTTAAATGGTATAATTTAGATCTTAAAAATTCAAGAAAAGATTTAGAAATATTAAGTACTTGTTTTAGAAGTACAAAAAATAAAAATTTTCTTAAATTGTACAAAACAAAACTTAAAACCTATAAATTCAATATTAAACAGACTAAATGTTTAGCTTATAGCTTATAGCAATCGGTTAACAAAAGTAAAGATAGTTGGCGTCTAATCAACTTTGATTTTTTAAATTTGACCATAAATGTCTCGATTTATTGGTGCTATTATGTATACTTCTGTAAGCAATGTAAGCTCTGTAACTATTTAAACTTACAGACTGTATCTGAATTGCTATTATGTATGGTACTGTAACTTTTACAGCGCTACATTTCTGTATGTAAGAACATTCATGTTTAAGGCGAGAAATTTTTCGCCGTAGCTCTTACAGTATAAAAAAATTGAAAATTCATTTTAACCTAAATATTGTGGTAGACGGATTTTTCTTGACTGGTCAATTGATGAAAGGAAAGAAAACTACTGGAATTCAGTCAATGGGATAAAATTTTATTTCCTCTCCTACCGGTTTCGACCCCACATGGGTCTTCCTCAGGGAGTGAAAGTCATTTTATACATTAATAATGTTTTGTAAATACATTTGTCTATAATTGTAACAGTACAGTTTAAAATCAAATCGTGATGTTTTATAAACTCACAAGTCAAACATATGTAAAACTATTTTATAAATGCAGATATTAAATATATAGTAATTTAATAATTTTATTTTTCACAAAAAACGTGGTTTCGTGCATCTACGCATCTAAATATTGTATTGTCACAATACGTTTGAAGTTTAGTTACCTTAGTTACACTGTAACATATCCACTGATACCCACTGTAACTGGTTAAGTTACAGAATGCACTACATAATAGCAATAAACCTGTAACTGTAATGTAAGCAGTTACAGAGCTATGTAGCTTGCAGAGCTTGCAGAGTTACAGAGTTACAGTGAGAAAATACATAATAGCACCATATATTTACTTGTTACTTACCTTCTGTAATGTTGATCGTACAATAAATAAATTACGAAAGGTAACGCCATTTCAACCAAAGTACAATATTTAGGTTAAAATGAATTTTCAATTTTTTTACACTGTAAGAGCTACGGCGGAAAATTTCTCGCCTTAAAGATGAATGTTCTTACATACAGAAATGTAGCGCTGTAAAAGTTACAGTACCATACATAATAGCAATTCAGATACAGTCTGTAAGTTTAAATAGTTACAGAGCTTACATTGCTTACAGAAGTATACATAATAGCACCATTAGTGAATATTTTAGTAATGTTGCAATTAACATAATAAAAAATATTTCTGAGGGTCATCTTAAAGCGGAGGATATTTTGATGAGTACAAATAACATTTCAAAAAGTGAACTACTTCTCTATCCCACTGATGTCAATGAAGTTTCTCAAGCTATTAAATCTTTAAAAAATTCTAATGGTGCTATTATGTATTTTCTCACTGTAACTCTGTAACTCTGTAAGCTCTGCAAGCTACATAGCTCTGTAACTGCTTACATTACAGTTATAGGTTTATTGCTATTATGTAGTGCATTCTGTAACTTAACCAGTTACAGTGGGTATCAGTGGGTATGTTACAGTGTAACTAAGGTAACTAAACTTCAAACGTATTGTGACAATACAATATTTAGGTTAAAATGAATTTTCAATTTTTTTACACTGTAAGAGCTACGGCGAAAAATTTCTCGCCTTAAAGATGAATGTTCTTACATACAGAAATGTAGCGCTGTAAAAGTTACAGTACCATACATAATAGCAATTCAAATACAGTCTGTAAGTTTAAATAGTTACAGAGCTTACATTGCTTACAGAAGTATACATAATAGCACCATAAATGTTTAGACCTGTATAATGTAAGTAATACTCTATTAAAGAACATAGAGGAATTTATTGTCGAACCCTTAACAAAATTAATCAATGACTGTCTTGCTAAGGGCCTGTATCCTAAAGCGTTTAAAAGATCGAAAGTTATTCCGATTTTTAAAAAAGGTGATACTAGTGTAGCAGAAAATTATAGACCCATCTCTATAATTCCTACTTTTTCAAAAATTTTTGAAATTATTGTTAAAAATCGTCTAGTAGAATATATTAATAAAAACAATTTATTAAATACTCAACAATATGGTTTTCGTAGCGGACGTTCTACAATTCAAGCAGTGCTTAATATGATGTATAATATAATTGACAATCTTGAAAAAGGTCACCACACGGCTTTAACTCTTTGCGATCTTTCAAAGGCGTTCGACTGTGTTTCTCACGATCTTCTTTTGTGTAAACTTAAATTTTATGGGGTAAAAGGTTTATCTCTACAATTTTTTATTTCCTATTTACAAGATCAAGAACAATGTGTTTTTCTTGAGGATGAAATATCTTCATTCAAGAAAATAGAGTATGGAGTTCCTCAAGGATCAAAACACAAAAACTAGTAGTTACCAATGACAGAAAATACCATAAGAAAGACAATTCTGTTAAAATTCTGGGTATATATATTGACTCGTCCCTTAATGGTTTTTCTCACATTTTATATCTTAGCAAAAAATTATCCGGTGTAATATTCTTACTTAGAAGATTAAAGTATACATTGGATAGCGACACCCTAAAAATTTGTTATTACTCATTAGTTCATTCTCATATTTCTTATGGGACAATCTTGTGGGGAAATTTTCCTAACGCAATAAAAATCTTTCGTCTTCAAAAGACAGCTATAAGAATTCTACAAGGTCTTAACTATAATGCTCATTGCAAAGAAAGCTTTCAAAGATTAGAAATCTTGACTCTACCTTCTATCTTTATATTTCAGTCCCTAGTAGAAATACATAAGTGTAAGTCCAGTTTAACCAAAAATGGAGATTGCCACACTTATAATACGAGATCTGCCAATTTTTTACGTAAACCAGCCTTTAGGTTATACAAATCTGAAAAAAATACTTTAAATTTAACCTTTTACAACATCTTACCAGAAAATATAAAATCGCTAAGTCTAAAATCATTTAAAATTAAAGTTAAGCAATTTCTTGTAAAACATGCTTTCTATTCTGTTGAAGAGTACTTGCGTGTGGATATGAAACAGTTTTAATTAATTTGAAACTTTATACTCGTACTCAGTGTCGGACTGGCTATTGTGGCGATGTGGCGATCGCCACAGGCCCGGCCAACGAAAGGGCCCAGTCTAAACTTATGGAACTTGCTGTGATAAAGAAAGAAAAGTTACTTAGTTTATAGTGTAGAAGTATACATCCAGTTATATTTTTCTATTCGAATTTCACACTACTATTATTTTGTAGTACAAAATATGTACAGCGTGTGGTCTACTTCATTTTATCATTTTTAAAGTATTACATCTGCAACCCGCATTTCAGCAAAGCCGCTAGTTTGGTTGCTACAGTAATAGTCACATGATCTGAGTAGTTCTCAAATTTTATTGCGTGGAGAAAAGTATTGGCAATTGCGATCATAGGCGAACATTGTTATTATTTATTGTTTTGTCAATGTGAATACTTCATATATCCCTTACTTTGTTATTTGTCTTTTCCGCACGATTATGAACTGGCAACATTTCGAACAGTTTTTATAAGTTGTTCAGTTATTATTTTAGATTATGTTGTATAAACTAAAACTTAACTATCAACTATCATTTTTCCATGAAGTGTAGTTTTGATGTCATTGACGAAAATTACCAGTCACTACCATTGGAGAATGATCACGCTTTATTTTTTACGCGTAAGTCATGTAGGTAAATAAAATCAAATATTGGCATACTTCTATCATTATCTACAGCCCAAGGTAGAACTCAACCCGGTCGTTAGCAAATGTTTTTAGGTTATTTGTAATTTGATTTGACTCTGCTTGAATTTTCAAATAGTTAATAAATTTTCGGCATTTTATAGTCTTCAATCATTTCGTTATTATACTACATATTATTATAATTAATTTAGCATAATAGCATCGCGATTTATTGTTTTTTTTTTTTACATGATTTGCGAATTCTTAGTGTAAATCGAACCAGAGAAATTAGTTAGCAAAACAAATAGTGCTGCTAAGAAATGGATTAAAAGAGAAAAGGATTTTTTCCTGTCATTGGTAAATGAAGCTAAATTATTATGGATTATAGACTGAGAATAAACTCAAGCTTCCTTAGATTATTTGGAATAGGTAGATCTGTGAGCGCATGCCACTCTTGGATATGGATGGAAGACTTTTTAACTCTTTGAAAAAGCGATTTTTATCGACTAATCGAAAGTCGTCAACTATTTAAAAAGTAGAAAAAAATGGAAAGTCGATAAAGTGGAAATAATTAAAAAAGTCGAAAAAATTGAGAAATCGGAAAAGTTAAAATAATGAAAATTAAAAATATCAGAAAAGTCGAAATATTAAAAAAAAGTTAAAATATCATAAAAGTCTGAAAAATCGAGTAGGAGTCGATATAGTCCTAAAAACGTAACAATTAAATAAATATTAATTTGTTAAATACGGTCCATTTCTTATCCTTCCTTCAAGTAATGACTTCAATTTCGAATAATTTATGATACCTCACCACTAAGCTAACATAGATTGAGGTCATAATTATAGCAATCGCATTTAAATCCTTTGATCTTTATGTATATAGAAAAGGATTTATTTGAAAATATAGATAAAAAAATTATAATTGATAAAATAGGCACATCTTCCAATCTATTGTAAAGTAAGTTGATTATATAAATTTATTGAAAATGAGAATCCATGACTACGTGTTTAACATAGGAAAACAGTTTTCTACAAATATTGTCGTGATCACTTTGAATATTTGCTTATGTTTGTATTTATTAATGTATTTATAATATATAATCTTTAAAAAAAACCATAAAAATTACTTCATTTAAAACCGTTATTGTTTCATTAAAAATATTTTTGTGTAGCCGAGAATAGGGGGCCCGGAAATCTGAACCGCCACACATGGAAATATGTGCCAGTCCGACACTGCTCGTACTATGTATATCTTAGACGTACTATAAACTTGTTTATTGCAATGTAATATAGTTAAACATAAATAAATAAATAAAATCGTCGTGAATAAAATTATTTTTTTTCTATAGCAGGTTTTGAAGAGAAAAGAATTAGAAAAATTAAATTATTATTTAAGAACAATTTTAAAATGTCAATAGTGTGCTTTGTATGTACTTCTAATAAACAAAAGTTAAAGTACTTTATCTACCCTTGCTGTTAAAGTGTTACTTTATCTACCCTTGCGGTTAAAGTGCTACTTTATCCACTATTTTCAGTTGATAAAATTGCACTTTAAGATCTGCTATAGAAAAACAAGTTTTTTTTTAATTACCTACATAAATTTTTAAAACAATTATACAAATTATTTGTTTTTCTGGTGAAATAATATTTATAAATAGAAGTAGGATTTATATTTATTTACATGTTTTACTTGATTATCTAAATGAAACTAGAAAATTATTCAACTTAATATTATAGGTTTTTACCCCATAAAAACTTGTTATCCGTATAATTACATAAAACGCATATATCATCATTAAAAAAAATAAAAGGACAATATATTTTTTTGCAATACGGTACTGAGCAATCAATAAGTTTCGAATTCGAGGATTTTGAACATATTGGGGGTATTCCATTTACCACTTTGAACAAATTTATGATCCTAAACCGAACACAACTTATGAATTAGAATCAGTTCAGGACCTTGCTGGAAATTATTCGTACATTTTTTAGAAAATATCGAAAACACTAATATATTCGGTGGAAATCTTAAAAATCTCAGGAAAAGCTAGGGAGAAAATATCTGTTCGTTTAACGCAAAGTAAATAAAATCAAAGCGGTTTGTGAGTTTTAGTTAGCAAATAGCCTTCATTTCTTTAAAGCATTTTCCTGAATGGATTAAAACATTCAATATAAGAGATTCAATGCATGTACACTGCAAAAGCAAGTGTCTTGCGCTGTCACTTTAGAGACGTTTTTGAAAAATGGAGAATCGGAATATAACTTTTTCTATATTCCGGGTAAAAATAACTAGAAAATAATATGTAAAATTCAATAGATTGTATCCCAAATATATCCCTTGTGTATGGACAATTTTCGGACATAACTAATTGCTATAGTAATTACCGTAACTACTAGACTTGTGTTCTGGCGATTGATACATTAGAGTGATTGAATTGTTATAAAAGTGTTATCGCAAGAAAACATTATCGATGACCGAATGGTACGAACGACTTCTAAATCGACAATATGTCGTGAAAAAAATGTTGTGTCTAACACGAAAGGAAAGCACTTTTTCCACTCTCACTCGAATGCTTCACTCGCTACGCTAGTGAATCACACACGAGCTCGAGTGGTAAAAAGATACGCTTTCCTCTCTAGTTTGACAAATAACTATTATTGTTAAATTCAAATCCACCAATTTTTTTTTTATTTCATATGTAGCGATCGTATCACCTATTCACTCATGAATAAAATTTAATCAAGTGACCAATAACCTTGTTCCGTAGCTACTATTGTTTAGCAATTGTTAAAGTTTACATAGTGACATAAAAAAGTAAACAAATCCCCATGTAATCAAACTTCGTAAAATAAACACCAATATTTGTTCTTTCTTCAAGAGTGATATATTTTTATTTTTTGTTATATTGCTTATAAAAATTAAATATTTTTGTCTCGCGACCCATACCACCACAAATATGTCCATGCTTTGATGGCCAAATCTTCTGTGGCATGTTTCTTCATCGTTTGTATGTATTATATTTGATTTTTCTTTATTATTGTTTGCTATTATCACTTTTCCTGCATATAAATTATCTTCTCTTTCACCTGTTAACGAGGGAGTAACATCTTATTTTGTGTTTTTTTTTGTAAAATCTATCTTCAAATTTTATATTATAACCTTTAAAACATTTAAAATATCGATTTAGTCATACATAACTTAGGATTTGTTGTTTTTAATTTTAACTGTTAGCTTACCATACACCTTAAGAGAGGAAGTTTTACTTCATTTATATTACTTTGATTTTTTGTTTTTTATTACACAAAACATGCTATGATTTTTCATACTATGTCTCATCAGTGTTTGAAGTTCTTTTTCTGTCGTCACAATAATTATGTCTTCTGGGTGTGTAGCTTACTGGATATTTGTTTTGATAGATGTTTTTTTTTGACTACCTTTGTTATTAAACCCTATATTTGTATTAGAGTAAACGCAAAATCTCGTGGCACAACTCCGCGCATGGGCGGGGTTATTTTAGATAGAAAAAGTGGTGGGAGGCATATTTTATTAACTAACTTAAAAACGTTGGTCAATTTATTTTATTTATCTATTAAGTTGAATAACTTGTCAGATACAACAAAAAAAATACATCAATAACAACTCTAGAGACCTGCAACGTACGAACGCTACAAGATAAATGAGAAATTTTACAAGTCAATGTTTTTGTGTTGTACAATAGTCAGTGGCCGGCCTACAATGATGAATTTCGCTTTGCGCGCAGGGCCACGAGATTTTGCGTCTACTCTAGACTTGTCTATGGTACCTGATTACTTTGATTATTTCTGTAACAATAATCTCTGGTGAAATTATTTCTATGACCACATACGTAACATTCTCTGTATCGTTATGTTGTTAGAGGGTGGGTGGCAACAACTAAAACATAACAACAACTAACAACATTTTATGTTCAACTGTATTTTTTAGTTAACAAAAACACACAACTCAATAACCTAACATCCAGATGTACCAATAAACATGCCTAAGAGTAAGAAGTGTTAACGAATTCTGTACAAATAAGTGGCATTGAGTTCAGCGCACCATTGTTAACTGGGAGAACTATATTTTAAATTTAAAATTAGGCGCGAATCTTTATTTTCCATATTTATTTGTAAATGTGTAGTTAAAATAAAACTATTTACATGTGCTATAAAACAAAATATCAGGTGTAAGAATTTTTCTTTTTAATTGCACATTCTCTTTTGATGTAGAAGCACATGTATCTGCAGGGCGTACAAGTACATTACTATGGATTATAATTTTATTTTTACACGCAGTGGTGGTACCACACGAATTAACAATAATTGATGGTTCTGTTGTAACTGTTACAACTGAACCATCAGTATTACTCGGCAAGGCAAATTTAATTAGCCTTTTCTTACTAGAATCAGTAAAAAAATTATCTAGAAAATGGTCTTCGCACAAATAACATTTTGTGGTTCTAAACTTTAAATTCATAATTTCAAACCATGGTTCTCTTCTACTTAATTCTTTTGGAAATTGAAATTTTTTTTTATTATCATATGACAAATCAAAAATATGTTACTTTGTCTATGCCTGACATCTATATTGGCGGCAATGCGTTATATTTTAAATGATACCAACACATTCTCTACTTCTTTTATTGTCGTCCTTTTTGTTTTTATTAGACAAGCTGCTTCCATTTTTACTTCGATTTCAGCCACTGTTAATTCTACTTTTTGAATTTTACAGTTTACAGTTTCATAGTTACTCTTTCCTACTGTTTTAATCCTAGTTACCAGTCGTGCCGTTAGGATTTTAACAGAAAGGCATACATTTTCAACTTCCAAGTACCTCATATTTTGTTAATGATTAATGACATTATTATTATTATATCAACAAAATTTAAGAAAATATTTATGTATAAAAATAATATAACTATAAATAGAAGGGACGGAAATTTAAATAGGGAGGCACACGTTCCCCCAAAAACAGTTTAACAACGCCACTGCTTGTTATCAACTTAGTTGTTGTTTTGTCCAAATTTGCTAAATATTTTTCAATGTTTTCTTTCTTCTCCTTTTTTATTGTACTCATTTCTAATTGGAGATCTATTCATTTTGTCTTCATTTATTGGGTGTTTTGTTTGATATACTTCTTGTAAAGTTTATTCCTTCTTCCTTCATTACAATCAACCGATGGAATTATCATTTTATGATGATTAGTAATGTCAATCAGTGTTGCCAATAATAGATTGTCCAATATCTGAATTTGATTCAGCAAAAGTCACTAGAAAAAACGAACTTCAGAAAATCGTTTACGGATTTAATTATTGAAAATGGGAAATTGAAAAGGGAACATTTATATTTGTAATATTTTTGAGAAATAGGAAAGAAAGTAAGACCTTATAGTTTATATATGTACAATGTGTCTAGCTAAGTTCGTGACAAATGGAAAACTTTTTTATTCTTGGGTTTATGAAAAAAAAATATTCTTTATAAAAAGTCCTGCTTCATACAAAACTTAAATTCAAATTGTCAGATTTTAATATTTGTTAGTCATATGCAAGATATGACAAAAATATGAAATTAGTATAATATATGAGAGTACTAATAATGATATATTTATTTATTACTAAAAAAACAAGTGATTAAAAAAATTAGTTTAAAAATAGCTTGAAAAAGATAAAGAACGAAAGTTATAATAATGTTTAAAAATTAAGAATAAAATAATTAGCTTTTTTTCTGGATTCTTTGCTTTTAGACTGTAAATTAATATATATTTGATGAGAATATTACCTCATTTTTATATAAATAAATTCATGAATTATGAAGACAAATATTTCAGAACTATATGTACAACTGTAAAATTAAAAGAAAATTAATAATTTTCCAAAACAATTAAGACTGTTTCTTTATAAGTTTCTGAGCTAAGTATTTATGTTTCAAGTGATTTTTTTCTATGAAACGAAAAATATGACTTATAAAATGTACAAACATGATTGAAACCGTCAGTCATTTTTTTTTAATTTCTTCATTTTAAAAAAGTTTGGTACACGCAGTCTTTATTGGAAAACACTTTTGCCCGGTTGCATAAAGTTTTGTTAACTTTAACCATTGGTTAAATTTTTGACAGCAATATATTTTCAATACGTTACCGTGGTATTCACATTTTTAAAGTCTCGTCATCTTTAAGAGTATTGTAACGTTTTATTTATTTAGGTGAAGTGTAAAATTGATTAAACACTAATATTTATATAACTAAGTTTAATTAAAGAAATATGAATTATAAAGAATAAATAAAAATAACTAACACTAAGAATTAACAAATATAAACACTAATTTAAGAACTAATTATTATTACTAAAGACTTAAACACTAAGATAATTTATTTAAACAATTAAAACTACGCAATATTTATTTCATCACTATTTATATCACCGTCTATTTATTTATATCACCATCTGTACACTACACGTATTAACACAAGACTGTCCTCGCGATCTTTTGGTCGGGGTATTTATATTAAAATACATCATTCTAGAAGATTCTTTGATTCCTTGAAAATCAGAACAATGGCAAGCGGACGTGTTGTGACCTGTTCGCTAGCTCCCGCCACCCGCGCCGCCGCCCGCACCGCGACCCTGGGTTCGCTACATTGCCCCCTCCTTAAGACTGTTTCGTCCCGGAACAGTTCGTTATGACGAAATCTGCATGCATCACCCTTGGTGCATCTGGAAGTCTTGAAGAAGTAACAGTCGATGGTCCGTTTGAGCCCTTCTTGCCCGGTAGAGTTGAAGCTGCAGACTAGAATTTCCACTCCGGTAAAGCAGAAAATTGTTTCTAACATGCTTCTAACAATCCTCCAATCCAAACCATCTAGTCCACAGCCTATCTTCGGTACTGCCAGCTTCATGATGTCGTTCTGCAACAGATGGTCCTTCATATCGCACAGCGAGTCCCATAAATTGCGGTATGACGGCTTCTGATATGAGTATTGTTTCGTAACGAGATAGTAAATGTACCGCTTGCGTTCCTCGTTCTCATCCTTCAGTTGTACCGTTTTTCCGACAGTTGGACGTTGGTTGGCAAGTTCTTGTACTCGTCCAAATTTTCTTTTAAAAACTGAAGCGATGCCGCGGGACATTTTAATGTCTTTCGCTACACAGTGAGCGAGGGAATATTCTGGGGACACGGTGAACAGATCTCGTTGTTCTTCTCGTGTAACGCCATACCGTGCTTTGTGACCAGTGGAATGGCTTTCCATAAAGTCTTCAAATGTAGGTTCCTCAGCTACAACCCGGCGTACCGTCGCTCCACGATGATCGTCAAAATTATCACCAGCAAAAGGGGCTAACCGATTGAAGTGGACTACCCTCGGCTTTCCATTAGGTGTTTTCCTAATTCTGTAGACCACATCATTTATTCTTTTGATGATCTCGTAAGGACCTTCCCAATTCCTTTGCAGCTTGGGTGATAAGCCGCGACGTCTTTGTGGATTATAAAGCCACACCAAATTTCCAGGTTGATAACCACCTTTCTCAGCCTTGACGTCATACTGGTCCTTCATCCGATCGCTGGCACCTTGAATGGTTGTACGGACTTGTTCATGGATGTCATTCATTCTTCTCCGTAAGTCCGTCACATAGTCCTCCCCGGCAAGATCTTCACCGGGTTTACTGCCAAATGTCAGGTCGCATGGTAAGCGCAACTCCCGCCCGAATAAGATGTTTGCTGGCGTCTGCCCTGTTGTCTCATGCACGGATGAACGGTAAGCCAACAAGAACAGATGAAGATGTCGGTCCCAGTCTCGTTGATGGTTAGAGACTACCTTTGACAAATACCGATTTATTGTTCTATTCATCCGTTCAACCATGCCATCAGACTGCGGGTGTAATGCAGTAGTTCTGGTTTTCTTTATTCCTAATATCTTACAGATATTTTGGAACAGAGCAGACTCGAAATTCCTTCCTTGGTCGGAATGTATCTCTCGCGGTACTCCGAATCGGCAGATGCATTCTTTTACCAAGACTTCAGCGACCGTTACGGCTTCCTGGTTGGGTAATGGATAGGCTTCGACCCACTTAGTAAAGTAGTCCATTACTACTACTGTGTATTTATTTCCATCATCAGTTTCGGGGAATGGTCCGGCCACGTCAATCGCAATGCGTTCAAAGGGACTTCCAACGTTATATTGGCGCATAGGAGCTCTTCTTTTTCTATGTGGCCCGTTACTTCCCGCGCAGATCACACATTTCTTGCACCACTCTTTAACATCCTCCTTGCAATTTACCCAGTAAAATCGTAGGCGTAGCCTTTCGAGGGTTCTATTCACTCCAAAATGTCCTCCACCAGATCCGTCATGGATCTCTTCCAATACTTCCGGTACTCTGTTCCTAGGAATTATCAACTGGGTTCTACTCTCAGTACCATCTGTATTTTCTACGACACGTTTCAGGAGGCCCTCTTCAACCACAATAGAATCCCACTGCGCCCAGTACGATTTTACACTTTGTGAGTGTCGTGCAACGTCTTCCCAAACTGGCCTGCCATCGCCATGCTTCCAATCAAGTATGATCTTTAAGTCCGGATCATTCTCTTGGTCCCTCCGTAAGTCTTCAGGTTGCCATCTCCCGTCCACTACCGTTGTCCTTTTGACAGTGGCAAGTTTCGCTTCCAAATGACAAGAGTGCTTGCATTCTTCTTCACGGGTCTTCTCTCTCGCCAGGCTTACGCCGTGAACTACTTTCTTCACTCCTACTTCTTTAACAGCAAGAAGAGCTGTTGCTACTTTTTCACCCGTTTTATTTTTAAACTTATTTTCAGTGTTCGCTGCAGTATTCTGTTTTTGCAGTTTCCCGCACAGTCTTTGCGGGTGGCCTAGCTCTCCACATTTCCAGCAATGAAGTATCTTTCTTTCAGCATAAATTTTAGATACAACTCGCTTTATCTTGTCTTCAATTCCCTCAGCATCGATATCTTGCACTTGTGATAGGTTACGTGAAGCTTGTTTAGCTGCTTCATACTCTAAGGCGTATGACAGTGCATCAACTACAGTTTTTGGTCGAGCCAATCGTAGTGCCTGCTGAGTTTCATTATCTCGGACCCCATAGATAAATGCTTGTGTAGCTAGGCATTCCAAGACGCTGTCAGGAGCTGTAGGGTGTGCAAGACGAACCAGGCGAGCTATGTCGGCTTCAAATTCTTGCAAGTTCTCTTTAGAATTTTGATACCGGTTTCTTAATTGCGTTTGGTACACCTGCTCCAGATGCGCATTGCCATATCGCATATCCAACCGCTTGACAAGTTGGTCATAATCTTCCTGTTCATCCTCTTTTAGCGTCTGGAGGATATCGATAGCTTCTCCACGCAGCGAAACTGTCAGCGCTGTAGCCTTCTCCTTGGAAGTCCAGCCATTTGCTTTGGCAGCGGCTTCAAATTGTTTTACATAATTCGGCCATGATGACTTGCCGTCGAATTCGGGTGTTTTAATGTGCAGTCTTGAATAATGTTCCGCTTTTACTGTTTTGTTTTCTTGAACTATATCAGTCTTAACTGTATTAGAATTTGAAACCGATGGTAACGTAATTTTGGAGAAATTTTGCTGTAACTCTTCAAGTTTCTTCTCATAAGTTTCTATTCTCTCTTCTAATATTCCCGAACTTTCTTTCAATTGTTCTTTAAATTGTTCGTTTAGTTTGTCCTCCAAACTTCTAGAATTTTTCATTAGTTTCTCTTCTAAAATTCTAGAATTTTCTTTTAATTCTTCTTTTAATGTTTGAGAATTTTCCGCCAACTTTTGTTCTAAACTTCTAGAATTTTCTAGCAACTCTTCTTTCAATGTTCGAGAATTTTCTTCAGATTTTCTAGAACTTTCCTCTAATTTTTGTTCCAATGTTTTAGAATTTTCTTTCATTTCTTCTAATTTTTGTTCTAATGTTCGAGAATTATCCGTCAATTTTTGTTCTAAATTTTCGATCAGTTCTGCTTTCAATGTTCTAGAATTTTCTTCGGATTTTCTAGAACTTTCCTCTAACTTTTCCTCCATAATTTTACCAAAATCGGGCAAGCTACCCGTAATTTCGAATAAAAAATCATCAGGATTTTCACCAGCTTCTACCAAAGCTTGCCGTAGACGATATTGTAAAACAGACTTGATTCCCGATGTCTCCAACTCTCGTTCTTCCCTCTTGAGATCGGCCACTTTTAATTCACTTAATTTTACTTGTTTAGTCGCCATTTTATTTATTTTTATTTTACACTTCACAGTTTTTAATAACCCTCACACCTGACACCAATTGTAACGTTTTATTTATTTAGGTGAAGTGTAAAATTGATTAAACACTAATATTTATATAACTAAGTTTAATTAAAGAAATATGAATTATAAAGAATAAATAAAAATAACTAACACTAAGAATTAACAAATATAAACACTAATTTAAGAACTAATTATTATTACTAAAGACTTAAACACTAAGATAATTTATTTAAACAATTAAAACTACGCAATATTTATTTCATCACTATTTATATCACCGTCTATTTATTTATATCACCATCTGTACACTACACGTATTAACACAAGACTGTCCTCGCGATCTTTTGGTCGGGGTATTTATATTAAAATACATCATTCTAGAAGATTCTTTGATTCCTTGAAAATCAGAACAATGGCAAGCGGACGGACGTGTTGTGACCTGTTCGCTAGCTCCCGCCGCCCGCGCCGCCGCCCGCACCGCGACCCTGGGTTCGCTACAGTATAAAAAATTGTAACTTTTCTTTACAAGTCGCGTAGCCACTATTACAATTCGGTATTATAACAATACAAAACTTCACAAACGTGAAAATTTAACATTAAAACAAAGGTACATCGGTACGCGCAACGACCCGTAATCTTTCCTCTTTCTCACCGCTCTCTTTTTGTAACATGATAAAATTGTGAGACACTATGCGCTTTCCTTTTTTCAAAATAGGTAGCACCGAGCAGTACTGGGCTACCTACCCGCGTCCTTCTCCCCGCGAAACACAACGAAAATTTTGGAGTGAACTGATCGCGCCTGTGCAGATTAGAATATTCTGTTATTTTCGTTACATTTGTTGTTTGCTGTTTGGCAGAGCTTGGTATAAACAAAATAGATTAGTATTTTTGACTCATAAAATTTATATTTATAATTATAATCAATAAATCAATCTCGTTCTACAGTAAAATATTATTTTCCATTTAAGAAAAATAGCAAACCAAATGCACATATTAAATAAAGTCGAGAATAAAAAAAAATAAATATAGAAAATAAAACTAATCACATTCAAACGAAATTATAATGAATATAAAATTGTCAAAATGTCAGATGACAGTAGTTGCAAAAATAAAATGCAAATATTGCAAATAAACTCGAATTTAAAAACAAACAAGATGAGAAAATAGAGCTAATCACAATGGGTAAATTTAGCGTGGTTTAAATTACATGTGAAATATCTTTTACTCGTAAGTATATGAATAATTATAACTTAAAATGTAATTGAAAGTTAACATTATGTTGCCAATTATTTATAATTAATGATTTAACTTCGAGCCACAGTGACGTCACAAGTGAGTTATGCGCTTGCGCAGAAGGGATGGTGAGACCTGATTTTTTGAACATAGGTTGTATTTTGAGGCATTACACCACACGCTTCTCTGTTGCCATGGGAACCCAGCGCGCGATGGTTAAGATAGAGGATAGACGATACGTTTTCCGCAAGTCATTTTTGTATAAAATTTCATTTTTTGAGAAATCTAGACATCATTGGGTGAAATAAAATGTAGAATAACACTTGTGAGGACAATCTTGATAAAATAAAAAAAAATACGCTAAACTTCCCCATTAAACAAAATTATAATCAATTTAAGATTACCAAAATGTTAGATGACAGTTTTTGCCCAAATAAAATGCAGATATTACAAAGTAAGTCGAAAATAAAATAATTATAAGCTTGTCAAAATGCCAGATGATAGTTGTTGCACATGCCCAGGCAGTCAGTTCCCATATTCTCCGAGTGACTTTGCTCGCGTACGCGTAGAAAATTCCAACTCAAATAGTAGGAGATCTACGCTCGCAAAAGTCGTCAAAAAATTTTTAACCCGAGAAACTGCGATCGATTGCTGGAAATAAGTGTAATTGATGTAAAATTTTCTGCTCTATCGATCTATGATATTTGCAAGTCAATTTGTAATTGCGAAAGTACTGAAAATTGCAATTTTTGATATTTTTTTTCTCGTTTTTTTATATTTATCTCGTCATTGTTGTATTTTTTATATTTAAAGTATGAAACGATGACATAAACCTTTTTATTTATATACCTATGTGAAAGTTCTATATTATATATCAACATCATTTTTTTTTTCATACCCATATTACATTTCAATAAAATAATGTCCGAATTTCAACACCTTCCTTCATTATTTAATTGAATTACAAAACATTATTTATATTAATCCTAAATCATTACATAATTTCTGTAACCATGGTTTAAGCAGTGGTTTAGTGAAACAGTCTGCTAATTGATCTTCACTGTTCACTCTCTGAATTTCTGCCTCTGTTGTTGAAATTGCTCAAATTGCTAAAGACACCTGTATTTGGCTTATCCATGATATAGCCCCACCAGAGTAGATAGTGACTACACCTGTTGTAGATCTTCCCGTATTGACATCACCTCCAAGATCTGCATCAGAATAACTGTCTAATATTCCTTTTTTATAATTTCTTTTGTACATAATTCCAAGATTCAATGTTTCTTTTTAATATCGGAATATTCTTTTTACTTTGATTATATCTGCTTCAGTGGGATTTTCAAGACATCTTGACATAACTCCCACTGCGTACGCAATGTCAGGTCTTGTTCCTGTCATCAGGTACATTAGAGAGCCTACTGCTTCACGGTATGGAAAGTTACTTTTATCTTTTTCTACCTTACTTGGTTCTGAATTATCTTCTTTCAGAATTGGTGAATTTACCGTCTTGCATCCTTCCATTCGAAATTTTTCAAGAAGTTTTCCAATATAATGTCGCTTACTGACCTTGATACATGGGGAACATACAGATTGTACGTAATTAGAGTTTTTGTTGATTCTCCAGTGCTTATTGTAGTTTCTTTCACTACTATGACATCTCCTATTTGATATGTACATCCCTCATATTTTCGTTTGTCATGTCCGGCTTTATATTTCTTTTGTGCGTTTACTATATTTTCCCTAATTTCATCTTGTAGTAGACTAGGTGGTATCCATACTTGGGTAGTTAGATGTGCTTCATGTCTCATCTTTCGGTCAACAAAGCATCCGTATAAAGCACAGTGTAGGTATATAGCTACGCATACAGTACTGACAGAGGTTGTCGGCACCTTTGATCTTGATGTAGCTAAAATCGGTGGCCTTCAAGCTCGGCAGCCATACCTTAGTACGCGCGCCTAATTTAAATCTGTTTTTCAGTCGACAATCGCAGCACACATGCTTGTAAAACTACGTATTCAATAGCCAGAAAATAATATTTTGTTTATTTTTTTAAGGCTGATTATGGTAACCAAACTATATTATTATTTTAACACAATGAAGTAATTTTATTGGTATGTTTGTAATTATGGTCAGAGAGAAGCAATGGTTCATATTTTATTAATTTTTTAGAAATTTGTCATTAATTAAGCTAATTTAGGAATTATATACATCTTAAATAGTAATAATAATGTAGATATTTTACATTAAATTATTATATGATGTTCGAAAAAATGACCGAGATTTATAATTAATTGAAAAATATATATAAAAAAATTATTCAAATTTGTTATCAATATTATTTTGATCCAGTCAAAAAAATGCATGCACATTTGAGTCATAATTTTCTTCATTATTTTTTAGTATCAAATTTGTTGACAGTTTATAATTTAGGACATTCTCAGGATGGGAAATACAAAAAAGAATTATATAAATTTTGTTGTGTTCTTCAAAATTTGAAATTGTAATACATTTATTTTATTACAATTATTTATTACATACGAGGTCTGTCCAATAAATACGCGAACTGGGATTATAAAAACTATATATTCTAAAATATAGAGTACATCTATCTTATCCCCTTCAAAATACTCCCTATTTGTAACAATACACTTGTCCCATCTCCGTTTCCATTGTTCAAAACATCCCTGAAAGTCCTGAGAAGTTAGGCTCTTCAGCTGCCTCGTCGTTTGGCATTTGATTGTTTCCACATTGTCCCAGTGCCGCCCACGCATGACCTTTTTGCATTTCGGGAACAAAAAGAAATCGCAAGGGGCTAAAGTCTGGTGAGTAGGGAGGGTGATCTAGCGTGGTGATCAAATTACCGGCCAGAAATTGGCGGACAATCGTTGCTGAATGTGCAGGCGCATTGTCGTGATGCAGCAGCCATCCGTCGCCACCACACAAATTTGGTCGCACGCGATCCCTTAGGCGCTTGAGAACTTCTACGTAGATGGCAGCAGTCACTGTTTGTCCTTCAGGAAGAAATTCATGATAGACAACACCATGAATGTCAAAAAAAACGAGCAGCATGACCTTGATTTTTGATCGGCTTTTTCGCCTTTTTTCGTTCCTGGTTCATCTTTTCCTTTCCATTCTTTGCTTTGTGATTTTAGCTCGATGTCGTACTCGTAAAACCATGATTCGTCACCAGTGATGATCCTTTCAAGGAAACCGGAAGTTTAAGCGGAGTTTTTCCAGTCAGTGCAGCATTCAGTCCTTCTCAACTTTTGGTCAGCTGTCAGCAATTTTGGGACGATTTTTGCACAAAACTTTCTCAACCCCAAGTGTTTTGTTAGAATCGTGTACACTGACGATTTTTCTAAATTCACTTCATCAGCAATTATCCGGACAGTGATTCAACGATCGGAAAGCACAAGAGAACGCACACGTTCGATGTTTTCATCAACACAGGAGGTCCCCGGTCGTCCTGCCCTTGAATTATCCTTACAGTCTTCACGGCCTTCACTGAAACGTTAATCCACTTGAACAGAGCTGTTTTCTTCAGTGTATTATCTCCATAAACAGCTCTCAACATTTCATGAATTTCTTGAGAACTGTTCCCAAGTTTTACCAAAAATTTGATGTTGAGTCGTTGTTCCATCTGTTCATCAATCTCCATTGTCGACAAGAGCATAAACGGGTACCACAAAAAAAAATCTCACCTCTAGTTGTAAGCTTACCTCGACAGTCTGACGGTTTCTGACGCTTCAGTAGATCTATTAACAAAAGAGCAGCTAGTGCGCATAACCTAACATCACCTCAAAGCCACCTTAGTAACTCAGTTCGCGTATTTATTTTACAGACCTCGTACAGTAGAAAGCTTTCTATTGCCTTTGGATTGACTCTTGAAAGTTCTGTTGGCAAATTTCAAAAAATAAAATAATTTGAGTCAGCAATATAATCTTAGGAAATAGTCACAGGGAAAGTCCGAACAAGGATGTGAAAATTCAATATTTTTAAGCGATGTATAAAATTTTATTAGTACATTACGTTCTTTTATGGTTTCAATTATTTCAAAAACTGTCTTTTCTAATTTTGTGTGGTGTTGGAGAAAATGTCATTCGGCATTTTCAAATTTCCAAAGATGGAATTTTCTTTATAATTTTTGAAGTGACAAATTAATGATGTGTCATCTAACTCGTTGTGCGATTTTGCATATATTTCGCATACATAGCAGGTGTGCTGGGCAAAACACTTGTTAATTAGGTATCCACAAATGTACCTCAACGCATTTGCTTCAGTAACAGAGTCATTGTAATAGTCTTTTTGTGTCTGAATAGTAAAATGTTCATCGTCCACATCTTTCTTATATGGAGTCACGTTCAATTTTGTAACATCGGAAGCTACGTTTAAAAATTTTGATAAAAGAACATCAAAATCTTCCTTACAATTTTCAGAACCGATATGGGAGAAAGTAGTGTAAAAAATCTTTCGGAATCCATTATAAAATTTAATGGGTGTCCGAAGACGCATTTCCACTTTGTTGACGCATACTTCCGAAATAATTTTCTAATGCATCCTGCTTAATATGTCTGGTTAAGAGAAAATTGTAACCTTCATTTTTTAAATAAAACCAAATTCCTATGAATGAAGTAATTGTTGTTATAAAACCTTGAATACACTTGATTGTATTTGTGACATCTTTGTCCATTTTATCACAAACTTTAACATTTTGTAAATAATGTATTGTTTCTTCCAAGAAGCCCAGTTGATATGCAAAGCCTTTAAAAGGCTGATTGAACTGTTTCTTGCTATTGAAAGAAGAAGAATTTAGTAAGTCAAATAACTTATCAAATTTTGCAATAACTGATGCAGTTTCTGTTGCTTGTGGCGGTAAGGCATTCAAACTAATGTTGGGAAACTTTATTACATCCAAGTAAAACACAACTCAATTCTATTATAATGGTTTTATTCTCATATTCACATCACATCATAAACTAACAAGACCTCTCCTCTTCCCTCTTATCTCTATTCTTGTTCTTCTTCTCTCTCCTCTCCGTGCTGCCAACAAGCCACACTGCTCACCATAATTCACGCGTGCATTTTTGAATTCAAAAGTTTCCAACACTCGGGCATCCTGAAAAACAAATTGTCCTCAATTTGCTATTGTAGATACCTCTTCGGTCTTCGGATCTCTCTTCTTGGTCTCTGTTTCACTTGGTGACTAGGAGTTAATGGAATTGGCTCTTGGTCTTCTTTTGGCGAATTAATATTTTCTGTTGCTGGATCTTCAGCTTCTAACGCAGTCTTGTCTTTGGTTGTTGGGTTTTCATCTTCATTTTCAGCTTCTACTTCTGACGCAGTCTTTTCTTCGGTTGTTGGGTTTTCATCTTCTTCTTCTGATGGGTAATCCCTCTTTTGTGTATATGACTTTAGTGCTGAAACATGCGCTGTTGTCACATACTTTCGTCTCTGGCCTTTATCAATTTGGGCTACTCGATATGTATCACCTGGTAACACATCAATTATTACTAATGGCCCGCGATATTTTGCTTGAGTCTTTTGTGGTTCACCTGTGTATTCGGGTGTACGCTTCATGAATACTATCTCTCCCAAATCATACTTTATACCTTGAAATCTCTTCTTGTCGTATCGCTGTTTGGCTTGTTTTTGATTGGATATTATGCTCTCTCTGGCTTCTGACTGTAGTTTGCTTGGCTGAGTATAGTTGTCCATTTCTTCGGGTGTTAACAACTTCATTACTCTTTCAAATCTTGCTTTATACCCATATAATAATTCAAAGGGTGTACGTCCTGTAGACTTATTAACAGTAGAGTTGAGGTTTCTTTGAATTACTTCAATGTGCGCATCCCAATCACGATGCTCGGTATCTTCAATCATACTTGCTACCATGGGTACTAATACTTGATTAGTTCTCTCGACTTGCCCGTTTGCTTGCGGGTGACGACTTGAATTCAAAGTGTGATGTACTCCGTTTGCTACACAAAATTCTGAGAACTCCTTAGATGTAAAGCACGTCCCATGATCCGTTATGAATCTCCCTGGTGCTCCGACAATAAGGATCATTTTTCTTAGTGATTTTATTACATACCTAGATGACGTGTTAGGTACAGTAAATAGGTGAGTAAACTTTGTTAAATTATCTATCGCTACCAAGATATACGAATTCTTCTTAGAGCTCTTGACAAATGGTCCAACGTGGTCTAAGTGCACAATGTCGAATGGTCGTCTTCCAGGTGGTCTAGGATGTAATTCTCCAGGTTGTTTTCCCGTCCGATTTTTGTTAACGATGCATTCGAGACACATTCTAATGTGCTATTTTACATATCTCCTCACGTTGGGAAACCAATAGTGTTCCATTATTTTCCTGACTGTTTTGTCAACACTATAATGTCCCATTTGGTCATGGAATTTAATTACCATACTTTTTCTCATACTATTTGGTATAACATACATTTTTTTTGTATTTTGGTTTTCCTTAACAATTCTGAACAATCTTTCATTTTCTAGTACATAATGTTCACAATCGTTTCGCTCTGTCTTATCCCTTTCGTTCGGTTGTTTTCGTAAAACATCTATTAAGCGTTTTGTTTTTGGATCAGAGTGTTGTACCGTTAGGATAAAATTTTTCTCGTTTAACGCCAAATACATATTTCTTTCTAGAATTTGTATTTCCTCGTTACTTTCCTCCATAGGTGCTCTACTTAAAGCATCAACATGGGGTATCTTTTCACCAGGTCTGTATTTATTTACTAGTTGTAGTAATTCTTCCCTCTCCTGTTCACCAACAAGCTCATCTATGTCCAATTCATTTATTTCTATTTTCTGGTTATTGTTATTTCTTCTATGTTGCAACAGCAGTAATGAAATCCATGCTTCTAGCTGGACATGTGAATTCATCAGTTGTAGTTAACGTCGTTCGTCTGGATTCAATTTCTTCAATTTCGCTGAATGGTGGCTCGTCTCGATAACCAATCTTTAGTTGATCACCAACTCTCAGATATGCGATGTGTGGTAGTTCTGTCCACGTTTGTCCTATTATCATCGGAACTTGTTGTACGTTATCAGGTACTATGCAAACTGGAACATTCTTCGCTAATACGTCGTCGATTTCCACGTCTACTGTTATCGATCCTAGCACATCGACTCCACTCGAGTCTTTACCAAAGCCATAGAGTACGTTTACACCGTGCGTACCAAGCGTTTGGTTCTAATATCAAATGACGACACAAGATGTCGATGGACGGTGTAAACACTCCGTACCAAACCTTTGGTACGCAACTGGTACACAACTTTAGTACGTTCCAAGGGGGATGTACCAGACCCTTCTTACAAACGGTGTAAACAGCAAACGTACTAAACCGATTATGCTGCCATCTGTGATAGGCAATGCAAGTAAAATTATATAGTAATATTTAGGTTAATTTTAGTGACATTTATTATAAAACTTCATTTGACGGTGTCAGGCTACTGGAGTTATTTTTAATAATATTTATAACATTACTTAGGTTATATCAATAAACTTTATAATTAAATAATTTTAGGTTAGGATGCCAAAGAGACCAAACAGTGTACCAGAAATATCTGGTCTTATTTATTATATACCGGTGTAAACATACCGTACTAAAATAGAATTTAGTAAACGTAGTCATAGAGTTTCATTGTGGTTGGTTCTATACGAGATCCACTCTTGATTGCCATTGTCGACGTTATGGTACATTCAGAGCTGCCTGGATCAATTAGCCCTGTGGTAGTCACGCCATTAGATAACACCACGTTCTTCAAGAATTTTCCCGCGATGCTTCCTTTTTCTTTAATTGTTAGTACCTTACCTTGTTCTATGGTACAATATTTCTTCGTATGTTCGACCTTATCTCAGTTTGTACACTTTAACACCTTCTTTGGCTCTGTGCAGTCTCTTGCAATATGTCCATTACCTTGGCAGTTGTAACATCGTATTTCGGTCTTCACTCTTGACTGTTGTGGTGTCTTCACTGCAGGTTTTACTTCTGTCTTCACAGCATGTTTCTCTTTTGAAGCTTTCACAGTTATACCGGGAATCTTCTCAGTGCCGCTTGATCTAATTCTATTTACTCTGACGGTTTGAATTCGTTCAGTTTCTAGTAGGTCAACAAACAGGTCATCTGTATCATAATGCAGTTTAGATTGCATAATATTGCAGAGGTCTCTGGAATACAAACTGATTAGAATTTGCTCTTTTATTTCTTTAAAATCTAGCTTTAAATCGTGGCAGAGTTTAACTTTTTCATGGAAAAATGAATTAATACTTTCCGTTTTTCCCTGAATACGTTGCTGCATTCTTTTCCAGAGTGCTGTCTTGCTTTCCTCACCAACGTAAGTCTTCTTAAATGCTTTTTCGAATTCAGACCATGTCCTGATATCTTGCATTCTCGCTGTCAGCCAATGTGCAGCACCTCCTTTGAGATGATTTCTCACAGTTTGTAACGTAAACGATTCAGGCCAGTGGTGTAATGTTTGCATAAATTTTACGTTATCTAACCACTGCATTGCTTTAACTCCTGTTTCCTCGCCATCAAAGATGTGTATTCCTTTTGTAATGCCAGGTATTACGTGAAATTGACGCATACCTTGTTCTTGTTGAGCAGTTGAGCTCTCAACTGGGGTCAAACGATTTAGTAACTGACTAACCATTTGCTCCTGTCTTACTGCTTCTTGATCTCGGCGCCTTGAATTAGCTAACAAGTAGTCCATCATTTTGGCCAAATATAAATCTGAATTGTAACCAGGAACTCTGTTGGTCGCAGATTCATCCATGTCTACGCTATTTCCAGAGTTATTCATCTCGCCCACATCGTTTCCATGATCCGACATTTTGTTCTTTTTTTCTCTTCAACACTTGCTCTCACAATCGCAAATTTTTATCGCTCACAATCCTTGTTCACGATCTCTGTTCACACTTTCAGTTCGCAATCCCCGTTCACAATCTCTGTTCACACTTTCAGTTCGCAATCCCCGTTCACAATCTCACTTCTGAATTGTTGGGAAACTTTATTACATCCAAGTAAAACACAACTCAATTCTATTATAATAATTTTATTCTCATATTCACATCACATCATAAACTAACAAGACCTCTCTTCCCTCTTATCTCTATTCTTGTTCTTCTTCTCTCTCCTCTCCTTGCTGCCAACCTAAGCCACACTGCTCACCATAATTCACGCGCGCATTTTTGAATTCAAAAGTTTCCAACACTAATATAAGTATTTAACTCCGAGGCAACAGTACTGCTAAATACTTGTACAGCAAACTTCACTTTCATTTTCTCGAAACATGAAAGATTGATGTGGGCATCTGTGAGTTTGGGTGCAAGTCTTATTGCAGTTTTTTGTCGGCCTCGTAAAAACGTTGAATGTATTTCCAGTGAGTTCCACTATTATTAGTAACAAAGGAGTACTTCAGCATATTATTTCTGAATGATTTCATCAAATGTGGCATGTCAAATACGTAGTAAACTTTTTGGCTGCCAACCTCAAAGTAGGTAATTCGATTTTCTTTGTAATCCGGAATTATCAAATTAAACAATTTTGCAAAATTAGATCTTTGATCAGTAACTACAGCCACAACCTTAGATGAGGTATAACATAGAGATATGGCATTGCCCAAATATATTGTCGAAAGATCTAAAGTTTAAAATCGCTTGCAGCCCCCTGTTTGATAACAGTGGACCAGTGGAGTAGTTATATGGAAAACTCAACCAAACAAATAATGAGGATAGGTGACTAACACATGACCAATATTTCGTTCGTCTAACTGTAAGTGTGCACTACTCAGCTGGCGGATTGTTCTCACGCAGCTAACTGTTAGGCGATTCTCGAGTCTCGACCATACATCTTTTGCTTGCTCAGTAGTACGTAGCTATATAATGTGTCCCTGAATCTCCCAGGCGGAGCATAGGGCAACCGAACACACCGAGCCGCAGTTCTAACTGCCGTACTGTCGGTTGTTTCAATGCCATTGCTACTTTTATTTAAGATGTATAGATGGCAAGTCTATAGCATCCGAGTGTGATACACAAGTAGCAGTGTTTTTTATTTTACGACAAATTGTCGGTCGCTGGGACTTGAACTGAGGATCTCAGGTTCGTATGACGTCACAGCGAGCTAGAGATGTGCGCTAGCTCGCTCAGCCATCCAGCCGACACGTAGCTATAGGAGTGTACCATATCTCCTTGTTATACCTCATCTAAGGCCACAACTGTAAGACCTATACCTTGCAATTTTTCAATGCACGTAAGTATAATATCTTTTACTTCTTTCCATTTAAAGTTGATTTTAAAAAATAAAAAGAAAGGGGTTTATTTTTTATAAATGCCCCTTATTAAAATAACAGCAGCAGAAGATGCAACTTCTGTTGATTTACTGTTTCCTAAATCTTCAAAGCCAATTACCTCATCTTTGCCAATATGATAAAAAAGAAAAGATTTTAAGCTAATTTCATCTATACATATAACACAATATTTAACAAGGTTTTCAAATGCAGCCACCTAAAAAAATTTAAAAAATAAGTATCTGCCAGGAATAATAAAACATATTCTTTGCTTTTAATTTTAATAGAGCCAGAACTTCTTCTTGAAAACCAGGAGTAAATTTCAATTTTTCTGTAACACGTTGCAACGTTCGTTTGCAAGGTAATTGAAACATTTGACTCAAAACATTATATGACTTGGGACCGGCAAAACACAAAGATGATGCCATTTGTTTAATTTCGTTTCTATAAGTTACTTTTCCACCAAGATGAATTTTTGCTTGTAATTTTACTAATTGTAATATTGTAGAAGGTAAGAATTTGTCGCAGAGGTCTTGATATTGTTGCAATGTCACGCCATAAGTATTTAATGTTTCGTTTTCATTATTTTTATGAAGTAATATCCTTCTCGTCGTTTGAAGGGCTTTCATCTTCCTTTTCAATTTTGTCTTTTTTGGTGAATTTGAAGACAGCAAGGCACAAGTTTGTGTACATCTATCTCTGAACATATTTTCATGTTAGAAATTATTCGTGACGTAGTGGGTGTCTCTATATTTTCAGAAACATACGGATAGCTGTCATTAATTGTACTCGGTGTGCTTCTAAATTTTTGTATATCTGTTTTTCAGCTGAAAGTTTTCTAAAACAGTTTGGAATTAATTACAGAACTTAATTCATATACATATAATCTACCTAATACAGCGTTTTTTCTTTAATGTGATTAGATCCAGTTTGAACTAATTCTCGCGGATAACTTGTAGGCTGTAGCCTATTTCTTAAGTAATTTAAAAAGTCAGAATTTATAAAATGCATACTGAAAATTCTGTAATTTTTGTACAGTTGCAATGGATTTCTCTTTTCCAACCCTTCTTTGCAACAGGCTTTTACTCAAATTTGAGATTTAAAAAAATTCACGTGGATGATTAAGAAAGAATTATCATGTTAAAGTCACAACATACCTTTTAGCATCTTTAGGAAATCTAAAGAAGCTGATGTTATCTGCATTGCTACTGTTATTTGAACAATTTTTAAAAGAGCACGTAAATCCTCCTCTTTTGTGGGGTCTCATTTTCAATTTTTCTAACCTTATCAGCTGGTTATATCAAGAACAGTGTCGCCATTTTGCAGATAGTACAAACTGGCGCAGACGCAAAGAAAACCGGCTACAGAAATTCGTTTTAATGTCGCTACTGTATGCGTAGCTATATACCTATACTGTGGTATAAAGCTTCAAATTGTGTTTTCCCCTAGTTTGGTTTACTGCATTGTTTAAGTATCGTTCTATTTCCTTTAATGTAGCATCCCATCCTGTTCTTCCGTAATGGTTCCCATTATTCTTGGTATTACTGTTCTGTTGATCATTTCTACCATTCCGTTAGCTCTCGGATGTCTAGTAGAATTTAGTGTGTTATGTATTCCATTTTCTTGGCAATACATTTGGAAACTCACAGATCTATAACACGTTCCTCGATCTGTTATAATACTCATTGGTAAACCAAATTCTAATACGAATAATTTTATTGCCTTGAGTTCTAACTACGTATTATAACTTTTCATCGGATCCATTCTAATAAATCGGGTCAAATTATCAATAATTATCAACAGGTACGCATTTTTCTTAAGGCTCCAAATAAATGGTCCTAAATGGTCTTTATGTATCTTCTCGAAAGGTCTTGATCCAGATGGAATTGGGTGTAGAAGTCCTGGTTGTCGTCCAGCTGGGTATTTTATAAAAATATATTCAAAACATGAATTTATGTGTTATCAATAGTTATACAACAAGAGGTTCGAAAATAATCGAATTGAGGACGAGATGTGTTGCCTTGGAAACACAACGACAGCGCAAACTGTATATTCAGATTATTTTCGAAGCTCGAGTTGTATATATTAAGACTATGCAACGAATAAATCAACTATATTAAACAAATTATTTACTTATTGAATATGAAAAAATTATTTATTATAATATATATTAAATGTACAGTTATTAATGTTATTATACACAACATTGTCAGTAGAATTACAGCTGGAGGAAGTTGAAGATTGTACGGAAATATTTTCAGTAAGTGGATTTCTTTGTTTTGTTTCATTTAAATTTGTTCTTAAATTATTGAGAAGGTTTTCATGATGATCAGCACTCAGCTGCAAATAAGGCTGCAGGGAAGCAGTACTATTATTGCCAGTAATTTTACTTATTTCTTGGGGACTTATACCTGTGTATGCTAACTGGCTAACTGCAGTTGATCTATTTGAATGGTTTGTGATTTTCACCTTTTTAGTGTCAATTCCAATACTTTCTGCCGCAGTTTTTATCCATTTTCTAATTTCATTTTCTCCTAAAGGTACATTTTTGAACCAATAACTATTTTCATATTTGTTCCAGTGTTTATTTACAGTCAGAAAAAGGCGATCTGTTTTTATATTGGGCGTACATTTTTTTATATAACCTAACTGGGCAAATATTTTCATTTTCTTTATTGGAAATTATCCATTTGCTGTCAGTGGTATTTTTATCACCTCCTTGTGCAGTTTTTCCAAAAATTGGGTTATATTCGATGCGTCCTGTCGGAGAACCATAGTTGTCTATTTCTTCCTTAAAATGTTGTATTAGGCATTTACATCCTTCCTTACCCCTCCAAGCCAGTTCTACTGACACAATATGAAAAAATTTCTTTTTTCTGAAACCGGCGCGAAAGTACTATTTTCGCTCCTAAAATGCGGCGCGAAAGTTTAATTTCCCTGACTAGTCATGAAAATATTTAAACATTTTTGCTGTACCTCATTTTTATTTTTTGGGCAGTAGATCTGCTACAACCTCTGCTGCCGCTTCTTTTATATCTACAGGAACCTTGTCGCTTTGATTAGTTTCGCAAAATATAGCAAATTACTACACTCGCACGCATCAAAAATTCACAACTGACAGCACTGACAGTTTGATTTTTGTTTATTTACAATTTTTTGTCTGTTACCCAAGCACACTACTAAATACTTATAGACAATCTGATTTGAATTTAAAATTATTTTTTATTATTATCGAAGGTTTCAGAAAAAAATTAATACATGATTCGTCAGAAAAATGTATGTACTTGACTCGGAGCCGTAAAATACTCGGCACAAAGTGCCTCGTATTTCAATGTGGCTCCTCGACAGTAATGTATCATTTTCCTGACTCTTATGTAAATAACTATTGTTGGCCGTCAGGAGTTTCTTCATTAAACGTTTCTAAAATTCTTTGGTGCTCAGTTAACGTCAATGCTGCCGAACTTTGTTTACGTTTACTAGCCATGCCTTGTAAAATTCTTCGTTTACAATTTCTTGCACTTCTTGCCATTTCAAAAGCTGCTCCTTTAAAAGCGTCAATAATTCTATTGAATTGTTTATAATAAATTTGCTGGATGTATTTAGCAGTAATATTCCACAATGTTTTTAATACACCTTCTTTATATTCCTCTCCATTCACTCTTCGCATATGATATGCCCAGTCTTCTAATATATTACACAATTCGTTTTCAGAGTGTTCTTCTATTAAATAATATTTTTTTTCTTTACAAAATTCTTCAAATTGCCGAAATACATATTTTTTATTTTTTACTGTATTAATCGGCCTTGTTAAAGATACATTTCTTGCAATTTCTTCGCTTGAACTTTCTCAAAATCGATTCATTTTTACGGAATATCAGAAACTGTAATTGTTTATATTCACGGATGATACGATTAAATATGATTCAATTGTTTCCGGAAAACCATTAGTGGTGTTCCGCGAAAACACGACTTAGCAACATAAATAACCGATGTTATACATCGTAACTAAGAAAAATTCAACTATCTGATTGGTCCATTTTCCGATGAGTTGTATAGTCATATATAGCGACACATATCAGCAAACCAGTATTTTCGACTTATCAGATACAACGTTCTGTCTACCGAGAAATATCTCATCATATCATGGAATTTTTTACTGCTAAACTCTTCCTCATAGATTTCGGCATCACATACAAAAGCTTTTCTTGATAATTTTTTTAATAATTTTATATAATCTTCTATCTAAGAGTCGGAAACTTTCAATTTCTTTCTTCTCTTCTATATTACTTTTATCGCTCCCTTCTACCTGTCTTATAATTCTTTGTAGTTTTTCATCTGATCTCTGCGTCATTAATATTTGTTCTTCTTCACCTACGTTCGTAAATTGCTTCCATCGTATCTCCACAAGCTTCTGTAGGTGCTCGACTTAAGACATCTATGTACGTCATCTTAATTCCGCTTCGATGCTAAATATTGAAATTGTATTTCATGGTGCGATTTTTGTGTTTACAGTCTTATGTGTGGTTAAGTATACTAACGCTTGACAATCAGTTACGATTGTGAATTCTATGTCTAACAAGAAGTTTTTTGTTCGGTCAATGCTCCATACAGTCGCCATCAGTTCTAACTTGCTACTGTGGCAACGGCTTTCTTCTTCCGTGGTTTTTGAAACACAGAAGACAAGGTGCATTCTTCCTCAATTTCCCTTTTGTAAAAGCATTCCTGCTAGTCCGATCGCACTAGAATCGGTATTTAGTTCTGTGTATTTTTGTAGATCGTATAGTTTTAACACGAGATCATGTGTTACCTTATCTTTCAATAACTCGAAAAAATTTTCCTGAACTGCTTGCCATTCAAACTTTCGATCTTGTTTAGTCAGATCACTCAACGGTCTGGCAATTATGGCATAATATTTTACAAATTTAAAGAAACCTGTTAAACCCAAAAATATTTTTTGTTCATGTATATTTTTTGGCTGTGGAATCAGTTTTAGTGCTTCAACCTTTGCGATACCAAGTTTTATAACTTCCTCTGACAACTGAAAAGCAATATATTCCACATTTTTCTTTCCAGGAATTAACAAATCAACAAAACAACACATTGCAACTAGATTGCGTAACGGCCCTAATAATACTAATACCATTAACCAGGAAAATTCATACGGTACATTCGTCCGACCGAAAATCATACTTTCGAACTGGCCTACTTTGTCTGGGGTGGTAAACGCAGTCTTCGCCTTGGATTCTTCAGTTAATGGTAGTTTCAGATAACCATGCGCCAAATCTAGAGTTGCAAATAAGGTGCATCCAGCAAGCTGTTGAAATTGGTCTTCAATTTCTCCATTCTTGGATGATCTTGGACATGGTTTGTCGATCTTCTGTTATTGCCCTATATGTGACTACAGGTTCGTCTGAATCTGCAATAGACATTTTAGTTAAATATGTACACCCCAACTCATTTAGTGTCAACGCGAAATATTTTCTATATCGACAAATTAACTCGTATAACTTTTCAACTATTTCAACACTAACATTACTGTCCGCATTAATCATGTCCTTTGTAATGTTCACGTATGCGATTGCTTGTTCATTTACAACTTTTGAATACCCCTTCCCCACTATTTCATCTCTGATACCTTGTCGTTTTATCGTATCGTTGCGAACTGGTACCCATAATTCAGTGTCCGCACCTGTAACACTAATGGAATTTATGCTATTCGGTTTGATAATATGTTCTTTAGTGGCTTTGAAACTTACATGCGAATTTATTGGTTTGACATTCAGATCTTTAAATTAACTGGTAACATAATCTTTGTGTTCGAAAATTACGTCATTTTCAAATTTAATATACGCGATTTCTGGAAGTTCTTTAAAGGAATGTCCCACTATTATATCAGTTTTTTTGCACTTCATTTGGCGCTACATAAAGTTTTACATTATCCACTCAAATTCTGTCTATAGTTAATTTCATTTTAATTTCTGTCTCAAGTCACACAACTCTAGGCAAGCCCGTACAATTTTTGATTTGTTGCAACTCCGACTAATATTAGGTTGTTTGCACAATTTCTTCGTATCGTACACACACTGCTTCCCGGATCTATAAAGGTCTTAATTTCGTCAATCATTTATAGTAGCCGTCTTCAGGAATTTTTCGTAACCATTATATAAGCCTGAACTGATTATTTTCATCTCCATCTTAGGGTTCGCGTTTGTCTTTTGGTTTCCTTTACAATTTCTAGCAATGTATCCCTTCTTTTTGCACGAGAAACAAATTAGTTCACATGGTTCTGTACAACCGCTAGAAATATGTCCGTACTTTCTACAGTTCAGACATTTTGGCTCACCATTTTCTTCCATAATGGCGAACGTTCCGTTTGTTTCTGGAAATTATTCAATTTTTATTATTATACGTTCTCCCGTTGCTTTTAAATCTCTAGATTTTCCCCTAGCTTTTTTCCTTTATTATTCTTTCGCTTCTTGTCATGTCATGAAACAATCTATCTTTGCCATTGTGTTCCGTTCCGATCACCATTACCATTGCACACAGTTCCTTGGAATTTAGGCAAATTAATACTTTTAATAAACTAACGAAACTGCCAACACACAATGAAACAAAAATTGTCGACGCCAAAACCATCGTAATAAATGTCAGGAATGACAATTTTTAAATATTTAAAAATATCCGATACACTACTGTTTCTATTTCATTTTTATCGTTGGTTGACGCAGGTAGCATAATTATAACCTTCTGTAATATGTACGTTACAGCGAATAAAGTCTCATGTCTCATCTATGCTATGTATATATAACAAAGATGCAAGATAAAAGTTTAATAATTATTGCAGCAGAAATTGATGACGTATCAACTGCGGGAAATGTACTGTGTGTACACTTTTATATTTCGAAGACAGTATTTATTTATTAGAAAAATCTGAATAATAAATATCGACTTCTATATTTTATATATGTTTTTTCAAAGCATACTAATTTGTAATTTGAAACTAACAATGAGTGACATTTAGCTCGTTTTGTCCTGCCATCTCTTGGTTGCTCCCAGTATCTTAAAAGAAATAATAATTTAGTTAGCTTTAATTTTTATACAAAACATTTGATTATTTGTTAATAAATTGACTAAGATTGACAAAATTGACAACGTCAATAGTTATTTGTATCACTAGTCCAGAAACTAAGCTTTTACGAGAGCGAGCTTATTTTAAGCGAGGCCTGCAAATAATGCGAGATCTCGCAAAAGAGTTTGCGTGTGATACAAAACATTTTTTGTGCCGATGACACTTTTAATTTATTAAAGAAATATTATTACTCCTTAAAATTTTATACACTATGAGTTTATATGTTAATAACATTTTCGATTCACATGGATATATAAACAATTCATTTGTTCTATTTTCTATTCAAAAAATTTAGTGACATTTGTTCTAACCTAAAAATAAAACGAATGTGAATAGATATTTTTCAACAATTAACGTTATCATAATCGTACAATACGAGTATAATATAAATAATAAATCAATAATAGCTATTTTAATTGACATTTTACATTTGCAATAAAATAAAATTAAAAATTTTCACAGAATGTTATGTTAAAATATTTAAGTTGGCATCCCTACATTTTGTCGGCCTAGGTCGGAAAACGGTAAGTTTCTGGACGATTTTGAGTTCTATAATACTAGTTATAATGGGACGGAGGCGCAAAAAATATATTTTGTGAGAAATATGTAGCAAATAGGTGAAAACAACAACTCTTTATTTGCAAGTTTTTGAGCGAGTAAAATAATTTTGTGTAAATGAGAACTAATAAAAGGGTCAAATGTCCCGTTTTTTCTGTACAAATTTTCCGCTACCCTTTCTAAGTGACGCCCTTGACTTCGCGATCTATAATTTCAATATACCTATAAATATATATACCGCTGGAGTGCTATCTCTCCCGTGAGAGGAAAGTGTCCCCAACATAACAATCTCTGTCCTTGTCACTCAGTATGTAGTCACACTAAAGCGCGTGCGCAAAGTAACCGTGCCTGTTTCAAATATTTGAAATGTATTGAAATATGAATATGTATATTATTTTGAATTATTTAACAGAGTTAAATGAGAATTGTTTTTATTTTCATCTTCAGAAAAATGAGTACCACAAAGTTAGAAAATTACATTTCTTAATTTACTATGGCAGGTAAGTTTAACATTATGTTTTTTTCAAAAAAGGTTAGATTAACCTTTATTACAGGATTACAGCAATATAATTAAAAATTGAACACTCCCTAAAATTAAGAATAAAAATACAAAAACATTTGAAAATCTGAATTTGAACAACTGCGAAATATTAATATAACTGTAGTACATTATTACCGTATCAAAATTTCAATACATACAAAGAGACAGAAAGAGTTAGAAATTTGCAAATAATACTTATTTAAAAATACATCTGTAATACTGAAAAACGAAACAACAAAAATTCAGTTCATAGATATATTCATATTCAAAATTCGAAGAAGCAATTCTTGACCAATAGAATCACAGATAATCGGCGCATACTCAAAGCACACAAACTTGACAACGGTGCAAACATATATATGTCTGCACTGTGATGTTTGGACCATCTCTCTGTCCTTTCCAGCGGTATATATATTTATAGGTATATTATAATTTCAAGCTTTTCTCAAAAATTGCTTCTCGTAACAGTATATATTAAATTAAATGTGACCTTGAATGTATTGTTAATCTTTAAGTCATATTACTACAGATAAACATATATTTCATTGTGTACACCGATAAAGGTAATAAAATTATTATCTAATTTCATTATATTATTTAAAGTACATATTTTTTAAATTAATTTGACATTGTTTTCCGTGTCTATCGGATAGTCAAATCCTCCACATATACATACTGGTCGCTGCTTCCGATTCCTGCAGCTTAACGAGTGTTTCAGATTCCATTTATTTCAATTGTATCTTGCCAAAAAATGAAAATGAATTAATACTCCTTTTACTTACACGTTTTTCGTTTTTCGCCTATACTTTCTTAACTTTTCTGCTTTTCTAACTGCCGTAATGGAATTTATGAGTCAGAATAACACTATGTTTTAAAATTTCTTTCCTTTTTCGAATTTTAGCTTTGAATATTATATATCATTATGAAAAAAAATAATAATAAGGAAAGTTATGTACATATTATTGATAAGTTGAAAGTAAAAAATGACCAGAATAAACATTCATACATATATGGAGTCACCTTTTTCTCTATCTTTAATTTAAATGTGTATAATTAATTTGAATAGTTTAAAATGAGTTAAAATAAGGTTCACTTAAAAGACATTTTTTTTTTATTAAACAGAGAATGATACATGTTTGCGAATTACTTTAACAAAAACGCGAAAAAAATGCGTAAAACGAAAACCGAAAACGTTTGATATGTCAGAGATTTTGAAGATTTATTACCTATAGATAGAAAATTTTGTAATTTACATATTTTGAACATGTGTTGAAAATAATTGAAAAATAAAAATACATTAAATATTTAATAATTTATAAGAAAAATATAAAACGTATTATAATTAATTTAATTATGAATCTAAATCGTCATCTACATGTAATCTTTCTACATGGTTCTTTAAGGAACCTAACTGTACAAATGCTTCCTGGTAGTATTTGCAGGTATAAAGCTAGTCGCCTACTAGGCCGCGCCGCGCAGCGCCACGCCGACCTTAGGAATTTCCGCTTGTGCGTTTCTAATGTAATCAAATGGATGTGCGCCCACTGCAGCGAACCGCGCCACGCCGCGCTAAAGAACTTCCGCAGCAGAACTCTTCAGGTTTCTGGTGCAGAATTTTTCCGTTCGGCGCGTCTATATGTGCGAGGGTACACGGAAGGAATCACAGAAAATATGCGCTATGACATTTCGGACTCCTTTTACGTGTCATATTGCACGCGCTAGCTTGTGTTTTTGTATTTTGCAAGTGTATGTGTTCCAGCGACATGTATAAATAATTTAAAAAATTACTACCGTCTCACAAAAATCCCTTTTCTTCAAATATTTGGTACAACAAGATTTTTCTTTTTTATCTTACTTCTGCTTTATTTACAAAGACTGTAGTTGCAAATAATTCGTCTTCTGAGCTTGATTTCAAATAATTTATCGTTAAATTTTTTTATGTCAATTACAATTCCGCAAGTAACAGCGCGCCTAAATGGGCGAGCCCTTAAGAAACGACGCACAGAATGTTCCACGCGGCGCGGTTTAGTGGGCGACACTGTATGAGTCCTCATACGAAGCATTAAATTACTACTATATGTGGCTTGATACGAGCACAGGGTACAATGGTAAGGCCTCTCCCCAGTATGCACCCGCATGTACATAATGAGATTACTCTTTACTGTAAATGTTATTGCATTTTTGTACATTCATACGGGCGTATGTTATCATATATGCGTCTGTGACCTATTAAATAACCCCTTAGGCCCATTTCGCACCAAGCCAGTCCATTCCAGTCAGGTCCAGTCGCGTCAGACGCTGCTGAATTCAACCGAGTAGTGTATCATTAAAATCAAGCAAATGTAAAAATTTTATTTCACACCGAACGCATCACGTCAAGTCCAGTCGCGTCGCGTCAAGACGTAACTGGTATTGACTCAACCGGTCGGTCAGTCTTGCTACGTCAACTGCAAAGAATACATCACGAATGTGGAATAATTAATACTTTTGGTTCAAGATAAAAATTCTCATCCTGAAATAATTGTAATTTTTTTCGGATCGTTTAATAAATTGGGAAATAAATGACTGAATGAACCAAAAATATATCTCCTAGTGTTTATTGGGTGCACCCATTTTTTTTTCTTGTTCGTCTTCTTTTTTGAATTCAATGTAAAATAATTTCTTGCACAAGCACGACCATTCTCTACCGATTCTTTTCACAGACTGACACAATTTTTAAACAAAAGACGTGTTTAATGCGAAACCTAATAACTAAACATGATTTGATTGGACTAATTTGACTCGACGTGACTGGATTGGACTGGTTCAGCGCGAAATGGGCCTAATGACTAAACATGATTTGATTGGACTAACTTGACTGAATGTGACTGGATTGAACTGGTTCAGTGCGAAATGGGCCTTAGATTAAAATTCTTGTGACAAATATCACATGTGTGAGGACTGTCTCCGATGTGTATGATTTGGTGGTAGTTTAGACTGCCTTGTTGTGTAAATGCCTTCTGACAAGATTCACCTTTAAACGGCATCTCTCCCGTGTGAGTGCGATCGTGTCTTTCTAAATAGCGTCTCTGTATGAAGGTTTTAGGACACTTATCACACTTAAATTTTCGCTCTCTGCATTTAGCTGTCAATTCTTCAATTACACTAAATTTTGACTGGAATTTATATAAACATCTGTAAAAGTAAACATTCATTTAATTTAATACTATTATCACATTACCTATATTTTTTAATTTCGTATTAACAAATTTACTTAATCCCCACGAAATGGAAACATTTAATAGTCGTATATTGACTTTACAATTGGGATGCTAGAGGACTTATTTGACCATTTTTTTATACAAGTGTATAATGCATTACAAAAACGGTAAGAGATACAATGTCGGCTAAATTTGACAAAACTTACCCCATTAGTATTTATTTATTTATTTATTTATTTATTTAGAAATTGGGCTGCACAACAGGATAAATCCCAATTACAATGCAGTACTAGAAAATTTTGTACATAAACTGTTACAAAGTAGTCAAAGACAAAAATAGTAGGTAAATACAATTTGAAATGAAATAATTAATAAAACATTAATAAAGACAGAGCGAAAATTTTAAATACATAGATTTCAAATAAATGATTTAAATATTCTAAGAGAACAAATGAATATGTCGGGGTCGGGAAAGTTTGGAACAACTGACAATTATTATACTGGGTGGCGCAAAAGTTGTCACCCGATGTTCTTTGGCTGCAATTTTTTTTATGAATGAAAAACTTTGGTTCTGCTTTTTGATTATGGTTAGTTGATGTCTTAATTTTTTTCCTATTAAGTCGAGAAAATGATATCGGCCAATTGGCCGCCGCCAGAATGGATGATCATAGGGGCCCGATTTATAGCATTTTCCATTACTCTTGCCAGTACTTCCGGCGATAGGTTCTCGCATTCTTGACGGATATTCTCTTTGAGGGCTTGAAAAGTCTGAGGCTTGTTGACATAGACTCGTGACTTAAAGAAACCCCACAAAAAGAAGTTTGGAACGGTTAAATCGGACGACCTTGCTGGCCAGTACAAATCACCAAAACGAGAGATTAGGCGACCGGGAAATGTAGCCCTCAGAATTTCCGTTGTGGCTCGTGCAGTATGCGCCGTTGCTCCATCCTGTTGGAACCACATGTTCTCCAGTTCAAATTCATGTAATTGAGGAAGAAGAAAGTCGTTGAGCATGGCTCTGTAGCGCTCGCCGTCCACAGTAGTCGTCTTCAGCCACAGCCGCGATATTCTGAGCAGAACGGCTCCTCTGGGGCCGGCCAGACCTGGCAGCATCTCGTGTTGTACCATATTCTTCTAGGCAAGCGGCTGAACGCCGCAGTGTTTGCCCAGTTGGTGTCAAGCGACCGGGAAATCTGAGCGTAAATTCACGCTGCACCAACACCAACGACGAATTATTCCGCGAAAAAATCGAAGTAATTAAACCGCGTTTTTGAAGAATATAGCGATTCATGTCTTATGGACATGTATTTTGCATTTGTTTACTTCACAAATGTCAAAGCAGATTTGACATTTGTCGCTATTTGCAAAAAATATAGCATGTTTCAATAGGGTGATTACTTTTGCGCCACCTTGTACGTGGATATCATTCTGAGAAGTGGGTCATTATAAGCAGAATAGTTCTAAAGCTTGACAATGCAAACAGCATTTGTGATCTGGTAGAATATGAAAGTATTCTAAAAGAAATTTTGTTTAAAAGTACTGGACAATCTAGTTTGTTATTTAAAAGTTTAAATAGAAAAGTTAAATCTGAAATCACCCGGCGTACTCGCAAAGCAACTGGGGAAATGGAACAGTTAGAAAATTTCATGTTTATGATGAAAATAAATCTACATTGAATACCTTCTATACGATTTATATAAGTATAGTAAACTGGGGACTAACATACAGCAGCAAATTCAAGTTGAGAACGAACTAGGGAATAATACAACGAAATAAACGTACTTATATAGGTCCTGGATTGGATCCGTAGGTCAGTCCGACATCTTTCGTTCCCTTTAGATAGCGGAGAACGCGTTTAGCCGCCTTCCAATGATCGAGCCCATGATTGCTGTTGAATTGGCCCAACATACTCACTGCGAAGGCTATGTCCGGTCGCGTGGTAGTGGATAGATAAGTCATTGCTCCGATCAGCTCACGATATGGAAACTTCGACTCCTCCAGATTCGGTTCTTCAGGCCTTGTCAACCTAGTGCTCATGTCAATGGGAGTGCTAACTGGAATACACTCTGACATGCCGAATCGTTCAAGTAGTTCCTGGATGTACCAGCGTTGGTGCATCGTGACCTGACCATTCTTTTGGGAGAACTCGATCTCGAGACAATATTTTGCAGGTCCAAGGTCCTTGACTTCAAATTCTCTGGACAACTTGGAACAAATTTCATCGATTATCAGCTCATGGCGGGATGCGATTAAAATATCGTCAACGTAAATCGCAATTAATGTAGAGTCTTCCCCTGGATCAATCTGAAATAGGCATGGGTCTGCCTTTGTTGGGATGGCACCGAGTTTCCGAAGAGTTTCGTCTAATTTAAAATACCAACTCCTGCCGGCCTGGGGAAGCCCGTATATCGATTTCTGCAGGAGGCAAATCTTGTTACCCTTACGAAACTTACGTAGCATAGATTTAGCTTTAGCCCCGATTGAACTGTTGCCTTCTAATTCTATAACTCCTTCAAGAATCTTCTCGAAGTTCTTCGGGACTTCTATGTGGATTTTCTCCTCTAACTCCCCATTTAAATAGGCGGTTGCCACGTCCAGTCTGATCTTCATTCCACACTGTGCAGATAACGAAGCCATGAGATGAATTGAACTGGCCTTCCGTTTGTGTAGTGTCCCATCGAATTTTAATTTATTTCGCAGAACCATGCGACTCCCTATTACTTTCTCTTGTTCGGGCCGATCGACTAGCTGCAATGTGTTGTTTTTAATTATAGCCTTCATTTCCATCACGATGGCTTGACTCCATTCTCTAGCGTTAGGACTCGACAGTGTTTCACTCATTGGGATTTCGGCAATGAAGGATTCTTCAACATCCGCGAACTCAGCTTGTTCTGGAGCATTCGGATGGTATTGTATTGTATTGTATGTGTACGAGGGTTTAAGCGTTTTATCGCTTTTTGTCAACGCGACCTAGAAGATCTATTGTGACACAGCCCTTACTTAGTTTTCCGGAAGTAGGTCCAGATTTTTGATGAGGCTCCAGGAGTCAAGTTCTTGATCTCATCTGCCGTAAGATACCTCTTACCTAGTTGATTGAGTCTCTGCGCAGTTACGGCTGGGCATTCACACAGTATGTGTTCCGACGATTCTTCGTCCTCTTCACAGAGTCGACAGGTTTCATTTTCAGCTATACCAATTTTGTGCAAATGGTACTTTAAAGGACAGTGGCCAGTGAGAATTCCTGTCATTATGTTAAGATCCTTTTTGCTGAGAGCTAGTAACTCTTTGGCGTTTGTCGAAGCTGGGGAAATGAATTTCCGAGCTTGATTGAGGCCTGGAATATTTTTCCAATATGAAGATATGGCAGATTCCTCCCAGTTTTTGACCACCTTCTTAAAGTGGCTTTGTTGAAGACCACATGAAGGTTCCGGCCCGTGGTATGAAAGTTTAGCCCCTTTTTTTGCAAGTTTATCAGCTTTCTCGTTTTCTAGGATTCCCTCGTGTCCTGATACCCACCTTAGGGTGACGTGGTTTGTTTCGGATGGTAAAGCTTCTTTGGTCTGCCCCGCGATCCTGTCCTCAGGAGCCTCGGACGACCGCGACCTCTGCTCTCGTTATCCGCTTCATCTGGACGTAATGACCGCCGTTCAGCAGGGTCGAAGCCAAGAAATTCCTCTTCATCTGTACTGCTAGTATTTCGTGATCGAGTCTGTTCTCTGTTCGGCTCGAAGCCAAGAAATTTCTCTTCATCTGAGCTGCTAACACTTCGTGCCCGATTTTGTTCTTTGTTCGGCGATGTACATTCGAAGTCTGCGTAGCGCTGACTTTGTTGCTTCTCGCCATTATTTTCAATAGGCTTTTCGGTGACCTCTTCTTGCTTAGGATGAGACTCGTCGTTCTCCATGAACGTTACGTCACGACTGATGATCACCTTCTTTTCGAAAGACCATATTCGAAAACCTTTGGACTCGTCGGCGTAATCGAGAAAAATTCCATCCTTGCCACGGTTCTCCAACTTCCCTTTACTTGGATCGCTGTTGAGGTAGAAAACCTTGCTGCCAAATTTCTTTAGATGCGAGATGTTCGGTGGTTCTCCTAACCATGCCTCATGTGGTGTTTTACCGTTCAGGCTCTTCGTCGGCAAGCGATTGCGGAGATAATTGGCAGTATTAATTGCCTCAGCCCAAAAATGATTAGGCAGTTTGGACTCAATCATCATGCATCTGGCGGTATCGAGAAGGGTGCGATTTTTTCGCTCAGCTATCCTGTTTTGCTGGGGGCTGTAAGGCACAGTCAGTCTCCGAGAGATTCCTCGTTCCTGTAAGTACTGGTTAAACTCTCGACTCGTGTATTCACGGCCATTATCGGATTGTAAAATCTTGACATGCTTACCCTTCTGGTTTTCGACACTAGCGATATATTCTTTAGTTGCCTTTAAAGCCTCAGATTTGGATTTTAGAAATTTGACTACGCATTATCTTGTTGCATCATCGATAAACTCTATGTAGTACTTCACCCCTCCCAAAGATTCCGTCCGCATTGGCCCACCTATATCTGTGTGGATCAGGTCCAGCATCTCAGATCTTCGGGTTGATTTTTGAGAAAATGGAGTTCTAGACATCTTCCCCTGCGGGCAGACGTCGCAACTTAGGTCAGTTGTTGGATCTTCGAGTTGCACACCTGTAACAATGTTATTTTGAACCGCACTCACAATGTCTTTGACGTTCGCGTGACCAAGACGTTTATGAAGCGTGTCTAGCGAAACCTTGGCCTTCGAATTGGACGATGCGATACAAGCACTTTCTCCGAACTCGTGTATGTAATATAAATCACCGATACGATCTGCGTATAGTTCGATTTGTCCTTTGGCATTAATGATTTCGGCACTTTCTTTCTCGAAAACGACGTCGAATCCTCGGTCGGTAATCTTACAGACGGATAAAAGGTTAGTGCGTAGATCCGGTACGTGTGACGCGCCCGTGAGAGAGACGTTTTTCTTATTTCCCGACACGTTCGCGATAAATTGCACTGTACCCTTACCCGTGATTTCGGTCGTCGAATCGTTCGCTAAGTTCAACGTACCGCACTTAGAGACCCTGATTTCCCGAAAGTTATTTAGATCATTGCACAAATGCGTAGACGCACCACTGTCTAGGCACCACTTCCGAGAATGTTTGGTTTCGACGCAATTAAAACACACGTCATTGGTTTCCGTAATATTTGCGTCTGATTTCTTATTTTTCTTGTTGAACCAACACTGAGGAGACTTGTGTCCCGGTGTCTTGCAAATGAAGCATTTTTTTTTGTTTGGTTGACCTCCAATTTGTTTGTCATTGCTGTTTCCGCTCACTTCCGGTTTATTCTGCGGTTTCTTTTGGTTATGTTTCTTGTACACGAGCATGGCGTCAGACGTGTCAATGTTCATAGTGTTCTTCCGTGCGTCGCATTCTTCAATTACTTTGGCGCGAAGAGCGTCTGGCGTCGGTAGGTTGTCTCGCGACTCAATAGCGCATCGAAAGTTTTCGAAAGAAGAGGGCAAACTGTAGAGCAACATGATTGCCAGTTGATCTGTGTGTATGTTTATTTCCATGTCGCCGAGCTTGTCGACTGTGTCAAAAAACATTTAGGTGTTTACGAATATCCCCGTTGTCTGCCATCTTGTGTAGCGTCAGACGTTTTAAGAGCGTAGCTTTTCGCGCTGGTCCTTGAGTCTGATAAATATCTCGTAGTTTGGTCCATACTTCATTCGACGTTGTACAATTTTTAATTTGTTTTAATTCACTTGGAGAAATCGAGAGAATGATATCTGCTTTAGCTTTTCGGTCGTTCTTGTCCCACTGTGCTATGGCGTTCACATTGACGCCGTTATATATATATATATATATATATATATATATATATATATATATATATATATATATATATATATGACAAACGCGTTGGGTACATATTTTCGAACAGGAACGCGTGAACAAGTTATAACCTTAGAAAATGAGTATTTTGTAGATAAATCTGTAGCTTTACTTTTTATGTTATTTTTAAATTATATGTAATTTCGTGTCGTTTTGTAAAACTACATTTTGATGATAATTCTAAACTTAGCTATAAAATATTTTCGATATTATATTTTGTTCTTTTACCTACAATAAACTCATGTTGCAAAGACGATCGTAATAAATTATATTTGATGTTTTATTTAGGACAAAAAATTAACAATAATGAAAAGATTACATAATACGATTAGTATACACAATATATATGTTTACTTGGCATCATTAATTTTTTTGGGGGATATTGTAATTTTCCAAAATGTCCTTTCCATCAACTGCTAACCAACTTCTTTGTCGAATTCAACTTCAACAATGTTTACTTTCCTGTCTTCTTCAAAATTTGGAGATGCAATACATAAAAGCCAATGTACACTGAGAAAAAGATTTATTTACCATAATGCAGGCTCATTGAATGTAAATAAATAATTTATTGAAATATGGCGAAACAAACCTTTATTTCACAGTAATAAATAATTTATTTAAAAATTTTAAATAAGTTTTATTTCATATAAATAAATATATATTCATAATTAATATATGTTATTTTAACTGTTATATAAGAATTTTTATACTAAATTAAGATTTATTAATTATAAATAAAAAGTATTTTATCTCTAATACGAAGCATTACTGGAGTAAATAAATTAGTTTTAATATAAAATTACATATTTTGAGTATTAAATATAAAATTTGTTGGGATTAATAGTATATTGTGTTATTAAGAGTAAAAGTGATACTTTGTGTGGCGAGCATGGAAGTTTGCACGACGAGCGAAGCGAGTCGGACAATTGCATGCGAGGCACACAAAGACACTTTTACTCTGAATAACACATGCTATTTTTTCTTCAAACTTAGAAATTTTAAAAAATAAATTACTATTTGACGTTTAATATGTAGGTTACCTGTCAGTTATTCATAATTTTTAGTAACTTTATTCTTAGGTTTTCTAGTTTTTATAGTGACATTTAGGGCGTTATTACAGATTTCTATTGTACAAGTTACTTCTTATTGGCTATACGGCGGCAACAATATTATACGGCGGCGACAATATTATACGGCGGCTAGAATAAAAAATTATATTACGTTGGCATAGAAATTAAACTTCAACCTTGTCAATCACATCACAGAAGATGTCACTTTTATGACGTTTGAAGAAAATAAATATTTATTTAATGTTAATATTTGGTATAAATAAAAAACAGTAAAATATATTTAATAATAACTATTTTATTATAAAAAAATATTTATAAATAAATTATAAATGAAATGTTAGTTGAAAAGCACGCCAAATTTCAAAATTGAAAAATGAATTATTATATTCATTGTTCCTCAATGTTTTCAGAATATATAAGCTTCTAAAATTTTTTTTTGTACGAAAATTTAATACATATTTCTTTACAGATTAAAATAGATGATGGAATATTTTATTCTTTGTAAATTTAATATTAGAAGCAATTTTCTCTTAATTAATTTAGAAAACAGTTTGCCCTAAATATTTATTTTTCATATTTTGTCAATTTTGGCGCATTTTTCTAAAGTAAATAGGATTTTCTACAGACATTTAAAAATTATAAATATAAATTTTATCGAATGTTTAAACGTAAATGCCTTTAGAAACACCTACTTTTTAAAAATCTTGTTTAATGATACTGTAACGTTTTATTTATTTAGGTGAAGTGTAAATTGATTAAAACACTAATATTTATATAACTAAGTTTAATTAAAGGAATATGAATTATAAAGAATAAATAAAAATAACTAACACTAAGAATTAACAAATATAAACACTAATTTAAGAACTAATTATTATTACTAAAGACTTAAACACTAAGATAATTTATTTAAACAATTAAAACTACGCAATATTTATTTCAACACTATTTATATCACTGTCTATTTATTTATATCACCATCTGTACACTACGCGTATTAACACAAGACTGTTTTCGCGATCTTTTGGTTGGGGTATTTATATAAAACGCTTCATTCTCGAATATTCGGCGACCCTTCTCGAACATTCGCCGGTTCTTTGAAAATCAGAACAATGGGGATCGGACGAACTTGTTGTAACCTGCTCGCTAGCGGTCGCCGCCCGCGCCGCCGCCCGCGCCGCGACCCTGGGTTCGCTACATTGCCCCCTCCTTAAGACTGTTTCGTCCCGGAACAGTTCGTTATGACGAAATCTGCATGCATCACCCTTGGTGCATCTGGAAGTCTTGAAGAAGTAACAGTCGACGGTCCGTTTGAGCTCTTCTTGGCCGGTAGAGTTGAAGCTGCAGACTAGAATTTCCACTCCGGTAAAGCGGAAGATTGTTTCTAACATGCTTCTAACAATCCTCCAATCCAAACCATCTAGTCCACAGCCTATTTTCGGTACTGCCAGTTTCATAATGTCGTTCTGCAACAGATGGTCCTTCACATCGCACAGCGAGTCCCATAAACTGCGGTATGATGGCTTCTGATATGAATATTGTTTCGTGACCAGATAGTAAATGTACCGCTTGTTTCCTACGTTATCATCCTTCAGTTGTAGCGTTTTCCCGATAGTTGGACGTTGGTTGGCCAGTTCTTGTACTCGTCCAAATTTCCTTTTAAAAACTGAAGCGATGCCGCGGGACATTTTAATGTCTTTCGCTACACAGTGAGCGAGGGAATATTCTGGGGACACGGTGAACAGATCTCGTTGTTCTTCTCGTGTCACACCATACCGTGCTTTGTGACCAGTAGAATGGCTTTCCATAAAGTCTTCAAATGTAGGTTCCTCAGGTACAACCCGGCGAACCGTCGCTTCACGATGATCGTCAAAGTTATCTCCAGCGAAAGGGGCTAACCGATTGAAGTGGACTACTCTCGGCTTTCCATTAGGTGTTTTCCTAATTCTGTAGACCACATCATTTATTCTTTTTACGATCTCGTAGGGACCTTTCCAATTCTTTTGTAGCTTCGGTGATAAGCCACGACGTCTTTGTGGATTGTAAAGCCACACCAAATTCCCAGGTTGAAAACCACCTTTTTCAGCCTTGACGTCATACTGGTCCTTCATCCGATCGCTGGCACCTTGAATGTTTGTGCGGACTTGTTCATGGATGTCATTCATTCTTCTCCGTAAGTCCGTTACATAGTCCTCCCCGGCTAGATCTTCACCGGGTTTACTGCCAAATACCAGGTCGCATGGTAAGCGCAACTCCCGCCCGAATAAGATGTTAGCTGGTGTCTGCCCTGTTGTCTCATGCACGGATGAACGGTAAGCCAACAAGAACAGATGAAGATGTCGGTCCCAGTCTCGTTGATGGTTACAGACTACCTTTGACAAATACCGATTTATTGTTCTATTCATCCGTTCAACCATGCCATCGGACTGCGGGTGTAATGCAGTAGTTCTGGTTTTCTTTATTCCTAATATCTTACAGATATTTTGGAACAGAGCAGACTCGAAATTCCTTCCTTGGTCGGAATGTATCTCTCGCGGTACTCCAAATCGGCAGATGCATTCTTTTACCAAGACTTCAGCAACCGTTACGGCTTCCTGGTTGGGTAATGGATAGGCTTCGACCCACTTAGTAAAGTAGTCCATTACTACTACTATGTATTTATTTCCTTCATCAGTTTCGGGGAATGGTCCGGCCACGTCAATCGCAATGCGTTCAAAGGGACTTCCAACGTTATATTGGCGCATAGGAGCTCTTCTTTTCTTATGAGGCCCGTTACTTCCCGCGCAGACCACACATTTCTTGCACCACTCTTTAACATCTTCTTTGCAATTTACCCAGTAAAATCGTTGGCGCAATCTCTCGAGGGTTTTATTTACTCCAAAATGTCCAGATCCGTCGTGGATCTCTTGCAATACTTCCGGTACTCTATTTCTAGGGATTATCAGCTGATTCCTACTCTCAGTACCTTCAGTATTTTCTATGACACGTTTCAGAAGGCCCTCTTCAACCACAATAGAGTCCCACTGCGCCCAGTACGATTTTACACTTTGTGAGTGTCGTGCAACATCTTCCCAAACTGGTCTGCTATTTCCACGTTTCCAATCCAGTATGATTTTTAAGTCCGAGTCATTCTCTTGGTCCTTGCGAAGGTCTTCCGTTTGCCAACTATCATTTACTACTGTTGTTCTGGCGATGGTAGAGAGTTTTTCCTCTAGACGACTGCAATGCTTGCATTCGTCCTGGCAAGGTCTTCTTGATAATGCGTCAGCATTACGATGGCTTGTACCTGCTCGATGCTCAATAACAAAGTTATATTCTTGCAATCTTTCAATCCATCTAGCTGCCTGACCTTCAGGATTCTTAAATTGTAGCAGCCATTTGAGAGCAGCGTGGTCAGTTCTTATAAGAAATCTTCTACCGTACAAATATTTGTAGAAGTACTCCACGGATTTCACGACTGCCAAAAGTTCTTTTCTGGTGACGCAATAATTCCTCTCTGGTTTTGACAAGGTCTTACTAAAATAGGCAATAACCTTCTCTTGTCCGTCTTGTATCTGGGAAAGAACGCCACCAATTCCAACGTTGCTGGCATCTGTATCTAGAACGAATTCTCCTTCTGGTAAAGGATAACTTAGGACAGGTGCGCTTGTCAAGGAATATTTAAGTTGTTTGAACGCGGCTTGACAGTCCATCTCCCAGATAAATTTTCTGCCTTCTTCAGTAAGCCTTGTCAATGGCTTCGCTATGTTGGCAAATCCAGGTACATAACGTCGGTAGTATGTACAGAGACCAAGAAAACTTCTCAATTCATGTTTATCTCTCGGTACTGGCCAGTCACTCACAGCCCTTATTTTCTCCGGGTCAACTGCAATACCCTTACCAGAAACTACGTGTCCAAGATAATGAACTTCTTTTTGAAATAAGTGACACTTCTTTGGACTGAGTTTCAGGTTAGCCTTTCTCAACCTTTGGAAAACCTCTTCCAAGTTCTTCATGTGGTCCTCGAACGTTTTTCCTACCACAATAATATCGTCGAGGTAAACCAAACAAGTTTTCCATGACAGTCCAGCCAACACGGTTTCCATAAGTCGTTCAAATGTTGCAGGGGCATTGCAGAGCCCAAATGGCATAACAGTAAATTGCCAAAGACCGGTACCGATGGTAAATGCCGTCTTTTCTTTGTCTCTTGGATCTAAATCCACTGCCAGTATCCGCTCTTTAGATCAAGAGTAGAGAAGATCTTTGATCCTGCCAATGTGTCCAGTGTATCGTCTATTCGGGGTAGCGGGTAGCTATCCTTCTTCGTCACGTTGTTAAGTTGACGATAATCGACGCAAAATCTTGTAGAGCCATCCTTCTTCTTCACTAGCACCACTGGTGAAGCCCATGGACTGCTTGAAGGTTCAATTACACCTTCCATTCTCATGTCCTCTATAATTTCTTCCGCTACTTCCCGCTTAGCCAGTGGAAGTCTTCTTGCTGTTTGGCGGATGGGTCTTGCGTCTCCGGTGTCTATTTTATGATGGACAACATTGGTTCGTCCTTTGTCCTTCTTGTCAAATTGGAACACATCTTGAAAGGTCCCAATTAAGTTCTTAGCCTTGGTTTTCTGGTCGGCAGTCAAGTCCTGGAACGATGATGACAGCTCTTTGATTAGACTGTCTGGAACTTCGCAGGATGTGTTGTCTTTGGCCTTTACAGTTCGAATAATCGATGATACCGTTGAGCATTCTCCTACTATGGTCCCTTTCTTCAGTATAACGGGATAAAAATTTATGTTCATTACTCGAACTGGGATAACCTTGTCGGTTTTGAGCAAGGCTTTTCCAATTACAACTCCAGTCCCAGTTTTGGCATCATCATTTTTCGGCTGGAGCATGACAATGTTTCCCTCACAGAAGCTACCCTCTAGCTGTGCTTCCACGATTGATTCACTTCGTTCTGGGAGGGTTACATCTTCCGTTATTAGTACTCGCATAGCATTGTCGTCTCGTGGATTTAATACCAATTCTTCATCATTGACCATCATCACTCCATTCTTCAGGTCAAGTTTAAATCCATGCTTTTTCAATAATGTCCATGCCGAGAATGAATTCATCTTCTACATCAGCTACCAGCACACGATGTTTAATGCACGTTTTTCTAACAGTGATGCTCAGATCTATTTCTCCAGATGCGGTAGCTTGTTCTCCGGTGGCTGTGCGTATCTGCCACTTTGTTGGAAGTAGGTGTTTTCTGCATATTTCTCTTGCTACGTCGGGTCTGATTATTGTTTTTGTCGCACCCGTATCCAACAACATTTTAAGCGGCCTTCTGTCGATAGAGCCGTCTACATAGATGCTGTTAGCTTGATGATGAATGGATGCAACATAACTAATAGATTTTGGGGCTACTGGTTTACGGGTCGACGATTGCCCCTTCGCATCAACCCGGCTTAGTTTCCCGACTCCTTTTCATCTTTTCTTGCCTCTGCTTTCCTCTGTTGTTTTCTGCAGAGCCTTTGCGGGTGACCTAATTCACCGCAATTCCAACAGCGGAGTTTCTTTCTTCCAGTAGCATTAATTTCAGACGTAATACGTCTTATCCTATCATCTAGGTCCTCGATACTCTCAGCATCGATATTTCGCACTCGCGACTGGTTACGTGAAGCTTGTTTGGCTGCTTCATGATCTAAGGCATATGAAAGTGCGTCAACCAGAGTTTTTGGTCGAGCCAATCGTAGTGCCTACTGAGTTTCATTGTCTCGGACCCCATATATAAATGCTTGTGTGGCTAGACATTCCAAAACACTGTCAGGAGCTGTGGGATGTGCGAGACGAACTAAACGAGCTATATCAGCTTCGAATTCTTGAAGGTTTTCTTTAGAACTCTGATATCGGTTCCTCAGTTGCGTCTGGTACACTTGCTCCAGATGCGCATTGCCATATCGCATATCCAATCTCTTAACAAGTTGTTCGTAATCTTCTTGTTCATCTTCTTTTAGCGTTTGTAAGATATCTATGGCTTCTCCACGTAGCGAAACTGTCAGCGCAGTAGCTTTTTCTTTGGAAGTCCAGCCATTTGCTTTGGCAGCAGCTTCAAACTGTTTTAAATAATTCGGCCACGATGTCTTGCCGTCAAATTCTGGTGTTTTTATATGAATTCTGGAACTATTTTCTGTTTTCTTTTCCTGAATTTCATCAGTCTTAGCTGTATTTGAATTTAAAACCGCTGGTGACGTAATTTTGGAGACATTTTTCTATAATTCTGCAATCCTCATATCGTATTCATCTTTCAAATTTTCCAATTTATCTTCTAAATTTCTAGAACTTTCTTTCAGTTGTTCGTTTAGTTTTTCTTCCAAACCTCTAGAATTTTCTATTAGTTTCTCTTCCCATATTCTAGAATTTTCTGTTAATTTCGCTTCTAAAATTCTAGAATTTTCTATTAATTCTTCTTTTAAAGTTCTAGAATTTTCTGTCAATTCGTCTTTCAATATTCTAGAATTTTCCATCATTTTTTCTTCTAAAGTTCGAGAGTTTTCTTCAGATTTTCTAGAACTTTCCTCTAATTTTTGTTCTAAAGTTCTAGTATTTTCTATAAGTTTATGTAAGTTTTAATCAGATTTTTTAGAACTTTCCGCTAACTTTTCCTCCATAATTTTACCAAAATCGGGCAAGCTACCCGTAATTTCGAATGAAAAGTCATCAGGATTTTCACTAGCTTCTACCAAAGCTTGCCGTAAACGAAGTTGTAGAACAGACTTGGTTCCCGATGTCTCCAACTCTTGTTCTTCTAGCTCCCTCTTGAGATCGGCCACTTTTAATTCACTTAATTTGACTTGTTTAGTAGCCATTTTATTTATTTTTATTTACACTTCACAGTTTATTAACCCTCGCACCTGACACCAATTGTAACGTTTTATTTATTTAGGTGAAGTGTAAATTGATTAAAACACTAATATTTATATAACTAAGTTTAATTAAAGGAATATGAATTATAAAGAATAAATAAAAATAACTAACACTAAGAATTAACAAATATAAACACTAATTTAAGAACTAATTATTATTACTAAAGACTTAAACACTAAGATAATTTATTTAAACAATTAAAACTACGCAATATTTATTTCAACACTATTTATATCACTGTCTATTTATTTATATCACCATCTGTACACTACGCGTATTAACACAAGACTGTTTTCGCGATCTTTTGGTTGGGGTATTTATATAAAACGCTTCATTCTCGAATATTCGGCGACCCTTCTCGAACATTCGCCGGTTCTTTGAAAATCAGAACAATGGGGATCGGACGAACTTGTTGTAACCTGCTCGCTAGCGGTCGCCGCCCGCGCCGCCGCCCGCGCCGCGACCCTGGGTTCGCTACAATACTAATGACTCTTTGTCCATTAGCTATTTTATGAGCAATAACTGGGAAAATATTATATAAATTCTTATAATTTACTATTTTTTATTTTTTTTTCTGTTTGTTTTACATTTATTAAATAGCCACCAATATGTTTATCTAAGCCATAAATCTCTTGCATGTAAATAATGAAATATATATCTGTATTTGACATGCTTAAAATATGTTTAACGCATCCAAATTTAGGATCACCATATGAATCTCGTCCAATTTGTATAAAAATATTTGGTTGGAATTTTATACCGTTAATTTTAATCCAAGAAAGACAAGTACATGTATCATATAGAGCTAATATTTTATTAAGCTTAATTTTAAATTGTAATTCTGTCGTAATTTCCAATAATATATTTGGTAATGATTCGGATTCCGGTCCAAATTCAATTGAATCATCTAAACCTTTTTTTGACATTAATCGATATGATAATTTTAGTTGATGTTTGACGGCTAAAGTATAGATTATATTTCGTCTTGAGGTAACAATATGAGCATTTGTTTTTGCTATTTTATGAAATGCTTCAAATCTAATAGAAGAAAGGAAGCATAATGGGCCAACTTTACGTATACATCGAGAATAATGGACTAAAAAATGATGTTTTGGTTTTAATGATTTCTGAAAAAAATCTATATACATTCTGTGATGTTGGAAAACTAAATTTTGTAAGTATTGTAGTTCATTATTATTAGTTTTTGGTTTTGAAACAATATGGATAATATCTAATAATATTATATAAATAATCCAGCATTCATCTTCTTCGTCAACTAAATCTCCTATTAAACAACCCAAATATGTTACAAGAGCAGACATCTCAGAACACGACATAATTATATTTTCGTTTTCAATATGGTTTTTATTAATTAAAGGAATACGATTACCAACATCGTACTTATCATTGTACTCAAAATATTTTATGCGATGGTTTAAAAGATTCAATGTGAAATATTTTTTATATTAATGAAAAAATTTAAAATAGCACCTATTTCATACCTGCATATTCCTTCATATAAATCATGCATCAAATCAAAAGATAAATTTGTGACATTATGATAGCTACTTAGTTCGTTCCATATACAATGTTCTTTGATACCGAATGAAAATACATCATTTTTATAATTGAATGCAGTTCTCAGTGACGAAAAGTCTTCAACACATTGTTCCCGAGTTGTTTCTTTTGAACATTTACATGCACGACAAAAATAATTTGACGAAAAACTTTCACTCATTCCAGTAATAGAATTGATTCCCAAATTATCACCAAGAACAAACGCTAAAATAAAATATATTTTCTGTTCACCTTCATTTGTTGTTACTGATATACCATATTGCTCCAAGTATTTGAGTTCCTGGATGAATTTATGAAGAACTGCTTTATTACCATGAACGTATCTATCGGACGAATAAAATAAACCCCACAGAAAAATATTTTCTAGTAAGCTAGAGAATTTTGGTGGAATTCCACCAATCGAAAAATACAGAGCACCAATTTTATGTACACCTGCTTGAGTTCCTAATGGATTACCAGGTTCATATTCATCAAAATAAATAAGCAAGGGCAAAATTATTTTAGAAGGAAATTTTTTCTTTATTGTTTTCCACAGGTTAGCATTAAACATTGATGATATGCAATCTGAATTTGTTTCCTGATTTGCAATATAATTTAGAATTGTATTTAGCACATTTGGAAGCTCTAAAAACTGTTTTAAAACTAGTCTCATACTAATTATTTGACCTTCACATTTTTTTGTATCCAAAATAGTATTAAATTGTTTTTTTTTTATCATCTAATATTTCTCCAATAACAAAAGATTTTGGTTTTATAAAACATTGAGTTTTTTCAAAGTATTGCAGCCTTTTGTATTCTGAATTAAATTTAGTAAAAGGATTATCTGGTATAGCAGCAACATCTTTAGTAATATGTTCTGTATAATTTTGAGAATTTTGTGATATGTTTAGCTTAATTTGAGTTCCGAAATCATTAATTAGTTCGCTTGTGTATTCAATTACTTCTTGTACTGTCTTTCTTGTTATCGAAGAATTATTATATAATTTAGATATAAATCTAGCAGCACTGTCTTCTATGTGACTTATTTCTAATAAATTACATTCGTCAGTCTCATTTATATTGTTTGAACCTCGGTTTGAAATATCAGTATCATTTTTGCTTTGATTAGTTTGCGGTACATACATATTTGAATTGTCATTAATAGCCGATGAACTATTGTTGTGAAATGAAATTAAGTGTTTTCTTAAAGCATATACGTTAGAATATTTTCGATAACATTTGGTAAAACAACATATGAAATTTTGATCATATTTATGAAAAATTTTAATATGAACAATATAATTATTAATATCAGTTTTTTTATTACAAAGTTTACAAAACATTTTAAATAATTATTTTTGACTTAAATGAAAAAAAAAACAAACATTGTCTTAAGATAAAAAAAAAATATAAAATTAAAAAATAAATATCTTTTCCTTAAATAAATATTTTTTCTATAAACTATATATATTTACACTGAGATCACATGTGAGAACATGTATAAAGATATTAAATATTCTCCTTAAGTATCAAAATTAGATACTTATTTTTATTTTATTGACAATATCAATAATATTTGGAATATTATTATCAAATTTAGTTGAAAATTCATACATTGCCATCTGAATAAATAACCAAATATGTTCTGATTCCAAAGGATACTTTAAGTTAAAAACATGAAATAATTTGAAACAAATGTCAACGGCTTTTAATATGGTAGGAACTTTGTACAACGTATCGTTAACACTTACGTTAACTGATGTGACTAACGAATTTTCTCCTAATTCAACTACTATAAATGGTTGGACGGGTAATCCTAATTTTTTTAGTTCGTTTTTCTTTTCATCGATTTTAATTTCTATGTCTCCAGGTAACTATAACAAATAGAAATAATCAATAAAAGTTTTTATAGCGGTCCTTTATTTGCTTACATCTGCTTGAATGATTAGCCCTTCCCGGACATCTTGTAATGTCGGTTTCCACTTTCCTTTACCTAAATTGTTTTTTGCTTTATACGGCAGTAAAGAAGATAATAAACAAAGCATTAAGTAATGTTTGTATTCTAAAACAAAAAAAATAAAAAAATAAAAAAATTTGTACCTATAACTATACAAAAAATATAATATTGTTCGTACCTATATTAATGGATCCTGAATTTATCACATTTGCTAGCAATGAATCAGTTTGATTCAGAAACTTTTTTCTTAAATTAAATAGTTTGTTAAATTTAATTTCCCATGCTTGAAAAAGCGCATTAGACAAATTGGGGAATAATTTGTCAAAATCTCGATCAATCTATAAATACATACAATTTTGTTAGGGATTTCGTCGAAACTTCATAAATTATTTCTATTTTACCAGAGTATATCCTTTAGTATTAGCTAATATTGGCCAATCAACATAAATGTCTTGCAGTGTTATATTATTTTTTAATTTTTTGAATCTGTAGTTGTAACTTGCATCCCAATGCGTAATGACTTCGGGCCAGGTCTCTACATTGTTGAGTAACCATGTATAATGCTCATTATCCGCATCTGAAATAAAATATTTTTATTTCGTCAGAATAAAAATTGAAGTACACATTTAAAATGAAGGAGCAGTAATGGAATAGGTAACTGAGGAGGTGATCTTGGAAGAGGCTCTATAGGAGAGCAAGGTATAAATTATCGGGCAAGATATGAAATGAAATATATCATTATATAATATTGTGGCTATGACATATATTTTTTCTACAACCACCATTGAAAGTAGGCTTTTCAGATTTCGTCTCCATTTGCAAAATTTGCGTGTTAAAAGTTCTTTCTACACGTAAATTTTATTTGTTCGGCAAATGTCCATTTTCAATATAGTAGACTGTGATTTCAGTTCTAAATTTTTCAGAAATATCATAATGACAATGTTTAATATCAGATTTTGCAGAAATATTTTGATGTCTTATGAAAATATAGTGGTTGTAGAAAAAATAGCATGTAATGCATGTGCTGAAAGCTCATTGCCACACGCATGTGATTGCAGCACTCGTGTGGCAAACCTAAACTTTCAGCACTTGTATTACAATACACTATTATATCCACAGTAACAGCATAATAATTTATTACTTACTGTCATCATTAACAGATTCGTCAAAACTCTCGTTTTCTGATTCAGATACTTTTGATTTTATTATTCCAGCTTTTCTTAGAAATGTCAATTTGTTCCTGTATTTGTCTACGAGTTTTCCCCGAGCAATACCCGATTTATTATCCCTCGCTTGTCGTTTTTTTACTGGCGGACAAAAATAAACTTCTTGTTTCTCATTCGGAAATAATTCTACTATACATTCAGCAAGGTAATTGAAATCACCATTAGATAGTCGCCTGAAATATATTAAAATTATATATATATATATATATATATATATATATATATATATATATATATATATATATATATATTTATATTGCACAAACAAATAACTTGAAAGCAAACCTGTATTCATTATTTAAAAAATGTAGGCAAATGATGTCAACCAAATAACTCTGGCATCTACTATCCAATGTGTGAAGATTATTATAAACATTTAAAATTGCTCGGCCCATGCAACTTGAATTTAAAATTTCTCTTAGGTTAAAATTATCTAGTTTCCTTTTGGTAGGTGGTTCTGAGTCTAAATCTCTTTCTCCTAGTCTTTTTTTGGGGGTTTGAAAAATATTTGATTCACTATCTAAGCTTATGGTATATACTTCGGTGGATGTAGAGGTTGAAGTACCCGGTGATGTTGGGAGTGGAGTCGAAAAAATAATTTCGTCACTTATAGATTGTTGTCTAAAAACAAATATATATTTATATATATATGTATATAATAAATTATTAAATGTTATTCTTACAACGTGTTTATTTTTGGAGAATTGTCCTCATTATTTAACAAAATAAAGTTTTCGGTTGATACGTTACTCTGTTAAAATATAAAAAAGTAAACTATTTATATTTCAAGTAAATTTAAGAAGTAAAAATAGAAAAACAAGAAAAATATATACCTCTGTTTTTAAGTTCGTTTCGATATATTTTTTTAATAATAATCTTTGACCAATTTTTGGCACCAATAATTTCAAATCATCATCTTTGATAAATTTTAAAACTTCTATATTTATACAATTTTCTGTAACAAATATTTAAAACTTTGAAACTGATAATTATATAATGGCGTCATTTAATTTTAAACTGCACGAACTAATTGAAATTAAGTAGGTTTACAAGTAATTATATTTTAATACAAATATTTATGAAAAGACATCTCATATTAATATTTTTTATCAAATACAATATAGAATATTTCACAAAGATGCATTGTTTTGTTTCAAAACAACAATTTGATGTTGGTATTAGTGTATAAAGTTTACTTACCTTCGAATATTGGAATTAAAAAGTCAAATCCCTATTCGTTTAAGTACATTCTCGTTTCTACGTCACTCATTTTCACTATGCACAGTTTAAACTTCGCATCTAATCTAATGTAACCCGTGGCTTCGAAACAACGAACTAGAATGAACAGGCCGAACTACCGAACAAGCAGATTTGATGCGTAATAAAATATTTTTTAATATTAAATAAACTAAATTAACTGTTAATACACTGCATTAACTATTTCTAAAATATATTTAATAGTAATGCTTATAATGTACTCAGGAATAAATATTTGTTTAGTAGTTATTTGATATAATCTTACTTTGAATCAATTGTTTATTTACTATAAATATGTGCTAGTAATATATAAGAAATGGAAATTAAATGTGAATCATACATTTCTTTATAATAATGCTAATGTTTGTGAATTTTTTAGTAAATATAAATTATTTTATATTAAATAAATTATATTTAGGGTCAATAAATGTGCCGTAAATAAATTATTTATTTCACTGAAATAAATTCAAATAGTTAATATAGTATTTAAAAATAATTCATTATTAAATTGAAATATTCTTGATTTCATGTAAATAAATCACACGTTAATAAAGGATTTATTTACTGTTACTGAGTTTTTTTTCTCAGTGATACTCTTCGCAGAATAAGACGAAATCATCTGCAGTAGCGACCTCACGTACTATTCCAGAATCAAAATCAGATTGAGGATCGAAGTTTTCTCCACTGCAACTTATATAAATTGTCTTATAAGAATACTTTAACTACATGTTTCCTTTCTGTAATTCACAATTTTACTTAAAAATGTGCCACTTTTGAAGGACGACGAATCTCTTTTGAACATTTCTTTTAAAGAAATTGATTCTATAGCTACAATTTATCGTAAACACGATGCTGTGGTGTTACTTTTGCTTTGATAGTACAAATTTTATTTTTCGCTGAACTTGTACGTAACCAATAGACCACGTTAGTGAGGTTAAGATTTACATTTGGCGCGAAACCCTAATTCAAATCTGAGTGTATGCATTTCTTATGGGAGTACATTTTCAATTCACGATATTAAAGCATTTTGGTGATTCTTAATTATAACATAGGGTTTTTCTATATTCCAAAACATTACTCTTTGCTTTCCGTACAGAAAAAGTACAAATGAAAGAATAAATTAAGAAAAACTTGATTTTAAAGAAAGTAGTATCGCAAATAGTAACATATGTCGTTACTTGGTGCAGCAGGTTAAAAACGCCGCGTTAAAGTGACAGGTTCAACTGAATACTAAGACAGCTACGACACACGTTTTCAGAAATTTGCACCTACTGTTTAAATTGATGTTTATTAAATAATATTATGTTTTTCGGGTGTGTATATTATATAAGAAGATAGATAAAACATTAGAGATTAGTATTTACAAGGTTTAATAGTTAAGATTTGCATTTTATAATATTTTCTAGCAGTTTAAAGATAGCATATTTTTATTCTCATAAGAATAACATGGGCGTATAAATCGGCAGAGGCGAGTTAGGGTTTCAGTTTGAATTTGGCGCCACAAAATGACCGTTACACTAATGCAGTCTATAGCTTCATCGCTATACTCTTCTCTAGTTGCTCTGTAAATTTTATTCCTGGATTTACTTTGCAAAACAAATGCAACCAAATACAACGTAACTGTACTTAAACATGATAAATTTCGGCTGTCTGCTATCACAAATTCAGGATCCTAGTTATCGCAACAATTTTTATATAAATAGTATTATTAATTTCTTATATCCTCGCCGTACAAACCCTCGTACGGTCCGAACCGAACCCCTTTATTGATGTTCTTCAGGACCCAGATGCCTTCACCACCGTTCTTAATTTTAGACCTAGAAATAATGAGCCAACCTTCAGGGACGGTCTGCCGGGCTCGGTCTGGATTCTCAGGAGACAAGGGGATGGGAGTATCGGGAAGATATAGAAGAGAGTGCAAATCACACTCACCCACCAATTCATTCAAACAAATCTCGCAGTCTGCACGAACAGGAATGAGAAAAGGTTGCAAACAAATAAAGTTACTTACAGTAGTAATGATCATCGGGGATTATGTAGTCTTCGATATAATTTTTTGGCGGCTGATTTCTCTTTGGATCCCGGACACTTGTCGAGGTAATTTTTTGTTAGACTTTCTTGTCATAAATTCTGGTTTATTCATATGAAAACCTGTGATAAAATATAAACACTCCTACATATCCTTTCTATATTAAGTAAAAATTTAGCTTACCAGATTTACCTATTTAAATATAAAATCGTACGTATTCTGAATTCTAACTTTTTCATAATAACTTATATTCTGCTACCCTTTTTCACTGAAATATTTACTTGGATCGTCTAGAACTTCCAGCTCCATACAGTTTGAATTAGAATTATTCATGATGTACCTGTAAATGAAAACACCTGTTGTAGTAATATAATATTTTTTAACAAAATGTATTTTTATTACAAATAATATAATATTTAATTTATATTTCAGTACTCATTAATAACGCTGTTTTTCTGCTACGAGAAGCAAAATTTGGGCAAACTCAAAGTAAACAGTAAACAAATTCAATTGTTCTTTGAAACAATTGCAGTCTCCAAGCATTTTGTTGCTATGATTATTTGAGTTGAGTATTATTGTATACTTTGTTGTTATTATTGTAATTTAAATACTTGACATTTAAAAAGTTGATTTCTATAGGATGCTAGGGACTTCAATTTAAAAAAAAATATTTGTCAGTGATTCAAAACTAGTACAAGTTCAAGTACTGAGTACATATCTAAAATATGGAATAAAATACAACAAAATGATTACTTAACAAATATAACACAATCAGGAATTCCTGATAAAATGTAACAATCAGCGTTTGTTGTATTATATAAAATATAGAGTATAAAATGATTGCTGGAACTAAGTCAATACAAAGAGCAGCATACGCAGCCGCCATTTTGTGTCTTAGGTTGTCAGTCGTAGTATGGCAAAAAAGCGTAAAATGTAATATTTTCAGACGTTTGTTTTAGATATAAATATTAAGTGTTTAACCTTTTTGTTTAAAATAATATTTTAAAGTGTTCAAATTGAATAGAATAGAATTAAATCTCTGAATTTTTGCGGACAAAAGGTACAAACGTTGGTAAATAAAGTGAGCGATTGAAGTTATAATATATTTCTTTTTTAGAACAGAACAGGTGATGATCATTAAAAAAATGTTTTTGTATCGTCAGACTAAATTATACTTATAAAATATATTTAAAACAATTCCAGAAACCAAAAAATGACAACTCAGACTTTGAAATAGAGGAAATAGCTGCAAATCTGAGTACTTCTGTGAAGAAGTTTATATCTTAGGCTAATGAAAATTGGCGTTTAATTATTATTCATTTTTCTATCTAAGATTGTTAATATTTAAAGCATAATTGCCGTGAACATTTGGTTTTTTTTCCAGAAAAAAATGTTAAAAAAATATAATTAATGCATGTTTGCTACATTAGTAGATTTAATTATTTCTTAGTCTGCATTTCTATTATTTTTATTTTATATAAATGTATTTTATTAAACATTATCCTACAAAGCTCTGAAAGATAATCTTACTAGCCAAGAATTATCAATATTTGCTACTTTTTGTATGTATAATTTCACAACAATAACATTTAAGAATCTACAGGCTTTAAACCTAATTTTTAATTTGCTATAAATGAGTTGTTAAATACATCATTTTTGTATAAATACTTACTAAAAGGTACAAGATCCAAAATGGTAGATGCCAAACCTATGTATTTAGAGATCTATTGGAACAAGTATTTGAAAATATAATCTTAAGAAGAAGGGTTGCTAGATTAAAAACTGCAACGGAAGTCGCCATATTGTAAACCCAAGTATGACTCAGTTCTTGTTGAGCATTTTGATTAAGTTGTACGTGCTTACACTAAATTCTAATTTAGCAGCGTTTTCTTCAGTCTATTACACTGTATCGCAACTACTTAACTTTCTTTGCATATTCAGCATTCCTGTATAGTAATATTTATAGTCAGTTGTGCTGCTTGTGGTTGCGAATGAAACTACTCATTGATGTTATGAATTACATTGCATATTGCCAAAAGTAAATGAACCCCCCGCCGTGTAACTTAAATGTCAGAAAATAATTTCATTGCCGTATCTTAGTAATTTTAAATAAAATTCTTTATTATAATGAAATAAAACTCAATAGAAACTATTATTCATAACTTATTGCAATAATTTTAATAATTTAGTTCATTGATGCAACATGGTGTTACACCAGTTGAGAACCACAGAGTTTTTTATTGAAAAGTATCTTAAAAATAGACTGCACTTTATTTATCGTAATACTTCTCACACTAAAGAAAATATGTACAAGAAAATTATGTTGTTTCAAGAGAATAAAAATTTCAGTTTTTGTATTTACTTTATGTTATGTATGCAAACACAATTAAAACATACACTGATATTTTAACGTACTTTATATTTTACTTAGTTCGTAACTAATTACAAAACATAACATTTATTCCCACCGTAATGAAAACTTAAATCCATTTACAAATTTATCTTTCAGGTGGTTTTCTTATTCTACTAGACCTTCTTAATTCTAAATTACAGTGGTCATTGTTATCGACATTTGTATTTAATTCTGATTGTAAAGTATTATCAGAATCTGATACAGAATTATTATTATCACGACTAACATTATTTTTATCAATATCATCACAATCTGTATTTTGACGACTACCGTTATTTTTAACAACATCATCACAATCTGATGAAATGTTTTTATAACTCACAGAAGTTTTAGATTGACACAAATCTGAATCAACTACAATGTGCTCACCTGGATGATTTTCATCTGATAAATATGAATGTTTCAATTGATTCACGTGAACAAATTTGACCTTATTGTTTACATTTACTAAATAGGTGTTCAAGCTTACAAATTTCAAAATTCGGGCAGGTGTCCACTTTGTGTCACTGAAATTAATTTTCACTAATACTTTATCTCCTACTGAACACAGATGCATGTTATTCATTTCCCGTTTTACAAAAGTAGTTGAATGACTATTACCAAACGAGGGTTTAATTTGATCTACCAAGGTTCGCGGTTTTTGTATAAGGCTTCTGCTAGTGAAATACCCGTTACCAAACATGGTGTATTCCTATATTTAAATAATATATTATCTAAAAAATACTGCAAATTGAAATTATTTTGACTCATAGTACTCTTAATTTCGGAAATATGCTTTTTGATAACAGTTTTTACAGTTTGTACCCCACGTTCTGCTGAACCATTTGATGCATGATGGTACGGTGGACTTTTTATTGGTACAATACCATTGCATTGACAAAATTTATTAAATTCCATAGAGTTGAAAGGTGGACCGTTGTCCGATACTAATTGTTTTGGTAACCCAAATATCGCAAAAGTGTGTCTTAATTTTTCTATTGTACATCTAGCATTTGTAGAATTCATAATATAAACATCAAACCACTTTGATTTAGTATCAAATATTATGAGAAGATTTTTTCCTTCTATACAGGGTGGCCCAGTGAATATTATCAGCGCAATTTTTGGCCACTTAACATTAATTTTGCAAAAAACGCTCGAACACGTCAATTTTAATATAAAGGGGGACACCTAAATGGATTAGTACCAATGGCATAACTTCAACCCTAAAATGGGTGTGGACTGCACCTCAAAAATTTTAAATGGAAAAGGGTGTCAAACATGATACAGTTCGAAAGGCCTTTTAATTCTCTTTTCTACAGTTTTTTTATTTTTCAAATCCGATCATTAGTTCCAGAGAAATATCGTTTAAAACAAATTTTATCAGGTGTTCAAAATTGCCATCAAGTAGGCTAAAACAAATGACAGAAACTAAATAAACAATTCTTTCGACAAGTTGTTTGTGATAAACAAATAATTTGTAAGTTGGATTTTTTTTGTGAGGTTATTTGAAGTCTAAAGTTTATGCCACGCTACCCGAATTTTTAGAAGATTTACGGCAACGTACCGTATCTCCAAAATTTTGAGAAAAATCTTTATTATTGTATGGAAATTGGAAATAGTCATTTTGAACACCTAATAAACTGATATTTGAGTTTCTGTCATTTGTTTAAGCCTACTTGATTGCAGTTTTTCACACCTGATAAAATTTGTTTTAAACGAAATTTCTCTGGAACTAATGATCGGATTTGAAAAATAAAAAAACTGTTGAAAAGAGAATTGAAAAGCCTTTCGAACTGTGTCATATTTGGCACCCTTTTCCATTTAAAATTTTTGAGGTGCAGTCCACACCCATTTTAGGGTTGAAGTTATGCCATTGGTACTAATTCATTTAGGTATCTCCCTTTATATTAAAATTGACGTGTTCGAGCGATTTTTGCAAAATTAATGTTAAGTGGCCAAAAATTGCGCTGATAATTTTCACTGGGCCATCCTGTATTACAGAAATCAATGTGAACCCTTTCCCAATTGCCAACTGGAATGGGCCACATACCAATTACTTTTGGATTACTTTTATTAGAGAGTAACTGACATATTTTACATTTATTCACTGTGTGCTCTATATCAAAATCTATACTTGGCCACCAACATAATGATCGAGCCAAAAGTTTCATACGAACAATACCTACACGCTGATCATGTAATTTTTCTAAAATATACTATCTAAACTTTTGAGGAATAACAATACGATTACCCCAAAGTATACAACCATGTTCTACGGAAAGAGTAAAGCGTTTATTGAAATATGGTTTTAAGTTTACATCTTCTACAAAATTAGGCCACCCTCTCAAAATTAAGTCGTAAACTTTTGACAATATAATATCGGTACATGTAGCACTAGCTAAATCCTTATATGTTAATGGAAACGTTTCTTCTAAATTATATGAATTTACAAACAATTTACACGGATAATCATTTGTTTCCTCAGATAACGGTAAACGTGAAAGAAAATCCGCCACTACATTTTCAGTTCCCTTTTGATATTTGACATCGTAATTATATGCTTGCAAAATAATTGCCCAGCGTTGTATTCTCGCTAACGTAGGAATTCCTTTACTAGGGTTTAGTATAATTTTAAGAGGTTCATGGTCAGTTACTAGCATAAATTTTCGTCCATACAAATATTTGTGAAATTTTTTAACTGCAAAAATAATTGCTAATGCCTCTCTCAATTTGTGCATAATTTTGATCTGCTTTAGAAAGTGTACTTAATGCAAATAAAACTGGCCGTTCTACACCGTCTATGACATTACACAAAACTGCACCCACACCGTATGTACTTGCGTCACAAGAAACCACTAATTGTTTGTTTGGATCAAAATGTTCTAATAAATTATGTTTGACAATCAATTGTTTGCTGTACTCAAAAGTATTATTACACTCCGTCGATCAGTTAAAATTTTTAGACTTCTCTTGTAGTTCATATAAAGGTTTAAGATGACTGGATAACATTGGCAGAAATCTGTTATAAAAATTTAGTAACCCAAGATAAGATCTGACTTGTGTTAGATTTTTTGGTACAGGTGCATCTAATATGGCTTTTACTTTATTTTCTGTTGGTTTAAGTCCATCTTTACTAATAAAATGACCTAAATATTCGACTGAATTTTGAAAAAAATTACATTTGCTATAATTTATTCTTACATAATATTGTAATCTTTTAAAAACAATTTTAACCTTTTCATAACAATCAGCAATATTATTTCCTGCTATCAATATATCTAAATAGCATCACACACCCGGAATATTTGACAAAATTCTATCCATTACTGACTGGAAGATCATTGGTGCTGATGCAATTCCATACGTTAAACGAGTATATTAAATAATCCAAGATAAGTATTAATAGTAAAAAATTCACGAGAATTGTCACTTATTTTTAATTCCGAGAGATCTAAAACTGTAAAAACTTTATAATTAGCCAGGGAAACGAAAATATCAGAAATATTCGGTAGTGGGTAGTGTTCATGTTCAATAACCTTATTATCTGTCACTTTAAAATCTACACAGACACGAATGTCATTATTTTTTTAGGCACTACTACAATAGGACTAGCCCATTTACTGTTTTTCACTGGAATAATGACTCCATCAGATTTTAATTTATTTAATTCTGATTCAACTTTTTCTTGTAAAGAATAGGGTAATGAATACGCTTTGTGGAAAATAGGAGTACAATTTTCTTTTACTCTAATCTCTGCTTCAAATTCTTTAATATTTTCTTTTCCATTATTTTTAAAAACTTGGGGATAACTTGATTTTAACAATGTAAGTAAATATTCCCTGGTATTTTGCTTTATATTGACATTATCATCGTTAATTGTTTTATTTAATGAATTAATACATGATTTGTTACAATCAGATTGATACAGAATATTTTTTTCCAGTTAGGAAATATCACATTTAACCAATGTCTACCAAGTATTGGTTTAAAATCAACATTTGATTTAACTATTATAATAGTTAAGGTATAAAATTTATTGTTTGCCTCAGCTTGAACATTTATAATACCTTCTGCAATAACATTACTACCTGTTACTGTTTTAAGAACCACATTTTTTTCTTTAAAGGAATATGAAACAAATACTTTTTGTAAAAAAATTCTGACATAATGGTTACACAGGCACCAGTATCAATTTCCATATTAACTAGCATATTATCTAGTTTAATCCTATACATAAAAGGATACGATTTATCATTGACATTGCCTATATAACTAATATGATCCAGGTTGTCTTTTATTTCCACGGCTGTCTGATTTTGAACGAAAATATTAGATTTTAAATTAAATAAATCTCGCCCTACAGACGAAATAGCATATTTAAAATAATTGTGATCCATAGAATTAATATTCTCCTATAAGTATACAAAATTTCAAGTTAATATCTTGCACTGGGGAGATACTATTCATAATTTACTGATTTCCCATGTAAAACTTCTATGTGTTGGTCGAACTGGGACACCCGGTATACATATATATATATATATATATATATATATATATATATATATATATATATATATATATATACAGGGTGAATACTGAAAACCTTGACATAGGGAAATAACATGGGAAAACAGTTTTTTGCTGTTTCCATCTGTCCCGCTAAATAAAATCGGGTGTATATGGTATCGTTAGTTAGATTACTTAATTTTGCATCTAATAAAACTAAATGTTGTGTAATAAGACCTTTTCTAACTGAAATATTTGATAAAATAAATTGTATTTTGAAGTTTATCTTTCATATTTTCGAATAAGAAACGTCAAAAACAAAATGCTCCATAGCCGAGGGGATACGAGGGCTGTTTCATAACATAAATAATCTACAAAACCTGGTTCGAGACCACCTCGGCACTATTTTTTTTTAATTAAATTATGCTTAAAATATCTTTATTATATCAGACTATTTTAATAAAATAGCAATATTCATATTTTTATAAATAAAAAAATCCAAATATTTAATAGAATTATTATTTGCTGTCTGTCAAACTTAACAATTAATTCGAATTTAGTTTTTGGTGTATAATTTTGTATTTCATGTTTCGAAACATGATATGATATAATTTAATTTAAAAAAAAATAGGGCCGAGGTGGTCTCGAACCAGGTCTTGTAGATTATTTATGTTATGAAACAGCCCTCGTATCCACTCGGCTATGGAGCATTTTGTTTTTGACGTTTCTTATTCGAAAATATGAAGGATAACCTTCAAAATACAATTTATTTTATCAAATATTTCAGTTAGAAAAGGCCATATTACACAACATTTGGTTTTATTAGATGCAAGTAATCTAACTAACGATACCATATACACCCGATTTTATTTAGCGGGACAGATGGAAACAGCAAAAAACTGTTTTCCCATGTTATTTCCCTATGTCAAGGTTTTCAGTATTCACCCTGTATATATATATATATTGGTTTATTTGTTAATGTCTTTACAAAACATAGATTACATTCTCTGTCAAACTTCTATCTCCTGTATATCACAACCCAGGGTGTTTCCTTTAAAACAACAAGCGCTTTGTTGGGCGAACTAATAACTTTAGAGAAAAATGTTATACAGGATGGCTGATTTTTCATTGTCCAGGCCATATCTCCTGAAATATTAAATATACAAGAAAAAGCTAAATAGGAAACTTGTGTAATAAGACCTTGCCTACAAAATAGCGTTAACAGATGTTTTCCATAGCCTACTGATTTGGCGAAAATATATTTAACTTTGGTTTTTTTAAATAGAACACCCTGTATGTTTTTACGGAATAAGATTCTACATCAATTTCTCTTTACAATTATGTAAAACAACTGGAGGTTTGCCTTTAATTTATGCTTAATAATATAAAAAATAAAATTATGTGACACAGCAGTGATTTGCAATTATTTTATTATTTATACCTGTAGACAACTGCCAAGAAACAGACAGAAATATTTATTAGTTGAAAAGGTGTCATAATTACAAAAGAAAAATGAATTTCACAAATAATGAAAAGGTTGATATGCTCTGCTGTTTTCACAAATCAAATAATAATTAAATAAAAACCATAAAACACTTCTAATAAACACTTGTATCAGATTTATAAAAAAAAAAATGATTAACAATGAGAAAACCCAGCCGACTTATATAATTTTATTTTTTGCATTATTAAGCATAAATTAAAGGCAAACCCCCACTTGTTATACATAATTGTAAAGAGAAATTGATGTAGAACCTTATTTCCGTCAAAACATATAGGATGTTCCATTTAAAAAAACAAAGTTAAATATTTTTTCGCCAAATCAGTAGGCCATGGAAAACATCTGTGAACGCTATCAGGTCTTGTTACACAAGTTTCCTATTTAGCTTTTTCTTATATATTTAATATTTCAGGAGATATGGCCTGGATAATGAAAAATCAGCCACCCTGTATACAAAAAATGACCAGGAAAAGGGCTTAAATTATCAGATATAATAAATTAAAAAATCAACCAGTGGTTCTCAAACGGTAGAATTAAATTATATTTTTTTAAATGACAACCTATATACATTTTTGTCCATTAGATAGAGAATTTTTTTCTGATTTCAACGACAGTGGCGGAACTATAGGTGGGCCAGGGTGGGCCGGTGCCCACCTTTAAAAGTGTTGGCCCACCCTAGTGCCCACCCGTAAACAATGCAGGCACGAATAAAATATATAATACCATTATTACAGTAATTTTTCTAAAAATTTGTAAAAAGAAAAGACGGCGTAATCTTTGTCTTGAAATATTTAATTGGTATTATTGTGTCTGCACGGTGGTAGTGCTTGTATAACCAAATAATTGCGCTAAGGGTTAAGCCGATTGATGAGGCCGCTCTTTTACGTAGAAACTTGTGATAGTCATTGCCGCGCACTTTTACAAAGCATGCCGATTTGATTTATAATTGATGTCAACGGACCGTCATATTTGCCACTACATCTACAATAGATCAGTGTACATGTAGTTTTCGTGTCTTTCAGAACATGCAGTTTATGTGAATTTTGATGATTAGTGCTAGTTAAAATGAGTAAAAGTAAAATAATAGATTCTATCGCGCCAACTTCAAAAAATTTTAAACCTGTCGTTCAGTTTCCATGACACCTACTGAAAATTGCTTGAATATTGTAAAAATTTGGGGCATTTGGCCAATTCTTTTTGCCTCATTGGATGCAGTTTTTATTTCTAAACAAATATGTACATATCTCACAGTTTGTTCTAAATTAATAGGTAATAAAGACATTTTGAAAAATGAAAAAAGTAACATTGAATTTCTTATGTTCAGAAATTAAAGTAGACACTCGGTATATAACAATGGCATGGCCCACCAAGATTTTCCGGTGCCCACCGCGTGGCCCACCTAACATTTTCCGTCTAGTTCCGCCACTGTTCAACGATATAAATATGATATGGGGTTGTATAACAATTATTTCGAGAAAAATGACATTAAAAATCAGAAATAATTCTACAATATTGAAATAGGCTATACAGTAAACAACTATTAATACGAATATTGCCTAGGTTACGATAGTATATTATTTTCTTATATCTAAAATAATTTGTTTTACTAAGAAATTCATAATAACAAATGAACTACATAACGAAGAAATATCAAAAAATAATAGTACCTACTAACATAAAAAGAAAAACAATATTACCCATCCCCGCTCCTCAGTTGTTGCTCTGAAGGATGACTTGGTGCATTATCCAATAATAACAACGCTTTTATTGGAAGCTTCTGTTGTTTTAGGAAACCTTTCACCTACAAATTGAAAACACATCTTCAAATTACGAATCGAACATTTGTGATAACCTAATTGATTGTCATACCTGAGGGACAAAGCGCTTGTGGAACCATTTCAGGAATATACTGCTAGTCATCCAAGCGGTTTTTGAACAGTCATAATCAACAGGGATATTAAAATTTTGAAATGAGCGCGGTTTTTTTGCTTTTCCAATTACCAATGGCTTTATTTTGTGTGAACCATTAGCATTCGTGCAGGCTAGAAAATCAAATGATGCAGTATAGATATTCTCTGGTAACATTTCCCAATAAAGACCACTTTCATCTGCGTTTTAAATTTGTTCCATTCTTAAATCTAGCTCTTTAATTGTTTTCATTAATATTTCTTTGAATGGTTGTACTAATTGTTATTGTTCTGATAATTTCTCGCCAGATATAGACAGCAGTCGAATTCCATATCTTGTTTTGAATCATTATAGCCTGCCATCACTAGCTACGAAATCTTCAGTTTTTCATTTACCAGTCTAGCCCTCTCTTTAAGTATTTCATCACTAATTGGGACATTGTTTTAAAAACCTCTTATACAGGGAATTTTCCATTTTAGGCGCCTTCGCTATTTCTATTTCCCGGACATCCAAATGTATTGCACGTTCTTTGTAAAATTTGTGTTTTCATATGCTTCATTTTACAGATTGTTGCTTTTGATACTCCATATTTTTTTACTAACTGTGATACTCCCGCACCTAGTGCAACTTCGTCTGTGATTTTTACTTTTTCACTTAATTTTAAACACTTTCTTTTATAGGACGTGGATGTCATAGTCGTAAAAATGTATCAATGCGTACAATCTACTCACTTAAGTTCAAAAATGAAATACGTACGTATAAGTGTATCTTAAATCCTAAGACGACTGACTGAGTTTGTCATACATTATCGCAGAGGTTAATCCCCAGTGCCGAATTAAATCATGTGGAGGCCCATAGGCAATCGAAATCTCGGGGCCTCCTTCCCTAATAAGTTTATTATTTTACTACCTAACAATTGTAATAAAATAATATACAAAAAACAACATACTGTTAAAAAATTAATACAATATACCTATACTCACTAGTGGAATATAAAAGTATGAAAGAAAATGTGTAGTTTACAGTTTTAAATAAGATATTCAAAAAATAATAAAAAATATTTAGAGAGTATATCAGTAATATTAAGATAAGCAGGCCCGTGCCTAGGCAATTTTGCGCCCCAGGCAAATACTGTTATTTGCGCACCAAGCGCCAACTTCTCAACAACAATAATGACAATGTAAAACATACTAATACATACCTATATTTAGGTTTTTATATGCATACACTACAGTGTAAGCAATAGCTGTGGCAATAGTAAGGAACGACAGAACGACAGAACGACATAAATTCAAAACTAGATTACCCAAGTAAAACTCAAATTCGCTATCACACAAAATCATGGAAAATGAAATGTCATATTTAATTCTACTAAATACTAACCGATAACTTTGTTGGTGGCCGCCTATTTAATACTTTATTATCATGATCACATCTGCTATTCTCTACATAATGCGTCGATTTTAGGAAATTTCGTTAATTAAGGGAACGGCACAATTTATACAAAGGCAAAAGTTACCGCAGTTAGGCGTACTGTATGAGTTAAAAAAATCTAGACTTATAGTTAATAATAAAATAACAAATTTAGTTCATTTTCAATTTCTTTTTCATCTTACATCGATTTCCAAATCAAATCAATATTATTTTAATCCAATATAGAGGAGCGCGGGGCCCCTAAAAGACACGGGGCCCGTAGGCAATTGCCTACTCTGCCTAATGGGTAATCCGGCACTGTTAATCCCCGACATAAATCGAGGCTTCATCGTCGCCAAGAATTGTTTACGTCATCCAGCGTCCACATTGTTTACGTTATCGCGCGTTCCGTTTGATCCTATAGAACGAAGTTTGTGTTTACATTAGAGCAATGTTTTCATTATCCCGTGTTTACGTTAGGGGCCGTTCAAGTATTACGTAAGCACTATAGGGGGGTGGGGGGGTCTTTGTTTTGCTTATTTTGGATGACATGGGGGGTAGGGGAGTCTAGATGATGATTACGTCATCGGTAGCTATTAACTTTTCTTATTTTTAAAATTATAATTATAACATTTTAATTATAATATTAAAAAAAATAATTTTTAATTGAAAAATGTTTACGGAAGCATGGGGGGAGGGGGTAAGAGCTTTGCTTACTTTTGCTGACAAGGGGGGTGGGGGGGGGTAAATAATTGTAATAAATCTGCTTACGTAATATTTCAACGGCCTTATCGAGCATCTGCTGTATTTAAATATTTCATCTTTTAAATTTACATCATGTCATAAATTTTGTTAACATATGAATAACTCATCTGTTTTATAGAAATTCCTCAGCCTAAACGATATTTAAAACTATTAAAATTTACATATTATCTCTATCTAACTACATGTTATATATAAACGTAATTATACAGATCGGTAGAAAATTAAAAAATCTTTATATTTAATGTAATTTTCCAAAAAAATAATATTAGAGGTATTTTTTAGGAAAAACGGTTTAAAGAGTCAAGTAAAGTACTACTTCCGGTTAACCAATTGTAGTCAAAATCTAATCAGTTCATACCAAATATTATATTTTTTACATGTATCGTGTGGGAGTTATCGTAGACGAAAAATCGTCACAGACAGACACACACACACACAACACGCTCGCACGTATACACACACGCACGCGTGGCCGCAGACACACACGCATAGACGCACACACACGCATGGACGTACTCACACACGCATGGACGCACATACACGCACACATACACAGACATGGACATACAGACATCACGGAAAAAAATACAAAATCGTATTCTAGGGCCTCTAATTCGTGCTTATATGTTGAAAATTCACACTCGAGAAATTTGACCAAAAACAATACCTCTCTTATCTACATATTGATAGGCGGAAGGTAAAAATACTGTAATACTTAAGATATCTTTAGAAATTAAGAAAATCAAAAAATCATGATTTATTTGATATATTTTTAAAAAATCAATAATTTTTGATTTTTTTAAAAATAAATCATGATTTTTGCCAACGCACTGATTATAATTTCTGGACAAATTATTGTAGAAAAAAATTGTTTGTATTTCGAGCGTGAACCGTGTTTTTGTTACGTTTGAATGAATTTTTCATGCTCTTTATACAAAAATACATTTTCACAATAAAATTTTTGTTTCTTTTCAAAGCGTTGACTGAAAAATATATACCGTGAGTATTTTTTAAGGTGAAACATGAGTTTTATCATATTCATGGTTACAACTTCACATTTGATTGACAGCAATGTATTTATGCTTGTCTCATTTAAAATGAAACATCGGGAATGAATTTGACATTTGTGTTTTTCCAATTTTGAATTGATGTATAATGGTATATACTGTAGATGAGAAAGTATGAATTATAAAAGGGTATTATGGGGATTCCAAGTGTAGTGCAAGTCTCAGACCTATTTCGTGCATCATTTCCTGACAGGCCTGCACCAAGTGCAGCAACAATTTTGAGAATTGTCAACAACTTTAAAGGAAAAATGTAATAATAATAGACTAACATTAAGAGAGATTGGGCAAGCTACTGGTGTAAGCAGAGCTACTGTTCACTGTTCATAGATTATTTTAAAAAGAGCATTGTAAAGCATACCATTTTCAAAATCACCAGGAGTTTGTTGTGGACGATACGATACGAAGAGTAAATTTTTGTGAAAGAATGTTTGAAATTATAAATGAAAACCCAAATTTGCTACAAAATATACTTTTTACTGTCGAAGCAACTTTTTATTTACATGGGGAAGTTTCACAAAATTGTAGTTATTGGTGCAAGGAAAATCTACATTTAAAATTATTGGCCCGTTTTTTATTAACGGTAATGTTACTGCTCAAATTTATTATTATTAAATTTATTTATTTGTTGGAGAATGAAATAATACCGGCAATCAGAATATTAAATATTGAAAAACTATGGTTTCAACATAATGGTGCCCCTGCGCACAATGCCTAAATTGTGAGGATTTTTTTACATACCATATTTCCTTGGACGCGGTGAAGTAGAATGGCCTGTTAGGTCACCCGATCTTCAAAATTTCGAACAATTAAAATATCAAATTCAAAATAGATCAAAACATTACAGTTTCTCAAATATCAAATGTGGTCCAAGAATTTTATAGCAGAGTGTGTCATTGCTTAGCAGTTGATGGAGAGATTTTTGAAAATTTATTTTAATTATTGTTTTATTGTTTAATTTTTTGAGTTAGTTAGTAATTATTGTTTAATTGTTTGTTTTATATTTATTTGTATGTTAGTTGGTTCATTTGTTCGTTATTTTGTAATTTTTTACAATATTTAAATATAATATTTTTGTCTAATTCGTTCTCTGTTCCGTAACACAACCAAAAAAACCAGGATCATGATCCTGGTTGAACCAGGGTTCCTGAATATATTTACCTATTTCGGGACACTTTAACATCAGTCATTATGACATTTGACATAAGTCATTATGACATTTTAAAATTGACATTGTAAAAAATAAATCTAGACGATAACGTAGAATATGACAGTGGACTGGATTTATACTTACATCCATAATAGTTATTTATCACTCGCGGTGCATACAATAACACAATATTTAATGACGTTAAATGTCAAACTGTTCTTTTGTTATAAATAAACCAGGAAAACCAGGAATGTTTCGTGGTCGCTGTGGTCCGACTTTTTACCAACCTTTTTCAGGAACCGCGTTCCGAATAGAAACCGGTAAATGAATTTCAGGACTTACGGAACAGTAAACCACACACCTGGTCGGACCGGTTGCGTTACGGAACATAATATTGACAAGCAGAAATACATTGCTGTCAATCAAACGCCAAGTTGTAACCATGGATATAATAAAATCCATGTTTCATGAATATATCTATAAATATATACAGGGTGAATACTGAAAACCTTGACATAGGGAAATAACATGGGAAAACAGTTTTTTGCTGTTTCCATCTGTCCCGCTAAATAAAATCGGGTGTATATGGTATCGTTAGTTAGATTACTTAATTTTGCATCTAATAAAACCAAATGTTGTGTAATATGACCTTTTCTAACTGAAATATTTAATAAAATAAATTGTATTTTGAAGGTTATCCTTTATATTTTCGAATAAGAAACATCAAAAACAAAATGCTCCATAGCCGAGTGGATACAAGGGCTGACTCATAACCTAAATAATCTACAAGACCTGGTTCGACACCACCTCGGCCCTATTTTTTTTTAAATTAAATTATACTTAAAATATATATATATATATATATATATATATATATATATATATATATATATATATATATATATATATATTTTAAGTATAATTTAATTTAAAAAAAAATAGGGCCGAGGTGGTGTCGAACCTAATGTCATAAATTTAAGGGTATATAGTATTTAATGTGTAGATTACAAAACAGAAAATTTTGTTTGAAAATTCGCCTATTTAAGGGTAGTTTTCATGAAGCTCACATTTTTGGTACCACTGGATCACTGGCAACACATTATTTTATAAATAAAAACATAATTAAATACTTAAAACTAATTTACGAAATGTTGAAGGGTAATCAAAACTTCATTATTTTTAATAATATTTATTTTGAGAGTTCATTGCCCCAAAAAACGATAAATATTAACATTTCACTGGCTTATTTTTATTTAAAAAAAGAACAAACAAAAACACAAAGGATTAATATTAAACTTATAAATGGTAATAATACTAGTAACTTACATTTTCTTGTATCAAAATAAAGAATAAATACAAAAATTCATAAATATTGTTCAAAATTATCACCTCTCACAGCCACACATAGTGCTCTACGTTGAATTAGTGACACACTACATGCCAAGTGCATATGATTTTGTTGTCGAATAATTTGTACACTATTTTGGATCCGTATCCTCAATTCTTCAATATTTTCTGGCGGGCTTTGGTTATCATAAACTAGGGACTTTAAATGACCCCATAGATAGAAGTCCAAGGGATTGAGATCAGGTGATCTTGGTGGCCACTGCACAGGACCTCCACGGCCAATCCACCTGTTTCCGTAGATATTATTTAAATGCTGACGCACATTTCTCGCAAAATGAGGAGGAGCACCATCATGCTGAAACCATGAATTTTGACGAACATTTAATGGAATACCTTCCAATAATACTGGAAGGATATTTTGCAAAAAATCCAAATACTGATTACCATTTAATGTTTGGGGGGGTATGTACACAACAACATGTGGATTTCTTTGGGCCCAATAATGCGAGTTGTGGAAATTATAAACACCGGCACGTATGAAAATTGCTTCATCACTAAATAATATTGAAGAAGTAAAATTCACGTTTGTAGCATTTTGTTCAAGAATCCATTGAAAAAATGTCATTCTAGCGTGGTGATCAGCAGGCATAAACCCTTGGACTCGTTGAAAATGATAAGGATGATAATCATTTTTATGCAAAATGTTTACAACAGTCGCCTGAGATATGTCTCCCACAATACGAGATATTTCTCTGGTACTAATTGTTGGGTCGTCATGCACTAGATCTAGGACTTCATCCTCCATGTCGTGGCGCAATCTGCGACCGCCACCATCACGTCCAGAATTTCTTTTTAAATTTCTCGTGTCGCGAAGACGTTGTGTCACAGTGATAAACATCCTGCGATCAGGGTGGCGTCTTCGAGGATACCGTTCGGCATACAATTCTGCTGCTAATACCGCGTTTTGTCTCACTTCACCATAAATTAACAACATATCCACTAACTCAGAATTAGAATACATTTTTTTTAAGAACAGAAACATTGCCAAAATGACCTATGTCAATACTTTCAAGAATAATACTGAAATATTTTATTTATTACACAATTACGTTCGTCAAAAATTCTATTTAATTAATTAGAATCTTATGCAACTAATTTTGAACGTACTTCTGTTAACCATATTTTTAATGAAATATTAATTAAAACAGCAGTAAAAAAAAGTTTTGCTAAGAAAAGACGAATTTTAATTTTTCGAATTTTCAAAAAATTCTTTCTGTTTCGTAATCTACTCATTAAATACTATATACCCTTAAATTTATGACATTAGGTTAGGGTTCATCCTGTATATTTGCACCGTTGTCAAGTTTGTGTGCTTTGAGTATGCGCCGATTATCTGTGATTCTATTGGTCAAGAATTGTTTCTTCGAATTTTGAATATGAATATATCTATGAACTGTCAATGAGTATTCAAATAAAAATGAAATCAGGTAAAAGTGGTAAGAAATGTTGTTTGTGTGTTCAAATTCAGATTTTTAAATCCTTTTGTATTTTTATTCTTAATTTTAGGAAGTGTTCAATTTTTAATTATATTGCTGTAATCCTGTAGTAAAGGTTAATCTAATCTTTTTTGAAAAAAACATAATGTTAATTTTACCTGTCATAGTGAATTAAGAAATGTAATTTTCTAACTTTGTGGTACTCATTTTTCTGAAGATAAAAATAAAAACAATTCTAATTTAACTCTGTTAAATAATTCAAAATAATATACATATTCATATTTCAATACATTTCAAATATTTTAAACAGGCACGGTTACTTTGCGCACGTTCTTTTGTGTGACTACATACTAAGTGACAAGGACAGAGATTGTTATGTTGGGGACACTTTCCTCTCACGGGAGAGATAGCACTCCAGCGGTATATATATTTATAGATATATTGTTTCACGTTAAAAAATACTCAGGGTAACTAGATAGGCAAGCTAATGGGAAAATTCGTTTCACCTACATATCTGTGTATCTGGTTGCATTTGGGTAAATTAGGCGTTCTTGTCAAATGTCAAAAAAAAGAGTAAATGTCAAATAATCAAAAATGCAAATTAGTTCTATTATACAATATACCAATGCATTATAGAAAGAACTATTTTAGTAGATACAAAAAAAATCAGTAAATATGTAAAACATTTTTGATTTATCTGATATTTTGCCGCAAAGTAGTTTATGGAACCACGAACGCCGGTGATGACTACAAAATTATAAGTCTCCATTGAACTGAACCGGAAACTGAAAAAACCGAAGCTGAACCAAAAATATATCGCTTTATTTAGGTTTGGTTGCGGAACATTGCTCTAAAGGATACTAATTATTTATAAATAACATAAAAACGAAGCAATGAACAATAAACACATTTATGTACATGTGGATCTAAGAGGTGGTGGCTGGGGTGTTATCCTCGGGCTGCTGGGCCGGCGCGACCGCCGTGTCGGGGGCGGGCTGCGGCTCCCGCTTGAGGGTGCGCGCCGAGGGCTCGCGAGGCGATGCCCAGTCGGGGATGATCTTGTCGTGCAGGCGCCACGTGCCGTACTCGTTGGACAGGTGCTTCTCGAACACCACGTACTCCAGCACGTCCTTCGCCAAGATCTCGCTGCCGTGCATCAGTCGCCCGAAACGATCGTAGATCGCCAGCATCTGCACAATCGTTTTCAAAAACTAAATCATGGGATCTGTTCATGATTAAAAGAATTTTTTGTACGATATCAAATATTGTAATGTTAAATAGCAACGTATGCATGTGTTTAATGATGTGTAGATATGTTTTTTTCTTATTTTTAACTATAATAATATTGGATTGGGTAACGTATCTGTATAAGGCAACGACAAACAAATACCAATCTGCATTTTCATGTAGTAATTTTTACTTCCATGTACAATTTAAAGGAAGTATAGTAATCGCGAAAAAAACGTCTTTCAGGTTTCAACGTATCTCGCATAACTCAAAAATGATTAGCCATAGAATATTGAAATTTGTATATGGGACTACTGCAACATCTAGTTGTGCACCTCTCTTTTTATTGTAATCGGTAGTACCAAAAGAGCACTTTGCTCGTTGTGTTTTCAAAAGGACAGTTTGCTCTTAGCAGAAATTTATAAAAATAATAATTTAGTTGACTTTTAATTTTTATTGAAAACATTTGATTTCTTGATATTGACAACTGTCAGAATATATACTCTTGATTATTTCTCACACTTCATTTTGATCCAATCAGAATTATTCATTTCATGGCAATTCCCGGTTTTATAGGAAAAAAATTGATAAACCCCACGTAGCAATCGCCATGATTATATTTTGTTGATATGTAAATTTTATGTTTGAACTGTTGTCATTCGTGAAATAACCAAAAGAATATAATTCGAGTTATGAATTTAATTTGCAAAATTTACTCATAATTCCTGCGAAGTAACGACAACTCAGGTCCAGGTTCGCTATCGTAAAAATCGAAATGGATACTTTTTTGAATTTTTTTTAAATGTTTTTCACTATTTCTTTTTGCACTATACAAAATTATTTAAATCGTTCAAAAACGCAATGAAAGAGACATTGTTTTTTATATTTCGTACATATTTCTCATAGGCCGTATTTATTTGGGACTTTTAAGTAACCTGGTAGGTTAATTCTGTTTACTTGGTACATTTGAAGTAACCCAGAACTGCTATTTTGCTGGGTTGGAGAGTTCAACCTGTTTTCTATCTTTGTTTACACATTGCTTTCTCTTTCTATATCTGTCAGAAATTTTATAGATTAAAACGGAAAACCTAAATAAATATATTTAATAAATGACATATATTTACCGCTTAAAATTTTCACCAAATGTGAAATTTGATTGTTTATTTGGGTGCCAACATGGGTAAGTTCAGGATCAGTTTAGGGTTACTTCAAACGTGCCAAGTAAACAGAATTAACCTACCAGGTTATTTAAAATATCCCAAATAAATACGGCCTATGAGAAATATGTACGAAATATAAAAAACAATGTCTCTTTCATTGCGTTTTTGAACGATTTAAATAATTTTGTACAGTGCAAAAAGAAATAGTGAAAAACATTTAAAAAAAATTCAAAAAAGTATCCATTTCGAAAGGAAGTTCGAAGATATGAAACGAATGGAAGGTGAAGAATGATTAGTTGTAGAATGATCTCACTTTCAAGCGAAATAATTTTAAATAAACTGCAGCAAAAATGTGTATAATTTAGCGTAGAAGGAAGTCAATTGGTGTCCACATCAGATTTTTTATTGTTTAAATAGTGACGGTTAATTTATTAGTATACAGAGCTTATTTTTATTAGTTTTTATTACAGTTCTTAATAATTCGTTAACTACGCATGCGTATGATTGAATGTGACCGGATCTGAAAGTTTACTCTGCGAACAGTGGCAACGTAAATTAAGCGGTGTTTGATTGTTTTACATTGTTTATTTTCTTACTACTTGGAAATATCTGTTCAATTCTATTAATTAAAATATTGGTCGTTAATTTCATTTTATTCTTAACGTTAGGCATTTACCACTTGTATCAGATTTAACTTACATTTTTAATTATTTTTTTTTGTTCTATTTGACTGGATCAGTTTAGCCCCTCCACACAATATGATATAAATAATTCATTTATCGGGGTAGAAACTTCAAATCTAACTAATCAGTGGTGAGATTCTGTGAGTACTATAGCTTTTAGATTTAAATACAGAGTGAGTGTGCCGAAATAAAATAATATGTTTGGGCAATCATTTTAAGTAAAAAATGTTATATGAAGGTATGTCGGGAAACTTTTCTTTACAGAGTTGCAGCCTTTTGAAAGTGCTTCTCAGCAGACACATTTTTATTAATAAGTACGGTACACTAAACTTGAATGAATATTTTTTTATCGTTACTTTTTTGGCCTATTAACATTTATTAATTTTTGCATATAAAATATTACATACAATACAAAAATTCTCAAAAAGGTACTCTTGATAAAAATTTGATATTTTAATTTTTATAAAAAATCAAGTATACAAAAAATTTCGATTAAATGTTAAGAAACAATCAAAAATGTAAAATTTTAGTAATATTCTATTAAAAATTGTCCAAAATGACCACCGTTACTATAAATACATGCGAGACACCGGAAAATTAATGAATCATCTACTCAATAAATCATATCATTATGTTCAATATCCCAGAAACTACAGCGCTTATCAAGAGTATCTTTTTTATTTGTTTTTGTATTTTATGTAATAATTTATAGGTCAAAAAATCTTCATGACTCCTCCACATGAGACGCCTCTGGTTGAGATACAGAAACAAAAGAAAGTAAAAATATGCATCTAAATAATGTCTGATGAGATGCACTTTCAAAGGGCTGTAACTCTATAACGAAAAGTTTCCGGACATACCTTCTTATAACATTTTTTACTTAAAATGACTCCATCAATATATGGTTTTATTTTGGCACACCCGTGCTGAATCACTTTGTATATCTCTGATACCCTAAATTAACAAAAGGTGCACGAGCGCGCTGCTATCGTTTTGCATTGAATTGACAACTTCACACTAGTCGTGGTCAAAAAAAGAGCGGGAATTTCAAGTTTAAGATGTGTTTTATATCACTGGAATGACAAAAAATCTATTTAATTGCATTAAAGACAACTTTGGGCCTCATATGAAAATTGAAAGTTAGTATGATTTTTTTAAAAATTGTACAAGCTACAAAAATTCTGATCACTGTCATAAAAAGTGTCACGTAGAACGTGCAAGTTAGAAACTTGTATGAATTGAAACAAAAAAGTTATGTTAAAAACTAAATTGACCAAAATCAATTTTTTGCTCCTATCCATACTCTATTTAATACCTAGGAAGGAACTGAAGTTGGCGCACTAAAATAATTACTGATCAGCTGACGTAACACCAGTTTTATTTTCAACGATATGTGTCACATCAGCTATCGTGTCAGTGAGTATTTCGATTTCGTTTCATGGTGATCATATTTTTGTTATCTTATTGCTCTTATAATGTTATTATTGTATTTTATACTAATACGTAATATTTCATAAGTTTTGCGTGCTTCAAACTTTCTTGTGATCTATCACAGTGTAAATGAGACTATAGCATTCACTCCTCGTAGTTTTTAAATAGAGTATAGTAACCTATGCATTTCTTTGGAAAAACATATACATCATTGAATTGACCAATTAATGCGACAACGGCAACAGCTTTGCCTCAATTTAACCGATTTCTGGTGCATTCGGCTTATACGCACTGTGTACAAAAGGAGTTGGAGTGGATTTTTGTCACATGACAGCGGAGTGCTCAGTGGCGGATTTATACTTCTGGCGCCTAGGGGCTACCGGTAACTTGCTTTCAGAGAATTATTTTTATTTTCATTTTTCAGTATCACAAAAGCATTAGTACTGCCTTAATTTTGTTCAACACTGGTTTTCAATAAATTCAAAACCAGATCCACATATAATTTGTGATTATTATAGAGACTTGTTCCTAAATTGTATTTATTTATGAAAATTCTGCCCCTGGATTTTACCGTCTTGGGCTATAGCCCCTATAGCCCTCCCCTAAATCCGCAACTGGGAGTGCTCTGTAATAAACAAGGAATAGCCGAATGCACAAACGATCCGTTCATTTGACAGTTTGAATCGTAAGTTATTATTGCTGTCTTTTTAAATAACTAGTACACGAGCTTATTTCTAAAATTAATAATTTCATTCGTCTTATTGTACAAGTTGCAAAATTACACCTCTAAGATAATTCTTCAGATGACGAAGATAATCTGTAACTAAAAGTACAGAACTATTATAAAATTTGAATATAATTATAAAATTAATATCTGATGTATAGCAAAATATAGATAGTGAAATAAATGTTAGGATCAAGTCAATAATTTACATTGTGCATGCTTGCTCTAATATTCCCTCTTTTAGAGGTGGTACTACTAGAGCAAATTCTTTTTGCTCTACGCCATAATGCCGAACGCTTTTATAAAAGTACTATTCAGTCCAAATTGAATACTTGGATAAATAAAGTGCATTTAGAGCAAAAATATTGCTATTCCCGAACTTTTATAGTTCTCGTGATCCTATGGGTTATTGTGTGTAATTGCGCGGAATATTGAATGAAACGTATTCCGACCTGTTTGGTGTGGAAGCGCACGGTGACCTGCGCGAAGATGTTCTCCTTGGAGACGATGTCGGTGCAGCGTGCGTGCACGACGCGCGGCATCTCCACGTCGGCGAGCAGGCGCCAGTGCACGGTGGTGTGGCGGGTGTTGTGCAGCAGCTCGGGGTAAGCGCGCTCCGTCACCACAGACTCCAGCCCCTGCCAGTCCCGCGCCGCCAGCAGTTCGTGCGCGCGCTGGTACACGCCCGCCGCCAGCTGGCAGAAGTCCGGGGCGTCCCACTCCTCCTCGTACGAGCGGATCTTGCGGATCGCCAGCATCGTCTTCGTCTTCTTCTCCAGAAACTGCAGCTTCTGCTTTGCACCCTAAACACATACATATATATCCAATAATAATCATATTTATTATTTAACAAAATTCTTTAGTAAGTGACAGCATTCAAATCAATATGATAAGCTCACCACTGTGGGTTAACAAGAGTGTGGAAAAAGAAGGAAAATACATCATATAAAAACGAAAATTATTATTTTAATGTAGCTGTGCTATATACAGGCTGTCCATTTTAAGTGGTACACTATTGCTATCTCGGGAACTATAAGAGCTACGAGGTCGGTTAAATTAGCAAACAATTTCTATTTTACAAGACTATTAAAATGAGACAAACAAATTTTGTTTTAAACCAGTGGTTCTCAAGATATGGGGCCCAACTTTCTTATTTTAAATGGAACACCACACATATTTTTACATATTTGGAATCTACATCAAATTACAAATCCAATGGTATGGTTGAAGTTAAATTTTAATTAAAAAAGAAAATCCCTATGTAGGCAATAAGTTTGTATGCTTATATCTGAAAATAGCAGTTGCCATGAATAAATAAAAAAATAAACGTCAAATTCTACGTAAGTATCAAATTATCCAAAGTTACAATATTTTAAAGGCATGTTGACGTATTTTATTCTGGTTATTATTTCTAACGCATTAAACGCTATTTGTTAGTCCGCACACGAACTGTTTTTTTTTTCCCTAAGGAATAGTGAGATTTTGTAGGTCTGGACCGGCAAATGTCTACTTTATTGCGCACGCACACGCAGGAAAATCTTATTTTCAATATGTGTAATACAAAAAATTATTTTTAATGGTTTTGTATGGTAATAATAACAAAAAAAAAATGTCATACTGTACACCTAAAAATTAATGTATAAATGGCAACATTTTTGACAGTTGTAGAAAAATAACTATTTCCAATAGAAAATGACAAAAGTTGAGTTAGAGAAATATGTACATTTTGAGTGTGTAAACTTGCCCACCATTTCAACCAATCAGAGACAAGATAAAATTAGCTTCTATCTTTCCTTAACTGTTTTCTTTCATATAACAGACTATAGACAAGTCCCATATGAAAGTTAATATGAATTTCTCGAAAAGTGTACGAGCTATAAAATTTTGAGAACTGCTGACAATTCCTCGTAAAAAAGTAGAACTGTAGAACATGCAAATTAAAAACTTGGTGAATAGAAACAATTAAATTGTCAAAAAGTTAATTAATCAAAATCACACTTATCTGGTGACATGTAATTTTTTTTCTAAAATACAAATACAGGGGCGAGTTTTTCCCCTCTGGTTAAATTGCTGGTTACCTTAACCATTGGTTAATAGAAAAGCATCGCATCGAAATAGTAAATAAGTTATATTTGTAACAACTTACGTGAGTAGCCGGCACTTTAACCAAAAGTGAAATAATCAGTCCTAAAGTGCCCCAATTTAACCGATTTACTATCTTATAGTTCTCGAGATCCAAATGATTAGACTTAAAAATGAACACTTGTATAACACTGTAAAATAGATGGAAAATTTACATTGTCTCGAAAAAGGAAAAAAAAATAATAAATTTTTACATTTTCAATTAAACGATTACAATAACGGTACACTCTTCGTTATTTAAAAATAAGCAGACATGTTCATAACTCCGCAAATAAAATTATTCAATACAACGCAACCTAAATAACATATTATCCACTGTTGTTAAATTTGTCGATCCTATTAAGATGCAAAAGGTCTACAGCGCTGGGCTATTCTATAGTAGGAAAAAAAGTCTCGCTTAAGCAATAGAGATGGTTTTCAATAGCATGCAAAAGAATAAGATTCAGTTAAGTGAACAATCCATTGAACAAAATTTTGTATTAGTTGGTGATATTAATACAACGATTGAAAATTTTGTGTTGTTTAACCAAGCTCTAATCCTCTATGTTTGTTTTCCTACTGCCTAGTTCACACGGGGCAAGTTGCCACAAATTTCTTGCGTGAAGAAGTACAGAGAACTTGCTGGAAAGTTAACGGTTTTTAAACTTTGTCCTTCAGGCAAGAAATAGCGTGAACTAGGCATAATACTAATCATCTACGAATCTCTCTTTTCAACTGTGCTATTCTATTTTTCTCTTCTTATTACTATTACTTTTAAATTCAAAATTCTACAATATAATTTTTCTTCAAACGTCATAAAAGTGACAGCTTCTGTGACGTGATTGACAAGGTTGAAGTTTAATTTCTATGCCTCCGTAATATAATTTTTTATTCTAGCCGCCGTATAATCTATTCGCCGCCGTATGTAGAATCAGCCAATAAGAAGTAACTTGTACAACAGAAATCTGTAATATCGCCCTAAATGTCACTATAGAAACTAGGTAACCTAAGAATAAAGTTACTAAAAATTATAAATAACTGACAGGTAACCTACATATTAAACGTCAAATAGTAGTTTATTTTTTAAAATTTCTAAGTTTGAAGAAAAAATAGCATGTGTTATTCAGAGTAAAAGTGACTTTGTGTGCCTCGCATGCAATTGTCCGACTCGCTTCGCTCGTCGTGCAAACTTCCATGCTCACCACACAAAGTATCACTTTTACTCTTAATAACACAATATACTATTTTTCTTCAAACGTCATAAAAGTGACATCTTCTGTGACGTGATTGACAAGGTTGAAGTTTAATTTCTACGCCGCCGGAGTAAAAGTAAAACAAATAAGTATCCAACAAACTGCTGCCACATTTTTTATTAGTAAATTCTAAATTAAATGTACAATTTTTTAAAGTAGCATTTTGAAAATAAAATCCGCTAGCAACAGCACTAGTGATTTTTGCAATATTTCTGCAACCAAAGACACTATTTGAATGTGCAGTGAATTTATTGGGCGCTAGAATTTTTTCTGCAATATCCTTTTTACTTTGTAGTGATTCCTCGACATATCCTTGAGGTACAGTGCTGGATTTCCAATCGTCATGTCGTTTTAGGCATGTAATGTCAGCTCCACTATCCACAAGTAATGTGGCTGAAGTCCGTCTTAGACAATGTCCTGTGTACTCTTTCTAATTTGGTAATTGAAAAAAAGATGCTACATCTTTTGTTGCACTACCAATTTTGTGTACTTATTCCCTTCACAACTTTATAGCATGCACCATTCTGATATTTCAGAAAAAATCTCCGCTCTTGCATACTTGCTGGACGCAGAGTAGCATATTTTCTGTATAGCATCAAGTATGTATCTCCAACAACAGTAACATATCTTGTTTTGTGTGTTTTACTATCAGGAATTTTTATATATAGTAGAGAGCCTTTGTCCTCGATATTTCGGTTTTCATTTTAACAAGTTCATCGCACCGGCATGCTACTGATATTCCTGATAAGTTTTTATAAATTTCAGTGGATTTTAAAAGTAGAAATGCTTTATTAAATTAATTCAAAATCTTACACAATACAATTGATATAAACAAAACTTTTGAATATTTTATTCTTTCATAGCAGTCTCTATTATTAAATTATTAAATGCTATATTTCTCATTACTCTCCCTCATTTAATAATGTAACAAGATCAAAGTTGTTACATAATTGCTAAATACGTGGGCCGTGAAGTGGTTTGGTCAGTACATCTGCCAGCTGCTTTCTGTGTCCACTCTTGATATGAATATATCACCCGCAGTTACAATTTCTCGAATAAAGAAATGTCTTATTCGGATGTGCTTCGTCCTACAGTGAAATTCAGGATTTTGGGCAAATCTAATTCCTGCGTCATTGTCAACCTGAAGAATAGGTGTTTTCTTCAAACGATCTACCTCTTTTAATAATCTTGTCAACCAAACAATTTCACAAGCTGCTTCACTGGCAGCTACAATTTCCGCTTCTGTAGTCGATATAGCTACAGACGTTTGTTGTTGACTTATCCAAGAAATGGGACCACCTGAGTAGATGCATAATATACTTGAAGTTGATCGTTCATTATTAAGATCACCTCCATGATCTGCATCACTGAAACTTTCCAATATGCCTTTCTTTATGGCATTTTTATAAATAATTACATAGTCAACTGTGCCTTTTAAATACCGAAAAATACGTTTTACTCTTAATATATCTCGATCAGTTGGATTTTCAAGGTTCTTTGATACAACACTAACAGCGTATGCTATACCCGGCCTTGTCCCACACATTAAGAACATTAAAGCCCCAACTGCTTGTCTGTAGGAAAAATCAGTGTTCTTCGAACTTTCTTCAACTTCATTATCCTTAATGATTGGAGTAGTTGCACACCTGCAGTTGCTCATTCCGTAGCGTTCAAGTATCTTATTGGTATAACGTTTCTGGCATATCTGTACAGAGCCATCTGTATCTCGTTCCAATCCCAAGAAGAATGTAGCTGGCTTTGAAGTTATTTTAAAATTCCTTTTTGAGATCTTCAATAAACTCATGAAGTTCATTTTCATTTTTGGTTGCAATTAACCCGTCGTTTACGTATAGTGCCAGAATGATTTTTCTTGAATTTCTCTGTCTTACAAAAAGACAAGGATCTGCTTCGCTTCTTTTGAATCCTAGTTTGATTAAATAGTCGCTAAGTCTCTTGCTCCAGCATCGGGGAGCTTGCTTAATTTATCATCTCAGCCCAAAGTATTTGTGGAAGATTTCAGTGAGCATACATAATAGCCCTCGCTGTTTCTACTACAGTACGGTTCTCTCTCTCACTGCATCCATTCAGCTGTGGAGTATACGGCATGGTAAGACGTTGATAAATACCTTCCTGATGTAAAATATTTTTGACTTCTTTATTGTCAAACTCTCCACCATTATCACTTAAAAGTTCTTTAACTATGTGACCCGCAGTCTTTGCTCCAGCAAGCATATGTTTCAACTTGTCAATAACTTCTGATTTTTCTTTCATGAAGAAAATATAGCGGAATCTGAAAAAATCATCTTTCAATAAAATAAAATATTTATAACCAGACGAAGATCTCTGAAATTGGGCCGCAAACATCAGTGTGAATAAGCTCTCCTGGATTAGTGGCGCTTATTGTTGTACCAAATGGACGTCTGTGTGCTTTTCCATACATACATCCTTCACAAAGCTCACTATCTAAATTCACGTTGACACCCAATTCTTTAGAGATTGTTGATTTAACATGTCGCTTGTTTTGATGTCCAAGGCTTTCATGGTACAACTGTAGAAGATTTATTTCTGTGTAGAGATGTTATATTTCTAATTATTGTTTTTACATTTTTTGTATTATGGGAAAACTAAAGATAATAAATTATATACACTTTTGTGTTAAAAATGTTCATTAGGTACTTATAGGAAAAAAAAAATATTGAGAGGTAATGTGTATCATATTGATTGGGAGTCATGTAAGTTCCGAAACTTCTGAAGCTAAAATTTGTTATACATATTTGACTTCTCGTTCCGTTTTTAACTTCCAATACTAAACAACATAGAATTTAATGGTCCTTAAATATAATTTTTTTCTGTATTTTTTATAATTTAAGTGGATCATTACATTGTACAAATATTTGTTCCACTTACACAACACAACAAGTGCAATCGTATGATTATATCACATAAAAATCTTTATAGATAAAATAGTCTGAGAGCAAATATCTTACTTGTATCCATTTATTAGTTTACTTTATTTTGCAATCTAAATAATATGTAAAACATGTTCTTTATCAAAGATTATTATTTGTTTGATTAAAGATTAAAATCTTTATGTTTTGAGGTATAATAAATTTTGTTACCAATAGAAATATGTAAATAACTAATGGTGAATTCATTTCAGTACGCGTAACGTTAATTTGTCTAGTTATTTATAAAAGAAATTTAATATTCATTTTTACAATAGACTAATGTTAATTATTCTCTTTATTTCTTATACTTAACAGATAAATTGTAATTGTGCTTCAAATAACTTTATCTAAACTAATAAAATTCGACTTTGTACTTTACTTGAAACTAGATTTTTCTTAGTTAAACATTTATAAATATTATTTTCTGAAAATGATAAATAATTTAAAATACATGTAGTATTATCGGAGACTAATTCTATATTTTGTTTATTTTCCGCCGATTTCGATGGCAGTAACTTAAGTTATTGTTTCATCCAACTCCGTGTAATTTTTTAGATAAATAAAATAGGTCATAATTTAGTAGTAGGTTAGAAATAATAACTCTCTATTTTTGATTCGTATCTTGGATACAAATTACTTTATAAAACCTTCTATAATCAAAATTTTTAAGGAGTGAAGAGACGTTATTCATATTTGTAACTAGAGTATGACGTCACGAGTCCATATGTGCATAAATTATTCCAAGTCTGCTATTCTCTACAGATGCAAAATTGATTTAAATTTTAATAACTAAAAATAAAAATTATAACATATCTCTTGAACAGCTTTCAACATGAAAACGAACAATAGCAACAATGACAATAAACACAATAAAGATTATAATATAAATAATTTGACAGTTCAAATTGTGTGACATACAAAGCACTTACGTAAAAATAAACATAATCAAGTCGAATCGTAGCCAAGTTGTCTTGAAAAAAATGCACTACAATTATTTTCAATAAATTAACATTTAAAAATACACGTCAGTCGTTTATTTTTACAAGTTTTATTTAATTTTGTATTTTTTTTTGCTTGCGACGTCTCTTCACTCCATAATTTTTTTTTACTATAGACTATATAAACAGCTGTTTCTGTCGATCTACGCGCGAGTCCACGAATTTTTTTCATAATTAGCGTTGGTATAATTTCAAATGTCATCATATAGAACAAAAGAAGTTTGCAGGAGAAAAATATCTATTGTAATATGTTGAGCTAAACATTTCTCACGTGACTTATTTGTAATGTAACACACTTGGACCATAAAACTATAAGTATTTTTTTTTCAGATTTTTAGAAAACGAAAATTTTTCTGATTACTTCTCCCTATTGTTAATTTAAAAAAAGATATAATTTATGCCTGTAGAGTACATTTTGTCCCTCTATTAGTTGTTTAATTTACTGTTCTTTATATATATTTGTAGGTGTTTCGTGTACCCGAATGTCAAAATTATTGAGATTTCAGTTTCATCATGTCTAAAATACACACAAATATCTATGTTATCCGGGGTTCGAATCCGGGATCCCAGATATACTCATAGTCAAGAGCCATTGCTCTGACCAATGAGCTATCAAAGCCGGCAATAATATAAAAAAAAATATACAGACAGACAGGTATTTACATTAATAAAAAAATCGTACTTTTGTATACCCAATAAAATGGTCCCTCGTTAATGTATTGCGCCCCTGGCAAATCGGATGATGGTGTAAAAATATAGCAAATGATCGATTTTACTCATTTCGGTCAAGCGTATTTTGGAAATAAAATTAAAAATCTTTTGTTTCAAACAAAATTTCGATTAATCAATTCAATTAGTTAGGAGTTTAATATGTTGGTCATCGAAATAAGCATATTACTTATAAACATATCTACTGATTTATCCAGAAAGACTACAACCGCATCCGACGTATTTGATTCTATTTTGTAGAAATTTAGGAGAATATTAAATTGAAATGTTAAAAATTTGTTTGAATGAAATGTTAAAAATCTGTTTGAAACAATACATTTTCAATTTTTGTTTCCAAAAACAAATATGCTCACAAAATGGCTGAGTGACGCTACTGTATATACTTTATTCTGTGCCACAATCATGATTGTCACTTGAAACAGGAGGCAACAGCCTGTAAAAAACCTAAGCCATATTTGGGCAAAAATATAGCTATCTCTGTTTAACATAACGATTCTATGATTTAGGTCTTTGTCCAAAGCCTACGATACCTGCGTGGTAATAGGCGACACTTTGCCATCGCCCTCGGGCGGCACATAGGCCTCGAACACGCCGCCCGTGGCGCTGATGTAGAAGGGACGCTCGACCCAGGGTCTGGGAGGCAGCACGCCGCGCTCCTTCATCTTCATACGGATCTCCTCCTCGCTCAAGTCGCCTGGCTTCTCGTTCAACTTGGGCAGCTCCACGCGCACCACTTTCAGAGCACGCATCTTCTTCCACTTGGGGTCCCAGTGCTTGGTGCGCCGATGTCGCACCTGAAGTGCTTGCACCAACGGCGCCGACACCAGCTTCTGCAATGCAATATATTTATTTATCTTATAAAACACAAATATAATTCATAAATATAATAAAAACCAGTTGGATCAGAGAGCACTAAGAACGGGTCAGTTCAGATCAGTCAGATCTGATCTTTCTGATCTACGGTGAGTGGATTTCTTAAATTAGGAGATATTGTGGGGAGAGGTAGTTTCGTTCTCGTTTTCGTGTCGTCGTGTTAAATTAAAAATTTGTTCTACAAATTTAGTATAATGCGTAAATTCGTTAAATATATTTAAAGTGAATAAAAAAAATATTATTTGAAATGCAAATTCAAAATAAATATAACAGATGAATCGATAAATTTATAATATAATAGAAAAAAGTAATGTGTCGCATACATTAGATTTTTATCTCGTGTCTATTAAAGGCATAATTTGTCATAACAATTTAAAAAAGAAAGAATTTTAAATTATATATTTTACCGGTAAAGTTTAACTATTAACACATAGGCACAGACAGACTTTTAAGGTACATTTAAATATGTATGTTAATTTTATTAAAATTATATCTAATTAACATTAATAAATATATTTAGTTTGGTATTCGAATTGTACTTTTTACAAACTATTGTATATCTGTCATTTCAATTCTCCACTATCTTCTTTTAAATGTACAATAGAATTATAATTTTCTAAATATACATTTACGTTACAGCATTTACAAGTAAATAAAAATAAAATAAATATTCTAGAGAAGTATGTAAAAAAGATATTTTAACATATATTTTTAACTCTAACCTATGAAGTAGGAATGTATATATTTATTACACTTACCTGCGTTAATTTTAAACTAAAAGTACAAACTGCGTTTAAAGCCATTTTTATTGTTTATATTTTTATCAAGTATAATAATTATCCAAATAAAGTATATTACAATTCTTATTTCACAGACACACACATGCTTTATTTTATTTGAGGTTATTCAAACGTCAAAGTACATTGATATGTGAAATTTATTTCTGTATTTTGAGAATATTTGTAATAACTTTATAAATTATCTTTTTTTTATTGTATTTAATAATAAATAATTTAATTAAATAATAATTGTACAAAATGCACTTGCACGCTATTCGTAAACAAGGGCAGAGCATAAAACTAGATGTTTGAAAATTTACATAGATGTAGTTTTAAACGGCACCGCTAGTGGTACAATGTTTATTTCCCATTTAATTATATTAAAAAAATACTGTGAATATATATTTTAAATAATTGTTACATTGTAAAAATATTTTTATCAGTAGTTACAGCACATCTTTGTATAAATTTCATCAATAATTTTGTAGTTAAATGCAGCACCATCTGGTGTTTTTCATCGATCTTACAAATTATTTTTATTCAATAAGGTAAAATCTATCTACTTTACTATATTATATCTTCGGGTAGAACGTAGTATGGGGTATTTATGTACAAGTTTATTGGGCAAAAATTTGTTTTAAAATAAGTACATTTTCATTGTAAAAATTTTTAAGTAGATCTATGAAAAATTGTCATGCACCGTAACCATTAAGTACTTGTTAACTAATAAATATAATACTGTTATTGTTATACGGTGTCATTTGGTTCAGAGAAAAACCGATGATTCCTGTAATCCAGTAAATCGGGGTTATCTAGTTCCTTTTCCGCATCGCTGATATCCTTCTTTATAGCTACGATTAAATCATCAAGAGAGTCAAAGTTGGTTTCCGGGCGCAGATATCCGCATATACATATCCGCAACACGTCGCCGTAGAAATCCTTGTCAAATTTGTTGATGATGTGTGTCTCCATAGACTTCTCAGTGTTGTTGAAATAAGGGTTCCAGCCGATGCTCATAACCATCTTGTAGACGGGCCCGCTGTTGATGGACGCCCAGCCGAAGTACACCCCAGTGTTGATTCCTTCTGGAAGATGGTTAACCACCTCGGGTCCGAAGTTGGCCGTAGGGATGCCGAGGCTCTTGCTGCCCCGACCGAAGCCCTTGATCACGCGGCCAACTGCGAAGTGCGGTGTGATCTTGAGACTGACAGACATGATGTTACGCCACTGCGGCCACTGTGCTACAAACAGCGCATGCGCTTAGTACATGTGTTTGACAATTGTGAATTTATCTTATAAATAAAAAAGTTTCAATTAAACACTCACTAGTTATGTTGGAAGTAAATGACGGAACGGAAAAGAAAGTAAGTCAACTACAACTGTTTGCTATTTATACGTCTAGTGGGGCATAGATAGTAAATCATTAATTGCCCTTAATGACCTTCTGATACCCGCTAACACTTATCGCATAGAAAAATAAAGCACATTTTCGTCATGTGCAATCGAATAAAGCTTTTATTAGCATCTTATAATACCGCCTTGTTATAAAACTTATCGTTTCGTTATCAAGACTAAAAATAACCTTCAATTTACTAGTTTGGTAATTTATCAGAGTCCAAAATATTACAAGATTTTAAAATGTAGTATCTCAGTAACCTTGAATAATTTTTAGATATAACGTTTTTACAGTCTTCTACACAATGATTAAATAATAACACTTTATAATCTTTTAAAAAATTTATTCACTGACATGTATTGATACGTTGATTACATAATTTGAATGACAAAAAATTGTTGTTCTCAAGAAAAACACAATAGCATGAAGTACAATTTCTACAATTATATTGTTGTTATAACAAGTTTTCATGTTCTTGAACTATTTTTTATTGAAAATAATTGCTTACCAAGTGAAACGAATGCAACGCGAAGTAATTTTGTCAACACATCAATTTTATACATCATATTTTTTATGAGAATTGTTAATTTTCAAGGCAAACATATTAAAAAAAATTGTGCGAACTTACTCAAAATTTTAGTTAGTTTTCTGCGTTGTTAAAGTAAATATACTTGAACAATTATTAGGAATTAAAGTGCTGTTAATATTAGAAATGATTAGTATAAAAGTGTCGCATTATCAGTTCTTCAAAAATAGAATGTAATTTCATCGAAGTTTTGTATTTTTGCAACAGTGCATAAATTCCGATAAGACTACGTACGAGTTCCCCTTATCGTTGAGTAATAAATAAACACTTTCATTATTGACTGTTAAAGATCGTAATAATATCGAAATGGGATATTTTTACAAATATAACTATGTAAGTATTTATAGTTAAAAACATTATACATAAAAATATATTCTAAAAATAAAAAGATTTTATTTGCAGAACAAATATTTAACTGATAGAATTTATAATCATATTTTATTCGTAGATACGATATAGATATATGATGTAATATTTGATGTATAAAAATATTATTGATTAGGTCAGCTTTGTTTGATTACAAAATCTGATGTGACCAGTACATTACCACTCTGTTCTTATCATTATACTTTCAATATATATATACATACATATATTTAATTTTTTGTTTCTTATATGTATATTCATTAACTTTTTCGTCTATAATAGAACTAAGTAATTCAAAAGAGGCTGTTAAGAATATAGAGCCTAGTGTAATTATTTTTTTAAGGTTGGTGATGACAATTCATAGTTCTGCTTTACTCCGTTCTTTGCGACTTCAATATTTGTGGCTACCAAAAACTCTTGTTTTATTGTAGGCAGCAATATCACAACACCCACATTGCGTTATAGATGTTTAATTTTTTTTCTTTTAAAAATATTTCACTAGTATTAAATATTTGATTAGTTTTTACTTTTTAAAATTTAATTTTGGAGAAGATAACTTCTTAGAGTCTGGCTATTGTACAACAATTCAATTTGTAACAAATAATAAATTCCCATCCATTGTCTATTTGATTTAGAATATACATTTTATTGAACTGGAACACTCAAATATCATTGCTTATGGAATTCGCAACAAATGATAACCGACTAGAGGAGCGAAAACTTTCTTATGCGTTCTTGCTTTCAGTTCACATTTTAATTTTACCATAGTTTTCCAAGAATATTGTTTATAATGAAAATTAATTTTAGGATTAATTTTGTATAATGTAATATAATTATTATAAATATTCAATAATAATTATAAAAAATAATATTACAATAGTATGTATGACGTCAAAACATCGATTAAAGAGCTGCAGGCACTATTTCTGTACCAAATTAATTTTGTGCTCATAGTGATATTTTATTAACTCATTTTTAGTTTATTTTCATTTTAATATACATGTGTTTTTATATCGTTGGAAAGAGAAAAATTTCTTTTTAACAGTACTAATGACAATTATAAGCCCCTTATAAAAATTGAAAATTGGCATGAATTTCTCGAATAGTTTTCTAGTTATAAAAATTTGGGGCCACTGTGAACTCCTCATAAAAAATGTCTGTCGAATTGGCAAATTGTATGAATGACATTTATGAATTGAAACAAGAAAGTAAATTGGCCAAAACAAGTTTTTTGCTCATATCTAGTGAGCTATACATTTTTTCGGGAAAACAAAAACTACCTTTGCTTGAAATAGGCAACTAATGCGGCAACTTTGCCCCAATTTAACAGACTTCGTATCTCTTACGGTTCTCGAGATCCCCGATGGTTACCCTCTTAAAACGGACATTCTAAGCTCAAGTTAAAGTCGGTTAAAGTTAGCAAACAATCCAACTGTCGACATTCAATTAAGAAATTCTGAATTTTACCGTTAATTACATTTTAAGGGTTATTTATTTGGACTAATACATATTTCATTTAAATGAATATACAATCTTTTTATGAGAGTGAATTATATTTAATGTCAAGAACTGACATCTCGAAATTTGACATTTCTAAAATAGTGTTACTTTGGATGGTGAGCATATTGGTCTGTATCGGAAAATCCGTTTTCTATGGAGAAGCACGTTTTGGAGTTCCTAGAACACGATTATAATATTTTTACGATGGTGTCTGTCCGTGTGAGTGGATGGAATGGATGGATGTTGTAACGATTACTCAAATACTAGTGAATAAAAAAAGTTGAAATTTTGGATACAATATCCTGACACCCTTGATTAGATCTAATTAGATTTTGGTGTTATTCATGCAAGCGTAAATATAGAGTTTTCATGAAGATCTGAAGTGTTTTTCTAAAATATTTTAATTAATTATGAATATATGAGAATTTTTGTAAATAATAATTTAATATTATGTCATTAGCTAAAATTTTATAGCTCAAATTTGTTTCTACCTAGCCCCATTCAATTATTACAATAAATGTTTTATATCTGACAATTATTATTATGAAACTATTATAAATAGTATATTATTATACAAGTTTTATAAGATGTAATATTGTTTCATGAGTTGTTTGGGCCTCGACGAGCACAGCGAGGAGTGCTCCAAAAACCGAATGGAACAATACGTCGTATAAAACGTATATAATACACCTACTATTTTTTATACTTTGTTTCACTTATTTAAAAAAAATACTAAAAATTTCAATAAAAAAAATGACAGATTGCAATTTAGGGATACATTAAATGTGAAATGTGGTAACTCTGTTTAATGATGTTGGGCACATTTATCTGTCAATATGCATTTAAAATAGAAAATAGTTATAAATCTATACATAATGAGTAATGAAATTTTAATATCCTTTAAATTAGTTTTGTTTATTCCGTTTTCATAAATATAAAACTAATGTAAAACCTCGTGTAAAACAGTAAATGTAAAAATGAGTTATTCGGCAAAAAAATACTCATGTAAAAAAGCAAATAAATATTGTGATATTGTATGTTATTGCATGGGTCAATGTTAAAAAAATTATTTACATTTTGTAAAATAAACAAATGCATACCAAATATTATAATAATTATTATCAAATTTAGAAATACCCTAAATGCTCTCCTGAATCAATACAAAAACAAATTAAATTATTTTTAATAATTAAACAAAATAGTTTTTAAATCGTTTTTAAGGAGCATGCACCTTAAAGCCGGCTTTATTTTAGATACATTAAAATAGTTTTTGAAGATTACGAAACTTGGTAATTTTTGTATTATCTATTTAGGAAACATTGATTTTTTAGTAAATACAAGCCATTCTTCTTACTATGATATGTCCCTGTAATCTTTCGTGTTATAGGGGTATCGCGCGTCAATCACACGCACTCCCAACTCTTAACTTTACAATTTGTTTACTTCTGTACTACACAACTTATAGACCTAGTTCTTTCAGTAAACCTTTCTACGCATTTCGTCCACTCTCAGTTTCCTGGAATCTGAATAAAACGTAATGTTGTCCACTGGTCATATTTTTCACTACACGTTTATGGCGCAGTGTAATTATTTATTTATTTACTCTATTGTAATAAACAAATTGTTTAATTATGTACAATCCGTACGTTCCCCACACATTCCGCTACAACACAAAAAAGAATTATGTCGATTTGTTTAGTAGTTTCCAAGATACGACGCGATAAATATAAAAAAACGGGAAAAAATAATATCTTAAAAACAGTGAAAAATTGCAATTTTCAGTACTTTCGCAATTCCAAATCGGTTTGCAAATATCATAGATCGATAGAGCAGAATATTTTACATCGATTACTTTTATTTCCAGCAATCGGTTGCATTTTCTCGAGTTAAGAAATTTTTTGACGATTTTTGCGAGCGTAGATCTCCTACTATGAGCTCGGTCTCGCAAAAGTTTAGTTTCTGGACTAGTGATACAAATAACTATTTTCGTCCAGGCAACTTAAAAGAACATTTTTTTTCATAGCTTACAGGAGCATAAAGATTAATTTTTAAAAATACCCGAAAATACTAGAATAGGAATACAATCTTTGGTATTTTTTTTCTTTTCAGTTTAACCTTAAAGTAATTCGAACTATTATATTTTAAATACAATATTATATATATTTTTATAAATTAAAGATGAGTTTATACTCAATACTTTAAGAATAAAGAAGAAGCGTAAGCGTAATTTTAAGCGTAATGATAGAGGTATTTATGCGGTGAATTTTAAGGAATAAGAATAACGAATAGAACTAGTGATATTATATTTTTAGGTTAGTCAAAAGTTTTTATATTTATTATTCTGTTATTTTTACCGACATTTATAATTAACATTTATTTTTTATATGAAGAGTTTGTATTATTATTGCGTAATTTCTCAGTATAATACAGTTTCGTTTTCTTTTGCGACATTAATAAAATATTCTTAGATTTGATGTTTTGTATAACATATCGTAATTTCAAATAACCTCGTTGAATAGTTTCCCGTATACATATTATTTATAATTATGTCAAATAGATAAATGTGATCAAATTATTATTATACCAATTACAGATATACTGTTTATAAGTATAATGTATAAAGAATAACATAAGTAAAAATATGATTTTTTGGTCACATAGTTTAAGAGCAACTTTTAATTTTAATAAACATCAAAGTGCTGATCATTTTGAATATTTATTTATGTTACTAAAAATTACAGTCTGTAACGTAACTTTGTTTTTACATACATATATTAAACATGAATGTTCAGACTTTAATGTGATGTATGAATTTTAAAAATTGAATGCCTATTGTAAAAGATATTCAACGATATGCATTGGTATTCTACAGTCACTGTTAAAGTTGCTTAGAGACGATCTCTAGCTAGAGGTGACTGTTAGTTTTTATAGGTGATGTAATTCTACTATAACAGAATAATGTTAGCGCTAACAGCAGTAAAATTTGACTGTAGAATACGCTTTTCTTAGAGATCACCTCTAAATTCAGTTAGAGACGATCTCTAAATTTAACAGTGACAGTAGAATACCACTGATTGATGTTTATTTCTGATTAACTATAATTATTTCTCCGATAGTAATTATATAGACAAAACAAACAAAAACAAAATTATCAGGAAATACATAAATATTGCTTGAGGCTTAGTTCAATCTAAGAGTGCGGTGCCATAGGAAAGGTCAATTTTATTATTGTATTTTAGTGTAAGATAATAAAAATTTACTAGAAGCACAAATACTGTATTTTTTTCAATCATTTTAAAAGCATTGGCCGTAATCCGACCTCATTTTCTTTGTGGGCTTTTGTTAAAAACAGGGCATGTAACCGGTTAAAAAAACCGGTTAATAAAAACCAGTAACCGATATTTTGAACGAAAATTGCGAACTTTAACCGTAATTTTAAACGATATTTTTCAGGCCGAAAATACCGGTAACCGTTAACAAAAAAAAAATAAACTGGTTTTAGCGAACATTAACCTTTATTTTAATATCATTTAGCGAAAAAAAAATTTAATATTTTGTTTTTATATCTGTCTTTTCTATTTGTATTTGAACATAAGTCATGACAGTTTTTACAATTTACATTTTATTGGAGAGTCATAAATGTAGGTAGTCTCTTTGGCCGTTAAGGTTATTTAAAAAGTCCCAAATAAATACGGCCTTTGTCAACACAGGCAAGTTTAAAATTGAAGAGTGACCTGCGTTTTTCTGAAGATATTACGGGATTTTTTGTGAATATTCATTAATGAAAATGCTTTTTTTAATGGGGAAGTTTAGCGTGGTTGAAATTACATGTGAAAAATCTTTTAGTCGTAAGTAGTAGTAGTAAATATTTTATTTGTTACCTTTCGGTGTTCAAATTTCTACATTATCTATATTTTACATTTCATGTGGTATTTACATTATTATAACTTACTATTTAATCTACTTATATATACTTTCTTCATCCAATCTGTGTCTGGGTTTTCGTCGTGTAGTATCTGTTGTGTAGATTTGTCATTTCTCAGGTTTTCGTTGCAGTCTCTTCTTAAGTGATTTATTGTCTCAAAGTCTCTCCCACATATTCTGCATTGTCTGTCTTCGTCTCCTATCCAGTATTTATTCCTTTTTTCTTCGTTTCCCGTTCTAAATCTTGCGATTATTTTTAAATTTTTGTTTTCTGTTGTCAAGTATAGAGGTTTGCTTATAGTCAGTAAGTATTTATATCCTGGGTTATAAGTTGATTTGTATATCTTTTCTCTTCTTATCTGAGCTTGTATATCTTGTTCCGTCCGTGTAATTTCATCTACCATGTTTTGGCCTGTATTTCTTCGTCTTTCTATGTCTGTTGTTGAATGTCCGTTGCTTTCATAGAATTTTGCCCGTTTTGCTTCCCATTGGTTCTTTTCTTGTTTTCTTTCTTCTTTTTTTGTTATTTCTACCCAACAATCAAATGCAAGACTTTTCCATGGTGTCCCTCTTAATTTCTCTTCATACTTCATTGCTCTCCTTCCTGCTTCAGTCTTCATTTTAAACCGTTTTGTTTCTTCCTCTATTATATATACCGGTGTTTGTTTATCTAGTCCGAGTATCCATCGTATATATTTTGTTTGAATTTTTTCTATTTCGTTTTGTTCTTTCCAACCCCAAATTTCGGCTCCATACATTATAATGCTCGCTATCAATTTATCAAACAGTAACATTCTTAATTTAAAGTTGTTTTTGAATTTTCTTTGCCCTATGCCCCAGATTTGTGGAAGAGCTATGTTTGCTTTTTTTGTTGTTTGCTTTATATGTTCATTCTCTTCACCATTCTTGTGAAATGTATACCCCAAGTATTTGAAAGTTTTTACTTTTTCTATTTCTTTTCCTTCCCATGACCACGTTTCTTTTGTTTCCCTACCTCTTCCTTTATTGAAAACAACAATCTTGGTTTTTTCTGTGTTTAACACCATGTCTTTTTTCTTTAAGTATATCATTAGTCTCTTCATTATGGAATCCATTTCTTGTTTTGTTTTCGCAACTATTGCCAGGTCGTCGGCATACGATAATGTCCAAAACTTTTTGCTCCCAATTACTATGCCTCCTGTCTGTCCTTTAGTAAAGTGAGCTTCAATGTCTGACATGTAAATTGAGAAAAGAATAGGGCTTAATGGGCACCCTTGCCTAACTCCGCACGTTGTCCAAAAATCATCTCCTTCTTCTCCGTCTATTTTCACCGAACTTATGGTTTCAGAGTATATTTCTGCTATTCTTTCTACTAGGTTTTCTTCGATGCCAGATTTCGTCAATATCTCAATCATCTTTTTCCTATTTACAATATCGTATGCTGCTTTCAAATCTGCAAATAGTACATATAATTTTCCCTTTTTTTTGCTTATTTCCTTCTGTATTGCATAATTTAATATATAGATGTTATCAATTGTACTTCTTCCTTTTCTAAAGCCTGCTTGGTTATCTTGTAGTATATTTCTCTCTTCTGCTTCTTTACTTAATTTCTCCTCTAAGATCATGGCGTATATTTTGTATGCCGTGTCAAGCAGTGTTATGCCTCTGTAGTTTTTAGTTTCTTCTCTGTCTCCGTTTTTGTGTATTGGACTAATAATACCTTTTCTCCACCTTTGTGGAAAGCCTTTTCCTTTCCAAACATTATTTATTATTTTTGTAAGTCTATCGACTGTTTCGTTTGTTCCGTATATCCAAGCCTCGTTCTGTATTCCGTCTTCGCCTGCGGCTTTTCGTTTTCTTAGTTTCTGTATTTGTCGTCTTACATCACTTTCTGTTATATCTGTCTTCATACTATGTGTGGCTTGTGTTTCTAATGATATAGTATATTTTTCATCAGTTCCGTTTAACTGAGTCATAAAGTATTTTCTCCAAGTGCTCATTGGTATGTTTTTGCTGACTGTGATATGGTTTTTTCTTTCTGAATTAATATATTGCCAGATATCTGTTTCATTTGATATATTTCTTATTTTTTCCTCTTCTCTTTTTTGTTCTAGTTTTTGCTTTGTTTTGCATAATTCTCTATATTCTTTTCGCTCCTTTAGAAAGTCTTCTTTCCTTCCCGTGCCTTTTCTCCAGTTCTTCTGTAAGTTTCGAACTAAATTTCTTTTGGTTCTACATTCGCAGTCCCACCAATTACTTTTTCTGATATTATCTTTTTTCTTCCAAATTTTCTTTGTTAATGAGCTGTGTATATTTTCTATCAGTTCGTCTAGAGCTTTGTTACAGTCGTCTTCTTCAAATATTTTTTCTTTTAATTTTTCTTGATACTTTTTCTTGCCTTCTTCAGACCAATCTATTCTTATTTTTCCTTCTGTTTTTGTTTTTTCACTAAGGTTTCCTAATTCTATGACAAGTGGCTGGTGATCAGATTCTATTCTATCTGTTACTGTGAAAGATATTATTTTATCCATTGCTTCTTCATTTGCAATGCCGTAGTCTATAACTGATTCTCCGTTTGGGCCAATATAAGTAAATTCCCCTTTTTCGTCTCCTGTCGTATGTCCATTCAATATTTTCAGTCCATTTTCTTCCACGAATTCTAGGAGTTTTTCTCCTTCGCTGTTAATTATTTTGTCTTTTGATGACCTGTTTTTTCAGATCCATCTCTAGTATCAATAATTTTTCCTTCTTCCCCTATTCTGGCGTTGAAGTCTCCTCCTAATAATAAATTGTATTCATGTCTGTCCTCTGTTTCTTCTATTTGCTCTTGTATGAGTTTTATTTCTCCTTTGCTGTATGTTGTTATTATTTTCCATTTTTCTCCTTCTATTAGTAATGTTCGTTCTTGCATTTGGTCCATACTTCTTCCCTCTGGTAGTTCCTCTAATGTGTTTCTGACCCCAGTTATTATTCCTCCTTTAGCTCTTCCCTTTTTATGTTCTCTATTTGCATATACGCATTTCCATTTAAATTTATTCGGAAGTTTGGTTTCCCATTTCGTCCAGTCTTTCTCTTCTATCCATGTTTCTACTAGCCCGATAAAATCAAATTCTTCTATAAAATTCCAAAAATCGTTGTCCTTATTCTTTAAGCCGGCGATGTTCCAAAATCCTATTTTAGTTCGATCTGTGTTATTCAGCGCGCTTATTTTGAGTAGTTTTTTGGCTCTTCCTCTTTTGGTGGTGCTGTTGGCGCCGTTTCTCTGTAAGTGGATCCTGTTGCGCTGCCTTTAATTGGTCTTTCATCATATCTACTATAGCTGCTTGACCTTTGACGGTCCCTATAATCAGGATTATTTGTTACATATTGGGTTATTGGTTTCTGTCTCTTCATTTCTTGTCTTTCATTGCATGATGCATTTTTTTGAGGTCCTCTTTCCTTTGTTTCTTCTTCAACTTTTTCTTCTGATAGTTGTCTTTTCTTTTCGTTTTTTTCGTGCAACGTTCTTATTGCCTCTTCTTTTTTAATTGGTTTACCGTCAACATACAGCTTGTTGTATTTTATTATTGCGTGTTTGCCCTCTTTACGCATCTCTTTCATTAATGGTAATAACCGCTTCCTTTCTTCTGCTACTTCTTTTGGGAAGTCTTCTGATATTACAATGTTTGTTCCTTTCAATAATTTTGTATTTGTTAAAATATCTATTACCTTCCTCCTTGAAGTGAATCTTATTAAAACTGGTCTATTCTTGCGGTCCTTTTTAACTCCAATTCTATATATGTTATCTATCTCAAAGATGGATATATCTACTTTTAATTTTTGGGAAATTAAATCTAGGCATTCCTTCTCGAGTTCATGTCTGCTTGTCTCTCTTTCCAATAATCCAAATATAACAATATTTTTTTGTCTTTTACTGCGCTCTAGTTCTGCCCACCGTTCTTCGTGGTCGATTAATATTTTCTTATGATCATCAAGGGCGTCTGCTGTCATTATAAACCTGTCTTGCATTGTCTTTTTTATAAATGCTATGTCAGTTTTTAAATCTGCTATCGCTTCTAATATTTTTGTTTCCATGTTGTGCTACTAGCTCTATCTGTGCGTTCTAAATAGTAGCTTAGCGTCGGTAATTCAGTTATTGTGACTGTCCTACTTAATTCAAACAGTCACCTGTAAAAACCGCTGGCTAGATGTTACTATTAGACGCTAGATGTCGCTACGAGGTCGCTGCTTCGCTGGGATTTGATATGACATGTAATATGACACCTAGATAACCTATAAGTTGTATGAACTTACTTTTATCTTAATATCCTGTTTATCGTTTCTAAGAACCTTGCCTCCACAATATCACAACATCCACAACTTGTAACTACTGCGAAGATACAAGAATCACTTATTTTTGTTTAATTTTGCTCCTTAAAGATTGACAAAACTATTTAGCCACTACACTAACTCTTCACTCTACCACGTCACATTTTGAGGCATTACACCACACGCTTCTTTGTTGCCATGGCAACCCAGCGCGCGCGGGTTAAATAGACGATACGTTCTCCGCGAGCCAAACTGACGTCATTTTTTTATAAAATTTAATTTTTTGAGAAATTAGGCATCTTTGGGTGAAATAAAATGTAGAATAACACTTTTGAGGGCAATCTTGATGAAATAAAAAAATAAAAAAAATACGCTAAACTTCCCCATTGTTATATTTTTTTTTCAGATGGTAATTTTTTATTATTTTTTTTAATTAATTATTCTGTATTTTTTTAATCAAATTATTATAATTAAAGTGTTTTAATTAATTTTAATTATATTTTAACTGATATATTAACCGGTTTAAACCAGTTTCCAATTTTCAAAAACCGGTTTTTGAACTAAAACCGTTATTATTATAAAGGTTCTCTATAAGGGTTAACCGTAAACCAGTATTTTTTTCGGTTACATGCCCTGGTTAAAAATGACCTTTGGTCTCATAAGATTATAACGTATATATTTAATATTGTTTTCCTACAACTGTCAAATAAACTTGACATTTCTTCATTGTTTTCGATGTGCCAAACATGTAATTTCTAAACTACACTAATGTTTCCATGGCAACCACGTGCGGTAAAGTACTTTCCCTAGCAACCACGTGCGGTAAAGTAGTTTTCCTAGCAACCACGTGCGGTAATGTATTTAGCAACCTAGGGTGGCAACTAGCAAACACTTTAGATTGCTTAAAAGTGGTATTTTGTAAATATAACACACAACTGCAACTGATGTACTGTTGACATTCGCCATTAACTTTATATATAAATTATGAAATAACACATATTACAATGATTAGAATATTACACTTATGTTATTAATTCCTTTTTTAAATTTTAAAACAGTTGTAGGAAAAATAATGTGTGTACCATGAGTGCAAAATAACATTGCCGCTCTAGCATATTTGAAGCTCTCAGCTGCGTTTCGAGCTTCAAACTTTATGCACGTGCGGCAATGTAGTATTTTGCACACTAGGTACATATATAACTATTTAAAATCAAAAATTTTGTTATTAATGTAAAAATGTAACTGTCACATTTATTAAAAGTATGTACTTACCTTACAGCAGCGGTTTTTGAAATACTCTATGCATTTATTTTTAGTGACTAAAAACAATTATTATTATTAAATGCATAAATATATATACGTGAAAGGAAAGAAGTACAAACGAGGGAGTATCGGGAAAATTCACTTGATTGATGATTTGGAGTATGCACACAAATAAACAATTGTAAATAAAAAATCGTGGAAGATGATATTCGGCTTACAATATATCTTGTGTTTACTGTTAATTAATTCATTCATTATTAACATAAATTCTAAATATTTACACATGAATAAAGAAGCAGAAAAGATGATTGATGAAGAACAAAATTTTATCAGAGAAATAAAGATATTATTTTCTTTTTACTTTTTTGATTATTATTATTTAATGAAGGTAATTTCATTTTTTAGAATATATGATAAATAAATGTTAGATCTTTTTTAACTTTTTAACAAGCAGAGTTTTCTACAGTTTTCCAACCTCAATACCAATCCACTGCACTGGAAATACATAATGAATAACCAGCACTTTGCCGACGACACTGTTATAGAATAGAAATATAAAAACCGTCAGATTTGAACCATGCATTTTGAGAAAAAATATTGAAATATCAAAGCCTCTCACAGAGCGAGTGGCTGTTGATAGCTATATCAACATTTTAGAATCCAGTGACACTATGTAGTAAATTGTAAGTCCTTTCGAATTATGTATTTAAAATTACTAGCAAATAATAAAAAATGTATAGCCTCAATTAATATTTTGCCAATAACATTCTGGCTCCGTTATAATTACAATCTCAAAAAATCTTTATATTTGCTACGAAAATCATAATGTATCTTAATGATGTACTAGATCCATTCTCAATGAGATCTTCAATTTTGGCCGTTGTTTCCACCGTATACAGGGTGGCCTAGCGAAAATTATCAGCGCAATTTTTGGCCACTTAACATTAATTTTTCAAAAAACGCTCGAACACGTCAATTTTAGTATAAAGGGGGACACCTAAATAGACTAGTACCAATGGCATAACTTCAACCCTAAAATGGGGGTGGACTGCACCTCAAAAATTTTAAATGGAAAAGGGTGTAAAACATGACACAGTTCGAAATGCCTTTCAATTCTCTTTTCAACGGTTTTTTTATTTTTCAAATCGGATCACTAGTTCCAGAGCAATATCGTTTAAAACAAATTTTATCAGGTGTGCAAAACTGCAATCAAGTAGGCTTAAACAAATGACAGAAACTCAAGTATCAGTTTATTAGGTGTTCAAAGTAACTACCACCAACTTCCATATAATAATAAAGATTTTGCTCAAAATTTTGGAACTACGGTACGTTGCCGTAAATCTTCTAAAGATACGGGTAGCGTGGCACAAAACTTTAGACTTCAAATAACCCCTCAAAAAGAAATCTAACTTACAAATTACTTGTCTATTAAAAACAACTTGTCGAAAGAATTGTTTATTTAGTTTCTGTCTTTTGTTTAAGCCTACTTAATTGCAGTTTTGCACACCTGATAAAATTTGTTTTAAACGATATTTCTCTGGAACTAATGATCCGATTTGAAAAATAAAAAAACTGTTGAAAAGAGAATTGAAAGGCCTTTCGAACTGTGTCATGTTTGACACCCTTTTCCATTTAAAATTTTTGAGGTGCAGTCCACTCCCATTTTAGGGTTGAAGTTATGCCATTGGTACTAATCCATTCAGGTGTCCCCCTTTATACTAAAATTGACGTGTTCGAGCGTTTTTTGCAAAATTGATGTTAAGTGGCCAAAAAACTGTGCTGATAATTTTCGCTGGGCCACCCTGTATGTCATTACTGTTTATGATCCATTATCGCTTTATAACTCTTCTTGAGTTTGGCATTTGAATTCACCATACATGTTAACAATGGCGTAACTAGAATTTACAGCTAATTTACAAGTAAAATTATTTATTTGAAATTATAAACATATGGAAAACATATTTTTCGAAGGAACACATTATGAGTAATATTAAAATGAAGGTCTATTCTATACATACAGCACATCGAAATTTGGCGTATTTCAAATAGATCACTGATAGTCTGGTAAATAGTATATTAAGTGGCAAGTGTGTGAAGCTGAAATTTTTACATGAGGGTGGAGATTGCGACACGAGCCGAAGGCAAATGTTGCAAACCACCCGAATGTAAAATAGACCACACACGTGTTACATACTATACTTTTTTTACGACCTTGCAATAAAATATAATTCTTTTCTTCACATTGTCATTCTTTTAACGTAAAACCTCTATCTATGGTTTAATAACAAGATAGAGGTTACAATGTAAAATGATCTACAATATATTATTAAAATTTAAAAGGAATAGTTATTTATGGTACAAGTGTGTTACATTACAGATAAGTTATGTGGGAAAAGTTTAGCTCACGAGGACGTTAGGCCGAGTGTGGTATTTTTTCAAGTGACTTAGGTAATTAACACACGTGTGCCATACAACATTTTATCCAACACATTTTAATCATTGATATAAAATACATATAACATTTTTGATAGATGGAATTTCGAAATGACATTTGGGAACAAAATAGTGTAGAGAAGGTTTTATAACGTAGTTACTATGATACGAACCAAAAAACACTGAGCTAATATATTTAGCTCACTAGTGACTTATGACCTACTTTATTTATCTAAAAACAGCATACTTATATCATTATAATTACACGGTGTTGGATAAATATAATAATTTTATAATTTGGAAGTGATATAACCTGTAAGTAGGGATCGACCGATACCGATATCGGTGTCGGTATATCGGTCTTCTTGGCCGATATCGGTATCGGCCGATATGTAAACCACGATATCGGCCTATATCGGTATCGGCCTAAAAAAATTAAATTTGCTTAATATTTCAGTTGCTAAGGATTTTTTAAGGAAATTAAAACAGAAATACTAAATAAAAAACAAATCAAGTTTATTCTTATTCAAAATTTAGTAAAAAAAAGTCATTAAAAATGTAGAGTTAGACGATTTCTTGCGTGCTTTCATAAACATTTCCAGGTGATGAAAATAGCTGTGCACAAGCAACACTACTTGGCGGTGGTGCTAAATATATTATTGCAACTTTGTACATCAATGGAAAAATGTCTTTTTTGCGACCACCAAGTCAAAGGATCTTAATTTTTTGATATTTTTTCTAATTTCTTACACAGTTCAATCTCATTATCAATTTGATTCATCATATCATCAGTACTTTTCTTATATGACACTGATTTACTTGTCATCATACCAGTAAGTTCATCAAAAGTATTCCAAATACACTATGAGAAATTGAGCCCGGGACATTTTCCTGAATCTGTCGGTTTAGCTCGTGTGATTTTTTTTGGCGATTTTCGCTTAATTTACGAGAAAATTTTATGGCCGATATGTCGGTATCGGCCGATATCGGATATGAGTATATCGGTATCGGCCACAAAAAATCATATCGGTCGATCCCTACCTATCATAAAATTTGTATGAGATTGCTTAGAAATTATTTATAGTTTTTGAATACTTGCTGGACTTAGATTTATATTTGACACAAAGCTGTAAATTCAGAAATACAAAATAATTGTTTTTTATAAATTAATAGCACATTTCATGAAGTAGTTATTTTTACGGATCATTTACCAACACATGATTTATATATATATATATATATATATATATATATATATATATATATATATATATACAGGGTGGCTGATTTTTCATTGTCCAGGCCATATCTCCTGAAATATTAAATATAAAAGAAAAAGCTAAATAGGAAACTTGTGTAACAAGACCTGGTCTATAAAATAGCGTTAACAGATGTTTTCCATGGCCTACTGATTTAGCGAAAAAATATTTAACTTTGGTTTTTTAAATGGAACACCCTATATATTTTTACGGAATAAGATTCTACATCAATTTCTCGTTACAGTTATGTATAACAAGTGGGGGTTTGCCTTAAATTTATGCTTAATAATGCAAAAAATAAAATTATATAAGTCGGCTGTGTTTTCTCATTATTAATCACTATTTTTTTTATAAATCTGATAAAAGTGTTTATTAGAAGTGTTTTATGGTTTTTATTTGATTTGTGAAAACAGCAGAGCATATCCTACCTTTTCACTATTTGTGAAATTCATTTTTCTTTTGTAATTACGAAGTACAACACCTTTTTAACTAATAAATACTTCTGTCTGTTTCTTGGCAGTTGTCTACAGGTATAAATAATAAAATAATTGCAAATCACAGCCGTCTCACATAATTTTATTTTTTACATTATTAAGATAAATTAAAGGCAAACCTCCAGTTGTTTTACATGATTGTAAAGAGAAATTGACGTAGAATCTTATTACGTAAAAACATACAGGGTGTTCCATTTAAAAAACTAAAGTTGAATATATTTCCGCCAAATCAGTAGGCCATGGAAAACATCTGTTGACGCTATTTTATAGGCAAGGTCTTATTACACAAGTTTCCTACTTAGCGTTTTCTTGTATATTTAATATTTCAGGAGATATGGCCTGGACAATGAAAAATCAGCCACCCGGTATATATATATATATATATATATATATATATATATATATATATATATATATATATATACAGGCTGTTTTATTTAAGAGTGCCACCATTGCTATCTCGAGAACCATAAGAGCTACGAGGTTGGTTAAATAAGCAAAAAAAAACACCATTTTACAAGAAATACAATGAGCAAAAAAAAATTTTTGTTTGACCAGTGGTTTTAAAATATGGGACACAACTTTCTTATTTTAAATGGGAACATATGTTTATTTTTATCTTATTCGATAGAATATTTTTTTCTGAATTCAACGAAATAATCATATCATATACTAATATAACAAAATATCTGAGAAAAATGCATGTTAGATTTATATGTATTTTATTTATATATGGCTGAAACAAGAGTGCTATGGATAGAAACCATAGATATATTGTTCTGTCTAACATTGTTTCATTATTTGTTATTCAATTTTATGTTCTTTTTTTTCTATTTTTTTTTTTCTATTCAAATCACGCTTGTTTCAGCCAGATATAAATAAAATACATATAAATCTAACATGCATTTTTCTCAGTTATTTTGTTATATTACGTAGTATATGATATGTTTATATCGTTGACTTTAGTTAAAAATACTCTGTGTTCTGAATTTCAATTAACACACTGTATATATATTCACTGTATATGTTAAAACTGAACTATTTACTTCACGCACAGGGTACAAAAAAACATGAAAAATGATACGTGAAGTATCCACTTTACGAATGGGAGTAGAAAAAAGGAATTTTTACAAAAACGATTGGCTTTATTATCACTCCCTAGATCAGTTTAATTTTAATGAAAATTCAACATATATTAATTTTTTTTTTGCTTTTTTATTTGCAAATTTATAAATTAACACTTTCAAATATAAGGTATGGACACTTACATGTCACGCTTGGGACATGCTATTTCGTATGTAATTTTTAATGTGCCGAAAGGTCGTAAAGCTTGAAAATATTCTATTTGAACTCATTGAATATGTGTGATGTGTCAAGAAATAAAATGAGTATAATCAAATTACACAAACACAATGTAAATCCAATAATATGAATAATATAAATTGTCAAGAAATTAATGATGCCGATGTAGTGCCGTATTTTCCTATTTGTAGAAGCAAAGTGAGGCTCCCTCACCTGTGAGGCCCACCCGCGTTGCAGGCATGTGCTCCCCATTGTTACGCCACTGCATGTTAATGTTATTTTTAAACAAAGACTTTTAATTATTGTACATTTTATGTATAAATTGTAGTGTTTATGTAGCTTTCTGTATTGTATTTTGTGAATTTGAAATATTACCCTTTTTATCTACAAATTATATTCTTTATTTTCTCTATAGAGTTTTGTGTTTTTCATTTTATGTATTTGTAATATATTCTTATAAATATTTTTTTTGTATATAATAACTTTGTGTAATTTTTAAAAACAGGTTAACCATTTAATAAATAGTATATTATTTATTATATAGCTTAACACATAAATTTCTTCGACTACATCAGCGCCAAAAGAGCAGCACGAGAACAAACTGTCTGGTTACATAGTTTATGAATTTAGCATTGAGTGCCCCCTCCTGATACTCCCTGGTACAAACCAAGTTTACACACAGAAAATTTTAACAAAAAGTAGTAGTATAGAAAAACAATTATTTTATATTAAAATTTTATACTTTGCGTTAACAATTGCTTTATTGTTATATGGAAAACGATTTAATAATATCGGATATTGTTAAACTGTTTTTGGTAATTTTTTTGTTGTCAAATTGATACTTCTAAGTACAGCGCTCATCGCTAAATGTTAAATTGATAACCTAAAATATTTTAAAATGTTTTTTTAATACAATTTGGAATTATTATAAATATAAAAACTATATAAACAAAGCTTATTTAAAAGAATATTAAAATTTCGTATGTCTAAAAATATAGTGTGTGCAACGAAATGCGGAACATAGGACGTTAGCATGGGATTTCAAAAAATTGCGGATATTCTCTCTCCTGATAGATTTACAGCAAAATTTCAAGAGTGCAAACCTGTTTAAATTGTACATCATATAGAACCATAATTAGTGCAACAGCATGTTTGCAGTACGAGATATATTGAATATAAAATGTAACACATTCGGTAAAAATCAGACAGTCATGAAAATAAAATAAAATATTCATGCGACAGTTTAGTGAAGTATCATTGATTATAATTCCTATTGTCTGTATTTTAATATTATTATAGTAGAATTTAGATTCTTTTATTGTAATAATATACAAATATTACAAAAATATAAAATTATCTGTAATGACATGTCATTAACTGTTACTACTATACATTATACTCGTTTTATACGACGTATTATTCCATTTGTGTTTTTGAAGCACTCCTCATTGCGTTCCTCGTGCCCGAAACAACTCATGGAACAACATCTGCTCTTATCCTGAACAGAGTATACATGCGAAATGGACTGGTGTGTGCTGCTCTCCGTGGCAACTTTTGGCAACAAACGCTAATTTTGACCGTAGAAAACAGGATTTTAAAATTTGGCCATGTGGAACGGAACAAAAAGGCATAAAAATACAAAATAGACATTTTAAATTCCAATGTATGTAAGTAACATTTCGAACTTAATTATTTGCTGTATATTTTACTCTTTTATTCGTTATATTTGTTTTGATAATAATGAAAAATGTTTAGTTTGGTTCATTTGTGCGTGTGGGGAGAAGTAAGTGTACGGTCTGCCATGTTCTGCATACTCTTGCAACGTCGTTTGACAGGATTATGTTTTAATTTATTTTAGTTTTAATGTTTCGATTTTTCAATGTCCAGTGCAAGATTGAAACGCGGAAAAAATATGCTTTTGTTTTTTTCCTGTTTCCATGTTAATAATTCTCTTAGTCCTGAATATTTAATTCGAACTAAATGTGTGTTGAGAAAATCGTGAACCAAAAAAAAAATTCTTTTACAACATCTGGCCTTGTGTTTGTTAAGATAGACATATTTATATTACTTATAAGGTTTATCTGATAGATAAATAACAAATGTGAACAAAACAAAGTTTAACTAGTTGATGATCATATCTGAAAAAATTATATCAATTTTGTTTAGATATACGTACTACGTACTTATTTCAGTTGAAGAAAAATATGCGTTATTTAAGAGTAAAATTGATGCAAAATTATTGCACATCAAACAAAACTTATTTTCTTAGCAACACAATCTATTTATCAAGAAAGCAATTAATTTCGAGATAACATAATATTGTGCTAAAAAAATTTTGTTATAGTAACATACACTTAAAAACTACCAAAATAAATGTTTTTATACAGGCTGCTTTAGTTCCGAGTGCCCAGACGATACTTCATACTTTAAAAATATTAAAAGATTTTATTCAAATAACATTTATTCAGCTTAATGGGTTTCTGTACTTTTTTTGTTTTTCAAGTAGAAGTATATAATTATATGTAGGTGTCCCAAATAACTTGTAAAGCTTGGGGATCTCGAGAACGATAAGAGATACGAGGTCGGTTAAATTATACCAAAGTTGCCGCATTAAGAGGCCATTTTGAAGATGTCTTTGTTTCCTGAAAAAAATGCAAAAGTTACTAGATCTATAGTAGTATATATCTAGTAGATACGAACAAAAATTACTCATAAGTCATAACTTCCAAAATTAAAAGATTAAGTAATTTTGGTGTGCACTTTCTTCAGACACTTTTTTTAATGAATTTACGGGGGTTCTTAATTTTTTTATCGCGTACCGATTTGAAATTATCGGTGTCAACTTTAATTTTTCTTGTGGAGCTTATAGTAGGTTGTGCTAATTTTGAATAGAGCTTTTTTTTGCTCTTCAACCATATGAATACGCCTAAAAAAACTGTATACCACTGGAGTTCTATCTCTTCTGTGAGAGGAATGTGTAAAAAACATAACACTGTCTATCCTTGTCACTCAATACGTGTTCACACAAACACGCGTGCGCAAAGTAACCATAGCTGTTTAAAAAAATTGATGTACAGATAGGTTACGAATATGCATTTATTGTTAAATCCAGTGCCCCAAAAATGTCAGCTCTAAGGACTAAGCGATTATTTTAGCAAATTTTGGAAAATTCTTTTTGCACTACAATCAGTACACCAAATTACAAATACCTTTTATTTTTTTTACAATACTTTTGAAACATTTGTATATGTCTGTACCGTTATTTCAGTTACATCTTCCTGTCTTTTCCAGCGGTATATAATTTTGTAGGTATATTGCATGAAACGGAACAAAAATTCGTAGTAGTTTCGAGTAATACTGTATATATCATTATTAAAAATAATATGTCTGACCTAATGGAAAAATTCGTAATAGAGAAACTTTTAATGCTCTTTTGAAATAATATCTCTACAAAAAAATTGCATCGTTACACATATTAAAAAGGTTTCTTTATTATACATCCTGTGTCCTGTGTGTTCTACATATTCCATCCGCCATATTGAATTCCTTTTGTAAGTTTCCCTAAAAATGTATTGTTTAATAAATATGTCAACAACCTCTGAAAATAAATACTTACCTGTAAAATGCTGTAAAACTAGCAATTACAATTTTTTTTTGGAAAAAACAACCCTATCTTAAACATTGTTCAATCTTTACTTGATAATAAAATTACCAATCTGACTAATAAAGCCTCATTCACAACACGAATTTTAACTATTTTTATTCTTGTCATGATGATTACAAATTAATTTCACTCACCAATACTCCCCCAAACCAAACTTAATTTACAAGCAAAATAAGGGTCGCTCTTGTCAAATGTGTAAATATAATAAAGAACACTGTAATGTGACAATAAACTGTACCAGAAAGCGACGCGCTGTTTCTATTTATTTCTTTAGTAGATCTGTTCGATGAAATTTTTGTATTGTAGTTTGAATATAATCTTGTAAGAAGAAATTTGGAATACGTGACCCAATCCATCCGCACAATAATCGACTAATCTGAAATAAGTTCATTTTGCGGTTTTATTTTTAAATAAAAAATCGTCCTTTTTAAATTTAATAAAATTTGTGATGGTATATTTTATGTGATGTTTGAAACTTAAGTTATTGTGTATTATATTTATCAGCATTTAAATTAAAAATTTTATGATAGAATGAAAAGGTTTCATTTTACAAAAAAAAATGTAGTTATAGAATTTATGGAATTTTTTGTTACTTGGTAATACTGATATGAAGTTTGTTTACTGTACTATTTTATCTTTTCCTCTTCGTTTCTCAATTTTTTTTAAATTGAAAATTATACAATAATTTGCAATTGTTTATTCAAAGCGGTTTGAAATTTGATATTATATTTCAACAGTCAGCAAACTTAAATAAATTAGATACATTTCTTTCGTACAATTTGTCACATCAACTATTATATTTTGACTGTTCTTATCATCACAAACCAATCATTATTTGATTTAAAAAAAATCAATGATTTTGATCATGCCTTTTGCCAACCCTGGTTCGAAGGAATAGTACAGTTTTTAGAAATTGTTCTACAATTATCTACAATTGTTGTACTTTTTATTTTTAAAATATATCATTTCCATTTATTTTACTCAGTACTCGGATTAACTTTATTACTCGGAAATTGTTTATACTGGATGATTAATCGGAAATGATAGTCACGTGATCGACAATTATCTTTAAAGACATCAAAACTATACTTCTAGGGAAAAAGTTTGATATTTAAGTTTTTATTCTAAAACAAATATTTCAGTGATTTTATTATTATATTCAAAAACATTATTTATTTATTTATTTAAACAAAAAATTAAAGAAGTTAGAAAAACTGTTCGACATAAATAAATAAAGATTGTAAGCGATATTTATTCAAAAAATCGAAATTATTTTCAATTTTACTATATGCAATCAACCTTTTTTCAGTTCTTTCTAATTTAATAAAAATAACAAAATAAATATTTTTCTTCTATTTAATAATTTTATATTCTTACTGTATGTTACTTAATAGTATATTATTATACAAGTTTTATAAGACGGTATATTGTTCCATGAGTTGTTTGGGGCTCGACGAGCGCGAGGAGGCTCCAAAAACACGAATGGAACAATACGTCGTATAAAACGAGTATAATATACTATTTTTATACTTTGCTTTACTTATTTAATAAAAATCTTAAAATTTTTAATTAAATAAATAACAAATTGTAATCTAGGGATATATAAATGTGAAATGTGGTAAATCTGTTGAATGAAGTTGGACACATTTATCTGTCAATATGCATTTAAATATTATGAAAAAAATTATAAATCTATACATTATAAGTTATCAAGTTTTAATATCCTCTAAATTAGGTTTATTTATTAGGTTTTCCTACTTAGAAATAATATAAATTGTATTAAGAAACATTTAAAAATATTTGAGGTTATCAATTTGACATTTAAAGTGGGGTACAGTTGTTAGAAGTACCAATTTTACAACAATATTTTATATTATTAAACTGTTTTCGATATAATAATAGGGCAATTGTTAACGCAAAGTATAAAAATGAAATTTAGAAATGTCTCCAAAATTCTGAAGGGTCCTTAGGCAATTACCTAGTTTGCTTAGTGGATAATCCGGCCCTGACTGAAAAGGGTGCACCTATTTGACAAGGCTGCAACTGATTTAAATGCTATAGAGTCGAAACAGAGAAACTATCTCGTGTATGTGACTGAACAAACAGATCTATTATGTGATTGAAATAAACCTTTATACTAACCACTAATTCGTGTTGTGATTGAGGTTAAGTGTTGGGGGCGTTGTGGTGACAAGCTGCCGTTGTTTGCCCGCCGACTGGGAGCATCTTCTGAGCTAACTGGTAGCAGCAGCGCGTTATCAGCGCGCGTGTTATCGCTGCTCGCACGCAGCGCGCACTGGCCCAGTGTTCACGGGTTATGAAACGACAGATAACTCCGTGCGCCGACATTCAAATGTTCCATGCGCCAGTGTCGCACGGGCCCCACAACACTTCACTCTGTCAATCTAATGGATGCCATTTTAAATAGAGTAAGTCAATATTTCTATCTATTCTATAATACTCATTGTTTCTTACGTGCCGTTTCACACTTTCATTCATGTCATTAACTACATACATTCCGTCCCGCCAATGGACTCCTCCGCATGTTTAAATTTCAAATATTTTCAATCATTTGCTGTAAAGCTATTGTAATTCCACTTATACCATGTATCACTTTTCATAAATGTACCTACGACATTTTTACCGCCATTTAGCCTGTGACGTATGACGGCCTCTATAGAAAAGGACAGATATGAGGAGAGAGAGACATGGCGCAATTTTTTTTTAAACTTACAAGAACATTTTGTTCTTATTGTGTACAGGGAGAAGTCCATTGTTATAAACAGGTTGGTGACCCGAACATAGAGATTTAATATGTAAAATCATATTTTCGTAACTCCCTGCTTCCCTACCCTAATATATTCGATAAAAAAGCTTGAAATGATAGTTACAGAGCATAAAATTCTGCATCTGTAACTTGAGAAATTAGTTATGAAAATGGCCTCGAAAATGGCGTAAATCACTCGAAAAATAGTGGTAGGCATGAAATTAAAACAAGAATTTACAAGGTGTTGCTGGTTTATTTGTCAAGATAGGCTAAAATATATAGCAATTTTATTTTGTTTTTATTTTTTTAATTAAAAATTAGTTTATGAAATATGTTTCTCTTTAAAAATAATTACAAATAATAATAAAAATAAATTAACGCAGCGTAACTGGACAGATTCATTTTTGTTTTAATTACATGGCTACCGCTATTTTTGAGGTAATTTACATTATTTTCATACCTAATTTGTGACGTTACAAGGAAGGTAAAATTAATTTTGCTTATTGATTCATTAGAATTTTAAGTTCTATTAATGTTATTTGAAGCTTTTTTACCCAAAAGAATTAGAGAAGCAGGAAATTACGAATGACACTTACCAGTAGCGTAACTATATTTTTATCACTACGAGATATACCGGGTGTCCCAGCTCGACCGGCACATGGGAGTTTTACATGGGAAATCAGTTAATTATGAATAGTATCTCCCCAGTGCAAGATATTAACTTGAAATTTTGAATACTTATCGGAGAATATTAATTCTATGTTAAATAATATACCAATATTACAAAAATATAAATATCTACAATGGCATGTCATTAACTGTCAGAACTGCCACATAGATATTTTCTTTTATTTCCATGGCTGACTGATTTTGAACGAAAATGTTAGATTTTATAATTTAATAAATCTCGTCTTGCAGACGAAATTATATATTTCAAATAACTGTTATCCATAGAAATAATATTCCCCAATAAGCATACAAAATTTCAAGTTAATATCTTGCACTGGGAAGATACTATTAATAATTAACTGATTTCCTATGTAAATCTCTCATGTGTCGGTCGAACTGGGATACCCGGTATGTATATTAAAGATGAAAATGAAAGTTACAATTATCATACTGGTAACTGCTAGTGTCCATCACTAGTAAATTTTTATATGGCGAAATTATTAATAAAACAATACATTATCATCGTGCTATTAATACTTACCGCAGAAAATTATTATTAGGAGAAATAAAAAATTGAAAATATAAATATAAAATCTGAACTCCACAACTTCGAAAACAGAGAGAAATGAATCTCTAATTCTACCCTAACGAGTTATATACTAACGCAAAGGGAAATAACTTAAATTTAAATAAACCAATCAGAACACGTAAAATAGAGGATCAAAAATGGCCGACTTCCGTCGCGATTTTTTCAATATTAATTATACCATATGCGCCCTCTGTAGTATATTGCCTCTATGGCTCATAGCCAGTCCCTTGGAAAATCGCATATACCTATTATCTATATACTGCTGATATTCGTATTTTGCTATACAGAATAGCGACCACGATGAAGGGAGATGAAATATATGTTCATCTCTCTTCCTAGTGTAACAGCATATTTATGCGCAAGCGTGGACGAATAAGCCGTACTAAATATTTTTTCTATGGCACTTTGTAAACATACTAACTCATAGGCGTTTTTAATATATTTTTTCATGGGCGCATTATTTTTTGGAGAGTGTCTATTATGCTATAGTTCTTGTTTAATAAAATTTATAAAATTGATACATAGCATTCAATGTATTTAAATGTAACATTTTATATTAATCATTAATTATGTACTTTTTGCACGATCATATAAAAATAAATGAATTCAAATTTAGTTAAAATTCCTAAAAATCGGTCTTTTATTTAATACCTAGAAGTTCTTTTTAAAATCTGCTATAGAAAAAAAATTATACATGATAATAAAATTTTAATATCCTACTAGGAGATAATTTTTTTTCATAAAACTTTATTTACTCTTCTATTGTAAATGCAAATAATTAATTAATTCTAATTACGTATGTCAAAAGTATAATATTAAAAAGAAAATAATTTAAAATATTACACAAGTAAAGAAAAACTGAATATAGGTATAGTACGACAAAAGATCTCAAGTTGACGTTTAAATTGTTTTATGGCTGTGGTATCAATTCAAAGTTTTGCTCCAGGTACCCAGCTAAGCACTGGATTTGGAAATCACAATGTAACATTGGCATGCCTAACTTAATATAGATGGATTACTGTACGACATGGAAATAACTAGACAGGGATGTATTTAAAATTTTAATACCGTTAATTTCTTAGCAATAATCATTATCTTCGTGGAATTGCAAACAGTTTTTGCATAAAAATGAAACTGCTATAACATAATGTTCTTATTACCAAGAGTACATCAACGTTACTACAACTTGTGACAATTATTAGAGTATTTTTCATAAAACATGGTATTAAAATTTTAAATACATCCCTGTCTAGTTATTTCCAGGTTGTACAGTAATCCATCTATATTAAGTAAGGTATGCTAATATTACTTTGGGGTTTCCAAATCCAGTGCTTAGCTGAGTACCTGGAACAAACAGTGTATTCTAATGGATTTCGTATAATTCTATACCCTATAGCAGAACGCATAAAGGTCACATTTCTTTCAATTCTTTCACTCAGGGGAAAACTTTGAATAGATACCACAACCATAAAAAAATTTAAACGTCAACTCGAGATCTCTTGTCCAACTATACTATAAATTAAAATATATTAAAAATAACAAAAAATTAAAAAATGAGTTATATACAAAAAAATAATTCATTAATAACTTTATTTAAGAAATAGTAATATTTATAAGACATAATTTTATTAAAAGCAGTAATAATAATAAAAATGATAACATTTAAAATCTGAATATATAATGAAAAATAAATGAAATAGTTATGCTACCAATAACAATATTTCGTATTTGTTGTTAAATAATAAAAATGGTGTAAAGTAATAATTACGCCTGTTAAAATTATAATACGAAATAATTTTTTAAATTAAAATATGAAACAAATAGAAAGTAAATATATTAAAAATTAAAATTTAATAAATACATAAACAACAACTTATAGAATGCGTGACGTATCGAACACCGTAAATATATAATTCAATAACGTTCAAAACTAACTATTGTTCACTATGAAGTACAAAGAATAATTTTAAAAAGACGGGGCTTGCATAGAAACATCTTTCAAAGTTCAAATAGTTGACGGCGGCATACAACTTTAGCCAACCATATTGCAGATATTAGACATGCGCATAACCTGAAGGAGCCAGAAGGAAGCGAGAGAGAAATATATTCTGTCTCCCTTCCTAGTGGTCGCTAAATATTTATCAGCGCCTCAGCGGTTTAGTTATTAATTAAATATATGGGAAATCGACTACATTATGTCATCGTATTCCTGTCGTGCTCGCCATAACATATAATATCCAAAAGTTATATACCGGGTGTCCCAGCTCGACCGACACATGGGAGTTTTACATGGGAAATCAGTTAATTATGAATAGTATCTCCCCAGTGCAAGATATTAACTTGAAATTTTGTATGCTTATTGGGGAATATTATTTCTATGGATCACACTTATTTAAAATATGCAATTTCGTCTGCAGGGCGAGATTTACTAAATTTAAAATCTCATATTTTCATTCAAAATCAGACAGCCATGGAAATAAAAGAAAATATCTATGTGACAGTTCTGACAGTTAATGACATGCCGTTGTAGATATTTATATTTTTGTAATATTGGTATACTATTTAACAAAAAGAAACTAAATTTAACTTAAATAATATTAAAATACAGGGAATAAGAATTAAAATCAGTGATATTTCACTAAACTGTCAGATAAATATTTTCTTTTATTTCCAAGGCTGTCTGATTTTGAACGAAAATATTAGATTTTAAATTTAATAAATCTCGCCCTGCAGACGAAATTGCATATTTCAAATAAGTGTGATCCATAGAATTAATATTCTTCTATAAGTATACAAAATTTCAACTTGATATCTTGCACTGGGGAGATACTATTCATAATTAACTGATTTCCCATGTAAAACTCCCATGTGTCGGTCGAGCTGGGACACCCGGTATATATATATATACCTCTCTTTATAACATATTGTAAACGCATATTATTACCGTGAGTGGTTTTAGTGTATACCAAAAAAAAAATATTTCAACTTCTATTTTTTCTCTGTTTTTAGTTTTCTTCGCCTTATTTTCGAACTCCTTAATCAATTTTATTCAACACTTAGATCTAATATAGCGGGTAAACGTAAATTAGAAATACAATTGTGATGAATAAATTCTGTGATTATACATGGATTATGCTTTGTTTGTGTGATATTTATTAATATTCTCACATTTTATTAATTAGTAGTTATTAAAATATACATTTATTATTTTTTAAAAGAGAAAATAAGTACTTGTACATCTCGTATTAAATCCAACAAGAAATACAGTTTCTTTTATACAATTCCTGTAGTATCAAAAAGTTTGTAGCAGACATTTTATAAAGATTTTATAAAAATATTTTAATATTTATTATTTTATTTAAGTAAACCGGCATCACTAGGCAATAAAAATAATTCATATTGGATTCCAGTACATTGTTCTCTACAATTTTTTTTATATGGAACGATATTGATATAAATACCATGTAGATTAATAATTATTCAACCTACAAGGAATGCAAGTACATTATAAGTTTCGAGAAGGTATGAACTGAGATGCAGCCTGCAGAGATCATGTTACCGTACGAGAATAGTTGTTTTGGTACTTACACACCGAGTCGATTATTATATTTTTCGCCCCACAAGCATCAATTAACTTTAAATAATGTTAAAGTGTTTGTAAAATGTGATAGTTCATTTTAGAATTCATTTGTACTTTTTTATAGGACATTTTACCCGACCAAATGTATATAAAATTAGTAAGTTTTTCAAAATTATACCCTGCTAGGAAGACAGTTATTTGTACAACTTCCCGTTGTCAATGTTAACCGAATAAGTTAAACTAACCTGAACTGTGGTACGAAAAATACATTAAATAAGTATCAATACTTACACAATGATGTCACTAAATTGTATTGGTTGTAATAATGACAAGCGCTTCCTACAATTATTAAAACTAGTCATACGACGAACCTATATGCAAATATCAAAATAAGTAACTACAATGATCATATAATATACAAATTTCAACGTGAAAACGCGGTATATTTTCCCTGTGCCACTATTCGCGTATTCTGGATTGCCTATCTTCTATCATCGGTTAAATTTACTGTACTTATTTCTGTTATACCCTGATGTCGTAGAATAGAAATACACGGACGAAAGTTATTTAACAGAGAACAATATGGCGTACATAAATTTACGTAAGTACATAAAGTATATTTGGATGGCTAATGAATAGCATTATTTTAGACATCAGATTACAGTTTTTATTAATCGATTATTGATTATGAAAAGTAATAGATTATTTTGATTAATCAAACAATCGATTAATCAAATAATTACTTAATCAGATATGAGTAAACCTACTTCTCGTTGGAAAGACAGACCTCACTTTAAAATATCGGAATATCAAAACCGGTGTGATTAGAAAATTTTACTTGTTGTCGTATATGTGAGGGTAGGTAGGGAATATATTACTGTTTAATAAAAGTAACATCGTTCACTGATAATATAAAAATAATTCAGAACTATTAAAAAAAAAACAGATTCGGGGTATTGAAGTGATGACGAATTTTTGAGCTCGATTTGTCAAAATTCGGAAAGAACGTAGCTTAACTCGGTTGTTAATTAAGTTCATCAGTCAGTTGATTTATTTTATTGATTTTCATATTACTTAACGTAACGACGAAAATAAGCTGTCACAAAAGTACATAGAAGAAGGAGGGAATACTGTCCGTAAACGACATGTGTCATACAAAATGTCTTTGATATATGTATGTGTCATAATATCTCTATCATTGGTACATTATATAATGCAAATTTAATTAATATTATACAGGGTGAGTCACCGAAATGCCCGTCTTCGATATCTCCCTTGTCGTTAGAAATACAGCATAAATTTATTAACAGAAGTTATTCGTCAACTCAAGGAGCATAACGTAAAATTATTTTTATATATACAGGGTGTTGCACTACGGCTCGGCGAAAATTGTTTGCCTTTTATTAAATGGAACACCCTGTATATTTTTATATTTTTTCAAGTGTATTTCATTTCTCTATACGGACATATAAATTTTGTTTTAGTTTTCCGCGGCGTTGCCAAGTTATTCCGTTTATTCTCTAAAAAATACCAAATACACGCATTGCTTTATAATGATGTACTGAAGTTATTTTAATAGTAAAAATTAAGAATTTTTTTTTCTGTACAACTGGAACTACACTCTATGTTCTCACATATATTTTTTTAAATGTAATTATACAGGGTGTTCAATAAAGCGAATCAAATTTACTCAATTTCAAATGACTAAAACTCGTCATTTTCAAATGGAACACCCTACATTTTATAATTCAGTTGGGCGTCTTTTTGTAATATCTTCATATTTTATTAAGGGTACCCTATGCCTAAAACCAATATTTTTGGAGATTTTCACCATTTTAAGTTTATTTCTAAAAATTAGATTCCAAAAGATTTTTAATGTAACAGCTATTCGCACGGAAACATGTTTGAGACATTTTATAAATGAGTAATTTACTCTTCGCAGATATTTGCGTCGACAGTTTTAAAACAGATACGAATTTTAATCTAATTTTGAAAGATCCGAAAATCTAGCGGGCCAATTTCTTGGACCACCTCCTCCGATCCATCTATAGCAAATTCTTCATTTAAATGATTCCTAAACCGAAGACTGTTGTGAGCTGGTGCACCATCATGTTGGAACTACAATCTCCGGGTAATATCCATGGTATACTAGATTTAATTTTTAATTGAATAAATAATTTTAGAAAAAAATAGTTAAAATCTCCAAAATTATTGGTTTTAGGCATAGGGTACCCTTAATAAAATATGAAGATAATACAAAAAGACGCACAACTGAATTATAAAATGTAGGGTGTTCCATTTGAAAATGACGAGTTTTAGTCATTTGAAATTGAGTAAATTTGATTCGCTTTATTGAACACCCTGTATAATTACATTTAAAAAAATATATGTGAGAACATAGAGTGTAGTTCCAGTTGTACAGAAAAAAAAATTCTTAATTTTTACTATTAAAATAACTTCAGTACATCATTATAAAGCAATGCGTGTATTTGGTATTTTTTAGAGAATAAACGGAATAACTTGGCAACGCCGCGGAAAACTAAAACAAAATTTATATGTCCGTATAGAGAAATGAAATACACTTGAAAAAATATAAAAATATACAGGGTGTTCCATTTAATAAAAGGCAAACAATTTTCGCCGAGCCGTAGTGCAACACCCTGTATATATAAAAATAATTTTACGTTATGCTCCTTGAGTTGACGAATAACTTCTGTTAATAAATTTATGCTGTATTTCTAACGACAAGGGAGATATTGAAGACAGGCATTTCGGTGACTCACCCTGTATACTGTTTTCATACTTTTAAGTTCATTTATTTTTGCTCTCTCGGTCTTCAGAAATACCCCCCGGAGTAAATTGTCTGAAAGAATTACTTCTTTCAATCACCTCACCAAGCCAACAAATATCTTATCTATTTCATCTTTACTAAAATTTGCGACAATGTAGATTGGCACTCAACAATGCGCAGTGTATTGTGATGATAATATTTTTTTATTTATCTACATTTGACCTCAAGCCGCATTTTTCCATCGATAAAACTGTATTTTCAAGATTTATATCAGGAGGATGTATTAATTTCATAAATGTCAATAGAAGTGTTATCAGACATTTGTTTATAATTATACTTTAATGAAAACATGGGAATCTAGGTCACCTAGTGACCTTATGATTATGTATTTTGGTATTCGGATACTCATAATTCACACAGTAATTTTATTACTGATTACCTTTTGTTGTATTGTATTTGTATCGATTTTGGTAGGCTTTAATTTTGACGGTTTAAAATATGAGGTGTGTAAATTAAGTAAATAACACTGATTAAAGAAAATGATCGAATAGAATTACAATTCAATATTGTCTCCCTCAAAATAACTTCCTTGGGAAGACACATAGTGCTGGAGACGATTTTTCCTACACTCATGGCAGTGCTGGTCTGGAACTCGGATACTGGAGTTACATTCAGCTGGTCGTTTACAGTCGTTTAAATGATTTGGAGTGTCGCAAAATGAGTACCCTTCATGTGATTTTTCAATTTTGGAAATAATATCAAAAAAACAGTATAAATTTACTGAAAAATTAGCTTAAAAAAAGTTGTTTTATTTAAATAATTTTTAAGTTAAGATAACTACGTTTGTTATTTTTTTTTCATTTTAAAATTTCAAATATATATGTTTTTGTTTTTTAATTTTGTCATACATTATCTCCCGAGCATATTAGTTTACGTGGAGTGTGCACTACAGAGTTAATTTTTATAAGGACAATAGAAGTTAAAGAATTTACTTTCCGAAATTCCAATTCAGATTGATAGAACCACTGCTGGGTGTTCTACTCACTTACTTCACAACTACACCACGGTCTGCTTTGTTTTCTACAGTATTTATCTTGCCTTAGAACAATTTGTCAAGCCTTTATGAGATGAGAGGAATGTATGAGTTGTATGACAATTTGTACACATGTTTATAATAGTCAAGTAGACTATAAATAAACCATGTGTGTGTTGTTGAAACTTATTCAATTCACGTCATTTACGAATGGTAATTAAATTGACGCGATAATTTCATAAACAAATATATAGTAGACTTGGAACTTTGGCATGAATGCGTTCAACGCAGATAAAAGAAGCGTCATTTTCAGATGTTATTGTCATTATCTACAACGGGTCACAATACGAACGGGTAACATCTGATGCTATTAATGCTTATTGTTGCATTTGTTTTTACTTCCTTGTACAAAGTACAGGAATATTGTAATCACGAAAAATTTATGTTTTTCCTGAATTCATTTTGACTAGTTTTAGCGTCACATATGTATGTACGTCTCTCGCATCACTTGAAAATGATTAGCCGTAAAATTTTTAAATTTTGTATATGGGACTGCTCTGGGACTGCTATAACATTTAGTTCTGCACCACTTTGCTCATAGTGTTTTTTCGAATGTTTCGCATATCTCAAAAACGATTAGCCGTTGAATGTAGTTACTATAACATCTAGTTATAGTGCTGGACAACATAATTGAGAATTGGATTACCTGGCCCCCTACTAGCATACCGTAAACATGGGATTATCCTCAAATTTATGGTCCACAAATGCAGAGACTGATTTCAAATTTTTAAAAAGGTATATGTAATACAGATATAAATGTTTGATTTACCTATACGTACTAAAACGGTAAATTTGAAAATAAATAAAAACTAATCCAGCCTAATGAGAAATGGTTAATTTTCTTTTCATTTTTGATCCTCATTACAGTTATAAAAATATGACATTTTTCTTAATACCGCCCCAACATATTTACGACGCATCACCCGTTGTGAGGGTTAACCGCATCCATTACCTAGCTTAACGGATTAACCAAATATCTTGTCCTATACTATATGCACTTTCATTTTTTGTTTTAATCTGTCTTTTCAAATGGCAGTTTACTTTTGGCAGAAACTTAATAAACGTAATAATTTATTTGGCTTCCATTTTTTATAGAAAACATTTGATAACAAATTGACATTGACAACTGTTCGTGAGAAATATGTACGAAATAAATGAAAACAATATCTCTTTCTTTTTTTTTTTGAGCGATTAATAGTATATTATACACTGAGGGACTAAAGTGCATGATTTAATGAGTGAGGTTTACTTCATGAGCAGTAGGCAATTTTCTGTCGTGTATGCGCTATTTTTTGCACTTTCGCATATACATTTTAAATAATAATTATTTGATTATATTTGTACAATTGGCAAATAATTGAAAGCTTCGAAAACAAAATATCATTTTACATATTTTCTGGTCAGCAAGGCTAGGTTACATACATATACCTATTTGTTGCTTGGTAGTAACATAACTTTCGCATATTAATTTAATCTCCAAAAGATTAAATTCATATTTAATCAAGGATTAAAATTGCTACTTTAGTCTTCGAAAATGAAGAGTAAAGTAGGATATTAGTCCAGAAAGTGCAAAAATAATTTTGAGTAATGCAATAAGGAGTAGTAATAAACATTTTACTAAAATTTTCAAAAAATTATCTATTTCGAAGGAAAGTTCGAAGATATGAAACGAATGGAAATTGAAGAATTATTAGGAGTAGAACGATCTCATTTTCAAGCGAAATAATTTTAAATGAAGTGCAGCAAAAAATGTGTATAATGTGGTCCGCATCCGCATCAGATTTTTTAATTTAAAGTTTGTTCACAGTGGATTGTTACTTTAACGTAGGCAGAAACCAGCATACTTAGATTTTTAAATCACTAACGAAAAAAGTTAGGTAGAACAAAAAGGTACAAGAAATATTTTAAGAACAATAAATTAAAAGCCTGATATCCGGAAATAATGTGATTAAACAAAATAATGGCGACCTGAAGTTTTTTTACCATAAAAATTGCTAACCGAGGTAAGCAAATAGGCGAGGATGTTTAACATACTTTTTCCCGAGATGCATATTCAATTTTTTTTGTCAACTACTTATTACTAGTATTTCTTTATTCATCGACATAGGCAATTTTTAATGTACTTAATTTTATTTTCGTGCAAGCATTTAAAGGTAATGTTAATTAAAATCCAACATCAAAAATATTTTGTATAATGACTATTTATTTGATATTTTTATCTCGGCAAACCACATAAATTATAAAGATAAATCCCTAATAAGTAATATCTTTCGAAACAGTAACAGTTTTCATCCTGAAATTAAATGGCATTTTTTAAAAATACTTGATAGTACTTAATTTTAGATTCTTTTGGCTGTAATACTTTATAATATTTAGTAGATTTAGATTTTTTTGGCTTTAAATTAAATATGAAATAAAACGTGATTAAATATTTCTAAGTACTACTGTAACACGAGAAATGGAATAAATATTGGAATTTTCTATACTTCTACCATTTTGGCAATTTCTCTTATTTTCTGATTCCGAATTCTATCTTCAGTTCATCTAAGCATTCTCATCATTATAATTTATTTTACTACCTATACTATAAGGCTAGCTTGATTACTGATTTAAAAATTAGTTCTTTTATTTTCTTCCCAATCCTTCGGTTGCAAAACACCTTTATCATCTTCCTCTAGTTTATCTATCTGGCTTGGAATCTGTGACTGATTTATGTATGTATGTATCTCGCATAATTCGCATAATATGGTTAGCCGTAAAATGTTGAAATTTTGTTTGTGCAGCTCAACTTTTTATTGTAATCGGCAGTGCCAAAAGGGCACTATGCTCGATGGGTTTTTTGAATTTTTTTGCATAAATCAAAAACGATTAGCCATTATCTTATGAAATCAATTTAAATGAAGTGTAGGAAAAATGTGTATAATTTGAGAGGCATACAAGGATGTCATGTGGTGTCCATATCAGATTTTTTTATTTGATTCTACGACTCCGATATGGAGTAAAGGACATTAACCTATCAAATTTTTGAAAAAAATAATTCTTCATTATTTAATATTGAATCGACATATTGTCCTAAAGGTTATAACTTTATTGTGTAAAAACACCAAAAACAGTATCTCAGTTAGTTACTGGGTGTGGTTTGTTAATCACCAAGTGTGTCTAGTCGTCAGCAAGTTTCAATTTGTAGTTCAGTTGGTAGAACATCCTGCTAGAAATGGGAAGATCCTGGGTTCAAACCCAGAAAAGTCTATGAATTTTTCAAAAATTTAATTCTTCATTATGACATCAATAAAGTTTCTCCACATGACGCGACATATTGCGTTAAATATTTGACTGGAATAGGTCTTTAAGGTGAAATGATACCTCAAAGTATTTTGTTTTTAGTCCAATAGATGTCGCCTAAAACGTTTTATTAAAATCCTGTAGCATAGGCAATGTGCATAACAGTATCGCTAAGCTATTCAATAAGCGACTACCTAATAACAGATGGCACTCTGATAATTAGTAAAGACTCCAACCATGAATAAGGCGGTCGCTTCGAATTCAAAGTGCATAAATATAAATCGCTAAATATACCTAACCTAACAATAATAATTGTTGATATAAACTATTTAGGAGAGATTGTGATGGAGTAATAAATTGTTTAATATTATTTAGAGAACGATTTCGATAGTTTTTTGAAGAAGTTTTAATCTGAACCTAAATTTTGGCAGTGGTAGTTTTTATAAATCAAATTGCTAAATATACCTTACAATAATAATTGTCCATATAAACTATTTAAATAAACTCATAGAAAATCAATCATCCAACGGAAATTGTTCACTAACCAATATTTAGAGTAGACGCAAAATCTCGTGGCCCTGCGCGCAAAGCGAAATTCATCATTGTAGGCCGGCCACTGACTATTGTACAACACAAAAACATTGACTTGTAAAAATTCTCATTTATCTTGTAGTGTTCGTACGTTGCAGGTCTCTAGAGTTGTTATTGATGTATTTTTTTTTAATTTTGTATCTGACAAGTTATTCAACTTAATAGATAAATAAAATAAATTGAACAACGTTTTTAAGTTAGTTAATAAAATATGCCTCCCACCACTTTTTCTATCTAAAATAACCCCGCCCATGCGCGGAGTTGTGCCACGAGATTTTGCGTTTACTCTAACAATGGGGTATTCCAAGCCTACGGCTTTTAAAGAAATTCTTATTGGATATCATTGTTTACCATATATAAGTAATATTAAAGTGAATATAATCATTATTTTTCTGATTTTTAATACCATAATATCAAAATGAAATTGTAATGCATTTGAATCGAGTACGTAAAATTCAGTATCAGCCTTGTTGTGATGAAGAAGGCACTCGCGTCAACCTATTGGCTCTTGTTCGAACGCGCCACGCCTCTGACTCAGACCTACGAATGATGTTCTCAGCTGATTCTCAGTGCCTGTGACGTCACACGCACGGCCGATTTTCTAGGGTGTAATTTATTGAAACTTTAAAAATTTATTTCTGGCGTGTTTGAAACCTTTCGGCGAAAAGAAAAAATACGGGTCTAATATTTTTATGCATAGAATAACATATTAAAAAATGAAAAAAACTTGGAATACCCCATTTATTACTCCAACACATTCTTTCCAAAATAGTTTATACTGACAATTTTAATTGATATCTATATTTATCAAATAGATTTATAAAAATTACCACTGCCAAAATTTAGTGCCAGATTAAAACCTCCATGAAAATTTATCTTTCAATCGAAATCGTTTGTTAAACAAAATTTAACTATTTATTATTAGAGCACAATCTCTCGTAAATAGTTTATATCGAAACATTATTGTTAGATATATTTAGCAGCTTGATTTATAAAAATTACCATTGTAAAAATTTAGTTCCAGATTAAAAACTCTTTGAAAATATATCTTCCCAAGTATATCGTTCGCTAAAGCATTTTTAACAATTTATTACTCCAGCAAATTCTTTCCTAAATAGTTTATATCAACATTTATTATTGTTAGGTATATTTATCAACTTCATTAATAAAAATTACCATTGGCAAAATTTAGTTTCAGATTAAAAACTCTGAAAATCTGTTTCCATTGAAATTATTCGCTATATAATTATTAACAATTTTTTATCCAGCACAAATTCTCCTAAATAGTTCATATTGACAATTATTATAGTTAAGTATATTTAGCAACTTGATTTATAAAATTCACCATTGCCAAAATTGAATTTCAGATTAAAACTACTTCGAAAATCTATCTTTCAATCGAAATCATTCGCTAAACGATATATAACAATTTATTACTTCAGCACAATCTCTCCTAATTACTTTATACTGACTATTATTAATGTTGGGTATATTTAGCAACTTGATTTATTAATATTTTTAAATAATAGGATAGTTTTTTTAAATATTGCCAATACGGCTGTGCCACCTTCACAGCACCAATCCGAGTTTATATACTAGATATTTTTTTTTATTCAACGAGATTATATATAAAAAATATTGCATTATTATTATAAACCGGTATAAAATATTTAATTCGCTTTTATAAAACTGGGCATATGTGTAATTATATATTTGTTTATATAGTTGTAAATCAATTTATTAAAAATATTTTCAAAATAATTCTAATCTAAATGACGTGGACGAGATCATTATTTTTAAGCATACAAGACAACTAAAAAAATAAAATTTATAAATCGTACTGTTTCAAATGTTATCGAGGAAAGTTGTATGTACGAATTTTATCTTTGTATCTAGAGGTGCATTCTTGGTTACCATAGTAACACCCTTATTGTTTATGTCCGGCGAAAAGATTCCCCCTACATTCTTGGAAATTTGGTACGTTCTAGTATCGTAAGACATGACGTTACCAAAGTACATTTTATAAAATTGTGTATTCAATTGTAATGATTAATAAATTTGTGAGTAAAAAGTATTTTTCAACCACGCTAACTTTTCAATAAGTTTTGCTTGCACAATGCATATTTAACAATAATTTAATAGTTTCTCATTTAACATGTATTTTCTGTAATTAATGCAGCTAGTAATAAATTAATAAATATATGTTAAAGAAACAATTTTTCAGCAAAATGTTAAAAATGAATCATAATATCCGAAGAAGTTTATTAAAACAAAATAATTATGATTCCTAGTATAATTCTTATTGAATGTGATTTCTCAATAGGTGTTAACGTATATATATTTATGCACTTTGAATTCGAAACGACCGCCTTATTGATGGTTGGAGTCTTTACTAACTATCAGAATGCCATCTGTTATTAGGTAGTCGCTTATTGAATAGCTCAGCAATACTGTTATGCACATTGCCTATGCTACAGGATTTTAATAAAACGTTTTTGGCGACATCTATTGGGCTAGAAACAAAATACTTTGGGGTATCATTTCACCTTAAGACCGAGTTATAGTTGGACAAGAGATCTCGAGTTGACGTTTAAATTATTTTATGGTTGTGGTATCTATTCAAAGTTTTTCCCTGAGTGAAAGAATTGAAAGCAATGTGACCTCTATGCATTCTGCTATAGGGTATAGAATTGTACGAAATCCATTACAATACACTGTTTGTTCCAGGTACCCAGCTAAGCACTGGATTTGGAAATCCCAAAGTAATATTAGCATACCTTACTTAATATAGATGGATTACTGTACAACATGGAAATAATTAGACAGGGATGTATTTAAAATTTTAATACTATGTTTTATTAAAAATACTCTAATAATTGTCACAAGATGTAGTAACGTTGATGTACTCTTGGTAATAAGAACATTATGTTACAGCAGTTTCGTTTTTATGCAAAAATTGTTTGCAATTCCACGAAGATAATGATTATTGCTAAGAAATTAACGGTATTAAAATTTTAAATACATCCCTGTCTAGTTATTTCCATGTCGTACAGTAATCCATCTATATTAAGTTAGGCATGCTAATATTACTTTTGGATTTCCAAATCCAGTGCTTAGCTGGGTACCTGGAGCAAAACTTTGAATAGATACCACAACCATAAAACAATTTAAACGTCAACTTGAGATCTTTTGTCGTACTATACTTCATGGCAAGTTTTACTTGCATTTTAGTGATACATAATGTTGTCGTTGCTTATCTACACGATCACACAAGGCTCGCCTTAACCACACAACAGTACTAAACCTTGTGTGTTTTATTTGTAGGATCTTTTCTAAATATATTTCTTTGTGAAGACCGGAATTTTCCGACCTATCCTCTTACGAAGAAGAAATATATAAAAACTGAAGTAATATCAATGGTAAATTAGAATGATAAGTGTTTGTTGAAACAACCTTGACCGTCTATTGCAAACAAACACTAACTCGTCAATAATTTCATACACATATATTTGTAGTTTGTATACATTCTACAACAGCAGATACGGCGCAGTTAAGAAAAAATTATTATATTCATTTATTTGTCACGCAAGATGTTTTAAGTAAATATTAGAGATAGTACCAAAGATCGATATTCGATCAAATACTTAATTTTAATATCGAATATTCCATTGCAATTGCAAATAGAATAAAATAAAATTATTACACTGTTTTACCCGAAAAACCATGCAAATAAAAAATAATGTAAGTAACCCTTTGTAAAAATTTTATGATATAAAAATATATACAGCTTGGAGACAAATATTTTTTCACTAATAGCCTACACATCTACTATTATTATCCTTTATTTGACATAAGAAATTGTATTCACTATTGCTTACTTGGTAATTATGGTCATCTTAAGTCACTATAAATTATTATTAACCAACGACGGTAATGAAAATGGTCACTTTTTAAAAACAGTCAAATCTCCAAATCCAAATATTGTTTTTAAGGGGCTCGTCTGTACATCATGTTAGAATTGATGAAAAATGGCATATTTTGAAAGAAAATGCTGACGTTAATATACATGCTACATTCATAATCTTAACTTTTTTAAAAACTATTAACAATAGTTTATAAAATGACGTAAAGATATTTCTAAAAAATTGTTTAAATGTTTAGAAAAAAAACATTGAATATTGCATTTTTCTAGAGAAATGACTACTTTAAACAAGAATAACGAATGAACTACATTATGGAAACTCATAAATTTATTTTTCGTGGAAAGATTAAAGTTGAATTAAATTATTGACGTATTTAAAATTTTAATTAACTTAACCGTATAAACAATATATTCCGACAAAAGTACAGAAAATTGCAAATTTTAAAAGATACAATTTTAACACTTGTATACCAAATTAAGGTTTGAAATTCATGCACAATATAGAATAGGGTTTAATTTAACTCTTTTAATAAGAAAACTATTATGAAATTGTTTATTTTTTGAAAAATACTGAGAAATATAAAGCACACTTTAGTATACTTCTTGCTCGAATAGAGGGTGCTAGTGTAGCAATTTTAAGCAACTACCTGCAGCTTCAAACTGACTCCGCCTAACTCCCTTCCACAAAATTTAATGGAAAAGAAGGTTCGATGTACCCATACGTCTGAATTTTAGAATGTTTTGTAGAGTACCGAAATTTTTATTTATTTTAAATCATTAAATAACTTTAAAATACATTAAATTAAAAACCAAAATGAAGTACAGTAAAACCAATATTTTAAATCAAATGTAAACTTTAAATTTTAACTGCAATTTTATAATTATTAAATTTATTTTTTATTCAATTTTGCCTTATAAAGTCATGTTTATTTATTTAGATACAGACTGTAAAGACTGTATGTACATATATAGAACTGTCACTGTCATTCTCTATTTCTGTTCCAATTTTAAATTCCTTTTGCTTTTAAAAATCCTATCGTACACAATAATTTAAGATACAATTTTTCAAATTATTATGTACTCAAACACTTTGTAAGCAAAATTTATTGTTTAAGTCAGACATGTCATTTGAATCGATTAAATTCTTAGCACTCGGTATATAACTATTGATTATTATTAATATTATATTGTCAAAATTGAATAAAGTATTCTATAAACCGAATGAATTAAAAAAATTTATTTATTCAAAGAATTTATCTCACTCGACCTGCAGGCTCAGTATATGTTTAATTCACTTGGTATATAAATATCTATTATTTCAAGCAGTTTTCGGTTAAAAAACATTACTTCATTATTAAGTGTAGCACCTACCATTTTTTTCAGTGTAGGTGGCTAAAATATGAAACCAGGTATTTATACCACATATTACATAATATGGAAATAGAAATATTCAATTTACATTTGAAACTAGCCAAGCAATTTAAACGAAACTGGGACTAACTAGATTAAAAAGTAAATAGGTATTACAGCTAACATAAAAGGCAAAAATAATAAAAGAAAAAAACAAAAAGGAAAAATAATAATAATAATGAAACAATCGAAGAAAACCAAAAAGAATACCACAAGTCAAACCGCCTTGGGATTAAAGAAGAAATACCTGAGTTTATCTCAAAATAGATAAAGGTAGCGCCATTGTCATTAGTAATAAATCTCATTATAAACATCACGTCAAGGAATTACTATAAACAGACCGGTGCATCAAATTACAAAATAATCCCATCCAAAAATACACTACAAAAGTAAAATAACCCTTGATGACTGCCCAAATCTCATTACCAAGGATTTCAAAAGAAACATGAAATTACCTAATCCAAACTTAGCTAAACTTCCAGCTAACCGATAATCCACAAATCGGGATTCTCCCGTATATCTCCTAGCCAAATGATTAGACAAGGAATTTAACAATTTTCATTTCCGAAAGAACAGAACAATAATAATTCATTTCATAAATTAACTAGAAAATATTAATTTAGATTTTGGAGACCACAATTTATCGTTCTATAAATTCCGGAAATTATAAATCCGCAGTTACCAAAAGGGTTACCAATTAAAAATCTTGTGTATAGAAATAAATAATCATAATCTACCATTCATTTTATTTTTTTATCTATTTCCTCATTTTTAACAGGGTCTATAAAAATTATGATTTTTAAAAAAAATCAAAAAAATCGTTTTTTTTGGTTTAAATCAGATTTTTTTGAGTTTTTTCATTTAAATCAGATTTTTTTTATTTAAATATTTTTTTAAAAAATTTTTAAAGTGTTTAAATACGGGTAGTTTGAATTAAATTTTTAAGTATTATAAATATTCTAATGTTATTATTCAAAAATATATACGATTCCTAATCCTAGATATTCATGTTTATTCTTGTTTGTGCGCCGTGCTGCGTCGACGTAAGTACATCTTATTTTTGTCATCATTTGGACTTGTACATTCCAAATTGCGAAACAGATTAGGAACTGAAAAGGATGTTTCTATTTAAATATTACAATAACAATGTGCTATTAAATAAATAAACGTTTCCCTTTTTGTTAATTGAATTATTTGTTTTTTTTTTTTGAAAATTGTTTATATTTTTAATTCAATAAATACATTTACAAGGACAGTTACAAAAATTATTCATTTTTCATTTAAGTTATTAAATTTTATTTATCTTGATTTAATTCAATGATTTAAAAAAACTCACTTGATTTAAATCAAGATTAAAATCATGATTTAAATCAATCTGATTTAAATCTCTCAACCCTGCTTTTAAATTTGTAAATAGGTAGGTACAATATTCCAACTCAATATATTTGTATTGTAAGAAAAGTAATGCAGCCTACGATTCATAAATATTGGAAACATTAGAAAAAGATAAGAATAGATTGAGTGAGAAATACATACAACTACCTGCGGTAGGGATAGAGTACAGGCCAGCCCCTTTGCTACCTCCCCCTTTCACCCTCTGCGTCTCAGTAACTTTGGGATTGCAAGACTACAGCCTTAATTCAAGAAAAGTGTATAGTATGGACTCTCAATTTATATTTGCCATGTAATTTAAATAAATAAATCAAATAAAATAAAATTAAAAACCAAAAGAGAGGTTGAAAAATTGAAACAAGTAAATATTCATGGCAAAATATTTGTTATTAGCAATTTTTTTTAAGTAGGATTGAGATTTAAATGTTGTTAGTGAAAAATATAATGTTTAATATCACGGTTGAGAAGATAATTATTGACCAGCGCCTTATGTCAACTTGGCGCTAGGTCAATAATGATAGTCTTCTGAACCTTGGTGTATGATATACTATTTTACGACCGCGAATAGAAGTAAGTTAGAATTTTAAAAATAACTATACAAGAATAGCAAAAGCTTTAGGCTAAAGTAGAAAAATATTCAGACATCGATATTGAAATTTTAGACAATAAAAAATGAATTACTAAATAAGTTGGCAACAAGTGAAGAGAACATTATCCATATTGTTCTCGAAGTGTGCGTACATAAAAATTTTTTAAACAAATTTTTATATCTTAACGAACATAAATTTTGTAATTTATGCTATAATTGTAGGACAATAGAGTGAATAGAGAATAATGTATATCAAGTTAAGTATAACAATTTCATATCCTGAGGATGATCCCGGGTTGGATCGAAACGTCGATGTGAAGTAATTGTTTTATTGATTGAATCCCAGCAATTTCTCCCTATAAAAAATATTGATCAAGATCAACATCTCTTAACACAAGATTAATTAGGAAGTCATTGCGATTTTTAAAACTAAAAATATTTATCTCAGTTACAACTACGGTTTGGAAATAAGTAAAGCATTGCTTCCTGTATTAAATATGTTTTGCAATTTGTCATTTCCGTGAAGAAGGCAGCAGCTGATGCTGCCGAAGCTTTAGTTTAAATAAACATTACAGAACTTAAAGTAAAGAAAGTAATACAAAATAATATTTGTTTTTATGCTATTCAAAACTATTACAGCCGAATTCTCGAAACGGTGTTAGCGTTAGCACCATGTTAGTTAGCGCTAACCCTATTCTCAAAAACGTTTAGTACTAAACTCTTAACATTCGGCTAATACCAGTGCTAGATACGCTAACCCTTGCCATATCCATGACAACGCAAAATAAATAACTTAATCCTATTCACAAAGAATAACACCGTCTGATACGGGTTAAATTTAGCACCAAAACTTAAAACTCGTTCCCAGCAGTTTTAGTAAAAATTCGTTACGTTCTTAATATATAATTTTTTTTTAATGTTAATTTCTATCACTAACGTAATAAAATGAGACGATTTCTACTTTTTTAAAAAGAAATACAAGGCAAATAACAATGAATTAATAATTAAACCGCCCAAACAGAATACATCGTCCAAGCCAACATCTACATCTTAGTGCTGATTACACACTGCTTTGCTTTGTCATAAAATATACAGCCCCCAATATTACAAAAATTTCAAAGTAAAATTTTTCATACTTGTTTATTATCGAGCAATAATACATTTTTTTAATAACATTAGAAATTCGAAATAATGTTTACATCAAATATTTGAAGGATTTCGTGATTACAATAAGCCTCTCCTTCATCAGCAATGTGAGAGCGGGCATTATATGTACGGCCGGCAAACGATTTAAAATAAGGGCGGTCTTCTACATCTAGCACTTGAAAATTTAATTATTTGACGACAATAGTAGTACTTGTACATTACTATAAGGAGAATTGCCTATATCAATTCCTTCAAGGTGTTGCATTTTTATGGCGAGTAGTATATTTCAGAGCTTTACCTGAAACATCTATGAAATATTTCATTATTAAAATATTTGGACAATTAATTTATTTATTTACCACACATTACAGGCTTCTATGTAATTTTATTCTGGAAAATTGCAGTTTGATTAGACCATTTGTAGAAAGTAATGTTAAAACATCAATCATCTATTCCCACACAGTTGTTGATGACTGCGATTTTTAGGAAGTGGATGTAATGAGAGATCTGATCCATGTTAGTCAAGCTAGTTGCTCATTAAAATCGATATAAATATTATCAGTTTCACCACCTCTAGCCCAATACTATTCTCAGATAGGGCTTAAATGATCTTGACAGCTGGAATACCAGCCGCTATTTTGATACGATGTGGTGCTAAGCTAGCACTGGGTTAGTCTAACACCGTGTTTGTTTCGAGAATACGGGTCAGACTAAATTTTAATACCGGGTTTAAGACGGTGCTAGCTAACACTCATTTTGGTTTTAAGCTAACACCGTTTCGAGAATTCGGCTGTTAGTGTCTCCGTGTACACTTTTCCTGTACTATGTTAACGTTAAGTTAATAAGAGTATAGGGTCTACGATTCCGGCTCTGTTATTGGTTAAAATACAAATCATGTTTATACACAAAAAAATTAACTATGGAAGATAGTACAGAAAAGCAATAGTTTTATATTAATTCTTTTACATTTATTGTTGCAAAGAGTGACAATTGTGAGAATTTTTATAAAAATGCGCGAGGGAAACCTATTGCACGTGGTAACTTTTCAATCACTTAACTGCGCGATAATCTAAATTTCACGTGTGTTTGTGCAACTGGCTTTGTTCTACGCGACATCTACTCTTATCTTAACGTGGACAGAGTATAGGCATTATTAAACACAAGTACCTACAGGCACAGAGATATGCATATTTTTTTATTCAATTATTAATTTCTTTATAAATATTGAACATTTTATAATAATGTTTACATGATTATATACTGAGCAACACTAAAATATGTTTTTAATTTAAATTTCTATAAAAATGTTCTCTCAGAAACACCATTTGAAAATATGTTTTTATATTAAAACAAGTACATTCAGATTAGTATGTAGTTCATGTGATTTACAAACACAATGGTTTGATAAAATAAATGTATCTAAATTACGATACACATTACCTTGGCCCGTATTTAAATACGCGCATATATTTACAATTTAGACAAGAATTTATACGTGATGTGAATTTTAATGCTCTAATATTACTATGAGTTAAGTTGAGTTGGTTACAATATTATTGCCTCGGTTACCCTAATATAGAAAGAGAGACAAATTAAGAACTCTGTGTTAATACAAATATAAATATATAAAATATTTTGAAACTACTACACGCCGTTTCACCGTCCATTGCAATCACAGATAATATTATCAGTCGAGTATTATTTATTACTATCGTGAAGAACAGATTTAACATATACTAAAACGCAATTTTGATAAAAAAAAGGCAAACAATTCTCGCCATGCCGTAATGCAACACTCTGTATATGTGAAAATAATTTTACGTATGTTCCTTGAGTGGAAGAATAAAATCTGTTAATAAATTTATGCTGTATTTCTAACGACAACGGAGATATCGAAGACGGGCATTTCGATGACACCCTGTATATATAGGTATATATATATATATATATATATATATATATATATATATATATATATGTGTGTAAAAAAATGTCATGTGGACACTAAATGACTTCCTTGTACGCTAAATAATACATTTGTTTGCTGCACTTCAATTAAACTTATTTCAATTGATAGTGAGATCATTCTACTGCTAATCATTATTCAACTTCAATTAATTTCATTTCATCGGACTTCCTTTCCAAATGGATCATCTTTTGTAAAATTTTATTAAAATGTTTATCATCATTTCTTATTGCAATACACAAAATTATTTTAATACTGCAAAGAAGGAGATATTGTTTCCATTTCTTACCTACATATTTCTCACGAAACATGCACTGACATTTGTCAATGTCAATTTATTAATAAAGAATCAAATGTTTCCTATAAAAATTAAAAGCCAACGAAATTATTATTTTTGTAAAGTTTATGCCATAAGTAAAGTGCTCTTTTGAAAAGGCCGATTGAAACCAAAAATGGAGGTGCATAACTAGATGTTACAGTAATTACAGAAATAAAATTTCAACATTCTACGGCTAATCGTTTTTGAGTTACGCGAAAAATTAAAAAAAAAGACTACGAGCAAAATGATGCACAAGTAAATGTCCCATATACAAAATTTCAAAATTTACGGCTAATTATTTTTGAGTTATCCGTATATACGTACGAACATACGTACAGACGTCAAGCCTAAACTAGTCAAAATGGATTTAGGGATAGTCAGAATTTCAAAACGTATATTTCTGTTGAAAATTTAAATTTTTCGCAATTACAATGCTTCCTTTGCAAGAAAGTAAAAAGAATTGAGTTAGTGAACACTGTTCACGGTAAACTTTTTCATTACGGAAACTTGCCAGAATAATAAAAAATAAACAATATGTTAGTGACATCTTAAAACAGGAAAAGTATTAGATTATCTTCAAGAAAATCTTCCTCAAAGTACTCTTCAAAGTAATAGGAAGAGCAACGATAAAAATTAAGAAAACTTTTTGAAAATGAATTTAAGCCGTCGAATGGTTTGGAAATTGTGTTCAATTATTTTGGTACAGATAGTAGCGAAACAATTAATAATAAGGCTTACTATTGCAAACAGAGCGAATATGTTTTTTCAGAAGTAGTTTTTAAGCGACATAAGAAATTTCAAAAAAAGTTTTTGATTTGGCTTAGCGATGTCACGTCGTGGTCATTCTTCGGTTTACATAGTCCAGTTGAAAATTCTATTAATGCGGAAATTTATGAGAAACATTATATTACAAGTCGACTAAAACAATTTCTCGAAAATAATCATTCTGACGGTAAAATTTATTTCGTGGCCAGATATGGCAACAGCACATTATGCTCAAAGTGTGTTCATGCATACAATGAGTTGGGAATACGATTTGTTGAGAACATAAGAAATGATCCAAATGTATACATTCTGACAATTGAGAGGTTCTGGAGGATTCTAAAAAGTTGGGAAACTTCTACTATCGAAGAATTGAAAAATAGAATTCAGTGCAAAGTCCGGCATACGAAAATCTAAATTTAATGCGCAAGGTATGCCTAGCAAGTCGCTATGGTACTGATTGTGTTCTGTTTGTTGATTGAGTTATTTGAAATAAAATATTGGTTTGATAAACTATTTCGATGTATTACACACTAATGTCATTTTCCGGATTAAAATTATTAATTCTGTTGCCGACACGAATGAAACTGTTTAAGCAGTAAGCACGGGGATCTCGAGAACTACAAGAGATACAAAGTTGGTTAATTAAACAAAAGTTGCCTCATGTGAGAGTCATTTTATACATGTTTTTGTTTTTCCCAAAAAATGCATACGTAACTAGATATAAACAAAAATGTAAATTTTTAAATTTTTGTTGATTTTTATTATTTTCATCAAAAACTACAAAAACTAAATAATAGATATGTTGTCATAAAACATTTTAATCAATATTAAATAATAAAAAATAAATAAAATCACACTTACTTCCTTTAATGTAAATAGAAGAACATTTATCGACATTGCTTTTTTAAAAATTGTCTTACTTGCTGATGATGGGTTAACTATACCCGAAACGTCCTTATTCAATTGACGATTTTATATTAAAATAAAAACAAAAAAATACAGGAACCTAAAGGCCTAATTTTATTTACAACAACCTCAATATTAAATAACTTAATACAAATTTTGCCAAAATTCTAAATAAATAATAAATAATCTACGATTTAAATATTAATTAACTATAATACAAAATTTTCTTAAATACTTAAGTAAGTAAGAAACAAATGAATTATCTAAACCAAGTTGTCATTCAAAAAACATGAAATTATTGTTTATGATCAATGTTGAGACGGACTTTTTTTTTTAGATTTTGATGAAAATAATAGCTTTTGTTTAATTTATGTAAATTTTAATATATTTATAGATATTTGAAATTTTCGATATAAAATACTTAAAAAAAGTGAGAAAAATTTTATTATGTCATTTTTCCCTTTATTTTATTTTTAATATGCATGTATTTTATATCGTTGAAAAAAAAACCGTCTCACAGCCTACTTTGATATCCGTATTAAAATTGAAATTTGGTACCAATTTCTCAAAAACGTTATGATAAATAAAAATTTTAAGAACTGCAGTTAATTTGTCGTTAAAAAGTGGCTGAATAATGTACAAGTTTTATTTTTTGTGTTGAAATAAAAAAGTTATAAGAAAAAACGTAAACTGAAAAATTTACATTTTTGTTTTTATCTAGTAACCAATGCATTTTTTTGGGAAAAACAAAATCATGTACAAAATGACTCCCACATGAAGCAACTTTTGTCTAATTTAACCAAGTTTGTATCTCTCGAGATTCCCATTCTTAAATAGGTTCATCGCTAACCGTATATAACATTCAGTCGCATGTAATGACCGTTCAGTTGAGTCAAAAAGAACAGTCAAAATAAATAATTCAACTGATATGATATCTTGTAAGAAGAATACAGCTTACGTCGAAAAATAAAAATAGAATTTTCTCAAAGAGTTGTGTGTTTTTCCTGAAGGACCACTACTTCTCAATCTATTTTTGTACTATCTGACAGTGATAATTATATTTTATTAGGCATTTCACACTTCTGGTTGTAAAAATGTTGTCAGCAGAAACGTTACGATATGACATAATTTATTATTTCTAAAAAATACCCAGACAATAATTCTTGTTACAAGAAATATGATAAATTTCAGTGAAAAATTTCATAATGCCTTATACAATAGCACATAAAAAGAACGCATGAACTTATCAGCTAATTAAAAATTGAAAAACACATACATCAATATGTAGTTATCTCTCTTATATAAACTGCACGTCTAAGACGATCTAGCCAATAAATGTAGACTAATTGTTTTCATTATCTGGTTTCATACATTTAATAATTTTACCGACTTACATATATTTGGATGATATTGTACTCATCAATCACTAACTTTGACATTTCGAGATTTTGACGGATGTCCATTAATTATAGGTATTTTTAATGGCCCGTATTACGAGCTCACTTTTATAATAAAATCACGATTTTAACGCTCACTTTTATATCAAAATCTTTTGTAAAAACGAACGATAAAATCGCGATTTTATTATAAAAGCGAACTAGCTCATTTTTATAATAATATCGTGATTTTAACTTTCAATTTTACAAAAGATTTTGATGTAAAAGTGAGTGTTAAAATCGCGATTTTATTATAAAAGTGAGCTCGTAATACGGGCCAATATGTTTTGATTTTTTTTAACGTGTAGGTAAAAAATAAATAAAAATGATATTTTTAGCATAATTTAATTAAAAAAAAGTAGGGCCGAAGTGGTCTCGAACCAGGTCTTGTAGATTATTTATATTATGAATCCGCCCTCTTATCCACTCGGCTATAGAGCATTTTGTTTTTGACGTTTCTTATTCGAAAATATGAAGGATAACCTTCAAAATACAATTTATTTTATCAAATATTTCAGTTAGAAAAGACCATATTACACAACATTTGGTTTTATTAGATGCAAAATTAAGTAATCTAACTAACGATACCATATACACCCGATTTTATTTAGCGGGACAGATGGAAACAGCAAAAAACTGTTTTCCCATGTAATTTCCCTATGTCAAGGTTTTCAGTATTCACCCTGTATATACAGGGTGTAAATGAAACTAGGGAACGCGATTTTTCTCGGAAGTTATGACATACAAAAAAATCTTTCAAATAAAATTGTTAGTGTTTTTAGTAAGCTACATAAATTAATGTAAATCAGAAAAAAAAAAATTACTTTTCGGAGATATACCTATTTTTGACTTTTTTTTAAATGGTACGTCCTGTATATTTTTATACTATTTAGTACGAAATAATTTTTGCTTTAAAAACGTTTTATAAGTTAAACCTTCTAAACTTAATAGTATTCGAGATATTGAAGAAAATATTTAAATAATTTTACTGGAAAATAAAGCTGGCCATGGAAACAAAATTTGACATTTGTATTAGTTTATTGTTATAACTTTGTGAAAAAGTTTAATAAGTAATTATTTGTTGTAAAAATGGAAGAATATTCAATTAACGAGAATGTGGATAATTTGATTTACATTTGTAAATTAAAATGTGTTGTAATTCAATAATTTTATTTTCATAGCCAGCTTTAATTTCGAGTAAAACTATTTTAATATTTTCTTAAATATGTCGAATTCTATTAAGTTTAGAAGGTATACTTTATGAAACTTTTTTAAAACAAAAATTATTTCGTACTAAACAGTATAAAAAAAATACAGGGCGTACCATTAAAAAAATGTCAAAAATAGGTATATCTCCGAAAAGTTAAATATTTTTTTTCTGATTTACATTAACTTATGTAGCTTACTAAAAACACTAACAATTTTATTTGAAAGTTTTTTTTGTATCTCTTATAACTTCCGAGAAACATCGCGTTCCCTAGTTTCATTTACATCCTGTATATATATATTTCAACTTCAAAAATATATAATATATAAAAATGAATTATACGTATATTTAATATACGAAATGAGCACATTAACAATATATAAATAAGCAGGGTCAGACTGAAGAGAAAAATAGAGTTGGAAGTCCTATTCTTTACGTGAAACTACCCATGGGTAAATTCCCGCAAACGAATATTTCGGAATTTTTTTTGGGGAATTTTCTGAGAAATTTCTGTGGATATTTTCCGCGAAATTCCTGGAGAAAAATTAACGATAAATTTCCTCATAAAAAACATTATTTCATAAAAATTAGAGAAAATTAAATACCGATTATGTCATAACATGAAAAATATTACAAATGGTGTAATAATAGGATTTGATAGTAAAATTATTAAGAATTAATTTAGTTTTTTTTCCGTTTTTCGTTCATAGTTATTAGAATATTAACACTGTTAGAAATTAGTCGGGACTGGTTAGAACACGTACAGTGGCTCACAGAATTATTCGTACACCTAAGTTTTCTATTTAAAATGTGATAAATAGAGTACTTTCAAAAATAATATATACATTTTACTGACGGGATCATGTTCGCTCATATTCCAGAAATAAAATACAATAGCCATTTATGAAAAAAATATTATTTTTCTTATGTAAATTAAATGAAAACAAAATGCATACAAAAAACAGGTACACAAAATTATTCGTACACTTACGAAATCTTACAAATAACGAGTCAATATTTATATTTATAAACATAAAACATCTGTGATTACGTAATTATCATTTGTTTAAGTATTTTGTAAAAGGATTTTTCAAAAATGGGTCGCAAAAACAAGAAATTACGGTAGTTGAAAGACGAATCTATTTGAAATGACTTTGCCAGTGTAAATCTTTAAGGGAGGTTGTCAAAATTGTAAGAATATTGCTCTCAATTGTTAAGAACATTGAAGTAAATATAAAAATGAGGAGTAGTTGAAAAATATTTGCCGTGGGGACCGTAAAAAAATTATTAATCAGCAGAATGAACGATTTATTAAGCATTAAATGAAATTAAATACTAAAAACCCCTGAATAAATTAACAAAAAAAATATCTGAAATTTTTTAAGGATATATTGAAACATAGACTATTCGAAGAACTCTAAGAAATTTTTATTTTAATGGCCGTATAGTCATAAGGTGCTCCTACATATTCCCAATCTATTATGATCCTGCCGCCGTGTTTCACTGTACTACATAAATTGCAGTTATTAAGCTCAGAATTTGGATTTCTCCAATCAAAAGATTTGCCATTTCACTCAAATCCGCAAAATTACCAATTTCCAAAAAACACAATCCGTGCTATACTATTTCCAAATGCGAGTTTCTTTATTTTATTTTGTTTGGAATTGTATGGGCTAATTTTTACTATAAGACTATTAGAACCAAAATTTCTTAAAGTTCTTTGAATAGTCTATGTTCCAATAGACCCTTAAAAATTTTAGTTATTCTTAATATTAATTTATTCAGGGGAATTTTAGGATTTGATTTCACTTAACGCTCAATATATAATTTATTCTGCTGACTTAAAAATAATTTAAGGCCTCCACGGAGAATATTTTTCTAATGGTTCTCATTTTCATATTTACTTATAAGGTTCTCAACATTTGAGTGCGATCTTCATTCAATTTTGACAACCTCCCTTAAAGATTTACACTGGAAAAGTAATTTCAAGTAGATTCGCCTTTCAACTACCGTAGTTTCTTGTTTTTGTAACCTATTTTAAAAAAAATCTTATACAAAATACTCAGACAAATGATAATTATGCAATCACAGTTGTTTCATATTTATAAATATAAATATCTACTCGTTACATGCAAGATTTCATAAGTGTACGAATAATTTTGTGTACCTATTTCTTGTACACATTTTGTTTTTATTTAATTAACACAAGAAAAATAATATTTTTTTCATAATTGGCTATTGTATTTTATTTCTGGAAAATAAGAGAATCTGATCCCGTCAATAATATATCAATATTTTCTTCAAAGTAGTCCATTTTTCACTTTTTAAATACAAAACTTAGGTGTACGAATAATTTTGTGAGCCACTGTAGGTAAAGTTGCGTCTGCGTTAAATTTATTATAGGGAATTTTCCTTCTTATTCTCGGAAACTTCCCTTATTCCCGTGAATTTCCCTACTTGTTTTCGGAAATTTTCCATATACCATGTCCGCAAATTTCCCAAATGGAATTTCCGATTTTTTTCCGGGAAACATGTTTAGGGAAATTCCCGGGATTTTACGGGAAATAAAAATATTCCGGACGGGAAATTTTCAGTGACCCATCACTACGTGAAACGGTGGTTTTTCTTGGGTTCATACTCATACAGCAAAAATGAAATAATAAGATCCTTTCTTGGCGTTGGTAATTCATCTACGGGCATAATAATTTTTATTGTCAGAAAAATGTGTTTTAAATGTAAAATGGTGGTTCTTTGCTAATTTAACCAACCTTTATAGTTCTCGAGATAGCAATGGTGGCACAATTAAATGGAACACTTTGTATAATGTAAAATTGGATTATTTTATACAAAATTTAACTAAAAATAAATCGTCTTGCCTATAAGGGCTCAAAAGAAAGGCTACAGCTAGTTTTAAGTTAAAAAAAATGTTCTTTTAAGACATTGTGCGATATTTTTTTGTCTATGTCCTTCTTACAAAGAATTACAATTTGTGCTGCTTCAGCATCATTGCAACGTTGAACTGATGGCATTCTTTTAATTTAAATAGACGAAAATGCAAACGTCGCTATTTCACCACAAAGAACTTAAATTACTATAATTTACTCGATAATTCCTAAATTATACAAGAAACGTTTTTATGAAAAAATACAAGAGAGACAATAATCGATTTTAATATGAATTTAACATCAAAATATTTTGAAACAAGTGATTATGCCCGGCTATTAAATGAATAATATCTGTACATATATAAGTTTACGGTGATAATTTAAAATAGTTTTCAAATATTAGTGAATATATTAAGTATATAAAATAGTATATTAAACTCGTTTTATACCACCTATTCTATTCGTTTTGTTGGAGCACTCCTTCGCTGCGCTCGTCGCAAAATAACTCATAGGACAATGTACCGTCTTATAAAACTTGTAACTAGTATAATAATATATTAATTTATTACCATGGACAAACAGAAAGCAAAATAAGAAAATATTATATCGAAATGTGTAAACCGGAAAGTATATGTATGTAGCATGTATAGAAAATGGTTACAAATTGATATGTACTTTGTAGGTACAATTAACAATATTGAGCGATACTTTTTTTGTTATTATTTTTTCAATATCGTTTTTTATGCTTAAAATTTAAAAACATGTTATTATTTCCCAATAAAATGAATCTTTAATCATTAAAGACTAAATAAATACCTACTGACCTAAAACCTCATTTTAGTCCGATTTTGGTGGATTTTGTCCCACTGACGCGTGATCTACAAGATTATCATTGACATGGTCATTATATGATACGTTTTAATATAGATGTTGTGTTTCAGATTAAGGGGCACCAGCGCGTGCCGAGCGGAGACTCGCGCGAATTTCGCGAGCTGACAAAACGAGACGCACAGGCGCTGCTGCAGCATGACCTGGACAAGCTACTAGCGTCAGCGCCGCCCGCCCGTCAACCAGCGCTCAAGCAGGAGTTCGATGGCTTCGCCAATCTCTTCACCAGGTACAGTACCGCCGCTATATTAAGGTAGATTTATGCAGCCAAAATTAAAATTAAGATTAACATTTACATTATCACTAAGAAGTTGAATACACAATAATGTACAGAGTGATTTACTCAATCAACTAACATTAAATGAACATTAAAACTTAACTAGAAAGATGACCAACTTCCAACTTTTTAATGTTAATGTTAGTTGATTACACTACTACGCAAACGCAACATATGTCACTTGAAGAGGTTAGACTATAGTTTAAATTTAATTGTGTATCCGGTCTTCTTCTTGTCATCCATTTGACAAATCAGTAATAAACAAACGAATATCAGAAACAATAAATACAAACAACAATCACGAACACAAAACATAGGTTAACCTACAGATGTGTAATTTTAAAATGTTTCAATTGCGCAGGCGTAATTCAAGTATTTGCAAGTCTGCATAAATACCTCCTCTTAGTTTTAATTTTAATGTTAGTGAAAATGCTAATGTTAATTTTAATGTAAGTTTTAGTTTGGCTGCATAAATCCACCTTTAATCAACTAATTTCCTAATTAACATATACGGTACGGTTCGTTCGTAAAGCTTGCACACGTTGTGCTATTATAGTACTTTACATTATTAGCAAGGTAAAACAGTTTTTAATGCTCATAGGAGGAAATGACTGGCGAGCCTGTTACCTCGTTGAATTCAAACATATTAGCGGTTTATCGAGTAAAAAATCGAGAATGCGATATTCGATTTGCATCAAAATCTTATCATTTGTAGGCACTATTTAAGGTGAGCAGTGTATTAAAAGATCTCATGTGGACACCATACATATGACTTCTTTATATTCGTATTAAAATATACCCGTTTTTTTTTTGCTTTACATTATTTAAACTTATTATTTTGAAGGTTTTTGAATTATGCAAAAAAATCGAAAAACCCTTCCGTTTTGGCAGCGGTGCCAGATGTACGATAATTATAATTATTTTTTTCGATTGGACGAAATTCAACACCTTTCCGGCGTGTTTTAGAACCGGAAAGTGCATTATTTCGGTATTTTAGTGTCGTTGGTAGGCTACGAAAAAATAACAGTCCGGAATTTTTTTTTGCGCTTCCGTCCCATTATGACTATACTCCGTTTTTAAACTATAGACAGTACTAGACGAAGTCACTTTACACCACAGCGTTAGTGAAATATTAGTAGTTCTGAAAATAACTGGTTTTAATCGTGAAATATCAGAAAAAGAGAAATAAAATAAAAGTCACATGCAAATTCAATAAGTGATTTGACAACTACTGAGAGTTTGACGTTTCTATTACCTTTGAGAAGGTTAACTTGAAATTTTGTATGGGTAAATGCGGCTTCATGAAATGGCTCGGCAGTCAATCACAGGCTTTGATTTTCTCACTAGAATTTCTAGTTACTGTCTACAGTTTAAAAACAGAGTATAGTATTGCAGAACTCAAAATCTTCCAGAAACTCTCTGTTTGCCGGCAAAATGTAGGGATGCTAACTTAAATATTTTAGCTTTACATTCTGTCAAAAATTTTAATTTAATTTTATTGGAAATGTAAAACGTTTATTACAACAACTTTTTTTTATTTATTATTAATATTATACAAGTCTTGTATATTTATGATTTCATAAATTGTTGAAAAATATCAATTCACATTCGTTTTATTTTATAGGTTAGAATTAATGTCACTAAATTTTTTTAATAGAACAAGTGAATTGTTTATATATTCATGTGAACCGAATATGTTACTGACATAAAAACCTATAGTGTATAAAATTTTAAGTAGTAATAATATTTGTTTAATAAATTAAAAGTGTCATCGGGGCAAAAAAATCTTGTGTATCACACGCCCAGAAACTCTTTTGCGAGATCTCGCATTATTTGCAGGCCTCGCTTTCAGCTTGGCCTGTCAAAATAAGCTCGCTCTCGCAACTGTCAAATAAAGAAGACATTTCTTAATTGTTTTCGATGCGCAAAACATGTCTTTTATAAACAACAATTACAATAGTTATTTATGTATTAAGAGCAGGCGGCTCCTCCTTAAGTGCTGCAGAGCTGTGGGACAACCAAAAATTTAAAATTAAAATGCCCTTTATTAATTAATCATATAAGTACATTATTAAAATATATGTAAAAATAAAATAACAAAAATACTACTTTATTTTAATAAGAGGTAATAAAATCAGTCCAATGATCAGTGAATACTTTACTCGCCCAGCTACATCTATAACATTGCTGACTAATTACAGTGGTCTGCTACTGTATTTTACGCGACTCCATAGACGTCGTCTACTATCGAATTAAGTTCGGCGTACGCAATGTTCTACTCGATACGAACTGCATGAACTACAACTCAAGCAGGTATCTGGCGCAAATCATGCTTATTTCTTATTTGTTAAAATTGATTATCATACAATGGTAATAAGACTACGAGTATTTTCAAATTAAAATTCACCTGAAATTAATTTTGAAAGTTTAAATATAGGTTTCAAAATTAAAGTAGTTATTCAATTACATAAAAATTAGTTTTTCAAACTTGTCAGGGCCTCTATTCTGTATCTTTTAGCAACTCTACATGTATTATATTAACTACTGCTCTCTGACGGCAAAATACTGAAGGTCTAATATAACTATATCTTTGCAGAAACAGTTAGGGAAGAGTTGCTGCATCGAAGCAAGAGTTGCTTCATGCGATTTTTGACAGTTTGAATCATTCTTTTACAAAGACTGTGTGATTCATATTTCTTCTGATTTTTTCTAAATCATTGTTATAATTGCTTATTTGTATTCAAATAAAATAGCGATTCAATAAGTGTGACTATTAACTGTTGTTACTGACGTCATCACTGCAGCAACATTAACAGTTGTTAAGTTACAGAATAGAGGACCAGGAACAATTGGCAGTTAAACACCCAGGTCGTCCAACACCTGTCCTAAACATGGGAATTTTGGGTGAAAGTCGTGATAAACCATATAAAAGACAATTTTAAAAAGACATATTTAAGAAACAACTGGATTTGTTCTAACGAGAAGAATGTTGTTTTGTTTTCCGTGTTTATTCTTTGTGGACGATCATGGTGAAAAAATATGAACTGAAACTAGAGTGAGAGATTTGTAGCAATGGGGTAGGTGACCAATTTCTAAATTTTGTATATGTGATAGCTTGTACAAAAATAATATACCCGTATTTTTTAAAAATTGTTAATTATATGTTGTTTTGAAGTAAATAAATAATATAGTACTTGGGAGGGGATTATGACGTCAACTAAGTTCATAAGAGGGGCGAAGGTAGACAGAGACGGAAATATGTGGTGTGAGTGAGATAGAGAGGTTTATTGCCACTCCTTCAAATTTTAACCAATCAGTGTGCGAACTTAGTGAACGTCATAGTAATGGACGCTGTTTCTATTTAACGCAAATTACTAAACAATTGCTGATAAATATTTAACTTTTTTGATGTCAACGTTCATAAATAAACATACTTTCTATAATTTAATAGTTTTTTCATTAAAATTCTACCTTGGTCACCTACCCCATTGACTGAGAAAATTTAAATTAAAATTATAATGAAAATTGAAGTCTTTTGATTAATATTTTATTTCCTTTTTTGTTTGATGCAGTACACTCACATATATGTAGCACGAGTCGCCACTGAATGAGGGCATACCTAATCAAAACATAGCACGAGGGAATATTTATTTCTTGAGCGCTATATAATCCTGATTATGCCCTTAATACATAAATTGTATTGTTAGATTGTTCTTTTTAAACAACCACATTTACTTAACTTCTATTAAATGTTAATGAAGTGGATTATTTATTAGAAGTGCAAGAAGCAGAAGATAATTATTTATTTCGTATCCGGTGTGATTATATTATAGGTGACAGAGTTGACAATTTTACCAAATGAAATAATGTTGAATTTCACAATATATTTCGATGTCAAAAAAAAAACAATTATTTTTTTACCCCTTATTCACAATGAAATAAGACATCGTTGTTATACCGACATGTTAACAATTTTATAAATACGTACGTGTTTTTATATTATAAATTATTTTTACCACAAAAGTCAAACAAATTTCCAAATATGTCCAACCTGAATTTACACCTAATCTCAAAACAACAAAATTAAAATATTGTTAAGGTTTCATCACATTGTTTATTCCGTATATTTTTTCACTCTTCCTAAATAAGCTTTTTCCAACTTGAGAATATCCCTAAGTTTATTTTATAGGCAGCTAATAGTTAACACATGAAGAAATTCGTATTGATATCACAGAATAAAATATTTAGCTAATAAATAACTTCTTTTCCTAATAGTTATCAGGTCCTTTATTAGGAGGTGGATATTTTGCTCCTGTGGTAATGTAGCATTTTGCATCCTTGGTACACAACTAACTATTCCGGCCTGTGACAAACTATTTTCGTACAGTCAGGGCCGCCTCTAGACCTTTCGGCGCTACAGGCGATTTTGCTTTTGGCGCCCTTACTAGGACGTAAAGAAACTCAAAATCATTATTTTTTTTTTGAATTTCAGTATTTATTATGTATAAGTAGTATTGTTTATTAACCTATAAACAACAAAAATCAACATCAATATCGGGAATTGCTACCTCTAGCTCTAATATCATATCTCATTCGTTGTTGCACGCCGTTTAAATATGCAACGTCTTCTTGGATCAATCTATCCCATTATTCTTCTAGAAACTAGAGCATGATAAAAAGCAATTCTGTTTTAATTGGGTTGTCTCAGATTCGAATGCAACGTCCTAACATGTCCCATAAATGCTCTGTTGATAACTGTAAACAGATTCGTCAAAATTTGATTTAGCAATAAATAATTAATAATATCAACATAATTTAAACCTTTTGCCACTTTAATATTTGAATTTATATTGCAATAGCTGTATGTATCATAATTTAGTAGACAGAAACGATGATTTTGTTAAATATAAGTATCCGTATTTTTTTGTCGAGCAGCATAGATTATATTCGGCTTTGCAAAATAATACCTATAGTAAAAATAAACGTGTTAATGAAATGATTGGTAGAATAAATATTGGTTGCTCTAGATGCCTTGATAAAGTAAATGAAATGAACACAAAATGTAATATGAAAATCATTATTTTGCCGCCTTTCTCAATTTGGCGACACAGGCCACTGTTTTCCGTAAATAAAAGACAATCATATTTATTTCATAATATTAACATAAACCGATAAAAAAATGCTATGTGTACCACGTAGGAAAAGTGATTTCCCGAACCCCTGGAGATGCTGGCCTCGCCTAAGACTCATCCCCCAATCTCTACCATCGTCCGTATCATAACTTTTTTTTGTACGATTTTTTTTTTTCAAAATTTTCAAAATACGATAATCTGATAAAACTGCCTTTTGGCAGCGTCCATTGTAATAAAAAAAGGGTGCACAACTAGATGTTACAGCAATCCCATGTACAAAATTTTATCATCCGACAACTAATCATTTTTGAGTTATGCAAAAAATTTAAAAATACCCTTGGAGTAAAGTGCCCTTTTGGTATTGCCGATTGCCGATATACAAAATTTCTACATCGACGTTACGCCGCAACTAGTCAAAACGAATATTTTCAATGGAATGTGAAAACCAATTTTTTTCGAAATTATAATATTTCCTTTACTTGTTACAAGGAAGTAAAAATGTAACAAGATGGGAAACGGCTCTGGTATCCATCATGTTTGTGGACTACATTTTTACTTTGGAATACGATTCTGTCTTCGGCATCTAATTGTTGACATTTTGGTCATAAAAGTTAGAAATTATGGGACCAGATGTCTATGAGATCATATTTCACAGATAAAATTTGTGTTTAGATAAGGGATTGAGAGGATAGACTTACCTTTCAAGAAAAATTGGTTAAGCAGTCTTAGGTAGCTCTAGCGGTAGTGCGGACTTAGTTCGTAGTTTATAATGTAGTTCGTTTAATTTAATTTGATCAATATAGGGCATCTGCAATACTGCAGGCGCACTTTAGACCAGAGCCACTGGCTCTGGAAATGTGTGAATTTAGCTATGAACGGATTCACAAAATATTTAGTTAAAATAGCAGTTTGTAATGTTCGGATTAAATATTACGTGTAAGTGTGTAAATAAAGTTAAATTAATAAAAAAAAAAGAGTCTGTGTTCCCACCCCTTATCGTGTTGTGTGATCCTATGTTTCCTGTTGTGACAAGTTGTGTGATAATCTTAATCATCATTCAGTTAGTGAAGTTAGTAAGTCAGCCATCAATAGCATCATCTTGTTTGTAACCTTGAGATTATTTGGTTCCGAAATAAGACAGAAAAGAAAATTTTATTCATGTATTCTTCAGATATTAATTTTTTGGAAATCTAAAACAATAACAAGTACCACATTCACTATAATAATTGCCGTTGCAAAACACATAACCACGCATGGTGGAACAAATTGAAAATAAAATTTTAAATTATACTATAGCAATACTCAACAGGTCCATAGCACGAAGTATAATTTAGAAGGAGTGCTCACTTCGTATAATATAATATAGATACGAATGGCAGTGTATCTGAATCGAGAGAGTTGGTAAATTGTGTAGACAGAGATAATACATTGTGTCTGATTCTGTAGTGTACCAGAACTAGCTTTACCGCTGTTGTAATTGTAGGTGTTATTTTGTAAGTTTTATATTATTTTTATAAATAATAAAACGTAAAATAAGCAAAAGATGCTTTGTGCCATTCTGTCATAGTATCTATGACAGTAACAGTAGTAAGGAAAAGGTAAGAGTATTTTCGGTGTCTAAGGACCAGGGAAATGTTTATAAAGTGGAGAAAATACATTTCTCGAAAATACAAAATTTTGGGAATAAAAGATTATGTTTGCATTGCAATGAACACGGTTATTATAAACCAGCAGTATCAGATTTCATACTGCATTTGCATTGGATTCCTTCTATAAATAAATTGCTAAAGAAATACCCGGCAAGTATATTTGACAAATTAAAAAAATGAGGTATCTTATTATATCCAAACATGTACCTATATATTTTTAAATTTTGTAGACATGCAGAAAAAATCCTCATGAAATTTAGACATACAGATCAAGTGTACCGAGAAATAATATTGGTAATTATAGAAAATTATAAATTTGAATTACCTTGTACTGATCATAAAACAATAGTATGTTAATACGAATTAATTGTTATGAAGATCAAGCAATATTATCACATGCAGAAAAAAAATATCAGTGAAAGACTTCAGATAAAAATCAAATCTATGTTCTAAATATTTTGTATGTACCTTACTTACTAATAAAGACAGAATATCCAATTACCCATTATAATATATGATTTTATAATTATTAAGAATTGTAGTGAGCCACTCTTAATATCATTTATGCACTTTGTTAAATTGTTCGCTAAGTTTTTTTATATTATGTAGTTTCAGTAAATATATAATATAATATATACAAAGAACTATTAAAAGAAATATATAGATACTATATGTTATTTGTCTCTCTAAGGTAGTCTTTCTCTTTTTATAGCACATTTTAGAAGGTATTTTTCTGTATAAGTCTTCATTCCTTCTCTATTATACTCCGTGGTCCATAGGTACAATACGCGATAGAAGTCGGCCATGATATAAACTTATTGTGTAGGTTAGGGCTGTTGACCTTTTAGCGTGATTATGAGTATTCAAATCTCGTAGTAAAGTGTTTCAAATGAAAATATTTATTTACACAATTAGATGTGACAGACTAAATGTATAATGATCAACTGCATTTTTGTGACAATTCTTTCATGATATTTATATCACCAACTATTTATTTATATCACCAACTATTCTTGCTCACTGCACGTATTAATATCAGACTGTCATCCGATATTTCTGCTCGTGGTTTTTATAGTAGAACAATTAAGTTCGGGAATATTCTCGTATCTTCTAGACATTGGGATAATTGAAGCGCTGCGAACAATTCCCGACAAGTCTGCCAGCGGCAGTCGTCCTCGACGTGGCTTTGGGATCGCTACAGTACATACTCTCTATTTTCCTGAGTTGCTCCTCACGTCATCAATTTCTGTTGCAGGAATTATTAAACTTTTTACATATTTGTCGTATACGCATAGCATATATGAGACTTTTATTCGTTATCTCATTATCGCACCTGTTACAGAGGGGTATATTTAAGCTATCTGCGTCCAATCAACGACAAAAATGAAATGGAAACAATAGTGTAACTGCGGTAATGGATATTTTCAAATATATAAAAGAAATTGAGTAAGTCATTCATGTCACTAATGTCATTTGTGAAGATGATTTTGGCATTGACAATTTATGCTTCATTGTGTGTTGGTAGTTTCATTAGTTTAATCCATAAATCATTTTGTATGTTTCATCCATTATTACATTTTGTGTAATATTGTTAGTTTTGATATTTATTTACTTTACACACGATTTCATCCGACAAGATGATTGTCATCAATCCCCTTTCCCCTCAACGATTGAATCACATTGCATCAATTGATGACGTGAGGATCAACAGCGAGAACTAGAGTGTGTATATGCATGTACACAATATTAAAGTTAGTCCCAAAGTTATACCTCTTGTTAACAACCTAAAATGTGAAACTCCAATCTCAATTCATAAAAAAGAATTAATCATATTATTTAGTTCCACAAACAACTCCACTAGTTTGATGGAATTAACAATATTCGTATATGATTATCAGTATTTCTAAATGATACAGAGGAAAATTTGTGGTGATATTTGAAAACCTAGAATTAAAATACTTTGATTACACCCATACGCAAAACATGAATTAAAGTATGGCTTTACTCATTTCTTTTATATTTTTGTATTAAATTCATATTACATTGAACTGAAACGTTAATTTTTTTTTATATAATAGGTAATTAAATATATGATTTATTTATTTCACTTCAAAATTATTTGATTTTTACAATTTCCAGTAAAATATCAATATGGACTTTAAAAACCAGATTTTTTGTTTTTTCTGTTTTAATCTATTAAAATAGTAAAAAAAAAACGCAGAACAGAAAGGAACTGAAAACGAAATACTTTATAATAGTTCATTCTAAGTTCTAACCCCAAAGAGTTTCGTTACCCAGTATTAGTTTGTTCAATATCCACTTTTTATGACAACTGAGTTAACTTGATAAAAACATTGCTAGTATTGTTTGCTCAGTATTCACTGATAAAATATACTTATTTGCCGTGAAAAACATTTTTTTTTATTTAATTTGTTCATTGTCCAACAAATCATAACTTCACAAAGTGTTGTTTTGTTCTACATCCCGATATTGAATACTCCAAATGTTAGTTTCCTGTAGTATTGAATGTAACATTGCACGTTTTGTTCTATATCCGTTTTTATTTTGTTGTTGGTTTGTTCAATGTCCTTTTCGTCCAATCGAAATGCGGTATTTGTATTTTATACCTCCAAGACATTTTGAGACACTAGTATGATATTAAATTACAGTACTTGGATTATTTAATTGTCTCTTAAAAATACCTAAAATACAATTACATAGTTTTCAGAATCATGGCATTGAACAAGAAAGATTTATTTTTCCTTTAATTCAGTTCCAATAACAAAGTTTATTAAAGGTAAAACACCACGCGTATCTAAATTTAGAAAAACTAAAATATCTCAAACAGAAGAAAAACATTACAAATTTCCAAAATTTTGTTGAATTAACTACGAAGCAGAAATAATACCTAGGAGAGTTAAGTATTTCGAAGATGTATTAAAATGCATATCTGAAAACAGCGATAAAGATATAATTTTCTTAACAATTTTGTAAAAAATTCTTCTTGTAATATTTAATTCCTTATAAATATGGTTTCATTTCAATCTATAAATATTTTATCCACAACTGTCAAGTAATATACCTAGAATTCAATCGTTTTTTTTCAATTAATGACTTCGTTACTGTTGCTAATTGAATAATATTGACAGTTCGATGGAATAATATTATTCAATCGTTATGTCAAATTTGGCAAAAGAGTAAAAAGCAAATTACTATTACGTAAGTTTTTCTACATAAAAGCCAAAGTTACACCAGTTTTGTCATTTCTCATACTTTCCTTTTCTATATAAGCTTAAACTGTAGCTAAATATTATTAGAAATAATTGCCTTGCGTTAAGTATGCTGTGAAACAGTGACGCGAGCTATTGTTATTTATCTGTCAAAGTGTGATGACATATTTGATTTGCTTATAATAAACATATATTTTTCTTATTATAGTTGTGGATAAAGTATAGTATTTTATTCGCATGTAATGGCTATTACACACAGTACCGGCTTTAAGGGGGGGTCGAGGTCGGGCTACTTGAAATAAAAATTAATGATTTAAATTTAAAATAAAATGTGAAACGATCATGCAACCCAATATTTTTGTCCTTGGAAAATATTTATATTTAAATTAATTTTAAATTTAAAGCATCTGTGCGATAAAACGATACCCCGTGTCGGCATCTTTGATATTGACCTATGCGGTTCTATGAACTTGGGCTATTGTGTTTGTATTTTGACATGTGTAAATAGTGTAGACATTTAAATGTTTTGTCATTTTTATCTGCATTTCATGAAAATTTTTAATTCGAAGATATACGTCGTTGGATAAAGTTATATAAAAGGGCGGCGAAAAAAATCTCGCCCGGGGTGCTAGAATTCCTAAGGCCGGCCCTGATTACACATTCGAATTATTTACAACACTCGCTTTCGCTCGTGTTGGCAAATTTTATTCTCATGAGTAATAGCTCACATTACATGCTCATTGAATAATGTACTATTATAGAAATACATTCTACATCTTGCATTCATTAATCATTATCTATTATATTTATTCAATATTCTCACATTCGAATGCCTTTCAAGTGACATTGTTCAATATCCTAGTAAAAATAGAAATAGGTGCTTATCTACTTATAATAATGCAACACATTATGTTACATTTAAATAATTATTAGTTATTCTTTAGTAGCAACATGATAAATTCACAATAAGTTATTTAATAACAATACAATACAATGATTAACTTTGAACTCAATTTCCCACTACTATGGAAACGTAGATCTTGAATAAACTAATTCTGGGGTGACGGTTTTTTTAATAGGTGTTGGATAACGTTTTATATGGCCCATGTGTTAATTAACATTTCACTTGAAAATAGTACCTCACTCAATCTAAAGGCCTTGTGAGCTAATATTGTTCTCATGGGACTTGCTTGCAGTGTAAAATACTTATACCATAAATTACTATTATTTATTTATTTGTTTGCGGTAATCTATAAATTGCACAATTTTTTTTTACGAAATATTCAATATGTACACATATATAAATGTTTTTGGTAATATTTAAGAATTTATTGTTATGAGACAAATTGGAAAAGTAGTAAATGTTTATCTGGTATGATATAAGCTGCTGATCGGTGAAGTAAAACGCTGTTTGCGGGCAACAGCGGTCCCAGCGCTTTACTTTTCAGTGAATTGCTACAAGTGCTCGTTTGGTGGACACGATGTCTACAGCAAACACGTACGGTACCTAATTATTTTACTTTTATTCAATTTTAATCTAGATGTTTGAATTCGCATAGTCGCACTTATACAAGGTAAAGAACAATTCGCGATGAACATTACCGTTGACGGCGCTGATGTTAATTTTAAAATGGAGGAGCACTGTAGTACTTTGCTGACTTAGTAAACGTGTGATTTTGTTTCATTTTAAAGTTTTGTACCTTTGTAATCTATCTTTTTCAAGTAAATACCTACGTATAAATTTTTTAGGGCAAATGTGTACATATATATATATTATTTATTTGTGTCTTTTTCATGTAAGTTTAATTCATGCTTTTCGTTTATCAACTAGTTCCGTTTCACCTAATTTATTATAGGGCACGAGAGCAGCACCATCGACTTGTGCCCAAGCCTCTCAGCTCATTTCACACCATTCTATAATTGTCTCAGTTCACACTATTCCAGGCGGAAGACAAGAAATGGCGGAAATTTAAATCTACGTCATTGGCGGGTTTTGTATTCATTCCATTCTGCGGTTTTCTATGTGTGGTTTATCCACTGTGCTCTTTAAGTGTTTCTCGTGTCAGTATTTGTTGTTATTGATTTTGTTATTGTTGTTGAGTTGAGCCAATGCAGTCTATTTAAATTTCCGCCACTTTTTCTCTTCCGCCTGGATTTGTGTGAAGTAAGGCAATCATGGAATGATGTGAAATGAGACAATCATAGAATGGTCTGAAGTGAGATAAGATGGACAAGATCGACATTCGAAAACAAATTTTATTAGTAAGTTTTAAAAGACTTATTAAACGTAAAATAGTATAACAATGTTAGTGACTATTAAATCTGTATAAATACAACTTGTTTTCGCCGGAAAAGTATATTTTGACTTTTATTTAAATTTCCGCCACTTGAATGGTGTGAAATGAGATGAGAGGCTTGGGCAAAGTCGACGGTGCTGCTCTCGTGCCCTATACATGTGGACAAAATAGAAACTGATTATCAACTTATTGCTGTCTCCAGAGTGGCAGCTATACATGCAGCAATTTCTGTTTTGATATTTTATTTTTACTTTGCTCGTCGTAATAAAGGGTAACAATTCGGAACAAGAAGATAAAATTATAGAAAAATTCTATAAAGTAATCTTCATAAAAACTGATTTTTGGAGAAGGTTTAGATTAGAATTTTTGTAACAATGTGGTTAAAATCCAGAAAGAATAGGAATAATAAAAAATGTCGATAGTAAACGGTTATTACAAAAATATGTATTATTTTAACGGTAGAAGTATAAGAAGATACTACTTGCGGCTATCAGCTGACGACTACTACTTTACCGGTTCCTAAATTTTGTCACTAGATGGCTACGAATTAATGTTTTTCGTGAAGAGCATCGAGTATATTGGCGAGGAACATTAACTCTAGTTGATAAACAGAAAGCATGAATTAAACTTAGTTGAAAAAGACAGATTATAAAAGTACGAATGTATATGTATATACTTGCCCTAAAATATGTAAAATAATATTATAATAAGATGATTTTTATTTGTATTTGCTTGAAAAAGATAGATAACAAAGGTAAAAAGTACACAAAACTCTAAAATGAAACAAAATCATAGGTTCACTAGGCAACTAAGGTCAGCAAAGTACTACAATGGTCCTCTATTTTGGAATTGACATCAACGCCACCAACGGTAATGTTCATCGCGAATAAGGGAGAAGTTCTGTAATTGACACAGGGAGTTAATAGACCACGTTAGTGAGGTTAAGATTTACATTTGGCGCGAAACCCTAATTCAAATCTGAGTGTATGCATTTCTTATGGGAGTACATTTTAATTCACGATATTAAAGCTTTTTGGCGATTCTTAATTATAACATAGGGTTTCTTTATATTCCAAAACATTACACTTTGCTTTCCGTACAGAAAAAGTACAAATAAAAGAATAAATTAAGAAAAATTTGATTTTATAGAACGTAGTAACGCAAATAGTAACATATGTCGTTACTTGGTGCAGCAGGTTAAAAACGCGACAGGTTCAACTGAATACTAAGACAGCTACGACATACGTTTTCAGAAATTTGTACCTATATATATTATATTTTTTGGGTGTGTATATTAAATTAGAAGATAGATAAAACATTAAAGCTTAGTATTTATAAGGTTTATTAGTTAAGATTTGCATTTTATAATACGTTCTAGCAGTTTAAAGATAGCATATTTTGATTCCTATAAGACTAACATGGGCGTATAAATCGGCAGAGGCGAGTTAGGGTTTCAGTTTGAATTTGGCGCCTCAAAATGACCGTTACACTAATGCAGTCTATTGAAACAAGACCGATAAAACGACATCTATCAGGTGATAGTCAGTGTGATAGCTATAGGGATATTGTTTTACCGACAAAATGGCGCTTTTCTTATAGCAACGATAACAATATTTGCAGTGTAAGTGCTACTAGCTTCTTTGATTCGTCTTCAACCTTCAAGTCAGGTATGTCTTAAGACTTTTTCATTTATTAACTTTTACTGTTTTGAAATTAGTGAGCTTCATATAAAAAAATTACAGTTGGTTGCAATAATTGAAACAATTTTATCAGAGTCGTTTGAAACGTATTTCATTTGACGCCTACATAGTAAAACTCCTTAATTTACTCTTAAGTATACTGATTTGTTGTTATATTTAAGAAATTCACGGAAAACAGGTGGACAGAGGCCAAGAAAAACAGAAAGGGGACGAATATAAAAAGAAATGTATACAGCCGCATGTCAGCGGGTTAAAAATAAAAGGACCCTACGAAAAGTGGCCACAGATTTGACCATCGACCATATCACTTTACGTGAAGAAATATGTAGATGTGGATTTGTCACATTATGTTTTGACAAGAGTAAATTTACATATATACAACATAGACGAAACTGGCATCACTACGATTCAGAAACTCAGTAAAGTGATCGCTGAAAAGGGCACTAAGCAAGTAGGCTCAATCACAAGCCAAGAGAGAGGTTGGTCACTATGACCCGCACTATGATCACGGTTTGTAGATGTTTTGAGTGAATGGATTTTGGGTAAATATGCGCCGTAGTGCGCTTGGTGTTTTGAGCTATTTTACACACTCCACTCCCCACAAATTTCAACCTTTAAATAGGACAGTGTACGATTTACATTTAAAAGACGTTTCAACCATGCAGCTGACCAATGCATATATGACTTGCCTGGCCTTACCAAAATAGCTATGTCATTTGCTGTAACCCTGCAAAATATACTAGCAAGTTTTGATTACACTGACATTTATCCATATAATGATCAGATATTTTCTGACGAACATTTTGCAACATCTACAATACCACAATCCACGGATCCACAACTACCAGATCAGGATGTTCCAAGGATACGGCAAAAGATATTTTGTTACCATATTCGGAAATTCTAAGAGAAACAAGCTGATAGAACGTTATCACTAGAAAATATTCGGCCTTTTTCAAAATCCCAGGTGAAAAATAAAAGTAAAAGTTAAAGATAGAAAGGAAGGCAGCCATTTATACAGACAACTCCGGAGAAAGAATTAGAAGCAAGAGTTGAAGCAAGAAAAAAAGAGTGCAAAAAAGAAAAGTTCCACTAAATTCAGAAAGAAGACAAAAAAAACGAAAGTAAATCATAAAAATTATAATTCAAAGAAAACTTCTAGTGACGATTCATCAAAAGACGACGCAATTTATTATGCATTTATCTGATGCATACGAAAATAGTTCAGAGGCCTGGTTACATGTATCGTATGCCGAAAACACACAGTAGTTGCGCAAAGAATGATCCGAAATTTATTTGTTTAGTTTCTGTAGATATTTTAATCAAAAATATTTGGGGTTATGTATTAATTTTAAATTTTGTTTTACTTCTTTACAATAATTGTTTCCTTTAGTGAAATTCAAAGTAACTGTTTGTACATAAAATAAAAGTATGATAATTAAGGTTTGTGTGTTAATACTTTTCATTTTGATGTAAAAAAAAAACAGTTTTGCAGTATTTTTCAATTTACACTAGGTTTGTTTCATCCGATGCTTTCACAGAGCCAATAGGAACACTTGAAGTAGTCCTACTATGTTTTCTGTTTTGAGGAAACTATTAAACATTTTAAAAATACATATGGTAATTCAAAAGTGACTAATGGAATGGAACTACGTTGGGTCAAATTTTGGAATCATTATTTTCAAAAATATAAACGGAACAAAAAAAGGGTTTCAATTGCAACACCTCTACTCTAGTCATACAGTGTGTTTCCTTTAAAACAACCAGCACTTTTTTTGGGATAACTAATAATTTTAGAGAACCAGTGGCGTAGCCAGGAATTTTGGAAGGGGGGGGGTTCAAAATTAGATTAGGTTACTTAATACATAGGTATGTATATCTATTTATTTATTAAAAAAATGTAAATAAATGGATATATATGAATATTTTATATTAAATTCGTCAAGGAGGGGGTCCGGACCCGTAAACCCCCCCCTTGCCTACGCCACTGTAGAGAACAAAATGACCAGAAAAAAGGGCCTCATTTAATAGGAATCACAAACAGAAAATGCAACCAGTGGTTCTCACACGGTAGAATATTTTAATGATAACCTATATAATTTTTTAGTCCATTAGAGAAGAAGAATATCATAGTGTTTTTTATTTTCCGTTACAATTCAACAATTAATTTAAAATGTTTATTTTATATTGTAGTAAATTATAATTCGATATTAACTAAATATCCATTAAGTATAAACATTACAAATATATAGAGAGTGACCAATGAAACTGTTTAAGCACGAGGATCTCGAGAACTAAAAGAGATACAAATTTGGTTGATTAAATTAGACAAAAGTTACCACATGTGGGGGTCATTTTATACATGTTTTTGTTTCTCCCAAAAAATGCATAGGTGAGAAGATACAAACAAAAAAGTAAATTTTTCAATTTTCGCTTTTTGCTTATAACTTTTTTATTTCAATGCAGAAAATATTTTAATTTGCAGACTTTTTTTAACGACGAATTCACTGCAGTACTCAAAATTTTAATTTCTCTTTTAAGTTTTCAAGAAATTGATACCAATTTTCAATTTTCATATGGGCCTCAAAGTACACTGTGAGACCGTTAAATAGAATTTTTTTCTTTTTTCCACGATATAAAATTTAAATACCTACATAATAAAAATAAAATATATTTAGGTTATTTCATATTGATCAAAATAATTGTTTTAACAACGAATATTGGGTAAAATTTTAACCGAATATTCGCATTACCGAGTAATATATTTTTATACAATCTGAAAGCATTATTGATGGTCATCATTGTGAAGTGGGTTGTATATTTTCTGAATTTTTCGCCCATTTTTTTGTAAAGGTAATTTCTTGTTTGATTATTATTAAATTTAATTATTTCATTTTCAAATAAAATTAAATGGTTTACCGCCAAACAATATAACTAGATAAATTATTTACTCTTATTGTATAGATACCTTACTAATAACTAAACATATGTATATCTTTTGTTTAATAGTTATTCGTGTACCATCAAGAGTGTAAAATACTACATTGCATGCACGCGCAGAAATATTAACTTATGTTAGAGCGGTAATGATATTTTGCACTCGTGGTAAACACATTATATTTCCTACAACTACATTAAATACAAAAATAAAAAGATTTAATGATGTAACTAAAATATTCTAATATTTTATATGCTGACAATGATATGTTACTAAGTGACATAAAACATTCGTCAAATTTTAGATTATATTCAACTTTAATTTGGAATAAATAAACACTTATTTTTTTTTTTATTATGATTATAATATTTAACATATCATTAATTTTAGTTTCAAAATTTTATGACTAGAAACTAATTCATATATGAAGTAAATGGCGATCGTCCACAAAATATCAGTTGCAATAGTGCGTATGTGTGCAATTAATTTACAATGGATGACTTTTAATTAAATTTCTATAATAAATTTAGCCAATTTTGTGACAGAGAATTAAAGTATTTGTAAACCTGGGGCGCAAAGGTTGTCCGGAAAACGTAATGTTGTTTAGAAAAGACATGTTTTATGTATTGACAACAATGAAGAAATGTATTTGACAATTGTAGGAAAAATTTATCTATAATTATATATTTTTCCTACGACCACTGTTAAAAATAGTATTTTTAATGGTTGCTTAGCAAGTTAAAAATAACAGTTTATAACACAATAAATACTTTTAAAACGTTGCCATTGACAACGTGTTAAAAGTAAAAAACAAATTTACTTTTAACACGTCTTATGTTCAGTTGTTCATAACAAATACATCATGACCTGTCATAAATGTCATTCTAATGCTTAGTTTTTATTTACTAATAGGTACATAACTGTGGTCGTAGGAAAAATAGTGTATGATATTTGTGTTAAAAGTGATTTTATTTCGTTCGTGGGGTTTGTTAAACTCGGCTTCGCCTCGTTTCAAACTTCCCCACTCACTCATAAAATGTCACTTTTAACACTTATATCATAAATAACTATTAAAGTAATAAAACAGTGTTGTACTCCATATATTTCTTGTAACCGAATATTCGGAATTCAAAATAAGCCGAATTCCGAATAGTAAAAATATGATCGAATACCGAATAATTATTCAACTTCGGTTCCATCTCTATTTTATGACAACTTATACCTTTTATTTATTTCTATTTTTATAGTTCTTGATGAAAAATTATTGATATATTGTAGTCTTTCGATATAAAATACTCAAAAAAAGTGAAAAAACTATGCCATTTCTCCCTTTATATTCTTTTTTAAAATGCATGTATTTTATATCGTTGAAAAGAGAATAAAAACTCTATTTAACGGTCTCACTCTAATTAATTAAAATTAAAAGTCGGTATCAATTTCTCGAAAGCGGTATGAGAAATAAAAATTTTGAGTACTGCAGTGAATTTTTCGTTAAAGAATGCCTCAATAATGTGCAAGATAAAGTATTTTTTGTATTTAAGTAAAAAAGTTATAAGCAAAAAGCAAAAATTAAAAATTTTATATTTTTTGGAAAAAAAATATACATAAAATGATACCCACATGAGGCAACTTTTGTGTAATTTAACCGATTTTGTATCACTTATATTTCTCCCCATGCTTAAACAGTTTCATTGGTCATCCTGTATAGGTAATAGCAGGCATTCTGGCAATTGTTGCTTCAATGTGAAGCCCGTCACATGAAGTGAAATACGGATGCACCTTTACCAGGCTGGCTGAAAAAAATAATTTACAAAAAAAAAAACAGAAAATTGCACCTGTTTTAATAAAATGTTTACTTTTTATTTATATGAATACTTACATTTGAATAGTGTTTGTTTTTTATAATACATAATACATTGTATTTATATCAAATTATTTTATTAAAAAAATTCCTCTCTTAAAATTTGAGTTGTCCACTCTAAAATTTTGACCTGGCTACGGGCCTTTACTGCTTGGAGTAATGTTGTAAAATAGAAATTGTTTGCTAATTTAACTGACTTCATAGCCTTTATAATTCTCGAGTTAGCAATAATGCACTAGTTAAAATGAACACTCTATATAACATAACATGATATTTTTGCTTACTAACCATTTTGAATGTATGTTTAGATTCCTGCAAGAAGAGGGTCCGAGCGTAGATTGGTCGAAGATCGAACGACTACCGGACGATGCGGTGCGAGACTACAGCACGCTGGAGACTCCGTCCACGGAGCTGGTGCACGCCATGCTGCAGCAGCTGGTGGTGGTGAAGCTGAACGGAGGACTGGGCACCAGCATGGGCTGCCACGGACCCAAGTCCGTCATCTCCGTGCGCAACGACCTCACCTTCCTCGATCTCACCGTGCAGCAGATCGAGGTAATTACCAAATAGTCCGCTATTGGGGACTCAAATAAACCAAAGCTAGTTCAACACTGATCTGAGTATACAAGTAAAATGCATCAAAATACTTATGCAAATTCTTAACATTATAAACAATATTCAATTCGGAATTAACTATCTCCATATTGTTTCGGATCAAAGTTTTCCGGATTAGAACTTTTCATAAAGAAGAATAAGACAGGAGTTAAATTTGGAGTTAGCTGACTCCCATATTAGTTACAATTTTTACCATTTTAACTTATGTTGTCACAAATCAGTAATAATTAAAGTCACTATATTCTATAAAGTACCGCAATTGCATCCATTTTGATTCCAAATTGAAACGTCAAATTCAAAATATAAATATTTATTGACCACAAATTTTAAAATTCCTAACTAATAAAACCATATTGCATAATTCATATTATTATATATAAAAATTATAATTTAATGTGAAATTTAGTAAACTGCACTATTTCTCAAAATACACAAACGTCAAATGTCAACCAATAGACGCATTCAGCCATTCAGCGCATGTGAGCGATCAGTGAATGCTCAGAACGCGCTCACAAAATAACAGCTAAATGCAGTTGTTCATTACTGCTCAGAGAGAGCGCTCAGTGTTCTGTTATGATTTTAATAACGTAAATATAATTTAATAATTTCAAAATATTTTTTATTTCGTACAACTAATTTTCATTTGGTTACAACATCATTTAATGGTTTAACTATTTTTTCAATAATATTCAACCGTATTGAAATGAATTGGTTTATAATCAGCTTCGATTCAAAGTAATAAATTTATTGCGTTCACATCCATGACGTATAAATAACAATTTTAAAGCTGTTGGAATTCAGTATTGCACTAAGCATTCAGTGCACTACACTACGGTCACTAAGCGCTCAGTCAGCTATAGAAATTGAGCGGTTTGCGCTGAATGTGCCCAATTATTTTTGAACAGGGAGGCGCACATTTTCAACTTCCAAACACCTCTTTTTTGTTAATAACTAACGACATTATTGTTGTTATAGTAGAATATTTTTAGAAAATATTTATATACAAAAATAAAGCAACTATAATACATAAGAGGTGGAAATGGGGACTTCCGTCATATATTTTTTATTTTTTTAAATGAATCTAAATTTAAAAATAAAAGACCCGTATTTTTGTATTTTGCAAATAAATTAATAGTTTTGCTAAAAAATGTTCGCAAATAGGTTTGTGACGTATTATCCCTGACAGACAAAGAAGACAAGAAGTTAGAAAGAGATAGATATAGTAACCAACGTGAACATAGCATTACAAATGCCGCGCGTAACGTCAAAACCACGGACCATCTTACTATCAGACTGGTCGTGCAAACATAACCTCTCGTTTCAACCACGCTTGTTTGTGAATTTCGCGCATGTATTATCAAAGACTTGTTTTTATTAATATATTTTCTTAATTAAGTACTTATTAAAGGACAAAATATGTTATCAGGTAATATTTTATTGTATATGTATCTCAAAACACAAATAAATAAGTATGAAGTATGAAACAAGCTTGAACTGGCTGCTGATTTAAATGATTTCGAGACATGCGCTCTAAGTCAGATTGGCTTCAGGGTTCATACGTCACGAGGCTATTTGCTGAATTAGTTTTTCTAAAAAATGTTTAAGTCTAATAAATATTTTATATATTTTTTAACTTTTTACGAACTTATTTGAAGATAGAATTAATATGCAATTAAAATTTTGTGAAAAGCTCGCAACGCGGAAGTCCCCATTTTAACAGGCGAGGTGCACGCCTTCAAAACATTGTAACGACACCACTGATGATAAATGTCATCTGCCATTTTGATACAAAATTACTTCTCTTTCTCTAACATATGGTCCATACCTATTGCGGTACTTTATAGGGTATAGTAACTTTAGTAATAATTAACATTCCTAGATATATGAAGTACTGTAATCATCTATAGTGTCAATGAGTTAAAGAGAGATAATTATTTTTGCTCAAAAATTATGGTATATAAGTAATCATCCATATAAAATTACAATAATTTAACAAATGAGAAAAATAACCTACCTTGCTTTTTCAATTGCACGTTTGAAAAAGTTTAAAAAATTTCAAAACAATACGTGTAAATGTTTAACTGTAAAAGTAGTAATGAAATGATAATAAGATTATTATTCTAATTATCTCAGGTTGTTTTTCCCAAAATGGCGGGTGATTGGGGTACTTTGTATATCTAGGGACTTTAGTAATAAAGTTTTGTTACTTTCTGTTTTCAATTTTGGACAACTTTAAGAGAATTATTAAAATGGAAACTGGAAAAAAAATCTGATTTTTACCGTTTATCTCGATCTTTTATTGGACATTGTCAAAATCAAAATATTTTAAACTGAAATAAACAAATACAGTCTACTTCCTGGAGTTGATACTCTCGTCATCAATTTCTGCTGCAATAATTAATAAACTTTTATCTTGCATATTGGTCTTAGCTTGGCATAGATGAGACTTTTATTCGCTATCTCATTATCGTACTTGTTAATAAGTACCTATTTAATTATATAATAATATCTTACAAAAATCGAACAACTCAATTTGATAGTTTGCCAGTTGATGAAATTAAAAATCGATTTAGATTGAGTAAACATTGTACTACAATAATTTTGAAACAAATTCAGGAATATATTAAATTCATAATCTCTTGGAATTTCACATTTTTTGCAATATGTAATTCATAATCAGGAATCAATCATAACCGTGTGATTCAAGCCTGTGGGGAGAACGGGAATTTATGACATTGCCCTTTTAGATAAAATCGTGTGATTTCTAAAGTAAAAAATGTCGAAACTGACAGTATTATATAAAATGAGTGACATATGACAATGGGTTATGAAATACATATGTAGATAAAACTCATGCGCGACCTTAGCGATGGATTCGGCCTTGCACTGTGACGTCGCTAGCAACCAGCTGAAACATGCACCAGTATTTACTACATTAGTTGCTTGTGTGTACAAGTAATTGCTCACAAAATCAACTCAACTACTTGTTATTTTTTTATATATAACAATCGCTCAGTAATTACTAACATGTCTTGTTGGTATATTAATGATATATTTATTTATTTATTACTACAAAATAAAATAATTATAAGAATATTTGCATTCTCATTATACACAACTATTTCATATGTGTGATTCAAATCATTAAGTAAATGTCAAAACTGGCAGTATTGTATGCAAATGTAATAATGGATTAAACATTCAAAAAGAGTTGTAGATTAAACTAACGAAACTACCAATACACAATGAAGCACAAATTGTCGACGGTAAAAACACCTTTATAAATGACATGAATGACATTCATTTTTTTTTAATATTTGAAAATACCAGTAACCCCCGTTTACAATACTACTTCTATTTTATTTTTGCGTCGGTTGTACACACATAGCATAATATACATATCAAAGACCCAGAATCAAAGAAAGACTTGACAGTACATTAGAAACAAAAATTACTCGATTCGCTGAAGTCAATGAATGTCACGGACTGTACTTCAATATTACAATTCAAATTTTAAAATCAAGATAAGAAAGCTCAACAAATGCATAAGTTTATAAATAGATTATTTTGAATAATTAAAAATATATGCAATAACAGCAGCAAAAGTATAAGAAATATATGAATAATACGATTGTGGATTGAAAAGTTTCCGAAAATGTAGAAATTTTAATAACTATATTTGCAATAGGAATACGGAAACATGGACTTCCGTGCATGAGCTTTTGTTTGAAGTACGAGCGAGCAAAGCGAGCGAGTATTTCATTTAGGCGAATACACGGAAGGTATTTCCGAATAAATTTTGCACAAGATTTATTGTAACGAACGAATTAATTATAAAGCGTAATTAATAAAAATATTTACTAATAAAATAACTTCAGTACGTCTTTATAAAGCAATGTGTGTACTTGGTCTTTTTTAGAGAATAAACGGAATAACTTGGCAACGCCGCGGAAAACTAAAACAAAATTTATATGTCCGTATAGGACAATAAAATACAATTGAAAAAATATAAAAATATATATATACATTTAAAAAAAAGGCAAACAATTTTCGCCGAGCCGAAATGCAACACTCTGTATATATGAAAATAATTTTATGCTCCTTGAGTGGACCAATAAATTCTGTTAATAAATTTATGCTGTATTTCTAACGATATGAGACATATCGAAGACGGGCATTTCGATGACTCACCTTGTATAGATAGGCAAGCTTATGAGAAAATTCGTTTCACCTACATAACTGTGTGTCTGGTTGCATTTGGGTTAATATCAGGTGTTTCTCTCAAATATTATAAAAAGAAAACAGCAAACGTCAAATCATTAATAATACAAATTAGTTCTATTTTAAAATATACCAATGAATTATTGAAAAAACCATTTCAATAGATACTAAAAAATTCAGTAAATATGTGAAACATCTTTATTTATTTAATATTTTTGTCTGTTTAATTCCGCAAAGGAATTATGAACGAGATGGCTCTGTCGAATCTGATTCCAAAACAGGGACAACATTAAGGAGATGCGTTGCGTTGGTAATCTGGAGTTTTTGTGTGAACAACGTAAGCCAGTTGCAAATAAATAAAAATATCTAATGTCAAGCATAGAGGTTCATTATCAGTTTTGCTAAACTTTAGTGGATTAATGTTTTTGACATTTTCTTTAACGCCCGGCGAGCGTTTTTCTCTTCTTTGCTATCCAGTGGTGCAAAACAGAAATTTCCGCTATCGTAACCAAATTGTTAATAAACAATTAGGACACAGTTGTGCATAAAATAATTTAGTTTCAATGGGCTATATGACCACTCTCGAATTGAAAGAAAAAAAGTATAAAAATTAAAAATTAACCATTGTGACTACCAATAATAATGATAAAAACTAAATATTATCTTATAATTTCACTGAAATTCGCAATTAATATGTAACAGCGCCCTATCTCTGACGTCACCTAGGAGAATGAGAGAGCAGTTTACAATGCTAAAAGTAGGAATTTAATGAACTTATTTATTTTACTTAAATGATATCGAATAAATGTTTCTAATGATAAATTAGACGTAATTATTAATGAAACAATATATGAGATATCAATTTAGGAAATAATAGAATGAAATTAAAATATTTTGATACTACACAACGAATGTTATAATGTAAATCTGGTTGGCATTGAAGTCCCTGACGAGTCTCGGTGTGTTTATTGTTTGGTTACCATGGTTACGGGTTAGAATCAGGTAGCAAAACGTTCGCGCGGGTCGCTCTATATCTTTCTCTTTCTATTAGCATCTCTCTTTGTCTAATTCTCCTAGGTGACGTCAAGATATCCCCTCTCTTAAACTTTACTATTGTTTTTCTCCGGAATTATCAATAATTAAGCGATTTAAAAAAATACGGGTATTTTTATTTTTGGTATAGAATCATAAAATGGAAGAAAAAAAAAATGGTCATATACCCCATTGATGTTAACTCCAACTTCCATATAAACGTGGAAACATGACAGTAAGCGATGCCTGTCATGTCATAGGTTACGGTTACTGTTTACATAAACTTGTTTAATTTAAAAATGCAGTTTTAAATTTGAAAATAAATTAAAAATATATTATTTATGACAGTTTTTTTTTAAATAAATACTACTATGCTATTAATAGCAAGTAGAGTCTCTGAACATGTGGAATGAAATAATAACGAGTGACATATGACTATGGGTTATGAAATACATATGTAGATAACTACACATGCGCGACCTTAGCGATGGATTCGGCCTTGCACTGTGACGTCGCTAGGAACAGTGTTGCCAGATTTTAGGATTTTCCTTAAAATTTTAGGAATTTCCGAAATCCATTTAGGAAAAAGATTTACACTAATTATTTTAAGGATTTTAGGCATAGGTATGACAAAAAGTTCTATAAACAATAGGTAAATAATAATAATTTTCCTGATTGGGTTTATGTGTTCTGTGCAAAATCTTTCTTTTCAAAATGCTTTTGTTCTCTATTTAATTTAGGCTTTCTATTTTCCTTTATTCTAGCGATTAAAATTTTTGTATTTTGCTGTTACTGAGCTTGGTTATTTCTCCCCAATTATTATAATGGCTAAAGTCATTCTTTTTTGGCACATTAACTATCCTGTTTTGCACGTAGTTCTTCGTAAATAAATTACTACTATTGATATTCATAAATGCTTATATATAATTATTAAAAGCAGATCTTTATTTTTCCATATAGTTTTATTTCTTTAGAGTAACGTAAAACTTTGTATAGTACGCCTATAGTAATAAAAAAATCATGCTATATTATTTATTGGAGATTTCATTTCCGATATTTTGAATTTTTGGGATTTTTCTATAAAATTTTAGGAATGTTATGTGAATATGATAGGAATTTTATTTTTAGTATCTGGCAACACTGACTAGTAAATATCTGAAACATGCACCAGTATTTACTACATTAGTTGCTTGTGTGTACAAGTAATTGCTCACATAGTCAACTCAACTACTTGCTATTTTTTATGTATAACAATCGCTCAGTAATTACTAACAAGTCTTGTTGGTATATTAATGATAAATTTATTTTTCCAAAATCGTTAGCAAAATACATCATTATTCAACTTAAAACAGTGAGCAAAGTAGCATATTGAATCACAAGTGAGCAAAGTAAATAAATTTCTTCACAAGTGAGCAAAGTAAATAACATTAGTGAGCAAAATACACTAACTCTGAGCACAATGTTTTCATGGGATTACAGACATTATAATACATTTTACATTAAATTACATTAAATTTAATTATAATTTATAAACATAATTGTACTGTTGAGATTTTCATTATTAAATAAAAAAGTACAATGTTTTGTTTTTTTTTAAAATTATATTTTAAGATTGTGGAAAAAATTATGTTTAGCACACGTGAGCATGTATTTTTCTCACTTGTCCAGTTGGCACACTCGCTTCGCCAATTTCTGGGCCCGTGAGAAAAAGACATATTTTGCTCACTTGTACTAAAAATAGCTATTATTTACTATTAGAAAATAAAATAATTATAAGACTATTTGCCTTCTCATTATACAAAACTATTTCATATGCATTTGATAAAGAATGAAATGCTGTTACAGTCTATTTTCCGGAGTTGATACGTCATAATCGTAATCGTGTGATTCAAATCGTTAAGTAAATATCGAAACTGACAGTATTGTGTACAAATGTAATTAAACATTTAAAAAGAGTTGTACATTAAACTAACGAAACTACCAACTCAATGCAGCATAAATTTTCGACGCTAGAAATCATGAATGTCGTGTTCAATTTTTTTAAGTATTTGAAAATATCTATTATCACGGTTACACTTCCGTTTCTATTTCATTTTTGTAAGATATAAATAAAAAAGAGTAAGCACCCAGTACAAAAATAATAAAATAAAGATACTCATGTTATCGGTCTTATAAAGTGCGTCTTATTAATAGATAAGCACTGATAATATATTACTACTATTAAAATATTTGCATGTGTACTTATCTGAAAATAACACAAAATACAAAACAAATATATAACTATTTACTATTAAATTTAGTAGTTATATTTTTATACACCTATAACTACTAGAAAACAAAATTATTTTCTTTATCTTATATATTATATCTCATATCTAATCATCGCAGAATTACTAAGGTCATATACACTGATCTCTATATATACTTCTTGAAAGGCTATAGCCACGAAGTATAATACTATAAGAGGAATTGTAACGAAGCAGCAGAAAGCGGCGCACTTATTACTTTCAGCGTATGCAAAATTTTTCAATTAATTTTAAAATTTTACATTTCAGTTTTAGACATAGGGTACCCTTAATAAAATATGAAGATAATACAAAATAAAGACGCACAACTGAATTATAAAATATAGGGTGTTCCATTTGAAAATGACGAGTTTTAGTCATTTGAAATTGAGTAAATTTGATTCGCTTTATTGAACACCTTGTAAATTACAGAAAAAAAATTAATTTTTACTATTAAAATAACTTCAGTACGTCATTATAAAGCAATGCGTGTATTTGGTAAATAATAAATTTATGCTATATTTCTAACGACAAGGGAGATATCGAAGACGGGCATTTCGATGACTCACCCTGTATATATATATATATATATATATATATATATATATATATATATATATATATATATATATATTAAATATAATAATATAACACAATTTTATTTCTTGAAATATAATTTTTATTTGTGGTGAAGTTATCCATGGAAGGGGTATGGTGGCTTATTTAAAAGTTGGTAAAGTGGACAGTGGGTGATTGAAAGCATAGTAAGGCTTTTATGTGCCACTATAGTCAGCACTACATTATTCTATAACTCAGTTTGGAAGTTAAAACATTATATTTGACGTTTGAAACGAAGTGAAGTTGGGCAAGGACCCTGATACGTCACTAGACAAGGCGTAATTTAGCCGCATTTTCACGTACATAATTTTTAATTGCAGTTTTTTCATTATTAAAGATTAATTTTAGGAAAAATAAAAAGTACGGGTCAAATATTTTTCATTATTCTATGGATTAAAGCTAAAAAATAAAAACTGTGCAAAACCTCATTTCGCGTATACAGGGGAGTCTGGGAAGACGCCCCCCCCCCCCCCTTTAAGTTTTTTATTATAAGTAATAGAAAAAAATGGCTCATATAAAAATTTTATTATTTTACATAAACTATTTGATGGCAGATGTAGATATTTTTTATAAAGTCAGGTTTACAAGATACGACTATCAACTTTTATTTTTCAAATGGGCAACCTATAAATATTTTAATAAAATAAAAACCACCATTTTTTTCTCTTTCAACGCTGTATTAATTTTTATTAATGTATTTGAAAAATTTCGAGAAAATTGAGATAATTTAGAAATATTAGAAATAAGTTTTAAACAAATATTATAGGTGGCTATGTGAAAATAAACAAAACCTAACAATGTAAAACAATTAAATTAATGTCAAAAATGTATATTTATGTTTGTTACTTAATTTAACTTATTTTGTAAACAAAAAAAAACATTTTGAAAAGTTTACAAAGAACGAATTAATAGATATGATTCTAATAATTGGTGAATCGACTCGCATTATAAGAAGAGCAAAAATAATTTACGGGAATCGGTTTCCTAGACGTTGGCAACCGAGTTTATGAACACTGCGAAGGATTTTTACCCGATTTCGAGAAACAGCCAACTATAATATTTGTTTAAAAATTATTTATATATCTAAACTATCTCAATTTTCTCTAAATTTTTCAAATACATTAATAAAAATTAATACATCGTTGAAAAGAGAAAAAAATGGCGGTTTCTATTTTATTAAAATAATTATAGGTTGCCATTTGAAAAATAAAAGTTGATAGTCGTATCTTGTAAACCTGACTTTATAAAAAATATCTACATCTGCCATCCAATAGTTTATGTAAAATAATAAAAATTTTATATGAGCCATTTTTTTCTATTACTTATAATAAAAAAGTTAAAGAGGGAGACGTCTTCCCAGACTCACCCTGTATACTTCAGCATTCACCACTTGACCTCTAAGTAGCTTACACAAGGCCTAGATATCTCGGACTCAGATATGGCGCACCAAACCAAATTTTTTCAGAGAATTTTGCTTTCTCTTTATATCTTACATTACAGGAGTATCTTCGATATTATCCGTATAAAAACATGCATTTCCAAGAATCTCTGCGTGGCTGAAGGTAAAATATTTTTCGTCGTCAATGATTATGGTCCGATTGTTAGTGAAGTGACGACGCCTCAAAGCGCGGCAACATCTAAGGATTTTGGCTAATTGTGCATCTGTGTATTTTGGACATTTCTTCCGTCTTCTGTATTTTATGCCTTTTTTTGCGATATATCGAGAAGCTATAGCATTCGAAACATGGAAACGGCGGGAAAGTTTACGGGTAGACACTCCAATGGTTTTTTTTTGGCACGGTCGACTAGTCTATTAATCTGAATTTCAGTTAACTTACGTGGTCGGCCTGTTTTTGGCAGGTTAATACATGGTACTGTACTTCGGTACCTGTCCAACTAGGTTGTAAATGGACTTTCGAATATCGCGTTTGTACACCATTTCCAATGTGACACATGAAAATATGAAATAACAAACAAATCGACAAAACCCCTAGCAACTTTTTTTCTTAACTGATTAGATGATTAGTTTTAGAAACCAATGAAGCTTTTTCCTAAAACTTATGTAACGATATGTAATGTTTTTAAATAAATAAACTAAACATGGTAATATAAGTACCTAATAGATTTATTAATATGATTGGTTTTTGAGCTCGAAAGTGTTTTATCTTGGACATAAATCCAAGACATCTGAGCACCTTACTTGAATTTCATATTGTAATTTAATGAAACACCATCGAATAAGTTCACATTAAATGACTGGCTATTACTTTGTGAGGCCCGGAACTTTTCACCCTACTGTTTCGCTGTTGATATTAATGTAATATTGTGTTGTAGCACTTGAACAAGACGTACAAGGCGAATGTGCCGCTGGTGCTGATGAACTCGTTCAACACGGACGAGGACACGCAGAAGATCGTGCGCAAGTACAAGGGCCTGCAGGTGGAGATCCACACGTTCAACCAGTCGTGCTTCCCGCGCATCAACCGCGACTCGTTGCTGCCCATCGCTCGCAATACCGACGTCGACAAGGATATCGAGGCATGGTAAGTACCACCACTGAAGGCCACATGTACATTTAAGTGTCTGTTTTTTTCTGATACGAAATATGTTTAACTGGGGCAATGGGCATTAGTTGGCCATTTTAATAATGTATTTGTATTTGTATAGATATGAGCAAAAAACTAATTTTGGTCAATTTATTTTTTTGAATTTACACATTCTAGAGACCTTTTTTATACGTAGAATTGATATAGGTCCCGCTTGCTTTTTTTTGTTGTACAACTGAGCCCCGTATGAAATTTGAAGGTTGGTATGAATTTCTTGAAAAGTTTTCAAACTATGCAAATAGTTAGGACCGATGTCAATTCCCTGTAAAAAAAAAAAAAACTGTTTGAATTGAAACAAGAAAGTTATATGTCAAAAAGAGAATTGACCAAAATCAGTATTTTACTTATATTTAGTGATCTATACCGTTTTTCGGGAAAACAAATACATTAAAATGGCCAACAACTTTGCCCTAATTTACCTAACTTCGTATGTCTTACGGTTCTCGAGATCCCAATGGTTAGTCCCCAAAAAAACGACACAGATGTACGAGGTTTAGGAATTTAATTCCTGGACTGACACCATGGAAATAAACTCAATTTAAGTAAGACGAAAAATTTATGATATTCATTCAAAGTAATTTCTTTTTATATGAATATACTTATTGCAATGTTGTAAAAGTCTTTGTAAACAGTTAGAAAAGGCATCCCAAGAAATTTCTTCAAATTTGGCGGTCACATTTCTTTTAATATCTTCTCTTTGTCAAGTTTAACTTTGCTCCTTAATATTTTTAGTATCTTTCAAAATAAACGTAATATTCCCGGCATCGTCCTTTCGCCAAACATCCTGTATATTATAGTCTGGTTAAAGAAGAATAAAGTATTAATATGGCCATTTTTTATTATCTTGTACAAGTTTCTTGATTGGAATGATGAATAAGAAAATGAAGTTCGGGAATTCAGTCCCACTTTGAAATTTATTTTCGAGGTCTATCGGTTCAGTTGAAGAAGGCAAAAGAAGAACCGAAACCGATAGAGCCCCAAAATACATTTCAAGTCCAACTGAATTCTAGAACTTTTTTTCCCATTTTTTTTTTCATGATTAAGGTAGGGTAGGGAAAATATTTTAGGAAAAATATTAACAAAATATATAATACATCAAAAAATTCCATACATATTTTCTTAAACTATTTGAAATAACAAAAATGAACCGTAAGCTTGAATTGATAATATGTAATTACATTATATGTAGGTATCCACCAGGGCACGGGGACTTTTACCATGCGTTCCAACGGTCGGGACTGTTGCGTAAATTCATCGACACAGGCCGGCAGTACTGCTTTATCTCCAATATCGATAACCTGGGTGCCACGGTAGATTTCAAGATCCTGGACCTGCTGCTCAACCCCAGTCGCGGCAACCAGCACGAATTTGTCATGGAGGTCACCGACAAGACGCGCGCCGATGTCAAGGTACACTTACTGTTTCTTAGGACTAAACAGTAAATTTATTGAATAATACATTTATATAATAAGAAGGTAAGGGTGAAAAGTTCAAATAAATTTTGAAAGTTGCTGCATTGCTTACTACTTAATTTGACAATTGAAAATTTAAAATTCGCTAATAATCAAATATTTTTTAATGGTCTTTAATGGACCCAAATGTCATCAGACTTGAATCGATGAAAAAAATTATCTGCTTTGCAAAGATAAAGCTCAAGATATTTTTTGAAATAGCTTTTCAGAATTGTTTTTCGGGCTTGACGGAGAATCAAATACTTTTATAAAAGTTAGGTTGCGGAATTAAATTGGTCGAACAAACATTAGTGATAAATATCTTTCTGAAGTGACTATTCCAGTTAGTAGACCGTTAACACTACAACTAAATGCATGCGCAATATTTTACACAAACATTTGGTATTGAATAATACTGAGAGGTAGGTAAAATTGTTTTAGCAGGCTGTTGATTGTCAGTTAGTGAATTATTAGAGACTGTAGATTCATCAACGGAAATCATGTACAGTGCGTGTTTTAAACGAATATGAATATACATGGCGCGAGATATATGCCGCGATGATCCACCATTTCGCAAGGTCTTTAAAAAAAAGTATTTCGTTACGTACAGACTATCAGATTAATAGTAAATAACGATTTAAAACTCCTTTAGTAACCTAATGAAACAGGCAAAGTTTTAAAGAACTATATGTAAATGCGCTATTTGTATATGATGTCCGAAACTTTTCATCCTATCCTTGAATATACTATATAAAAATATTTCTAAACCTATCAGTGGCAGCTCGTGCTATATATTTGTGGGTGTGCTGCATGAAACCAAATAAAATATTAATTAAAAGAATTAATTTTTCTTTATAGTTTTATTTTAAATATTACAGAAATACGTCTTTCCTTTTTCCGTTCATTGTTGTTTTGTGACAATAAATTCTCGGGTTTCTTTATATGTTCAATCTAATGCAACAAATCTTTCAGTCATATTTTTTTCACCAAGATCGTCCGTAAACAGCAAACACGGAAAACAAAACAAAGGATTCTTGTCGTTACAACTATAAATCCAGTTGATTCTTAAATATGTCTTTGTTAAATAGTCTTTTATACGATTTACTATGACTTTTACCCGAAATTTCTATGTTTAGTTCAGGTTTTGGATGACGTTAATGTTTAACTGCCAATTGTACCCGATAAGTAAAGTTTTGAAAATAAATTTTTATGTAAATGAATAACTAACTACATTCATTTCGAAACATTTAATTAAATTTTAAAATCAAAATTAATTTAAGGTAAATTTTAATTTGTAAATACTCGTGTTGCTACTGGTGTATGATAATTAATTAAAACAAATAAGAAGTAAGCGTGAATTGCGCCTGATATCTCCTTATGTGTTGCAGTTCTTGCAGCTCATATTGAGCATGTTGTATACGTCGAACCCATTCCTATGGTAGACGACATCTATCGAATCGTGTAAAATACTGTAGCTAAACACCGTAATTAGTCAGCAAAGTTGTGAATAATGCTAGACGACTAAACTATTCAATGATCATTTGACTGATTGTATCACGTCTCAGCGCACTTGCGCTTATTAAGCCACAGTATAATGTAAAGTATAAAGAAGTAATTTTCTTATTTGATTGCTATATATTTTTTAATAATTTCCCTATATGATTAATTAATAATACGCATTTTTATTTAAAATTTTTGGTGATTCTGCAACTCTGCAGAATTTAAGAATGAGCCGCCACTGAAACGTATCCAAGAAACTTTAATGGGTTGTACAATTTGATTGTACATCAGATTTATTCTGAATTGTTATTGTAATGTATGTTTTTAGGGTGGTACCTTAATTCACTATGAAAACAAATTGAGATTATTAGAAATAGCACAAGTTCCTAAAGAGCACGTAGATGACTTCAAATCCGTAAAGACTTTCAAATTCTTCAATACGAATAACTTATGGGCCAAATTAGATGGTAAGTTATTGTTTGTGTTTTATATTTGTCTTTATTATTATTTAAGAGAGAGATAAGTTTATCATAGTTTCATGTAAATTAGCAACTTCATAAATTTATTTGTTCATTTTTTATAAAACATCCAGTGAGTCCTAGTTTTAATCCCACCTTGGTATCTCTAAATTATTGAATTTTCTAAATTTATTTTGTATCGTGTATCATTAAATCAAGATTAAAATCAATCAATAATTTTAAAAAATGTAAATTTATGTCCTAATTCAAAAAGATGATTGAAAATGTCTACAGTCTTGACTATAAACAATGTGCTTGATTTGGAGTGTACCTATAATAAGCTAATAGTTCTTAACATGTAAATAGAGCTAATCGCTCTTTGTCACTGAATAGAGGAATGGCATGAATTTTTTTTTTTTATATATATATTAAATTATATTATTGCCTACATTGATACTTCAAAAGAAAAAATCTAATACTCGCACTATTACATATTCAAATGAGCATTCAACGAAGCTAGATGTGTGACCGGTGTGTGCAGATCTAGGTTTTTTGCAGTGCAGTGAATTTCAAGTGTTGTCAGTGTTTCCAAAATTTTCTACCACAATGCTAACTCGTGATGATCGCAGTGCAATTACTGAAATGATTACGACATCCATGACTCGTTTAACATCAAATGAAGAATTCATTAATTAATTGTAAATTAAGTTTCAAAGGCAGTACAAAAAGTCTTTGAAAATAAGATAAAATGTCTGGAGAAGGATATCAGTACGTTGAAACAAGAAAATAATGTATTAAAACTATCTTGTGAATCGTATGAAAAGTGCAACGATGATCTGGAGCAATACACGCGTCGTAACAACTTGCGCATTTTTGGGCTGCCTGAAACACCAAATGAGTGCAGCGATAATCAGGTTATCGACTTATGTCGTAAAAAATTAAATGTAGCCATAAATCTAAATGAAATTGATCGCTGTCATCGATTAGGAAAACCTAAAAGCAAAGGAAATCGTCCCGTGATTGTTAAGTTCGTGAGCTATTGCACCAGGAACAATGTGTTTAGTGAAAAGAAGCAGCTGAAGAATTCAGGAATTACAATTCGGGAAGATCTCACCAAGTACCGGCACTAAAAAGTGCAGTGGATAAATTCAACTACAAAAATGTGTGGACGTATGACGGCCGTCTTATTGAGAAAGTAAACATCGATGGTAAAGAAAAGAAACTGAACATTTACAACTTCAAGGAACTTCAGGACCTCTCCAACCCATAAGATAAGATACTCCAGTTTATACGTTTTACTTTTATAAATGACTTCTACTTATTTTACTTTTTTGCTGCAAAATTGGCAATGAAGTTAAAATATCCATGTAGCTTAATTCCTCAGTCTGATCATGCACCGGGCCATTGAATTCTAACTCTTGTCTCTGCTGTTTCTTAATTATTTTTTTTAATTTTGTCAATTTTTGTTTATGTCAAAATCACCTACAGCACAGGTCAATAAACTTAGTTATACTACTTTTACATGTGGTCATATTAACGCTAGATCTCTAAATGCAAATTTTTCAAAAATAAAGGTTTGATCTATTACTACAATTTTGATATTCTTGGTATAACTGAGAGATGGATAAGTGATACCTGTCCCTCGCATTTATTTAATATCGAAAATTATAACTTTATAAATATTTCAAGAGCAGATAAACGAGGGGAAGGTGTTGCTTTCTTTGTTCGCAATTATATACAGTATCAAATTTTACATACTACTTTTGTTACAAGTAATACTGTAGAACATATCTGAATTCAAATTACAATTAAAAAATGCAAATAAATTTTTGGAGTTATTTACAATCCTCACTCAGAAACATATAAAGAGCTTTGTATTTTGGATCCAATTTTTCCGAATTTTCACCAATAGCAGACGGTATTTTTTGTATGGGAGATATTCATGTTGATCTATTAGTAAATAATACGCATTCGAAATATGTCACAAACCTGTTATCAGTTCATGGAATGCATTAGTTGATTAATTGTTACACTAGGCCAGCTTCAAAAACGCTATTAGACATAATTGCAATCTCTAATCAGTCTTTATCCACATTTTCGGGAGTTATCTACTGTACAAATTTTACCGATCACCTTGGTGTATAATGTACTTTAGATTTACTGAAAACAGTTATGCCCTCAATGCTCCTTATATATAGAGATTTTAGCAAATTTGACTCTGAGATGTTTTTCTCTGATTAACAAAAATGTGAAACAATAAATTGGGACTATATGCTATCATTAATAATATAAATGAGAAACTTGAATTCCTTAATAACAAGGTTAATTTATTATTTAATATACACGCACCTATTAAAACAACAAATATTTCTAAAAACTATTGTCCATGGATCACCCCAGTAATAAAAGTTATGCAAAGAAAAAGAGATAATGCTCTTCTTAATTATAAACGGCATAAAACTCAAGCTAAATACAATTATTACAAACAACTGCGTAATTTCACGACAGCTGCTATACGTAGAGAAAAAAGGCCTTTCTTGAGTATGAAGTTAACAATAACATCAACAACTCGAAAAAGTTGTGGAAAAATCTGAATGGTTTAGGTGTCAAACCGGAATCAGCGAAAGATATTCCAGACAGTCTTTGTAAACCTGAAGAATATGGACAATATATTACTGACAATTCATGTACCTCAAATGTTGATCAAGGCATCCTAAATCATTATATAGCTAATAAATTTGTAGAACAACCGAAACAACAGTTTGAATTTAAATGTGTTGACAGCGATAGAGAAGCTAATCTTTTGCACAAACAAACATTTAATGCGGTTGGTGCTGATGGTATATCATTGAAAAAGATTAAAATTATTTTACCAGTGATTATTGATTACATTACTCATATCATTAATTTAAGTATTTTGGAAGGAGTAATGCCTGATATTTGGAAAGTTGCTGTAGTTAAACCCGTGGCCAAAAATAGACAATGTTCAACATATGACGACCTCCGACCAATAAGTACACTACCGGAACTATCAAAAGTTATGGAAAGAGTGTGCTGCGAACAGATTTCAAGTTATTTGTCTGAAAATAATATTTTGTCAGACAATCAGTCTGGCTTTAAAGCTGGACATAGTAAGAATACTTGTCTCCTAAATCTAGTTGATAATAATTGGATAACTTTGATAAATCTAGTACTACACTATTAATTCAAATTGACCTTTCCAAGGCATTTGATATGGTCAGTCACAGTATGCTACTTGCTAAAATTAAATATTACAACTTCTCTTAAATTGCAATGAATTGGTGTAAAAGTTATCTGGATCACAGAAGATTTAAAGTTTGCATATCTTCAAACTCAAAAAAATTAACATCCTCCAATTTTACCATTCAGTGTGGGGTTCTCCAAGGATCGATTTTGGGACCTTTGTTTTTTCTTATCTATATTGCCGACATGCCATCTGCGTTGGACTTTTGTAATGCACATTCTTATGCAGATGATACTACTATTCTTGCTACAATTAACCCTGATAACTTGGATGAACAGCTTGCAATTGTTAATAGAGAATTGTAAGACTTAGTATTGTGGATAAAAAACAAAGAACTTAAAATTAACTCCAACAAATCCTCCTACCTCATCGTTGGGAATCAGGATATTATTCCACGCATAACGCTGGATGGTACCCAGATCGAACAAAGCAATTCTATAAATGTCTTGGGTCTCCTTATTGACAAAGATTTACTTTTTAGAGAACATTTAAATAAGAAACTTATCGAAGCAAGGCTTAGATTACGTCATTTATATAAGATTCGACATGATATTAGTACGCTAATTAAATTACGACTTATCAATTCCCTTATTTTGCCTGTGTTTGACTACTGTGGGTGCGTTTATATTCCAAATCTCACGCAGACTGATAAAAATTAAATTATACTGATTAAGAACTCATGTTTGCGCTTTGCTTACTGTGTGCGTAATATGATCATATTTCAGAATACCGAAAATCAGCTAAAATGATTTCAGTTGATGATCAAGTTAAATCTGCATATCTCTGTTTACTACATAAAATAGTTCAAACTGGTGTTCCGAATTACCTACGTAACAAACTAGTTTGTAAAGAGTACAACTATGCTCTTTGCTTTAAAAATTTATATATTGTTCCTTCTTATAGGAAATCTAAATTTAAGGGTTCATTTTCCTATTTGGCTCCCTCATTTTATAACGAACTTTCCATTTATTTAAGATCTGTGTCATCATATACGTTTAAAATATCTATTAAGTCAATGTTTGTTCCATAATGAATAATTGCTCATGTTTTTAATGGCTATCGTTCTGTGTTGTACCTTATCTTAATTTATTTTCTGTGATTGACCTGTGTTGCTGTTGCTGTTATGCATTTATAATTTACCAGTTTACTGTGCTACTTGTTTGCTCTTATTTCACTATTGTTTTATAATTATATATTGCATTGTATGGTTAGGTGGAAGACCCAGCCCCTGGCTGAACCTCGCCATTGACTCTCAGTCAATAAAGTTATTATTATTATTATTATTTCTAAGAGAAATTAAGAAAAAAAGCCAAGTAACGTCACTCCCCATGATACAGTAGGGCTGCGTTCCAAAACCCTTCTCCATATTAGGAAATATACTCAAAGTTGTTCCAAAATTCATAGCCTTATTATCTGAGTTTACCTTAACCTGTTCCAAAACAATCAGAGTTTACTCCATAAGCGATGACTTATCCTGCTAGCGAGGAGGGTGCAGAAATTACTCCACAACAATTTTTAAATATAGAAGATGTACATATGTAAATAATTTGTCTTCTTAAAGAAGTAAATATGGTTTTGATAGAAAATAAACGTAAGACAATAATGTTTGTTGTAATAATTACAGTTTTCTAAATTATTTTTGTATGTGTACTACAACTTATAGGTTAGATCAATGATTACATTGTTGCTTTTAATTTGATGACGTTAATAATGCATAATTAGGTTTATAGTAACTGGACAGTTATTGAAAGTGCCAGTGGAAGCAAACGCAAACAATAGCAGTTTTGTTAACATCCATTTTAAATTTACATTCCATTTTTACTCTAGGACAACTTTCATTCGTTCCAAAACACATTGCACTCTTAAGAGACAGCATCATACCCAAACTACTCCAATACTCGATACTCTTGATTTTGGAACGCAGCCCTACTTTGTAAAAAGGTAGCTGAATCGCATTATGGATCAATCTTACGGCAACGCTTTTATTGTTGGTATACGAAAATTCCACTCATTTCGCTATTTTATTTTGCTAAGTATTTCTTTTGGGTAATTAAATATCATTTGAACACTTTGTTATGTATTGTTTTTAATTATATTTAGGTAAAAAGGTATAAACTACAGAATTAACGGGATGTATATACTCGTATTAGACTTAAAATGACCAACAACTAAGAAATTTCTATACAAATTTATTATCCACATATATATTATTTTCTACGGTAAATTTATTTATTATTAACAAATGTGTACTGTTTTAAACTAACACGATTAAATTAACTTTACTACCAAAAATTTGAATGTCATTTGGTCTTGAAATAAATTTGCAATTGAAGTAAATTTAAGCATAGAGTACATTTGATTGTTATTATTTTTTTGCGCAAAAAAAGTTAAAATTTATGTCACAGAATAGATTTATACAGAAGCGACAGTAAGACAGAGAAGCGAAAATTAGAAAGAGATAGGGAAGGTGCACAAATTTAAAGGGCCCATTGTTTAAAATCGGAAAGTTTCCTCACATCTGAGAGAGAGATAGGGGAAGAGCACAAATTTAAAGGTCTACACAATGCTTCAAGGTCATAGAACTGACTCGGGGAACATGAAAGGTACCTATACGGAGTGTCGCTTCTGTGTGTAACTATTCTGTGTTTATGTGTTGGATCTTTTACTCGACAGGAAAATATCGCATAAAAAACCATAATCCATCGTTTTACCCTTTTCTTCTGAGTAACCCACCATTTCAATAATATTATTACGAATAATACTCTTCAAATAGTGTTTGTTAACACAGCAAAAAGCACTGACAGCTTTTAGCATTGCTGATTACTTATATTGAGTTGAACCCAAAATGGACGGCGAGTCAGCTGTAATTTATCTAGTAGCTATTCACAATCTTACATTAAATTCGCACTCTAGCGGAGAAAACCGGTTCTACCAAAACCCATCGTAAAAGCCAAAAGCGTCATGTTTTTGCGCAAAATAAAGATTAATAATGTTAAAATAATAGTAATAACATTATAAATATTCAAGAGAAACACTCTCAGAACTCAAACAAACTACGAACCACAAAGTAATAAGGTAATGAATAGAATGAATCAAAATTACAAAGAACGAAGAACGAATAATTTGCCATTTGTTCATCCTAAGGCGGCCATTTTGAAGGTTAGAAAACAGCGCTTCTACTGGTATTCGGTTGCGAATACCCCATGGTATATGCCTGCTGAGTGCTTTGTTGAGCGAAAGCTGAACTGTACTCATTTTTGTGCGCAACTTAAAATTGGTATTTCAAAACAAAGTTCTTTTACATTTAGAAGCCCTACAAGGTCTTTTTATACTTTTTCATAGTTAAGAGTAGTATAAAGATTAATTTAAAAAGATATTCGAAAATCAAGCCACTCTCCTATTGGTTCGCACCACAAAGTAAAATATAGAAGGAGTGCGCATTTCGTATACAGGGTGAATACTGAAAACCTTGACATAGGGAAATAACATGGGAAAACAGTTTTTTGCTGTTTCCATCTGTCCCGCTAAATAAAATCGGGTGTATATGGTATCGTTAGTTAGATTACTTAATTTTGCATCTAATAAAACCAAATGTTGTGTAATAAGGCCTTTTCTAACTGAAATATTTGATAAAATAAATTGTATTTTGAAGGTTATCCTTCATATTTTCGAATAAGAAACGTCAAAAACAAAATGCTCCATAGCCGAGTGGATACGAGGGCTGTTTCATAACATAAATAATCTACAAGAGCTGGTTCGAGACCACCTCGGCCCTATTTTTTTTTAATTAAATTATGCTTAAAATATCTTTATTATATCAGACTATTTTAATAAAATAGCAATATTCATATTTTTATAAATAAAAAAATCCAAATATTTAATAGAATTATTGTTTGCTGTCTGACAAACTTAACAATTAATTCGAATTTAGTTTTTGGTGTATAATTTTGTATTTCATGTTTCGAAACATGATATTTTAAGTATAATTTAATTTAAAAAAAAATAGCGCCGAGGTGGTCTCAAACCAGGTCTTGTAGATTATTTATGTTATGAGTCAGCCCTCGTATCCACTCGGCTATGGAGCATTTTGTTTTTGACGTTTCTTATTCGAAAATATGAAGGATAACCTTCAAAATACAATTTATTTTATCAAATATTTCAGTTAGAAAAGGCCATATTACACAACATTTGGTTTTATTAGATGCAAAATTAAGTAATCTAACTAACGATACCATATACACCCGATTTTATTTAGCGGGACAGATGGAAACAGCAAAAAACTGTTTTCCCATGTTATTTCCCTATGTCAAGGTTTTCAGTATTCACCCTGTATATACATATTTTGGAACTTGTTTGGTAATTAGTTATGAATAATGACCAATCTGACGGATTTCCATTAAACATAGCTAATTCTTTACCTACCGATTGCCGTATCATATATTCATTTGATTAAGTTTTCTGATTCTTTTCTTTAGCCAATGAATTTGACGTTTTTTATTTCTTTGTTACTGCCCATTTCCTGTATTTTTTCAAACCGTGAATTTTCTTGGTCATTCAACCCTTTACCTTTGACATTGGAGACTACTCACGTTTCTTTAAACTACAATTGGAAATTAAACTTGACTTGTCATCGATACTTGCTAATTCTAATTTTTCTTTTAATTTAAGAATTTTCTTTTGACGTTCAAATTCCCGTCTTTCTTGTTCTATTTGTAATTTTGCCTTTTCTTCGGCAAATCTTAACTCTATTTCATACCTCATAGATATGTTGAACACGACACTATTTGATCCTTTCTTACTTTTCGGCAAACTTTCTTCTTTGGTAGTTTTCTCATTGGCGTTGTCCATTTTCTTTTTATTATTTAAGCGGGCGGCACGTCTCGATTTCTTCTACACTTTTTTCAACTAAATCAGTTTTTTTTATAATCTTTCTTCCACTGCTACAACTATTCGGCTCGAAGGACCATTTAATGTGTGGACAATATTTGAAACACAATGAACTTTTGAACTGTTTATTTAATGCAATAATACAAAACGTTTAAACAATATGATAATACAAATCTATCTGTCAAAATATTATTTTTTCTACTACTGGTTTGTCTTCATAGTAAACTATATTTTTTTCTGTTTTTCATTTTATGTTACGTCGATCTAATTATTTATCTTTCTGTATTTGTCGTAATCCACAATTAAATTTGTCGCCAACCCTGTCCGTGACGTCTATCTAAAGTTACCGCTTATTTTTGAACCACGGCCACTGAGGTGATTGGGTCCAAACGATAGCAGCGCGCTCGTGCCCTATTATACTTTATGGTTTGCTAAAAACCTTGGAAGGAGTTCAGAAAAAGGCGCAATAGTTTTAAAATTTCTCATATCACTGTACATGCTCGAACTGTACTTTGTGAGATTGCATATATAATTAATACATGTATGTATTTTTAGCAATTGAACGTGTCCTGACCGCTGACGCACTTAGCCTGGAGATCATCATCAACAACAAGACTTTAGGTAACGGTGTAAACGTGATCCAGCTGGAGACGGCGGTTGGTGCAGCGATGAAGACCTTCGAGAATGGCGTAGGCATCAACGTGCCACGCTCGCGCTTCTTACCCGTGAAGAAAACTTCGGATCTGCTGCTTGTTATGAGTAACCTATACAGCTTGAAGAACGGCACGCTAGTGATGTCGCCCGCGCGCATGTTCCCCACCACGCCGCTAGTAAAGCTGGGCGACAACCACTTCAGCAAGGTCAAGGAGTTCCTGGCGCGCTTCGCCAATATCCCTGACCTTATAGAACTCGACCACCTCACCGTCAGCGGCGATGTCACCTTCGGCCGAGGCGTCTCACTCAAGGTATATGTCTCTACATAAAGTATGTCTACTTTCGAGTTGCAGGAAATTCCCATGTTTATTTTTCTACCTATACAGGGTGATTTAGCACGAGTGTGCCAAAATAAAACCATATATTGCGGTAGTCATTCTAAGTAACGAATGCTTTATGAAGATATGTTCGGAAACTTATCGTTACAGAATTACAGCCTTTTGAAAGTGCACCTTATCAGAAACATTTTTATTAATATTAATAATAATATACAAGGTGTTTGGCGAAAGGCCGGCACCCAGAATATTTCGTTTATTATGAGAGATACAGAAAAATGTTACGGAACAAAACTAAATTAGTCAAAGGAATTTTTTCTGTATCTCTCATAATAAACGAAATATTCTGGGTGCCGGCCTTTCGCCAAACACCCTGTATAATGTTAATAACTCTGATACTAATTGTACTAAACTTTTGAAACTTGATATGAGATACTAATTTAGACATAGATTTATACTTTCTTTTGTTTCTGTATCTCAACCAAAGGCATCTCATATGGAGGAGTCATGAATATTTTTATCGTTATTTTTTGAACTATTAACATTTTTTAATTTTTGCCTATAAAATATTACTACAAAAAATACACATAAATGGTACTCTTGATAAAGCTTGATAAAGCAAGTAGTTTCTTCTTCAACTACTGGTCTTATTGCACCATTTAAATATGTGTAGATAATTCCTATAGAGATGAACATTTCATTTCTTTTATTCACTTTACACAAATAAACAAATTTACAATACAAACTTAAGATTTCACCTCTTATACCAATGTATAAAATAAAATGTTTCACTATTGATAAAATTTCAGTGCTGCCATCTGTTTTTAGTGGTTAGTCTGGATTTAGGAGTGAAAAGTCTGAATCTGCTTTAGTTACCACTGACATAATAACGTCATTCGTTTCATTCAACATGTCTTTTATTTTATTCTTCCACGTTAATCTAAAGAAAACTATTTTAAAGTAAAATGAAAATAAACTAATCGATAATATTAAACCAAAACTATACATAAATTGCTCACTTACTATATGTTATTCAATCAGTTGAAAGGTTAGGTATTCATGTTATGGGTCGCGTGCAGCACGTGACTCGAAGTAGGCAACCCGCCTGCCTGGTGGACTAACAAACCATTTCACTCGCTTCGTTTCCATTGTGCAACAAGCTGTTTTTTGTGTTATAGAGTTTTGGAGAGATTTTTCAAAGATATTATTTCATTTTTCAAATCTGTCACATTTGTAGAAGTTTCATGATCAGTTTCAGTGTGAGGTAATGTTTCGTTAGTGCAAGAACTAGTGCTAGCAATGTTAGTAATAGCCTGTTCCTCATTTACAGAAACAGGCTCCACGGAAGAACTTACAGCTTGTTTCTATAATTGTATAAATTTGTTATTTTCATGTATATAATAAAATCATTTACCAAAATAAATACATTTTTTATAAAAGGAAGAACATTTACTAATTATTAGTAACTTTAGTAATGACTGAATGATATATGATAAATGCATTATGAGTTGTTAGTAAAAGTTATTTACATGACATATACTACTACCATTCTATTCAAGTCAGTGATATGTATGTTTATAACTAAATGATAATTACGACATATTTTTGTTAATAAAACTTTCAAACCTTAACATGTCGATCTGTGAATCTGTTATAACGCTGTAAACTTTTATTTGCATTATAACATGCTTTTGCATAGCCCATATTTAACGATGGTATCCAATCGGGATTGTTTTTATCATCTAAATCAGCTGGTTTCCCTTGAATTTTACAATAATTTTTAAGCATATTTGGTTACGATAACATTTATCACAACACAAGTACCTATTTAAAATTAATAAAAATATGGGTTTTATATAAATCATATTTCAATAATATTTTTTGTCACTTAGTATAAACAAAAATATATATAATAATTTATTTCGAACCACCGGGCAAACTTTCTACCTATATTTGTCATAATTTCGTTAGATACTTTATGAGAATGCCAAATACTAATTTATATTTGTTTGTATTCAAAGAATTAAGGTATTAGGGACAACAAAATACCTTTAATAAAATGTCTCGAACATATTCTGCCGTATTTTATTTTATATTTTGTTAAGTGTTGTCTCTTAACCGCAGTTGTCCACTTTTTCCGTTTTTCTACCGCCAAAGGAATAATCCTACCTCTATTATCTTTTTCTGAGGGAAACCTATAAAAATATATTCCATCCCCAATTCCACTTTTTTTTGAACATTCCACAACAACACAGAATTGAGGCATTTTTGGCTATTTCTGCATGGTGTACAATGGCTTGTTGGTCCACCAGGCAGACATCTTTAAATGGCCGTGACGTCACGTGCACGCGACCCATTCTGTATAGGACAAATGTGCGAGAGAGAGGTAGAGAGAGAACGCTACCTTGTGACCTAAAAGTATAGATGCTTAAAATCTGAAGTATTTTAAAAACTTACTTTTAAATTTTTATCGTCTCAATCCTGTTTTTTTTTTGTTATGTGCTTTCAATAAAATTAACGTTTTACTCAATTTTCTCTTATGGTGGAGGACCCTATTGTGAGAGATGCAGATGTATATCCATTTCATATTCTTGAACTTATATTATTGCGGAGGTGAATGGTGCAACGTGTTGCAGTAAATTGTATAATTCCAGGGCACGGTGATCATCATAGCGAACCACGGCGACCGAATAGACATCCCGTCGGGAGCCGTCCTGGAGAACAAGATAGTGTCGGGTAACCTGCGGATCCTGGACCACTAATGTAGGCTGTCTCGCCCAGTATCGACAAAACCGCAGCACGTGTTGTCTGTTGCTCCTCAAAGCTCGCGATTTTGTTCATACGCAGTGTTTGTGATTTTACTTTACTTATCACATTCAGTTGTTTGTTGTATATTTTCAAAGAAAATCAAATATTTTGTCGAAATTTTACCAATAAATTACTTATAAAGTATTTACCTTTATTTTTATTTATGTAAGACCTTATAATAATAGACCAACTTAATAAAGTTTTTATTTCCACCTTCTGTATAATTGTTATTTTACAGGCTTCTTGGTAGCTAAGTAAATAAACAATTATAGTAACTTACCTGTAAAACTTTACAAGGCTAGCCTTGTAAAATTTTACAAAACTCATCATAAAAAATAATAGAAAATAATGAAAGTTTTTTATGCATTTTACTAGAGTAGACGCAAAGTCTCGTGGCCCTGCGCGCAAAGCGAAATTCATCATTGTAGGCCGGCCACTGACTATTGTACAACACAAAAACATTGACTTGTAAAATTTCTCATTTATCTTGTAGCGTTCGTACGGTGCAGGTCTCTAGAGTTGTTATTGATGTATTTTTTTTTTAATTTTGTATCTGACAAGTTATTCAACTTAATAGATAAATAAAATAAATTGACCAACGTTTTTAAGTTAGTTAATAAAATATGCCTCCCACCACTTTTTCTATCTAAAATAACCCCGCCCATGCGCGGAGTTGTGCCACGAGATTTTGCGTTTACTTTTTTTTCTATAAATATTACAAACTTAATTTAATTAGGTTTATGTGAGTAATTATAAACATTTATAGTACATTTTAATTCATTGGCGAAACTCATTTTACATTTGACAACGCTATAAATTGTTCTACCACCGCCAACTACCTTTGATTCCAAAATAGAGTAAATATTTTTTGAAGAATAAAGTAAATTAATAAAAAAACAATATGAAGGTGGAAATAAAATTTTGTACGCGGCACGCGTGCAATTAAACTTTACTGGGCTCACTGGATTATGAGAGCCCGCTCCTTCGTCGCTCGCCTTACAAATTTCCAGCTCGCCCTGAAAAGATTTACTTACACCGCTGGCCACGTAAATAGCTTTTACAGTTGTAATTAAAATTAATTATTCATACTTACCAATGAATCAGCGAACAAGAACCTCTTATTTTTTTTATTTTAAGAAAGAGAAAAAATTGTTTTATATTATTATTATTTATTATATTAAATTTACTACTACTACTACTACAACAAAGACAAAAAAAAATAAAGTCTGATTTACGCACAACGACTATAATTTTTAATTTTTTTCTGGTTCCGGGTTTTACGTTTTTATTTACATACGCAACAATAAGCAGGATAACTAAGTCATAGTTGTATCTTATGTAATTTTGACAAATTAGTAAGGTAAAATTTTTTTCTACGACAACTACGGAAAGTGGCACTTTTCTCACACTATATAAAGCTTGAATGTTATGTATTTCCCACAATCGTAGGTTAAAGTGTGACACATCATTTCTCAACATTGTACATGTGCAGTGTAGGAAATATAATTTCTCACAGTAATTGCAATACTGCGCATGCGTTATTCTTTGTGAGGTTACCTGAGTCATATTTTTTTTGTTAAGTTGCTTTTGTGTATTTATTTTTGTTTTGTAACGTTTAACAGTGAGGTCGCAGAAAGAGTATAGCGTGCCACGCGTGCAGAATCAAATATTTCTCAATTTGTGCGATTCCAGTACTCGACTTTGTCTCGTGCAGACACTTTCATATCTCGTGAGAAATAGGAAACTTTCTGCACTTGATGCATAATATACTATACCTTACAGAAAAATAGATGTTTATGTATGAATTTCCTTTTTAATGCAAATAAGCGAGAAATGAATTGTTATAAATTCCCTACAAATTCAAATTAGTTCGTGACGTTATACTGCCTTTGATTAGAGTGCGTATAATAAGAGTGATGACAATGCTGGTCTATATTTTGATCGGCCAGAGCACTTGGACGCCATTTTATTTCCAATTTGCTTTTTGTTTACAGTTAGCGGCGCTGTTGAAACATCAAGGGAAGGGAATTTATAAAAAAATATGTCTCGCTTATTTGTCTTAAAAAAGAAATGAAAATATGAAAAATATTCATACACAAACTTCTATTTTTCAAAAATAAAATAAAAAAATTGTGGGAAGAGCTCATTGGGGAAAAACAGAAATGATTTTAAGCGGCTATGTAAAATTAATAAAATATAACGAAATAATACAACTTTGTAGTGTAATAGTAATTTACGATATAAGTAATGTTATATAGCTTTTTACATTACTAGAGAATAGTTTGAAGAACGAGCGACGCTAGGAGCGAGTTTTTTAAAATACTTGAGTAATGTAAAAAGCAGATAACATTACGTATATAGTAACACGTTTTATTTTATCCTAAAACACAATAAACCTTTTCAAAAATATAAAAAAAAAACTATTTAAAAGATACATCATATAACAGTGATAAATAAGTATGCTATGGCTATGCTGGTATCCAAGTAATTGTTTACTGTTTATTTATATTTTTATTTGGGAAAACAATTGTTTTGATTTACTATTTTTGACATCGGATGAGTGAAATTATGACTGAAATAATAAAGAAAAAGGCTGATGACGATGTCTCGAGGGAGACATTGGTGAGTCTTGTAATGTTTGTTATATAAACCACATTGATATATATTTTCTATTTAGACCAAGAAGTACGGACCGTCTTCAGTTTGGACAAAGTTATCTATGGCGAAGACAATGATATTAACACAAGAATATAAATATATTTTTGTACGCAGTTGTCAAATCTTTTATGAAGAATAATAGTTTAGGATATGTACCGAAGCAGGCTAGAACTTTTAAAAGAGATGAAATTAAGACATTTTTCCTAGATGCTCTTGATTGTGACTACTTACCTATGAAAGTATGTGATAAACTTTCGTTATGTTATAATAATTATTAGTGATGGGCATAAACGGATTATTTGAATAATCGAATTCTACCGATTCGATTATTTCAATAATCGGATGATAATTCGAATTATTTTTCACCCGGTCTTCCCGAAACCGCTCCAGCTCAAATTAATCGTTGCCTGAGTTAATAATCGGATGATAATTCGAATTATTTTTCATTCGGTCAGGCGCAGCCGAGCAACCGAGCAGCCGAGCTAAATAATATCACTAGTTCTGATTCGGCTGCACTCGGGTACAATAGAAAATGAATGAACAAGAGATAACTTGCACGGTCAAGTCAGGGAAGGATTATGTCAGTCTTGCCATTATTTTATTTCAACTAAAATTTAATTTAAAATAAGGTTCTAAAAAAATTATGTTGTCTGGAAATATTTTAATTATCCCTGCACTAGCCGATTATTTTTAATTCGAATTACCGAATTTTATAATCGAATTATAAAGGTTATTTCAATAATCGGATGACAGGTTATTTTTAATTCGAATTATTTTGGATTTCTTAAATTCAAAATGGTCCACATTTGTTTCGTGTAGTGAGTGTTGTACTTAAAACATCTCTAACAATTTTTTTATTTAATATTTCACAATTCTAATTTGATGTATTTTGGATATTTGTGCTATTTTGTTACTTTTAAATTTGGCGCTCAAACTCTCCGAATTTGGGGTCATGAGAGATATCAAAATAATTGTTTTGCTTATCACAGCATTCTAAAGTAGAATCAAAATATCACAATTTTATTGTTATGTTATGATTTGTTTTACAACACTAGTGGTGTTAAATGCACCATAACACAACCCGTTGCTTAGTTACATTACAGGATAAAATAAAATAAACGTAATAAATTTTTAATTTTTGCTTTTCATCGTTAACGTTTAACGTTTTCATTTATAAAATAATCTCACTCCATAACAAAATACAATAGAATTTTTAAAAATCTAATGTTTGTTGTAATCAACTAATTTCATCTGAAACTTGATGAAATGCATAAAGAATGTATAAAATGCAGATACTTACAGTTTAATATAATCCAGATACATAATTCAAAATAATAATTGTACAATAAATTGTTAAACATTTCTTCCAAAGGGTATGAAGAAAAGGTTTGTCAGTATTTTTAAATAAATGTGTTTATGACTGACTATGACGCGCCTAGTTTGATTTCCAGAATTTAATTTTTGTCAATAGTGTTATTATCCGTAATTATATGTTATTTCTTCTTTTATAAATATATTCTAGTTTGGAGAACTTAACCAATTAAAAACAATAACTGAAATGAAAACACATATCTAAATACAGCCAAGTAAATATAAAATTACATATCTACATTACAGAATGTAGTGTAATTTTACTTTTAAACTAATTTTATTATCTATTTCTCCAAGCAAATACAAGACTTGCATTATGATTGTTTGATTATAGCTGACGTTTTGACAAACGACCTACGTCATGAAAGTTTAAATAATGTAAATAAGGTTTGCCGTAAATTATTATGTCAAATGCACTTTTATGATAATCAGTTACTCTTCAATAGTGTTATTATCAGTAATTTTATGTTATTTCTTTTTTATAAATGTACTCTTGTTTGGGTAACTTAAATTGTAACTGAAATGAAAATACATATTTAAATAAAGCGAAACAAATTTAAATATACTTACATCACAAAGTGTATTGCACATATTCTTTTAAACAAAGTTTACTTTACATTTCTGAATATTTCTCTTTCAAAATATAAAACTTTTTTAATGAATGAAAACCCAGAAAAATTCTGCTCATGGTGAATATGTGAAAAAGTTTGTTTTGTGTGAGCACCGATAATACAACCCAAAATTTAGGGAGTTATCGTGTTTTATAAAAAACTAGTATAAAATACAGGAAGATAATAGAAAAAGAAAAGTGCAGAAACATTTTGTGTAAGTTTTTCGTAGAGAAAAACAAGTCAAATTAATAGTTAAAATTGTGTCTTTGGAGTGTCCTTGTCATTGTCAGCTGTACCGCTCAGTCCCCTGCTCGGCGACACGAGGCTACGCGCATGCGCACTAGAGCAATTAGCAGTTGATTACCAGTGGCGTAGCAGAAGGGAATGTTGAATTTGCATAGAGACCGTAGCAACTCAGTGGAAAAGAGAAAGAGGGAAAAATCAGAGACAAAGGAAAAAGATATTTTTAAGAAAAGTAAAATAATAGGAAGATCACCGGAATAAGAAAAAATAATTTCTCAAGATATGGAACGGTTAACGACGATGATAGAAAATTTGACAAAAAGTGTAGATGAAGTGAAGGGGAAGATGGATCGTAACCATAATGAGCTGAAGACAGAAATACAGAGAAATACAACTAACATAGAGGATATTAAAAATGAATTTAAAATTAAAGAAATTAAATGGCAACAAGAAAGAGAAGAAATGAAGAAAGAAATATCAGAATTAAAGAAAAGATTGGAGGAACAGGATAAGAAAAGTAGAGCTGGCAACATAGTGATACAAGGGTTGAGAACGGAGGGAAGAAAACCAATAGAAGCGGTAACAGACCTGTTAAAAAATGATCTAGGGGTAACGTGCAAAATTAAAGAGGTTATGGAAATTAAAGGAGCTAATGTACGTGGTGAAAAAATAATAGTCGAACTGGAAAACAAAGAAGCAAAAAAAAGAAATTATGGAAAATAAAAACAAATTGAAAGGAAGAAGTATTTTCATCAATAGCGATTGGACAAAGGAGGAAAGAAAAATGAAGTTTGTGATAAGGCAAAAAGCAGCAGAGGCTAGAAAAGAAAATAGAAATGTTAAAGTCTTCTATAACAGGATTATAATAGATAATGAGGAATACATATGGAGTGAAGAGTGTGGAAGTCTGGTGCTAAACAAGAACAAACAAAATAATGGAAATTGTCCAGTTACTTTGAGTAGGAGAAAGTGACAGGAAGAAAATAAAACAGTCTCATCGGTACGACTCGGAAACGGAAATAAGGTTAAGAATACAAGGTTAAAAGATTCCACAATAATAACGATGACAACATGGAACGCGCAAGGAACCAATGCACCAGGTAAACTGAAAAATTTGCACGCTGTGTTTAAAAAATATGGCATAGATGTAGCGGTAATTCAAGAAACAAAACAAAAAGGTAATGACATTTTCGAGCTAGAAGATTATATAGTTTTTAATAGCTGGCATGAGACTAAATATTTTGGAACGTGTTTTATGATAAACAAAAAACTAAAAGATAGAATCATTGATTTTAAACCCATATCGGAAAGAATAAGTGTTCTGAGGATAAGAGGCTTATACAGAAAATTCAGTTTAATAAATGTCCATGCGCCAACAAACGATAAGGATGAAGAAGTGAAGGACGAATTTTATGAACAAGTAGAGCGAACAATAAACCAGATTCCTAGATATGATGTGAAATTAATAATGGGTGACTTTAATGCCAAAGTAGGTAGAGAACAAAGTTACAAGCATGTGACAGGTGGTCAAAGTAAACACGAATCATCAAATGAAAATGGTACAAGGTTAATTAATTTTGCAAGTGAAATGAATATGAAAATTAAAAGTACGGCGTTTACAAAAAAAGAGATTTATAAAGGTATATGGAGGGCACCAAACGGGGAATATACAAATCAAATCGATCACGTGTTAATTCAAAATATTTTTGAGAAGTTAATACACGATGTGAAAAGCAGAAGGGGTGCGGAAGCTGGCACTGACCATTTTATGGTGCAAATTAAGGCAAACTTCAATATAAGAAATGTAAGAAAGAGAAGAGTTCAAAAAAGAAGGAAATATAACTCACAACTGCTGCAGATAGAAGGATTAAAAGAGAAATTTGACAAAAAGATCACAAACAAATTAACAGCAACTGCGGAGGCCCAAGAAATAAATGAAAAATGGGAAAGTATACAAAATGTATTATGCAGAGTGGCGGGAGAAATGCTAACAAAAACGAAGACAAAAAAGAAAAATAACTGGTTTGACGAAGAGTGTAAAAGAGCATTAGAAAATAAAACCAGAGCAAAGGAAAAGCTGCTACAAAAAGAAAGTGCACATAATTCTAATGAGTATAAAGAAGAAAGGAAGAAGTTTAAGGAAATATGGAGAAGAAAGAAAAGAAGTGAAATAGACAAAAGATTAAATAGAATAGAAGAAAACTACAAAGAAAAAAATATAAGAAATTTTTACCAGGAAGTAAGAAAGCAAGGAACAGGTTACCAAAGTAGAGCAATTTTCTGTAAGGATAAGCAGGGTCAACTGGTAACGGGTGCAGAAAAAATTAAGAGGTGGTCTGAGTATTTTAAAGAAATTCTAAACACAGGTGAGAGCGAAGAGGATGAAGATAACAGAATAACAGACACAGTACAGGATGAACAGGTGGAATTGCCGACAAAACAGGAAGTTTGCGAAATAATAAAGAATATGAAGAATAATAAAAGTACAGGTGAGAATGGTATATCGGCGGAAATGTTAAAAATTGGTGGGGATGAATTGCTGGAAAAAATTTATGACATGGTAAAAGACGTATGGGAAACTGAAGAAATACCGAATGGTTGGAAGGAAGCATTGATCGTTCCGTTACATAAGAAAGGGGACAAGGCAAAGTGCAAAAATTACAGGGACATTGCTTTAGTGGATGTTACTTATAAAGTTCTTGCAACCTGCATCAGGAATAAATTAAGTGTGTTTACAGAAAAAATAATCAGGCAGGCTTTCGGAAAAACAGATCCACCATCGACCAAATTTTTGTACTGAAACAAACTATTGCAAAAAGTTATGAGCATAAGTTACCACTCGAACTATTGTTCATAGACTTTAAGCAAGCTTATGACTCAGTGAAAAAGAAAAGTTTATATAACATCCTCAGAGAACTAAAATTACCGGAAAAATTAATCAAGTTGGTGGAAATGTCACAAAGAGAGAATAAATGTAAAGTAGTAGCAGATGGAGAAATCTCTGAGTCTTTTAAGGTAAAAAATGGTTTAAGGCAAGGTGATCCGATGTCTCCAATTCTATTTAATTTAATTCTAGAATGGGTAATGGAGAAAGCTCAAGTAAATAGGGCAGGGATAATAAACAGACACAAACACCAATGTCTCGCGTATGCTGACGATATAGTTCTTATAACCAGAACTAGGAAAGAAATGGTCGAAGTTTTTTCAAGACTAGTACAGTCTGCAAGTCAAATTGGTCTCAAAATAAATGAGGAAAAGATAAAGTATATGAGGGTGAATGGTGATAAACGGTATACGAAGTGCAAGGTGAAGTTAATGGGCACAAACAATAAAGTGTATAAAATAGAAAGAGTAACGAACTTCATGTACTTAGGTGTAGCAGTGAATGAAAACAATTGTGAAAAACTCGAAATAGATATGCGGTTAATGAAAGGGAATAGATTTGTGGGTGCCTTAAGAAACTTTCTATGCTCAAAAAAAGTGTCGTGGTCAACGAAAATACGTGTCTATAAAACAGTAATTAGACCAACAGTGCTATACGGTTGTGAAACATGGACATTAGTGAGAAGTGATCAGGAAAAGTTGTTAAGATGGGAAAAAAAGGTGTTGAGGACAATTTTTGGTGGGAAAAAAGAGGGAAACCGGGTAATGAGGAGAACGATTTTAGAAGTAATGTCTCTTTTTGGGGATAGTAATATAGTGGGGATAAGTAAATCGTTAAGACTAAAGTGGTTCGGACACATAAATCGAATGACGGAAAGTAGAATTGTAAAAGTTGTTTTCAACAGTGAACTACGCTACGCCGAGCATTCCCTACGGCTCCGCTGTCAGTGCAAAAAACAAATGCCGATCGACATGAAACAATTATTTCATATTTCCACGTCAGGCCTCACCGAGACCTTTCATTAGATTGCAAACACGATATACTTTTAATAATTTTTTTGCAAAAAAACAAAAGTCGGTCGACATAAAACATTTTTGTCATTTATGTACCCCAACTCTCACCGATACCTTTCATTTGGTACCATACACGATATACTTTTGACAACTTTCTGCATAAAACAAAAGTCGATCGACATGAAACATTTTTATCATATGTACACGCTAGCCCTCTCCGAGACTTTTCATTTGATACCAAACACGGCGTACTTCTGACAACTTTTTGCATAAAACAAAAGCCGATCGATTTTTGTCAATCCTGCACGCTAGCCCTCAACGAGACTTTTCATTTGATACCAAACACCACACACTTCTGACAACTTTTTGCAAAAAACAAATACCGATCGACATAGCACATTTTTATCTAGACGTCTCCGAGACCTTTCATTTGATACCAAACACTACATACTTCTGACAACTTTTTGCATAAAACAAAAGCCGATCGACATGGAACATTTTTGTCAATTCTGCACGCTAGCCCTCAACGAGACCTTTCATTTGAGACCAAACTCGACATATCTTTGAGAAATTTTTGCAAAAAAACAAAAGCCGGTCAACATTGACCCTTTTCGTTAATTCTACACGCCAGCCCTTATCGAGCCTTTTCATTTGATACCAAACACAACATACTTCTCACAACTTTTTCCAAAAAACAAAAGCCGTTCGATATAGAACATTTTTGTTCATTTTGCACGCTAGCCCTCATCGTGACCTAGCCTAATATAACATTCACTGTCTTTAGTAACATTCATTTGGGAATATTTGTTCCTTGTTTAGTTACTTTATTAAACATTTGGCAATATTGACTATGTAATTCGAAAATACTCAAACACGACATTTTTCTTACAACATTTTGCAAAAAACAAATTCTAATCTACATGGAACATTTTTGTCATTCGTGCACACCAGTCCGTATTGTGTCGTTTCCTTAAAATCCAAGGACGACCTACTTCTAACAACTTTTTACGAAAAACAAATGCAGATCGACATGACACATTTTTTTTGTCATTTTAAAACTGGCCCTTATGGTTTCCTGTCTTTTGATAACAAACACAGCAAAGTATTCAATTTATTTTATTTAGGAATAATTGATATTTATTTAGTTACTTTATAATTTGGCAACACTGTTTGTATTAAAAAAATAGTAGTTAATTATTAAATTTATAAATTAATATTGTCAACCCTAATACAACTGCCACCGTCTTCAGTGAAGTTAGTTTAGGAATATTTGGTTTTAATTTAGTTACTTCATCACACATTTGGCAACATTGACTTTTGACATTGGAAACGTCAAAATTTATATTAATTAAATACGTTATGTTTTAAACTTAAATTAGTTGTAACACATTTGCTCAAGTCTATTGTTCATGATATTGTTTTTAAATCTTTGATATCAATGTTCTATTAAAAAATATAATCATTTAAAGTTCATAGGCAGATTGTCAAAAGTGACGGATGACGGCGTGATTCTTCTTAAAGTTAGACATGGCCTCTGGGATCCATTGTTTCAAGGCAGCATTTGTGCAAAGTTTTAATTTTTTACACGAAAACTACTAATAGTAAAAATATGAGACACCCAAAAAGCACCAGATCTCATTACCCCCACATATTAAAAAAAAAATTATAACAATCACTTGCATGGTTCAGGCTGTAGGCGATTACAAAAGTTACTCGATGCTCGTGATGAATATATAGATAGATATATAGTGAATCTAATCGTTTAGTATATAGGACTAGCGAATTCCCTAGAGCTCCGCTGTCAGTGTAAAAAACAAATGCCGATCGACATAAAACATATATTTAATATTTCCACGTCAGGCCTCACCGAGACCTTTCATTAGATTGCAAACACGTTATACTTCTAATAATTTTTTGCAAAAAACAAAAGCCGGTCGACATGAAACATTTTTGTCATTTATGTACCCCAACTCTCACCGAGACCTTTCATTTGATACCATACATGACATACTTCTGACAACTTTCTGCATAAAACAAAAGTCGATCGACATGAAACATTTTTATCATATCTACACGCTAGCCCACACCGAGACTTTTTATTTGATACCAAACACTATATACTTGCGACAACCTTTTGCAAAAAACAAAAGCCGATCGACATTGATCATTTTCGTTAACTCTGCACACCAGCCTTCATTGAAACCTTTCATTTGATACCAAACACCACACACTTCTGACAACTTTTTGCAAAAAACAAATACCGATCGACATAGGACATTTTTGCCAATTCTGCACGCTAGCCCTCTCTGAGACCTTTTATTTGATACCAAATACGACATACTTCTGACAACTTTTTGCATAAAACAAATACCGATCGACATAGCACATTTTTGTCAATTCTGCACGCTAGCCCTCTCCGAGACCTTTCATTTGATACCAAACACGTCATACTTCTGACAACTTTTTGCATAAAACAAAAGCCGTTCGACATGAAACATTTTTGTCATTTATACACACCAGCCTTAACCGAGACCTTTCATTTGATACCAAACACGACATACTTCTGACAACTTTTTGCATAAAACAAAAGTCGATTAACATGGAACATTTTTGTCATTTCTGTACGCTAGCCCACAACAAGACCTTTCATTTGATACCAAACATGACATATTTCTAACAATTATTTGAAAAACAAAAACCTGTCGATGTAAAATATATTTGTCATTTATGCAAGCCAGAAAACATTTATATAGAAAACATACATTTTTAAAATAATTTTAGAATTTTACAAAATTAATAATTAATATCAAATATAACATTAATTAGAATGACATAATAACAATAATAAACTCTCAGATAGATTTTTTTTTATTTCCCTAACTGTCTAATTTTTGCCGAAAAAGGTAAATATTATATTTAATATATTTCATACAATAGACGTGCGGTTCCATCGGTTATGATTTTATCTGATGTAGAGTTGAAATATAAACAACTTTGTACTTTTGTAGTTTTGCTCTAAATATATCAGGAGAGAGAGTATTCGCAATTTTGTGAATACTTGGTTTTGTTAAGTGATCATAACTGTCAAATGAAATTAAAATAAAATTAAAAAAATAATGAAATATGAAAATAAAAATTATAAACTGTTTTATTTCATTCATTATACTTTTATTCACATATTTAATTCAAGGCACTCTAATTCCAGGTAAAACAATGACTTGTATTATTATTGTCATATTTTATTCAAATTAATTTAAAACTTCAGATGCATATTTCTCAAAAAAATCGTTATGTTAGGGTATGATAATATTATATCATTGAATTCAGAATAATATTCTCTATTGCATAAGCAAATGAAAAAATAGGTTCACATTTAAAATAAAAAAGTTGGGAAACGTATTTTGAGAAACACTGGTTTAAAAAAAAATTAGTTTGTCTCATGTTAATAGTGTTGTAAAATAGAAATTTTTTGCTAATTTAACTGACCTTGTAGCTCTTATAGTTCTCGAGATAGCAATAGTGGACAAAATAAAATGAACACCTTTATACACATAATTTTTATAGGTTTAACAATACCGTTTAAACCAGTATTTGTAAAATTTGTTTCTGTATACATATGAGAAAATCAATAATTTTAATAGTTTAAAAAAATCACATAGATGGCACTAATTAAGAATTTTATTGCATCTGCTAAGGAAGGAATCGATATAATTATTATATTAATTTAATATTTTTATATTTAATTCATATGTATATGAATTAAAATATTATTGTTATATTAACTGGTAGTGATAGTGTTGTTATATTTATTTCCAAATCACAAGTATGATGTGAAAAGAAAAAAACCTGAATCTCCAGAGTAAATACAGAGGGCTCTTATAATATTTATTATTGAAAATTATGTTACGAAATAAATATAATAATATATATAAATATGCGTTGAAAACATAAATGTACAATTACATCTTATTTAGAACAAACTGTATGAAATATTTAAAAAAAAAGTCGTGAATCTTTGGAATAAATGTAGATAGAAACTTCTTATCTCTCTCTACGAATAATGAAATGGCAAACGGTAATATAAAGCATGTGCTTTGAAAAGAGGACTTGTGTGTAATATTTGTCGTTCTTTTTGAATTTAACGTTACTATTTTCATGTTAAGTATGGTTTGTTAGATAATATTACAACACAAGTACAATTTCATGTATAATATATTAGTTGAAGCTTGAAATACTGATCTCGCTTCACTTTCGGTTTCCAAGCCATAACGCATAGCTTGATTACTATAAAAATTGTAGCCATTAATTCTTATCAACAACATTTTCATTATAATAATCATTGTCATATTTTCTCGGTACCAATCAAATTCTATTGGTACATACGTACATCTACAATGAAAGAGTTCATTGCAGAATATGTAGTATTATTGCGAATTTATCTATCGTATGACATTTTTATTACGGTTTTTATATTTTGACTTCTTCTTTCTACTGATTTTTTCTTTGCACTTCCAACCCTATTTAATGTGCTTTCAATTTCGCTATAAGTATAATACTTATATTTTCAGCAATGTCAAAATGACAAGATAATTTGACAACTGTATTTTGGATGCGTTCAAACATGTGTTATACAGTCGGATTACTGAATGTAACCAGTGTAAATTCAAAGAAACTTGTTAATAAATTTAATAAGAACACAAAAATTTTTTTTAATAAAAATATTATAAATATACCTTAACAAATAACAATGAGCCTTTAGGGTCCCGAAAATTTACAAAAAGAGCAGCTAACAATCAAAGCCTGCCGTTTACTTTTAAATTTTCGGGTATCTAAAGGCTTATTGTTAAACGGTAAATATTTTTGATTTCTAAGTAAATCATTTTAAAATATATCTTATCATTTTAATAGATACACTTCGTTTATGAAAATGAATTTTAGATGTCAGATTGTCAAATTTGAATTGAATAAAATAAGTAAAATATATGAAATAATAATGTTCATAAAGTAATTTTTATTTACTCTCCAATGAATATAAAAGTATAATAATATTTTATAGTAAAATGAAATATTTTTATAATTAGAGAATAATAACTAAAACTAACTATAGGAATTGCAAACCTTGCTCGCAACTGTCATCATCACAAATTTTGACATAAATAATCCATTATTTAAAAATTTTATGGTTGTATATGAAAGAATATATTATATTTACTCTTTTTATAGCATTATTTATGATAAAAATAGCTTCTTTTAATTTAATTTGATTACACTTTGAACCAGTAACCTAATATGACATCTGTAAGTGATAAAAATAAAAAAATTACCTAATAATATTTATATCGTACCTTAAACTAATATCCAACAATTTTCAAACATATTTTTTGCATTATTTCGTAGTAAAATTATGAATTTTCATGTAATCCATTCACCTGGGAGCACATGTCATCAAAAGCATTTCTCGTTAAATATTTGGTTTCAGAAAGTGTTTATTGTTTGAAATATCAATGATAATTGAATAATTGGATAGATACTTTGTTTTTGTATACGTTTTCATTTAAAAAATCATCTCATTCCATAACAAAATACAATAGAAATTTTAAAAATCTAATTGTTGTTGTAATCAAATACTTTCATCTGAAATTTGATGAAAGAATACATAAAAAATGTATAAAATGCAGTTACTTACAGTTTACTATAAACCAGATACATAATTGAAAATAATTATTGTACAATAAATTATTAAACATTTCTTCCAAGGGGGTATGAAGGAAAGGTTTGTCAGTATTTTTAAATAAATGTGTTTATGACTGAATACGACGCGCCTTGTTTGATTTCCATAATTAAATTTTTGTCGATAGTGTTATTATCCATAATTTTATGTTATTCTTTTCTATGAATATATTCTTGTTTGGGTAACTACGAGTATAACTGAAATGAAAACACATATTTAAATACATTCAAGAAAATATAAAATTACATACTTACATTATAAAATGTAGTGTAATTTTACTTTTAAACTAATTTTACTATATATTTCTCCAAGCAAATACAAGACTTGCAAGATGATTTTTTGATTAGAGCTGACGTTTGGACACGTCATATGTCATGAAAATTTAAATATTGTAAATAAGGTTTGCCGTAAATTATTATGTACAATGCACTTTTATGATAACCAGTTACACTTCAGTAGTGTTATTTTTAGTAATTTTATGTTATTTCTCTTCTATAAATATACTCTTGTTTGGATAACCAATTAAAAATTGTAACTGAAATGAAAGTACATCTTTAAATACAACGAAACAAATTTAAAATAATATACTTACATCACAAAGTGTATTGTACATAGTTTACTTTATATTTCTGTATATTTCTCTTTGAAAATATAAAACTTGTGCCACGAATTTTTTGATTGACTGACCCAACAGATGATAAACGTCAAACGTCATAAAATTAAATATTTTAAATACACCACACTTAATATTCAGTGTATTTTTATATATTTCGCTCACTATTATAATGTATAAAAATGTAATTACCTTCACAATATCTCTTTTCATTTTCAAAATAAATCAACTAAAAGTTTCATATTGAATTGTCAAAAATGACGGATGGCACAGTAATTCTATTTAAATTTAAACCTGGCATCTAGGGTATTTTTTTCAATTTTGTTCCAGTTTTCCTTTTTGGCTTAGTTTTCGATTTTTTACACAAAAACTATGCACGGTAAAAATATGGGACACCCGAAAGCGATTGGTCCTCAATAATCCACATCTAATAAAATAATATTAAAATTATTCCATAAATGGTTTGACCTGTACCCGTGAGCAAAGTTTTTGCGATGCTCGAGATGAATCCAACTATATATAGATATATAGATAATGAATCTATCAAAATAGTATATGACTAGCGAATTCTCGGCTACGCCGAGCATTCCCTAGAGCTCCGCTGTCAGTGCAAAAAACAAATGCCGATCGACATGAAACAATTATTTCATATTTGCACGTCAGGCCTCACCGAGACCTTTCATTAGATTGCAAACACGATATACTTCTAATAATTTTTTGCAAAAAACAAAAGCCGGTCGACATGAAACATTTTTGTCATTTATGTACCCCAACTCTCACCGAGACCTTTCATTTGATACCATACACGATATACTTCTGACAACTGTCTGCATTAAACAAAAGTCGATCGACATGAAATATTTTTATCATATCTACAAGGTAGCCCACACCGAGACTTTTCATTTGATACCAAACACTATATACTTGTGACATTCTTTTGCGAAAAACAAAAGCCGATCGACATTGACCATTTTCGTTAATTCTGCACACCAGCCTTCATTGTAACCTTTTATTTGATACCAAACACCACACACTTCTGGCAACTTTTTGCAAAAAACAAATTCCGATCGACATAGCACATTTTTTGTCAATTCTGCACGCTAGCCCTCTCCGAGACCTTTCATTTGATACCAAACACGACATACTTCTGACAACTTTTTGCATAAAACAAAAGCTGACCGACATAGTACATTTTTGTCAATTCTGCAAGATAGCCCTCTCCGAGACCTTTCATTTGATACCAAACACGGCAGACTTCTGACTACTTTTTGCATAAAACAAAAGCCGATCGACATGGAACATTTCTGTCAATTCTGCATGCTAGCCCTCAACGAGACTTTTCATTTGATACCAAACACCACACACTTCTGACAACTTTTTGCAAAAAACAAATACCGATCGACATAGCACATTTTTATCAATTCTGCATGCTAGCCCTCTCCGAGACCTTTCATTTAATATCAATCACGACATACTTCTGACCACTTTTTGCAAAAAACAAAAACTGATCGACATAGCACATTTTTGTCAATTCTGCAGGCTAGCCTTCTCCGAGACCTTTCATTTGATACCAAACACGACATACTTCTGACAACTTTTTGCATAAAACAAAAGCCGATCGACATGGAACATTTTTGTCAATTCTGCACGCTTGCCCTCAACGAGGCCTTTCATTTGAGACCAAACATATCTTGAGAAATTTTTGCAAAAACAAAAGCCGATCAACATTGACCTTTTTTCTTAATTCAACACGCCAGCCCTTATCGAGTCTTTTCATTTGATACCAAACACCACATACTTCTCACAACATTTTCCAAAAAACAAAAGCCGTTCGATATAGAATATTTTTGTTTATTCTGCACGCTAGCCCTCATCGTGACCTAGCCTAATATCTACATAGAACATTTTTGTCATTCGTGCACACCAGTCCGTATTGTGTCGTTTCCTTAAAACCCAAGGACGACCTACTTTTAACAAATTATTACGGAAAACAAATCGACATGACATATTTTTTTTGTCATTTTAAAACTGGCCCTTATGGTTTCCTTTCTTTTGATAACAAACACAGCAAAGTATTCAATTTATTTTATTTAGGAATATTTGATTTTTATTTAGTTATTTTATAATTTGGCAACACTGTTTGTATTAAAAAATAGTAGCAAATTTTTAAATTTATGGATTAATATTGTCAACCCTAATACAACTGCCACCGTCTCCAGTGAAGTTAGTTTAGGAATATTTGGTTTTAATTTAGTTACTTCATCACACATTTGGCAACATTGACTTTTGACATTGGAAACGTCAAAAATTTATATTAATTAAATACGTTATGTTTTAAACTTAAATTAGTTGTAACACATTTGCTCAAGTCTATTATTCTTGATACTGTTTTTAAATCTTTGATATCAATGTTCTATTAAAAGATATAATCATTTAAAGTTCATAGGCAGATTGTCAAAAGTGACGGATGACGGCGTGATTCTTCTTAAAGTTAGACATGGCCTCTGGGATCTATTGTTTCAAGGCAGCATTTGTGCAAAGTTTTAATTTTTTACACGAAAACTACTAATAGTAAAAATATGAGACACCCAAAAGGCACCAGATTTCATTAGCCCCCACATACTAAAAAAAAATTATAACAATCACTTGCATGGTTCAGGCTGTAGGCGATTACAAAAGTTACTCGATGCTCGTGATGAATCTATAGATATATATATATATATATATATATATATATATATATATATATATATATATATATATATATATATATATAGTGAATCTAATCGTTTAGTATAGTGATACTAGCGAATTCTCGGCTACGCCGAGCATTCCCTAGAGCTCCGCTGTCAGTGCTAAAAACAAATGCCGACCGACATGAAACAATTATTTCATATTTGCACGTCAGGCCTCACCGAGACCTTTCATTAGATTGCAAACACGATATACTTCTAATATTTTTTTGCAAAAAACAAAAGCCGATCGACATGAAACATTTTTGTCATTTATGTACTCCAAATCTCACCGAGACCTTTCATTTGATACCATACACGACATACTTCTGACAACTTTCTGCATTAAACAAAAGTCGATCGACATGAAACATTTTTATCATATCTACACGCTAGCCCACACCCAGACTTTTCATTTGATACTAAACACTATATACTTGTAACACCCTTTTGCAAAAAACAAAAGCCGATCGACATAGCACATTTTTTGTCAATTCTGCACGCTAGCCCTCTCCGAGACCTTTCATTTGATACCAAACACGACATACTTCTGACAACTTTTTGCATAAAACAAAAGCCGATCGACATGGAACATTTTTGTCAATTCTGCACGCTAGCCCTCAACGAGACTTTTCATTTGATACCAAACACCACACACTTCTGACAACTTTTTGCAAAAAACAAATACCGATCGACATAGCACATTTTTATCAATTCTGCACGCTAGCCCTCTCCGAGACCTTTTATTTGATTTCAAACACGATATACTTCTGACAACTTTTTGCAAAAAACAAAAGCCGATCGGCATGAAACATTTTTATCATATCTGCACGCTAGCTTACACCGAGACTTTTCATTTGATGCCAAACAATATATACTTGTGACAACCTTTTGCAAAAAACAAAAGCCGATCGACATTGACAATTTTTGTTAATTCTGCACATCAGCCCTCATTGAAACCTTTCATTTGATACCAAACACAATACACTTCTGACAAGTTTTTGCACAAACAACAGATCGACGAAGCACATGTTTGTCAATTCTGCACGCTAGCCCTCTCCGAGACCTTTCATTTTATACCAAACACGACATACTTCTGATAACTTTTTGCATAAAACAAAAGCCGATCGACATGACACATTTTTGTTAATTCTGCACGCTAGCCCTCAATGATACCTTTCATTTGAGACCAAACTCGGCATACCTTTGAGAAATTTTTGCAAAAAACAAAAGCCGATCAACATTGACCTTTTTGTTAATTCTACACGCCAGCCCTTATCGAGCCTTTTCATTTGATACCAAACACCACATACTTCTCACAACTTTTTCTAATAAACAAAAGCCGTTCGATATAGAACATTTTTGTTCATTTTGCACGCTAGCCCTCATCGTGACCTAGCCTAATATAACATTCACTGTCTTCAGTAACCTTTCATTTGGGAATATTTGTTTTTTGTTTAGTTACTTTATTAAACATTTGGCAACATTGACTTTTGTAATTCGAAAATACCCAAACACGACATTTTTCTGACAACATTTTGCAAAAATAGTTATTTGTGTATCAAGGTTCTAAAAGTAATCTTTTTGGGCCGAAACCGAAGTTTGCAGCCGAGGCAAAGCCGAGGCTACAAATCAGATGAGACCCAAAAAGAACTTTTAACCGAGGTGCACACAACATTTTTTAGGCGATTACAACAAGAAATTATGAATTTTCATTCAAAATCAATTTTTGACATCTGTCAAAATTTACTTTACGGCCGCATTTACCTTACGGCCGCATTTACTTTACGGCCGCTATTTTTACTCGCAAATTCATTACTTTTTCATTAATATTTGTGAAGGAATAGTTAAAATTTTTCTTACATTTGTTATTATATTCTAAAATAATTAATCACATTAATATGAACTATGTAAATCAATAATGAACAAACTAGCGGCCAAAAATTTTGACTTTGACAGATGTCAAATAAAAATTGATACTTTAAGGTTGCCAGCAGATACGAAAAACAACAATTTATGTACCAGCCGCCTAAAAACAAATTTTAATCTACGTAGAACATTTTTGTCATTCGTTCACACCAGTCTGTATTGTGTCGTTTCCTTAAAACCCAAGGACGATCTACTTCTAACAACTTTTTGCGAAAAACAAATGCAGGTCGACATGACACATTTTTTTTTGTCATTTCAAAACCGGCTCTTATGGTTTTCTTACTTTTGATATCAAATATTTGATTTTATTTAGTTACTTTATAATTTGGCAACACTGTTTGTATAAAAAAATAGTAGTTAATTTTTAAATTTATAAATTAATATTGTCAACCCTAATACAAGTGCCACCGTCTTCAGTGAAGTTAGTTTAGGAATATTTGGTTTTAATTTAGTTACTTCATCACACATTTGGCAACATTGACTTTTGACATTGGAAACGTCAAAATTTATATTAATTAAATACGTTATGTTTTAAACTTAAATTAGTTGTAACATATTTGCTCAAGTCTATTATTCATGATATTGTTTTTAAATCTTTGATATCAATGTTCTATTAAAAGATATAATCATTTAAAGTTCATAGGCAGATTGTCAAAAGTGACGTATGACGGCGTGATTCTTCTTAAAGTTAGACATGGCCTCTGGGATCCATTGTTTCAAGGCAGCATTTCTGCACAGTTTTAAATTTTCACACGAAAACTACTAACAGTAAAAATATGAGACACCCAAAAGGCACCAGATCTCATTAGCCCCCACAAATTAAAAAAAAAATTTATAACAATCAATTGCATGGTTCAGGCTGTAGGCGATTACAAAAGTTACTCGATGCTCGTGATGAATCTATAGATAGATATATATATATATATATATATATATATATATATATATATATATATATATATATATATCTATCTATAGATTCATCACGAGCATCGAGTAACTTTTGTAATCGCCTACAGCCTGAACCATGCAATTGATTGTTATAATTTTTTTTATATATATATATATATATATATATATATATATATATATATATATATCTATCTATATATCTATCTATCTATAGATTCATCACGAGCATCGAGTATATTTTGTAATCGCCTACAGCCTGAACCATACAAGTGATTGTTATAATTTTTTTTTTTAATATGTGGGGGCTAATGAGATCTGGTGCCTTTTGTGTGTCTTATATTTTTACTATTAGTAATTTTCGTGTAAAAAATTAAAACTTTGCACAAATGCTGCCTTGAAACAATGGATCCCAGAGGCCATGTCTAACTTTAAGAAGAATCACGCCGTCATCCGTCACTTTTGACAATCTGCCTATGAACTTTAAATGATTATATCTTTTAATAGAACATTGATATCAAAGATTTAAAAACAGTATCATGAATAATAGACTTGAGCAAATGTGTTACAACTAATTTAAGTTTAAAACATAACGTATTTAATTAATATAAATTTTGACGTTTCCAATGTCAAAAGTCAATGTTGCCAAATGTGTGATGAAGTAACTAAATTAAAACCAAATATTCCTAAACTAACTTCACTGAAGACGGTGGCACTTGTATTAGGGTTGACAATATTAATTTATAAATTTAAAAATTAACTACTATTTTTTTATACAAACAGTGTTGCCAAATTATAAAGTAACTAAATAAAATCAAATATTTGATATCAAAAGTAAGAAAACCATAAGAGCCGGTTTTGAAATGACAAAAAAAAATGTGTCATGTCGACCTGCATTTGTTTTTCGCAAAAAGTTGTTAGAAGTAGATCGTCCTTGGGTTTTAAGGAAACGACACAATACAGACTGGTGTGAACGAATGACAAAAATGTTCTACGTAGATTAAAATTTGTTTTTAGGCGGCTGGTACATAAATTGTTGTTTTTCGTATCTGCTGGCAACCTTAAAGTATCAATTTTTATTTGACATCTGTCAAAGTCAAAATTTTTGGCCGCTAGTTTGTTCATTATTGATTTACATAGTTCATATTAATGTGATTAATTATTTTAGAATATAATAACAAATGTAAGTAAAATTTTAACTATTCCTTCACAAATATTAATGAAAAAGTAATGAATTTGCGAGTAAAAATAGCGGCCGTAAAGTAAATGCGGCCGTAAGGTAAATGCGGCCGTAAAGTAAATGCGGCCGTAAAGTAAATTTCGACAGATGTCAAAAATTGATTTTGAATGAAAATTCATAATTTCTTGTTGTAATCGCCTAAAAAATGTTGTGTGCACCTCGGTTAAAAGTTCTTTTTGGGCCTCATCTGATTTGTAGCCTCGGCTTTGCCTCGGCTGCAAACTTCGGTTTCGGCCCAAAAAGATTACTTGAGATATATATATATATATATATATATATATATATATATATATATATATATATAGTGAATGTAATCGTTTAGTATAGTGAAAATAGTATATGATATATATATATATATATATATATATATATATATATATATATATATATAGTGAATGTAATCGTTTAGTATAGTGACAAGCGCATGCTCCAGTGTCAGTGAAATATTAACATTTGATAGCTTATTTCATTTCTGCAAGGCTTGCAACTTGGTGTACTTCCGGCAACTAATTGTACAAAAACAAATGCAGATCGACTTGGCAATTTTTTGTCACATCTGCAAATTAACCCTCAACAAGACGTTTAATTTGATACCAAACATGACATACTTCTGACAGCTTTTTGCAAAAAACAAAAGCCGATCAACATGAAACATTTTTGTCTATTCTGCACATCATACCTAAACAAGACCTTTCAATTAAAACAAACACGACATATTTCTGCAAACTTTTTGCAAAAAACAAAAGCCGATAAACATGGATTAATTTTGTCAATTCTACATTCCAGCCCTAATCGACACCTTTCATTAAATACTAAAAACGACATAGGTACTACTGTTTTTTCAAGCAACAAAAGCTGATCAACGTTGATAATTTTTGTCAATTCTGCTGGTCAGCCCTCATCGAGTCCTTTCATTTGACACCAAACACGATATACTTTATACAACATTTTGTAGAAAACAAAAGCCGATCAACATGGAACATTTTTGTCAAATCTCTAAGCGAGCCCTCAGCGAGACCTTTCACTCGATGCCAAACACGACATATTTCTGACAACTTTTTGCAAAAAACAAAAGCCGATCGACATAAATCGTTTTGTCAATTCTGCTCGCCAGGTCTCATCGAGAGCTTTTTTTTAATACCAAACACGAGATACTTCTGACAACTTTCTGCAAAAAACAAAAGCCGATCGACATGGAAAATTTTTATCAATTTTGCATGTCAGCCCTCAATGAGACCTTTCATTAGATACCAAACACGATATACTTCTATTAACTTTTTGCGTAAAACATAAGCCGATCTACATGGAAAATTTTCATTTCTGCACACCAGTCCTCACCGAGATTTTTAATTCGATACCAAACACGACATATTTCTGACAAAAATTTGCAAAAAAGAAATTCTAATCGACGCAGAAAATTTTTGTCATTCGTGCACACCAGTCGTTTGTCGTTTCATTACAACCAAAGGACGACCTACTTCTAACAAATTTTTGTGAAAAACAAATGCAGATCGACATGGCAATTTTTTTTTGTCATTTTGATCCGGCTCTTATGGTTTTCTTTCTTTTGATATTAAACACAGCAAAGTGATCAATTTATTTTATTTAGGAATATTTGATTTTTATTTACTTACTTCATAATTTGGCAACACTGTTTGTATTAAAATATTGTAGTTAATTTTTAAATTTATAAATTACCATCGGTAACTTTAATGTAACAGATTCTATCTTCAGTTTAGTTCTTTTTGTTTAAACTTCTGATCTGATTAAATTTACGAAGATAAGTTAGATTTTTACTACTAAACTTTTCTGCTACTCAATCCCAATACCAATAAATAATCTTTAAATTTTGAAAAGTGACCGCTTATTTTTGAAAATTAATATAAACTTATTATTATAAACAAATTATTATCGGTATTAAATTTAAATACATTGCGTTAGGTATTTAAAGTTTAAATATATTTTATTTAGTTACTTTATACTACATTGGAATGAAATCGTATTTACTTTTTCAATTTATAAATTATCATTAGCATTCCTAATATAACTACCATTGTCTTCAATGAAGTTCATTTAGGAATATTTAGTTTTTATTTAGTTACTTCATCGCACATTTGGCAACATTGATCTATGTCTTTTGAAAAGTAAAAAATTATAATAATTAAATATTTGATGTTATAATCTTGAAATATTAGTAAAACCTGTGCTCAAGTCTATTATTCATGAAATCGTTTTTAAATTTTTGATATCAATACTCTATAAGAAGATATAATCGTTTAAAGTTCATAGTCTGATTGTCAAAGTGACGGATGACTGCGCAATTCTTCTTAAATTTAAAAAACAGATCTTAGTAGTACATTGTTTCATGGCATATATTTTAAACAGTTTTTATTTTTTTTTATGAAAACCGCTCATAGTAAATATATGAGACCCCAAAAAGTGCAACTACAGATTATTCTCTGCAACCTAAAAAAAATTTACAACAATCTATTTCATGGTTCAGGCTGTAGGCTTGTCTCAAAGTTTGGGAATTGTCGTGAGCTGAGCGTTTTCTAGGCCTCCGGCGTACGTGAAATATTAACATTTGATAGCTAATTTCATTTCTGCAAGACAGGTTTTGTCGAATGCTTTCATTTAATACCAAACACGGTGTACTTCCGCCGACTAATTGCAAAAAACAAATACAGATCAACTTGGCATTTTTTGTCACTTCTGCAAATTAGCACTTAACAAGACATTTAATTTGATACCAAACATGACACACTTCTGACAACTTTTTCCAAAAACAAAAGCGGGTCAACATGAACCATTGTTGTCAATTTTGCATGTCAGCTTTCATCGAGACCTTTCATTTTATACCAAACATGATATACTTCTGACAACTTTTTGCAAAAAACAAAAGCCGATCGTCATGGAATATTTTTGACATATCTGCTCGCTAGCACTCACCGAGTCCTTTTATTTGACTCCAAGCACGATATACGTCTTTAAACTTTTTACAGAAAACAAAAGCCGATTAACATGAATATTTTCGTCAGTTCTGCACGCGAGCCCTCAACAAGGCTTCTCATTTGAGACCAAACATGATATACTTTATACAACTTTTTGCAGAAAACAAAAGGCGATTGGTATAGTTCATTTTTGTCAATTCCTCTCGCCAGTCCTCATCGAGAAATTTCTTTTAATACCAAACACGAGATATTTCTGGCAACATTCTGCAAAAAACGAAAGCTGATCGACATGGAACATTCTTGTCTATTTTGCATTTCAGCGAGATCTTTCATTAGATACCAAACACGACATACTTCTATTAATTTTTTGCATAAAACAAAAGCCAAACAACATGGAAAATTTTTATTTCTGCACACCAGCCCTCACTGAGACTTTTCATTCTGTACCAACACGACATATTTCTAACAACATTTTGCAAAAGACAAATTCTAATTGACGTAGAACATTCTTGTCGTTAGTGCATAGCAGTCTACATTGTATCGTTTCATTAAAACGACCTACTTCTAACAACTTTTTGCGAAAAACAAATGCAGATCGACATGACACATTTTTTTTGTCATTTCAAAACCAGCCCTTATGGTTTTCTCTTTTTTGATATCAAACACAGCAAAGTGTTCAATTCATTTTATTTGGGAATATTTGATTTTTATTTAGTTACTTCATTATTTTAGTAGTGATTTTATATTTATAAATTAATATTGTCAATCCTAATATAACTGCCACCGCCTTCAGTGAAGTTAGTTTAGGAATATTTCGTTTTAATTTAGTTACTTCATCACACATTTGGCAACATTGACTTTTGACATTGGAAACGTCAAAATTTATATTAATTAAATACGTAATGTTTTAAACTTAAATTAGTTGTAACACCTTTCTCAAGAATATTAATCATGATACTGTATTCACTTCTTTAATATCAATGTTCTATTTGTAAATACAATCCTTTAAAGTTTATAGACTGTTTTTCAAAAGTGACAGATGACAGGTTGATTCTTTTTAAATTTAGACACGGCTTCTAGGATTTTTTGTTTCAAAGTTAAAAAAGAGTGTGGTTTTTACTAATTTACGCAAAAACTGCTCGACGTAAAAATATGAAACAAAAAGGCACAACTTCTCATCATTCTCTACAACTTGATATTACGCCGAGCATTCCCTAGAGCTCCGCTGTCAGTGCAAACAACAAATGCCGATCAAGATGAAACAATTTTTTCATATCTGCACGTAAGCCCTTACCGAGATTTTTCATTAGATTCCAAACATGATATACTTCTAATAACTTTTTGCGAAAAACAAAAACCGGTCGACATGAAACATTTTTGTCATTTATGCACGCCAGCCCTCACCGAGACTTTTTATTTGATACCAAACACGACATACTTCTGACGACTTTTTGCATAAAACAAAAGTCGATCGTCATGGAACATTTTTGTCATTTCTGCACGCTAGCCCTCACCGAGAACTTTCAATTTGATACCAAACAACACATACTTCTGACAACTTTTTACGAAAGCAAAAGCCAAACGACATGGCACATTTTTGTCAATTCTGCACGCTACTCTTAAATGAGACGTTTCATTTGAGACCAAACTCGACATATTTTCAAGAACTTTTTGCAAAAAACAAAATCGGAATTGACTGGACCCTTTTTGTAAATTCTGCACGCTAACCCCTTAACGGGACCTTTTATTAGAGACCAAACTCGACATACTTCTCAAAACTTTTTGCAAAAAACAAAAACCGATCAACATTGACACTTTTGTTAATTCTGCACACTAGCCCTTATCGAAACCTTTCATTTGATACCAAACACTACACGCTTCTGATAACTTTTTGCAAAAAACAAAAGCTAATCGGTATGGCACATTTTTGTCAATTCTGCACGCTACCCCTCAACGAGACGTTTCATTTGAGACCAAACTCGACATGCTTCTAAAAACTTTTTGCAAAACACAAAAGCCGATCAACATTCATCATTTTTGTTAATTCTGCTCACTAGCCCTCATCGAAACCTTTAATTTGATACCGAACACCATACACCTTTGACAACTTCTTGCAAAAAAACAAAAGCGGATCGACATGGCATATTCAAATCTTTACGCTAGCCTTCAACGAGACGTTTCATTTGAGACCACACTCGACATACTTTTGTGAACCATGCAGAAAACAATAGCCGATCGGATTGGAACTTTTTTGTCAATTCTGCACGCTAGCTCTCGACGAGATCTTTCTTTGAAGGCCAAATTCGACATACTTCTAAAAACTTTTTGCAAAAAACAAAAGCCGACCAACATTCACCATTTTTGTTAATTCTGCATACCAGCCCTCATCGAAACCTTTCATTTGATACCAAGCACCACACAATTCTGACAACTTTTAGCTAAAACAAAAGCCGATCTACATGGAACATTTTTGTCAACTCTGTGTGCAAGCCCTCAACGAGACCTTTTATTTGAAACCAAACTCGACATACTTCTGAGTACTTTTTGCAAAAAACAAAAGCCGATCAACATTGACCATTTTTGTCAATTCTGTACGCTAGCCCTTATCGATTTCTTTCTGTTAGTACCAAACACACCAAAGTGTTGAATTAATTTAATTTTGATATATTTGATTTTCATTTTGTTACTTCACAACACATTTGGCAACAGTCTTTAGAATAAAATCGTAATGAATATTTAAATTTAGAAATTCTTATTGACAATCCTAGTATAACAGTTCTGTCTTCCGTTAGGTTCATTTAGGAATATTTGTTTTTTGTTCAGTTATTTTATCACGCATTTGGCAACATTGACTTATGTAATCCGAAACGTCAAAATTTAAAATAACTAATGTGTTGTGTTACATAATTAAAACATTGGTAAAACCTTTGCTCAGGACTAGTATTCAAGATATTGTTTTCAAATCTTTGATATCAATGTTCTATTAAAATATACAATCGTTTAAAGTTCATAGACAGATTGTCAAAAGTGACGGATGAGTGCGTGATTCTTCTTAAATATAGACATGGCCTCTAGGATCCATTATTTTAGAGTACAAATTTTACGTAGTTTTTATTTTTTTATACAAAATCCACTTACAATAAAAATATGAGACCATCAAAAGGCACTCCGGAGCAATAGACCCTACAACTTGGAAAAAAATTACAGCAATTACTTAAATGGTCTAGGAGTTTGAGCTGGACTCAGGATCCAAATAGATATAGATAGTGAATCAATCAAAATAGTATAGGACTAGCGAAGGCTCAGCTACACTGAGCTTCACTAGGCCTCCGGCATCAATGAAGTATTTACAGTTGAAGTCTAATTTCATTCCTGTACACCAGCTCTCGGCGAGACCTTTCATATGATACCAAACACGACATACTTCTAACAAATTTTGCAAAAGAACAAAAGCCGATCGACCTGGCAAATTTTTGTTATTGCATTATGGCTGCCCTACTCGAGTGCTTTCATTTGATACCAAACACGGCATATTTCTGACAACTTTTCGCTAAAAACAAAAGCCGATTGACAAGAACTATTTTATCATGTTTGCAAGCTAAACCCTTGTCAAGTGCTTTCAATTAATAACAAACACGGTATACCTCCGACAAATTTTTCATTGCTATAATCAATTTTTTAGTCTGTAAACCTTAATTACAAATTCATTTGTGTTGAAAACAGGACTTGTGCTTGATATAATCAAAGTTAAAATTTTATAAAATTTGACTACATTTTCTTCTATTATCTTAACCGAAATTTTCACTTCGTTATAGACTATTGCACTTAACGAACAAACATTTTGAATGGATAATTTTGGGGAACAAATTACTATAATTTGAAGAAGAATTTATAATATTTACCGACATACCTTCTTAATAAAACACTTTTTATTCAACAATGTACATTACTTGCTTCACTTGAATGTCAATTTGGTTACATTTGAGGAAGATTTTAGTTGATATAATCAAATGTGTTGTTTGTAAACCTTAATGGGATATATGACCTAATTTATTTTCTTCCATTTTATGGTTCTGTAAAAAATATATAAAATACCCGTATTTTTTTAAATCGCTTTATTATTGATAATTCCGGAGAAAATCAATAATAAAGTTTTGGAGAGAGGATATGTGATGTCACGTAAGAAACTTGGAGGATTTGAATTCATTCGATAAAAATCATTTATCATAGAATAATGTACATTTGGCAAATTACCCATGTTCCATTTTCAAAACAATGTACATATGTACACACTAAACAGCCTTTGAAAATCATACGACATTGACAATGTTGACAGATGAGTTCAGACATTTCAATGTGAACCAAATTTGATTCCATGTTTTCTAGCTATTATAAATAAAAGTTGAATCATGATAATGTAATCAAAATTCGATCTTAATCTAATCTCTAATCGTGGTTGTATTTTTTAAATACAATCGTTATTTGTAATCAAGTACTTGCAAAAAGGCAGTTATACTTAATTTTAAATACTTTTATAATTTAATAAAGAATATTTTACAATATGTAAATGTGTTATACCACTGTACATATATCTTATAGTAGGGACAAAGTACGTCGGCACCTTTGAAGTTCGTATGGCTAGATCGAATGACCTTGAGTAACGTTGGCAGGAGTTTCCGAAAAGTGCTAATAGATGGAGCTACTAGTAATTGTAGAAATTTTTGAATTTTTTTGCTGTTAATTTAAATTACATAACATATGTTTACAATAAATCACTCCTTACCGTTCAAAATCCTTCGGGAATCTAAATAATTTTGTATTTTTATGAGCATATGTCTTTAAACAGGATCTAAAAGCACAAACATTTTTGATTCCTTTATTGTCGCACATTATACTATTGATTACTATGATAAAAAATATCAAACAATTGTAATCTGTAATCACCAGGTTAAATACCGGACTTCCCAATCTAATGAATGTAAGGTTAGAAACGTGGTATTTTGTAAACAAACAGTGCTGCTCTCTATTGAGATTTATGATGAAACTCCAGTCAATGGGGTATTCCAAGCCTACGGCTTTTAAAGAAATTCTTATTGGATATCATTGTTTACCATATATAAGTAATATTAAAGTGAATATAATCATTATTTTTCTGATTTTTAATACCATAATATCAAAATGAAATTGTAATGCATTTGAACCGAGTACGTAAAATTCAGTATCAGCCTTGTTGTGCGAAGAAGGCACTCGCGTCAGCCTATTGGCTCTTATTCGAACGCGCCACGCCTCTGACTCAGACCTACGGATGATGTTCTCAGCTGATTCTCAGTGCCTGTGACGTCACACTCACGGCCGATTTTCTAGGGTGTAATTTATTGAAACTTTAAAAATTTATTTCTGGCGTGTTTGAAACCTTTCGGCGAAAAGAAAAAATACGGGTCTAATATTTTTATGCATAGAATAACATATTAAAAAATGAAAAAAACTTGGAATACCCCATTACGCGCACGCGCATATAAGTTTTTATCATAAAATTCGACTGCTTGTCCCTACTATAAGATATATGTACAGTGGTTATACCTAGAAACATTTGTTGTAATGTATATTATTTATTTATAACAATTTCAAAGCGGCACGCGAGACCGTTTAGGAAATAAATAAAAATATATGTTGAATTTGCGAACTTTGGAAATTTAGCAATTTTTTTTCACACCCTTCTACGGGGGGTGCTACTATGTGTTATACCTAGAAACATTTGTTGTAATGTATATTATTTATTATTATATTTTAGCATAATTTGTATTTTCATACAATATATTAAGTTTGACAGCGTAACTGTCATTACTTGACACAATAAGTATGAAGTTAGTTAAAGAATGAATAAAAAGGTATTATTTTAAAAATAATTATCTATTTTATAAATATAAATAATGTGAAATAACATACCGAAATATATAAACTGATACATTTTTATATTGCCAAAAAACATGATTATATTCCTGTTTTTCTGTTGCTATGTTCATTTATATCTTTATGAAGCAATTTTTATACGTTCTTTTGCATTATTTTACAATGAAAATATTAATTTACTTGCAGTTTCTCGTGTTAGTTATTTGTTGTTGTAGATTTTAATAATAAATAAAATAACAAACTCAACAACAATAGTAAAATCAACAACAACAAATACCGACACGAGAAACACTAAAAGGGCGCAATGGATAAACCACACATAGAGATCGCAGGGGCAGATTGGAATGAATACAAAACTCGCCAATGCCGTCGATTTAAATTTCCGCCACTTCTTCTCTTCCGCTTGGAATAGTGTGAACTGAGACAATCATAGAATGATGTGAAATGAGCTGAGAGTCTCGGGCACAGGTCGACAGTGTTGCTTTCGTGCCCTATTTATTTTTTACGTTTAAATAATGACACATCGTTAACATATAAATATAAAGATTTTTTAATTTTCTACCGATCTGTATAATTACGTTTATATAATATGTAACTTCTAGCTAAACAGAATAAATATATAAATTATAATAATTTTACATATCGTTTAGGCTCAGAAATTTCGATAAAACAGATGAGTTCATAAAATTTGACATATGATGTCAAATTTGCTGCAAGTTTAAAAGATAAAATAAGTAAATATAAAGTATTTTTCCTGTAAAATTAAAACAGGTGGAAGAAATATATCATCAGTGGCACAACATTCCTATGAGGAACAAGGCCTCAAGTACCTGAAGTACTTGTTTCGTGACATGTTTTACTTGCATTTTAGTGATGCAGGTTGTCAGCCTACAGTCTCTGCAAGGCCAGCGCACACCGAGCCGTTGTGCGGTAACCCATCCAATTGGACAGGGCGGGCTATGTTGCTTATCTACACGATCAGACAAGACACGCCACGACCACACAACCGTACTGGCTGAAGAAATATATAAGGAATATATTTGCATGCTTCAAGGTTAAGTTCGATTCCGGTTTTAGTAACGCCAAAAATAATTGTTTTTTTGGTCATACAAATTTTATGAAGGAAATTTTAGGTATGAAATGAATTAAATATATTGTGAACTGCAATACCTAATTTTAAAACTACAAATTGAATGTACTGAAAAACATAGAATTTATTATTAGAGGCGGGAAGTTATGTGTTGGACATATACCAATAATTCTACCCTTACCATTATTTTTTTTTATGTGAACGCTACTTCGAGTCTTTACTAATAAAAAATTAAGTCTTTTTGAAATGACAAATCGCTACCAAAGACCTTTTTAGTCTTGTTTTGGCTAAACTAATATCACTGGTAATCAAATAACGTAAGCTAATATTATTGATACGTTCAACTTGATGTATAGACAGAGGGTATATAGATTTTAAAAAAATCTACCTTTAAACTAATCTGACTTAACTGTGTGTAATACAGACCGAGGGTTTATATTTTAAATGAATTGTCACAAAATGATAGTGGCGATAAAATCCAGCCATTTTATATTCACTGGAATTGTGCGTAGCGCACGCACAACCTTACTCGTGAAGATAGTAACCTACCGTACAGGAAATTTAAACCAAAGAAATATTTATAAACAGTCGCATAAATAAAGTAATTTTTATAGATTTACTTTTATATTTGTTAGATGATAATTCAAATTTGTGTTAGGAAGATGATTATTTCATGCATTTTATGTACTTTTTAGTCAATTCAAATTTAATAAATAACTGAAACTTAAAAATTCAATTGGACAAGCGAAGAATATTAAAATAATATTTTTTTGGCTAGAGGTACTCAACGACTTTGGCTGATATACCGCCATTATTCTTTGGCGGGAAAATTTGAATATGCATTACTGACCATATTTTTTACAAATAATTTATTTGAAAATTGATAAATAATTATTGTAACAAAAGCAAAAGACTTTTACAACATGCAACTTTTTTGATGAAATAAAGGGTCGCAATTTAATAAAATCTGTCATTTTAGTGTCTTTCTTGCTTTCTGTTATCATTTTAATAGTATTATACAATGAAGTATTGAAATATTTCATTTAAAAAATTATATAATTTAAAACAGTTGTTTGATTTCTGCTGTCAACTATCTATCAGCTGTCAAAAATATTTGATTTGATAAACGTCAAAATTTTCTTTTTGCATTTTAACTAATTTTGGAATTTAGATTTCTAAAAAATATTTGATTCAAAAATAACAACGTCTTAAACAAATGTTTAATTATAACTTGGATACACAAAATAGGAAAGTAATAAATTAATAAAACATTACAATACATAATAATGACAATAAGTTATACAGCAAGAAGCTTCTGGACGGGACGAATCAGTCTCCAGGATTCCCTGTAAATGCTAATGGAAAACCGTCCAAAAAACGTTAGCAAAAGACGATCACTATACAAAAAGAATAATTTGAAATAATGAGATATATCAGTAGTAAAAAAATGACTTACATTATTTAAATATATTGGAATTGTTTCATCTATAAAGGAAGAGCGTTTGGTCGCAGAAGGATTGGGCTAAGTACCTATAACCAAATAAAATAAAATATATAACAGCCGCAAAGAGCATTAGTAAGAATTTGACTTACTTTGTTTGAACACTGCAAACTTTTCTTGTAGAATTTATAATGCAATATTTGAAAAATTGTTCTTTCAGCTAATGTAGTAACTTTTATGTATATTTTGTCTGAAAAAATTTTAATGAGTAAATATAAATAATAAGTTACAAATAAATATTACCTATGTTTAATAAATTATTTGATAATTCGAAGAAGTATTCTGCCAGTGATGAAAGGGTTGTGCATTCTGTTAAATAAAAAATAATTAAAAAAGATTTTTTTTTTTAATATAATGTATTTACCATTCTTATTAAACTTTGTCTCTAATATTGAAATTTTTCCAATGGCAGGAAAATCGTCAGCGAATGGGTTTCAAAGTTTGGTTCCAAAATATTCAATATCAATTCTCAGTTGAGATTATTGTTGACAAGTATTTCAAAAAGACATTCTGGTGAAACTCCTGTCCTCTACAAATAAAGACTAATATAATTGAGGAAGATTAGTTTCTTTTAATTGTTACCGTCATTTTACAGTGGATTCATTGTCTGACATCAACATATAAAATACTATATTTCATTTATCATTTGAATTAAAATATGCTATATGCTTCGAATAAAATTAAATCATTTTCTTGTGATTGAAATAAATGAAATATTTAACGAAGAAAAATTCAACTTGTAGATTTTATCCCGTCGATCCAGTTTTCTGTTTTTAAAAAGGAACATTATTAATTTATATAAAATATGTAAACATTCAAACACTTTTTTTATAAAAAAAAAATGTTCGCCTCAGTTGAAAAAACTTCGGTATTACGATTTCAAATATGTAATTGTCCAAATACTGGTATACTTGTATCCCATATTTATTATATTCGACATAGTTTACAGCCATAATGCAATGTAGATTTCAGTTATTATTATCTAAAAATATGAAATACAAAAATTATATTTCCCAGAACTTGATAATAACATATCGATATGAATCAAATGAAATTATTTTGATATTTGTGTATCTTTATTATATACTATGAATTTAACTTTTAATTAGTTACAAAAGTTTAACAAATCATTCTACATTTTTTTTAAGAAATATATAATTTTGAAAAAGTTTTCTGACATTATATTTAAATTTTTATTAGAAATTATTTGAGTTGCCAGATAATTTTTAATACAAATAAGTTAAATAATTTAAAAATATGAATGTATAATAATATTAATAAAAATTTCATTTACATTTTAGATAATTTATAGAAATATTTTACTCAACTCAACAAAACATTATAAGAATACGATTTGTTTACTAACTGTAGTTATTATTGTTAAAATTGTAGAATCTTTCATATAAAATAAAAAACAAATTTTGATAACCTGGCAACTCGATTTCATACAAACATTCATACTTTTGCGATTTATTACTCTCTTATTTTTCTTTTATTTAATCGCTTTGTGGTTTTTTTTTATTATAATGTTGTAATATGCTTCATTAGCTTCATACCCACCAGCCGGTTTGTGACGAATAATTATTATGAAGCTTATTTTTTCTTATTTATTGTTTTAATTTTTTTAACCACGGGCTATTATAATATTGAAGCAAAGTACAGCAAAAATCCCAAATACCACTGGTATAGGGTTTTAAAGTATTATGTAACAAGTCATTGTCTTGCCAAGTCTACCAAGGAATTATAGATAATATGGTACACATTATGTACATAAAAATGTAATTTAAAACAAAAAAATATAAATTGAATGTACTCTTACCAAATAAATTACAGTTAATATTTGTACTTTTGTAGTTTTTTTAAAATGAAAATATTGTTACTCAGAATCATACAACAGTGACAATGACTTAATTACATAACACTTCAAAACCCACCAGCAGTAGTTGGAATTTTTACCATACTTTGCGGTTTTGTAGTAGTATGTAGTATATTGCCAAAAAAATGTGTATTTATATTCTGATGCATGAATTTTGAGGTACAATGGTAGACTGGCCTGCCCACATGTTGCGATTTATTATATACTTTTGTTTAACGTCACATTTCTAATACATATTATAGAGAGACGCAACATATTTTAACTTAAGCCTGGTATTAGATAGTTTTTGTATAACGTCTTTATTTTTAGATGGTATTAATTAAAAATTATTGACAGCAGTATTGTTTAAGCGCTATTACATTTTTTATTGTCAATGAAAAATATTAATGTTAACTAATGACTGTTGTATTATAATAAAAAAATGTTGCTTAACCAATCTTTTAGTAGTAGTAGATGGTAAAATATGCATTTAAATATAATTTTATTATAATTGTATTTTAATGTAAAAAATTAAAATTATTTTTTTATACTTACATATAAAATAGGTTTTCATTTAACTCTTAAATGTAGGGACCTTTTTATCATTAAATAAAATTTTTAATGTATATTATTGAAAATATTAATAAAACATACAATATACCAGGATGTAGACGCTATAGAAATTTTTTCTAATACTTAACCATTGCTTTATACTTTTTATTTTATTCATGTTTTTCATTGTTAATATTGTTTTATTAACTTTTATGTAAATAATAGTTTTATTTATAATTCTTTTTATTGTATTTTCATTTTGGCAAGGTCCGTAAAATTTGTAAAAGGAGCAATGGTATTATCAGACTTAAGTTCTTTTTTATTACCTTTTACAATATTTTACGAACCACTTTTCATGTTGGAATAATATTTAATACTTATATCAATTACATTTATGAAATATATTGCATATATTATTTAACAAATCAAATTTTACCATCATAACATTTTTTATTATTTATATTTTAAATTCTTTCTTATTCCTTTTCATATTATTAAGTATTTCTAAATCACATTTTTAAATCATAATTATTGCTGCAACATGCTTTTATTTTATATTTTAAATTTATTATTATTGCTTTCTTATATTTTTATTTCATATTTCATATACACCATCAATAATCCTTTTTATAATATTACATGTTTATCCCATATTCTAAAAATTTTAAATTTAAAAATTTAAGGTTTTAATGAGATTCATATGCCTAATTCCAACCAGCCATTATGTGGCGAATAATTTTGATAAAGTTTATTTTTTAATGTATTTAATTTCTCTTATATTTATTTATCACGGGCTATAATATTAAATCAAAGTACAGCAAAAATTTAAATACCACTGGTATTGGGTTTTAATGCATTATGTCCAAGCCATTGTTTTGCCATCTACCAAAGAAATTAAAAATAAAAAGGTATTTTTATCAAAAAATGTATGTTTAAATAAATTGTAGTTAATATTTGCACTTTTATAGTTTTATGAATATCAAAACCTTATTTCTCAAATTCATGCAACAGTCGCAATGACTTGGAACATAACACATTAAAACCCCCAATGGTACTTGAAATATTTACCATACTTGGCGGTTTTGTAGTATAATGCAAAAAACATAAGTACAAATTAGTATTCTGTTGCATGAGTTTTGAAATACAATGGTAGAATGGTCTGCTTGTCTGTTATCATTTATTATACACTTTTGTATATTAAATGTTTTTAAATTTTACGTTAATTCAATAATTATTAAATGGATTGCAATTTTTTATATATTTTTATATGTATTTGCTAGATTTATTTAGTTTTAGTAAATTTTATTTCAATGTATTTGACTTCAAGCATTATATATTTTTTTATATAGTTTTAAAATTAATTATAATGAAATTTATGTATTATTGATAATTTGTTCATAATTTTGCAATAAGTTACGAAATGACTATGACATTGTAAATATAACAATTTTTTATCATGATATCTACTTGTTCAATTTAATTTTTTTCTAAATACTCCATTTGTTCACAATTCAAATCTTTATTTTTAATATTTGAATCTGATAATTTTATCTTTAAGGTTTTTAATAACCTGGCTACGATACTGCATAATGTTCATCATGTGAAAAGATTGGTTTAATACTTGCACTTTCAATTTTATAAATACCACATTCGTCGTTATTCCTTCTTTAGAATTTTCGTTAATATTAGATTCCGGTAATTTTATTTTTAAGTTTTTAGATGACCGTACTTTCGACATTGCAACATATAATTGGCCATGAGTAAAAACTGGATTTTCTAAATTAATTCCAAAAAAATTAAACGTTTGACCTTGTGATTTATTAATTGTCATTGAAAATGCTAATCGAATTGGAAATTGGCGACGTTTTAAATGAATGGTAAATTTGTATCGGTAATTAAATCAAATCTTGGTAGATAGAGTCGGGTACCTGCACTTTGCACTTCTACATCAAGGTAATTAGTTTTCATATCTTTTATAATAAATCTTGTACCGTTACATAGCCCAGGTTTTGGATTCATGTTTCTTAGTAACATTACTATTGCCCCCACTTTTAACGTTAATTTGTGAGGAGGCATTCCGGTTGGTGTTAACGCATTTAATAATTCGGTTGGATAACTAATTTTATTTTTATCATCGCCTTCACAAAAATCAGCACTGTAATATATTTTTGATTGTCCTACGATTTTATTTAATACTTATTCGTTTATTACCATTGTATCGTCATTTATTGGTGCTAAAATGGCGCGGTCTGTAAATTTGTGTATATCATTTGGCTCTATATCATTATCTCCAAATATATCATTAGCTAATGACGTTTGTGATACACAGTGTGCAGGAATTTTGACAACTTCATTTAAACCATTGCCGATTTTTAGCAAATACTCAGAAAATTCTTTTTCGTCCCTATTTACACGCATGTTTTGTTTTAAAGAAAATTTTTGAAAGAGTTACCATAAGTGACTTGTTATTACACAAGTTTCTATTATTGTGGTACGATGATTTGTATAATTTACTACAGGTAAACATTGTCTGAAAACACCACCTAATACTAAAACTTTCCCACCAAATGGTACCGTATTGTTCATTAAATCTTTTAAAAGTAAATCTATTGCATTTAACGCGTGTTTCGGTATCATTGTTACTTCGTCACAGATGATTACACTTGCATCTTTTATTAGTTTGCCTGCATTACTATTCGCTTTAACTTTACATACGCAGCCGTCATTTACAGGTACTGGTAACTTAAAAACCGAATGTACAGTTTGTCCACCTTTTAATAAAGTAGCCGCTATTCCTGTCCACGCCACGGCTATTACTTTAATATTTTGACCTCTTAAAATACTGATGAGGGTATTATATAAAAATGTCTTTCCTGTACCACCAGGACCGTCTACAAAGAAATATCTATTTTTGCTATTACTATCTGACACGGCATTTAAAATTAAATCTAAAATTTCTCTTTGATCATTATTAAACAACGATACATTTTGTTCTCCCTCTAATTTCTCTGCTGCAGTATCAATCAAATCGTTTTCATTTTCATCTACGTCATCTGGTAGCGGTAAACCGAAATCGCTTAATGTGAATCTATGTATTTCTAATATTTCTTGAATTTTTCTTAAACATTTATTTTGCGCTACGTTTTCGGAATTGTGCAATAAATAATCCTCTATCAAATACTCTTTAAATTTTTCCCACAAAGCTACGGCATTGGTGGACGTGTGGAAACAAATTAAATATGCAAATAATTCTCTTAATTGTCTCGGAAATTTATTTATCACTGCCTCACCTAAACAATTTTCGCATTCTTTATCATTTGCTAAAAGACCTAATGCGCGGGCAGCTTCTTGGTATGTGTTATACAACTTACCATCTACGGTACGCAAGTCTTCGAAACTTGTGGCCCCTTTTGCGTGTACTAATATTAAACGTAGATGGAACCTTTCTATATCTCTGGGACTGACGGAAATCATTCGGCCTATTGGTGGTTTTGACTCGCGTTGCCTAGCCTTCCAAGCGTTATTAACAAATACATAATATTTTGGAATTTGCATATAAATATACTGCCGAGCATTTACATCTGTGCTATTTAGAATAAACCACGCAGTTAAAGTTGTATTTTTTTCGCTGCCCGTTCTACTGCTTTTTTCTCTTGACCATTAACGAAAAATACCGCCTGTTGGTATTTCAAATGAACAGCTAACTCAAATATTGTATGTGATTTATCGTGTAAGGGATATTCCAGTAGCCTCCAACAACATTCTGGAGCAGAAACATACCTCGCATCTAAATAACCGTTGATTTCATCCCATTGAATTACTTTATCTTTATCTGGTTGACCTAATTTAATACTTGCGCAGTCATGACCCTTACACAGATAATCGCAAATATATTTAACACTTTTAACCGGAGAGCATATTTCGATATTAATATGAGCTTTATACTTTTTTAGCAAATATGGATTGTAAGGTACTATCCATCTGTTATCTATTGTATATTTTACTAAACCGTTTTTCCAGAGAATAAGTATCTCTGCATTATTATCTGGCCTTTTGTAAAGAGGATAACCGTTAATATTTTCGTGTGTTTCGTTTCGAAATTCTTTAGGGTATCTTTTTGTGCATTTATTTTCATTCATGCAAGGTGAACATTTATTTAATATACCGCAGGGACCGTGGATCATGTGCGTTCGAACTAATTGATACAACTCTGGTTCATCGTCTTCATCTGGAAATTCGGCGCTTACAATTTCGTCTATTTCATCTTTGTTACGGATTTTACTATCGCTATCTAATGTCAACAACAAATGCATATGTGGTAACCCACGTTTTTGGAATTCTATTACAAAAATAAAGGCTACGACTTTTCCAAAAATATCATCGTGAAGAATTTCATTCATCATACTTTTAATTTTTCCGTTGAAAACTCGCGCTACTATATCTGGCCGATCTGCAGAACTTTGACCTTCGCGTAACTGTTCAATTATTTCTGGCCATTTTGGATTACACGTTACTGTTATGAACAAATCAGGTCGGCCGAATTCTCTAACAATTGACATAGCGTTCTGATACATTTTTAACATAAAACGACTGCCACCTTGGAATGTGGATGGTAAAATAACCATTGTGCCCGCCTTACCGCCCTCATTATCTGCTAAATTATTTACATGGTCCATTAACCCATTATACAGCTCTACTCTGAGGGCAGGCTGATTTAATCTAATATAAGTCAATCTTTCAGCCTCGACTTTCACGTATGCATCTACAATGTACTGCTGAGTTAGCTTTCCGGCTTCTAAACACGGATTAAATGTATCTCTAACTGCTAATCTATTCATGTAAAATTGTAGCATGCTTTGTTTTTTAATACCGTCGGCATGCTTTAGGTTCATGTTCCACCCACATTCACCGCGAGGAAAAAGTATGGGATATGTCATGGGGTCGCAGTTTTCGCTGAATTGATTAATGCTATTGGTGGCTCTCCGTCATTTGATGTAAAAACTACGGCCACTTCATTACATGTTGGTACATTATACCTACGCTTATCTTTTCGTCTGTCACTAACTATCCACAAATTAATTTCTGGCACTGACTGATTATTAATATTTGCCCTAGCTATTTCTCTTTGCTCTACTTCTTTTAACATCATGTACGCTTGAGAATACGGATTAATTTCTCTAATAATATCATCTAACTGCCCCATTATATTTGGTTTACACTGTTTATTGTATTCTACATTCATTCTTTTCTCTAACGCTTCCGCAGAATTTATAATGTATAACTGCGCATATTTTTCAACATTGTTATTAGTTGGATATAACGAACTGGCTGAATCATGATAAATTTGACCATGTATCCGGAAACAATATGGTCCTCTGCCCGGAGGCATTGAAATTTTTGCTCCAAATGAAGCAAATGCTAACGCACTATTGTACTGTCTAATATGATCTTTAAAATTTCTACTGTCCGCGTTATTACTGATCATTAGAGTTTTTATGTATTCCGGAAACTCACCTAATTGATTTGCGTTTAACTTGCCTTTACGGCAGCAGTGTGTGAATTTCCCGTCCGAGGGCTTTTTATACGCGAAATTTTTGGATGAACAGTAAGTGCACAGTGCAGACATTGCACCTAACGAATGCGGTTCAATTTGCATTCCTATACCTTTGCTAGCTAATCTAACTTTATTAATAATTTTATTTTTGCGTGCCTTTGTTTTATTTTTATATATTATATTATTTTTTAAGAAACGCTCTTCTTTCTGTTCCGGTGTTTCTGTTTCAACTACTTTTTTAAAATTATCTTTTAACTTATTTAAACGACGTTCTTTTTGTTCAGGTGTTTCTGTTTCAATTATATTTTAAAAATTACTTTTTAACCTATTTAAACGTTTTTCTTTTTGTTCATGTGTTTCTATTTGAATCATATTTTGAAAGTTATCTTTTAATGTATTTAAGCGATTTGTTTTTTGTTCAGGTGTTTCATTAGCTAAACTTTTTAATTTATTTTCTGTATTTAATTTTAGACGTTTGGACCGTTCTTCGGCTGTTTCATTTTCTTTACGCTCTAAATAATTTTCTCTTAATTTCTGCTGTCGTATTACCGGAAATAATATTAAATTACGTGTACGAAACATATGTAAAGTATGTGACCTAAGCTTATTGATATCATAATTTTCCTGTTCTGGATTGCGGTTAAATATGATACTCGTACAAAACGCAATGGCAAACAACCCACAATCAAAAGTGTTGGACTGCTGTTGAACCCGGACAAATCTAACTGTTGGTCTATAAGGAAACAGTCTTTCTAAATATAAACTGACATTTGAATTTTAACATTGAGAATTCATGCTGTCATAAATAATTATCTCTGAACCGTCATAGTACGCGGTGAGCCAATGACCAATACTGTCAGTATTTGCACCTGGTACGAATAAAATTTGTAAGTGTTTAGTTCTTTGTTGAACTGGAATGATACGGTCCGGAGCATTTACATATACTGTAGGCTGAGGGTTGAACACAGTCATAGAACGGACTAAAGAAAAGAAACAGTCTATGTGTACGTCTTCTAAGTACCCTGCAGGATTTAGCAACGTGTTAATATCCTGGTCTATTAACTGAATCTGATAGTTTACTGTCCTAATTCCTATATTACCCGTTTGATTACTTGTATCTACATTATTGATATTATTGCCCACTACTGAAATAACAGATATACTCCTACAACCTGATTGAACCTGACTATTATTAAAGTTTTCTTCTATATTTCCCGTATTATCATTTTTATTATTTTTTGCCGCATTTTTCTCGTTGTTTTGTTTGCGCTTAAGACGGTTAATTCTATCTTTACTTGGCATTTTGTTATTTACTTACAAATTATACAAAACTTACAATTTTTGAGTGCGTTGTTCTTTTCAATATTTATAATTACCAATAATTACGTCAGGCCTTTGATTATAAGTCGATCAGGTTCTTTTCTGTTAGGATAATGGAATCTTGCACTCTTTCTCTTACTCTGCTGCAGTCAAGTTATAAACCTACAGTAAATTTAATATTTAAAATAAATGCATAGCACTATAAAAAATTAATACGAATTAAATGTGTATTTGTATATTATTAGATTGCTAAATTACTAAATACTGCAAACTATGTACAATGTCTACGCCGTGAAACTGCTTTCGTCATAATCGAGCGGCAATGACACAACGTGAAATATAATAACATATTTGAGATTGTGCATGTAGTGAACAAACTATAACCGCGCAATTTAAACAACTGTCATCTGTTGTGTTCTTATGTATAGTTTGTAAGATAATGATATATTTCACGTTAATTATTAATTAAATGCATATTCTTATAAAAATATGTTTTTAATTTAATAGTGGACGTATTTAAGACATGGTATCATGGTTGGACTTCAAGAAATTTGCGGAAAGTTTACATTGTGTGTTTTATTTGTAAATAAATAAAATATAAATGAAAATGTTGTTTTCAGTATATACAGGCTGTTCCATTTAAGTGTGCCACCATTGCTATCTCGAGAACTATAAGACCTACGAGATTGGTTAAATTAGCAAAGAACGGCCATTTTACAAGACCAACACAATGAGCAAAAAATATTTATTTAAACCAGTGATTCTCAAGATATGGGGCCCAACTTTCTTATATTAAATGGAACATCCTATATATTTTTACATATTTGGAATCTACATAAAATTATAAATCCATTGATATGTTTGAAGTTCAATTTTGGTTAAATAATAAAATCCCTATATTGGCATTTATTTTGCATACTTTTACCTGAAAATAGCAGTTTTTTAATTTAAAGGTAAAATTAATGTGATAAGAACGCAGAATTTAACGTTTGTTTTCTATTTATTCATGATAACTACTATTTTTAGGAAAAAGTATGCAAAATAAATGCTAATATAGGGATTTTATTATTTAACTGAAATTCAACTTCAAACATATCATTGGATTTGTAATTTTATGTAGAATCCAAATATGAAAATAAGAAAGTTGGGCTCCATATCTTGAGAATCACTGGTTTAAAAAAATATTTGTTTGGCTTATTTTAATATTCTTATAAAATAGTGGTTCTTTGCTAATTTAACTAACCTCGTAGCTCTTATAGTTTTTGATATAGCAATAGTGGCACACTTAAATGGAACACCCTGCATATTTTAAAGATTTTTCACAAAAAATACATTTATAGATTTCTAATTATCTATAACAATAAAATAGTCAACTTTTCGCAATTTTCGTTTTTTTTATGTAACAGAAACGTTTGCAACATTTAAAAATTTTAAGAATAAAAAAAATTGCGAGATAAAAGTACTGTTACTAAGGCACAAGAATCAACCACCTAATATATTTATTTTCTAAATAATTTTGTACCTTTCCTACCCTACATGTTAATAAAAAACATGCATTTCTTCTTGCTTATTAAGGTAAAATAGATTTTATACGGACATATACATAACAAAACATAAGTACGCAACAGATGACAGTTATTTAAATTGAACGGTTATGTGATTTGTTCACCATTACCAAAATTTCAAACCGGAAAATATAAATGTAATTTCCGCTCCATTTTGACATCACGCTTTCACGGCCTATTAGGGATAGTGTAATGATTATAAATTTAAATTAAATTACTTATACTTAAATAGAAGATCATCTCACAAAAATTGTAGGTTGGTCTAACTCGCAATTAGCTATAACACGCGGCCCGCCAGAGACGATGAAATACCCGCCTAAATATATTTTTAATTAGTGCAATAAATAATTTAGCATATTTTGGAGCATACTTCAGGTAAATAAAAATAATGGACACACATCTTTTGTAGGTTTACGGAAAACCGGTTAAAAACTACTGGCGCCGGGTAAACAAGAAAAACATATAATTTAATAAGCAATAAAATAATATAAAAAAATAATGAAATCACAAATTAAAATTTCTATTAGCTTGGTTGCAAATGACATTTTTCTACTTGTAAATTGCGAACTTGCAAGTTGATTTTTAGAGGATTGTAAAAGATATAAAATATTTCTCACCTTAGATTTGAATTTAGCGGCACACTAAACGGGATTTATTTTATTGTGACTACTGCAGCTCAGATCAAAAATAATAAATATTAATTCGCAATATAAATATATTGTAGCAAAGCACAATAAATGAAATTAATCTACACACAGGGTGAAGAAGCAATATTCTTGATAAACAAATTTTGTTTTCTATGGTGTCCCTGATCTCAAATTTGTATTTCCGAAATGTCGGTAAATGTGAAATTATTAATACCGACAGCGTACATACCGATAAATACAAAAATTAAATTATTAAAAATTTAAAAATTAATAAATTTTAAATAATAATTAATTAATAATGTTATAACACAAATATACTTTTAATTTAAATGAGAATTTTCCTTTAAAACGAAATGAACGTGTTGTACACATTAACGAAATAATTATAATACACTTACTTTTAGCGTGTTTGTCACAGATGCAAGGTTTGTTGTTCGAATCTTTAACTTCCATTTTAATTGATCATCAGATAAGGGCGAACCTTTGAGCGAAAACTGATACTCTGGCAATAGCAGTTTTCAAATGGTTGCAACATGAACTTCTTCACTGATTCATACTAATAACGTAATAACATAATAACTGTTAATAAAATATAACGTATTGATAGAAATTAATTGAACTAAAATGTATACTTACATAAAATACATTCAAAATTTGTGTATAATCATTCATATTGTATTTTTGTTGAAATAAACTGCAACTATTATTCAGTGTACCTACATTATTATTATTTTTTCACATTCGTAGCAGTAAAATGAAAATTACAAATAAAAAAAACATAAGAGGAAGGTCTTTATTGCAGTTACTGTAATTTAATAAAATCCACTAATATGTGTATTAGTGGATTTTATTAGATGATTGCAACTCCAATAAAGACTTTCTTCATATTAACAACCAGTCGATAAACCAATCCTTCATTAAAAACATATTTATCATAAAACGTATTTTATTAAATTTATTTTAAATTCTACTTCGTTCGTTTCATTGTATATTATTTTATAAAAAAAATAAAATAGTACATCCCCTTGAAGCAGTACTGCTAGCATGTATAATTTTGTTATTAATAATATTAGGAATAATCTTTATTACGATAAAATATTTTTGTGAATAATTATTTTACGAACATCTGTTTGTATTTTTAAACTAGTCAAGGGTTGGATTTGTTTACATTTAACAGGCCAGTTCAGAAAACACTTGACATATACGGAAATATTGTATGCATTCCACTATCTGTATTTGGAATATAGGCGTAGATTTCACGAATTTCCATACGGTATTCAAACCCATAGATTATTATATAAAATTATATCGTTGTTTAAATATGTTCGGATGTATAAATCATGTATTTTAAATAAGAGAAATATCTATTTCAGTATCATATTGGTAAAAACCATATCCTTTCAGTTATCATTTAATTACAAATAACTTTAATAACATAAAGTTTATAAATTGTTATGTATTTGAATCATTCTTAAAGCCTCTAAAATGATGTGTTATTACAACACATCAGTTAAAATATTCTGTAATAAAATACAACCCCAGATAAATAAGATATTAGATTTCAACTAATATAAATTTACCTATGTCACACTACGACAGGTGATACAATATAAGATTTGCAGATAGTACTGCTAATTTAAATAAATATGCAATATGGCAAAGAATATTATGTTTTGGTAGATATTTTGAAAGGTACAAGATTTCTCAAAAGATCATCCGTACGCCCATGGACTCCACGTTCTGGCGCTAGTTAAGAAACACAATCTGCCTACTATCAACATGAACATGAAACCTCCTTGTAGAGATACCGAATATTATAAAACAGCCTGTACATGTTATGTATCTTGTCTTTTGTACTTCTAACACGAATAAAGAACGTAGATTAGACCCGTTGTAATTTTAATTCTTTTTAAAAACTCACTTTCCCGGAGAACAAACAAAATTGGCGCAGTCGGTAGGATACTCGAAATTATTCGTATCGAACGAGTAATTTCTGTCTCAACAGTTAATCGGGTATCATATTTCGGTACGGGAGTGAAAATCGAGCGCATATCGGTTTACCACGAGCCCAGCAGCCGAAATCGGGAGACGAGTCTTGAGAGAGAAGAAAATACAACGCCCTGGTGGAGGACAGCATCGCCAAAGCCAGACCTGGTGATGGACAGCATCGCCGTAGCCAGACCTTAGACTAGGAAGACCTGGGAGAGGAACAAAAATCGTCCAAACCTATAGGCATTAGGTTAAGAAGAATGAAAAAAGAAATATTTATGTAAGTACAAACAAAGCTCATATCCAATACAAAACTATTCCCACATACCTTAGTAACAGTTTCAACTAGAATAAAAATAATTTAAAATAAGCCACAACCGAAATATTTATGTCTAATAACGACATCCTAAATTTATCTGAAATACTAACTCAATTTAATTTGGGAGACACAGATACAGAAATGTCACCACCACCTACCCAAACTCAACCCCAAATAACAGCCCCAGTCAATTACCAACTCTTAAGATTGTATGTAGATTCGATTCCACACTATGAAGGCAATCCCCACACATTAAATATATTTCTTGATTCTTGTCAAAATTTAATTAATACTTTTGGAACTCATACAAATATAACATTAAATAATTTCCTTGTAAGAGCTATATTAGGAAAATTAACAGGCAGAGCTCTTATTTTAATTGGATCCCGTACAGAACTCAGTACATGGGAGGAAGTAAAAAATGCTCTAAGATTAAGTTTTGGAGATCAAAGAAACATTGATTGTCTAGTTCAGGATTTGATATCGCTTCGTCCAAATAAAAATGAACCACCCTATAATTTTGGTATGAGATGTCAAGATTCACGTAGCTTAATTATGTCTAAATTAAATAGTTTCGAAATCACTGCCGAAGAAAGAAAGATAAAACAAGAAAATTATAATGATTTAGCATTAAAAACATTTATTCGCGGCTTACCACCAAACATACAAACAAACATCAGATTACGGAACCCTGACAGTTTAGAGAAAGCGATGAGTTTAGTTATTGAAGAAAATTTCCTCTATTCTACACAGAGGCAAAGTTCAATAAACTCACAATCAAATTTTAAACCCGATCATAGAATTTTACCAGCCAGACAACAAATAACGTCCAATTATAGTCAAAATTACCAATACCGATCAAATCCAATTCCTACACCAAATTACCAAATCCCTCAACAACGTCCTACATTGCATTTACCTCCAAAAATGAATCCTTTCCAAAATACTACTCAACCCAATTACAGACCCGTGCATTATGCACAAAGACAACCACAAATCCAAATGCGTCCACCTACATTTCAACATATCCCGAGACCAGTAAATTTCCCACAAAATTTCTCACGCCCAAATATACAACAAAATACTTTCCGTCCTAATTTCCAACAAAATTTTACACGTCCAAATCAACCCCAACCATTTAAACCCGAACCGATGGACACCTCATCAATCCATTCCAGAAGAAGTAACCCTCAAAAAACATTCACATCAACCCAATTATTTAATCAGAATATCCAGTCTGACACCGAACAATCACCCCAAACTTCCCAAGACATATCCCATAACACCGAATATGAAACCTATGAGAACAATCCCGTAGACTATGAATATGACACGTATTATGACTATTCACACACTTTAACTTACGACGATTCCTATTACAACAATGATGATAACATCACGTATGAAGAACCTGTTATCAACAATGCTGAATCAAATGTAAATTTTCCTATGACCAACAATGCCAGCAATCAGACGTAGTACAATTAAACACAATAAAAGCAAATTTGCCCCACATATATATCCCCGAATTAAATGCCAATTTTTTGATAGATACTGGTAGCACTAAAAGTTTAATAAATCCGGAATTAGCATACACATTTTATCCAAATTACATTTATAATCAAAATTTTAATATTCAAACAGCACATAATGTATCATACCACAATGAAGTTGCAGAAATACCTATTTTCGAAATTTTTAATATTCCCGAAACTCATAAATTCTATTTGTTTAAATTCAGTAACAAATACGATGGCCTCATCGGTGTTGATCTTTTAAGACAATTAAACGCAAATGTAAACGTCACAAACAAACAACTAACAACACCATATGCCGTAATACCCATAATTTTCAATCCCGACAACGAAAAAAAAGTCCATAATAATTCAGCCCTTTTACATTCCATTATTGTACCACCTCGAACATCATTTGTAGTAAAATTACCTGTTAAAATGAGAAACGGTATAGGAATTTTAAATCATACGAATTTTGAAAATGGCGTACAAATGCCAAAAGCAGTTGTAAACGTTTTACACAATTTTGCTATAACTACATTAACAAATATTAACGAGAACCCTGTTTAGATAAACATATTAGAACCATTAGAAATTGAACCTTTAGACCCTATCGAAATTAATTTTGTTGAAAAAATGGAAATTGATGAAGAATCCGATATAGAATACGATAATCTTTTAAAACAAAATTTGAAAAATATTAGAATAGATCATTGTAATAAAGAAGAAAAAGAAGCAATTAGAAAATTATGTTTCGAAGATAGAGATATATTTTATTGCGAGAAAACAACTTTGAGTTTTTCGAACGAAATAACACGCAAAATTAAATTGAAAGACGATACACCAAATCATGTAAAATCATATCGATTCCCCGAAATTCATAAAAACGAAGTCAAGTCTCAAATTAATAAAATGCTTGAGCAAGGTATAATACAAGACAGCGTATCCCCTTGGTCCAGTCCTATCTGGATAGTGCCGAAGAAACTCGACGCTTCTGGTAAGAAGAAGTGGCGCGTAGTTATAGACTACCGAAAATTGAACGAACAAACCATTGACGACAAGTACCCATTACCAAACATGTCTGACATACTAGACAAACTTGGCAAAGCAACCTACTTTTCGACTCTAGACCTAGCTAGCGGCTTCCATCAGATAGAAGTAGATCCTAATGATATTCAAAACACTGCATTTTCTGTAGAAGGCGGGCATTATGAATTTAAACGCATGCCATTTGGTTTAAAAAACGCCCCATCAACCTTTCAACGAGTTATGGACAATGTTCTTCGCGGCCTTCAGCACGAGACATGTTTAGTATATCTCGATGATATCATTATTTTTAGTTCATCCCTTCAGGAGCATATTGAAAGACTAAAATCAGTATTTAATCGTTTACGAATCAGTAACTTCAAAATTCAACTTGACAAAAGCGAATTTCTTCAAAAAACCGTTCAATATTTAGGACATATAATTACCTAAGATGGTGTAAAACCTAACCCAGATAAAATTTCGGCAATCAAAAATTTCCCCATACCTCGAACACCAAAAGAAATTAAAAGTTTTTTAGGATTACTAGGTTACTATAGACGTTTCATCAAAGACTTTGCAAAAATAACGAAACCCATGACCAAATGTTTGAAAAAAGACGACAAAATTATTCACGACAAAGAATTCATAGACAGTTTTAATACATGTAAAGAACTACTTACAAACGATCCCATATTACAGTACCCTGATTTTGACAAACCTTTTGTAATAACGACAGACGCCAGCGATTTCGCGATAGGTGCCGTTCTTTCGCAAGGCGAAATTTCACGTGACAAACCTATAGCTTACGCATCTAGAACTTTGAATGGTACTGAGACACGCTACTCCGCTATCGAAAAAGAACTATTAGCGATAGTTTGGGCTTGTAAGCATTTCCGTCCGTATCTTTATGGTAGAAAGTTCACAATAATGACTGACCACCGTCCTCTTACTTGGCTATTTAATATTAAAGAACCAAATTCCAAACTTGTTAGATGGCGATTAAAATTAGAAGAATACGACTATGACATACAATACAAAAAAGGAAAATTTAACACCAACGCAGACTGTCTTTCTAGAATAAAATTAAATGCCATTGAAACAGAATCCACAATTAATAATCCCGGCGAAATTAATAAAGATATTATCGAATATTTTAGAAACCTTGCTGAAAATTTTACACCTGACAAAAATGAATTGCATCCCCAACCTTCCACTAGTAAACCGACTAAACCAAAAATCAAAATCTTATCCAACATCCAAATTAAACCCCCAAACACTACATATACTAATTCCCAACAAAACATTGATAACGAAGACATAGGCGTAGACACAGACTCTGAATCTATTACACAACACTCCACTGAGAATGACAATACAAACACTGGCATAACAATATTAGACGAAATTATAAATAACAAAACAAATCAGATTCACGTTTTTCCTCATATATATAACAAACCTTCAATTACACATAACAATTATGAACATCAAAAAATTATTAAAATCAAATTACAAAATAATCACCAATTTATATTTGAATTCTTAAGAGACTATACTGACTCAAAAATATTTATCATCTTTATTTTCACACTGACAAACTTTTCCGCGATTTTTCAAAAGTCTATTTAGATAAATTTTTAATGAAAGGTTCGAAATTAATTAAATGCACTAAAATTATTAACACCGTAACTGACAAAGAAGAACAAATTTTGCTTATAAAAAATCATCACGAAGGTAGTAGTAACCATAGAGGCATTAATGAAACTTTCGAATATCTTAAAAGAAATTATTATTGGAAACATATGAAAACAACAATAACAAATTTTATAAATGCATGTGAAATTTGTCAAAGAGCGAAATATGCTAGGAAAAAACCATATGTCCCGCTCATGCTTACTGAAACAGCCTCACGACCTTTTCAGATAATACACGTAGATATCTTTATGTTTGATAATAAAAATTATCTCACTCTTGTAGATGCCTTTACAAAATTCGCACAAGCTATTTTCATAGAAGGAAAAACTGCTATTCATACTAGTAATACTTTAATAAAATATTTCGCTTCATTTGGCATACCCGAAAATTTAATTTTGGATAACGGTAAAGAGTTCAATAACAACACAACCAAAGAACTTTTAAAATTGCATAAAATTAATGTCCATCTTACCACCCCTTTACATCACGAATCAAATTCCATTGTAGAACGATTTCATTCAACAATAATTGAACACCTAAGAATTCTAAAAGAAATGTATCCGGACGATAACACTGATCAAATGCAATATGCAATAATTGGTTACAATAACTCTATTCACAGCGCTACAAATTACACCCCCTTTGAATTAGCATTCGGACACACAAATTCCAGAAATCCAAACGAAATATTCCTTCCCAATTCCTTTTACAACGATTACATTCAGAATCATAAAGACAAATTAAAACATGTTTATCAAGAAGTCTCTGATAAACTACATTCCGATAAAAAGAAGATAGTAACGAAACATAACACCCATGGTGATACAAATTAAGCTTTTAAAATAGGACAAACCGTTTATAAACAAAATCCTTTAAATAGAAGTAAAAAGTTGAAGGGGCTATTTTCTTTTCGAAACTTAACACCTTTCATAATTCAATCATTGAACCAAATGATTTACTATCTGAAATTATCCAAATAAATAAACTTTTAAACGACAATAAATTCCCATTTGAACCATCTTTAGAAAACCTTCTTTTATTCGAAAAAATTATTGAAATCAAAAGTTTTAGTAAAAATAATCAAATCACATTTATAATCGAAATTCCAATAGTCGAATCTGAAAGCTTCATCTACTATCATCTATATCCTTTACCAACCCCACATCAGAATATATTTAAAACCATTATACCCCGAAATAAATTCCTTGCTTCCAATGAGCATGCTTACGCATTCTTCGAGACCAAATGCCAGGAAATTATCCCAGAAGAGTTCCTGTGTTATGAGGCGCATACAGCAACAATAAATGCCAACACCCCATGCGAAGTTCAACTATTGAATTACATAAAAAATTCCACTAATTGCAAACAAATAGCCGTCAATATTCCAAACACCACCATCCGAAAAATCGAAGGACATCAATGGATCATCATCGCCCCGAACAGCATCGTAGCCACCCAAAAATGCGGCAAAAACGACGACAACATCCCTCTATTTGGCAGCTACCTCCTTGAACTAAATAGTGAATGTGAAGTGAAAGTGAAAGATTCCGTGCTCAAAACATATCAGTCCCAAAAAACAAATTTCAAAAACATTAATTTACCCAATATACCCCTTTCTCACAATTTTAGTGATAAAGACATTTTTAATTTTAAAACATTCAAGTTAGATTCTGTAAACCTAGATGACACAGATCACATATTGTCCCTTATTAGTAAACATAAGAACAATCTAAAAGAAATAAATAATGAACCCATTTATTATAATAGAATAAGCATTGTTTTGTATTGTTTCATAATTATTTGCTTTGTATGTATAATACTATATTTTGTTAATAAAAGAAGGAAGTCCAGAATACTACAGCCAAGGAACATCGAGTTTTCAACGTCCGCACCCCCAAATATGTCATTTTCATCGAACTTTGTAGCTAAAACCCCATAGTTCTCATCTAAGGCCGGAGGAGTTAAGAAACACAATCTGCCTACTATCAACATGAACATGAAACCTCCTTGTAGAGATAAAGAATATTATAAAACAGCCTGTACATGTTATGTATCTTGTCTTTTGTACTTCTAACACGAATAAAGAACGTAGATTAGACCCGTTGTAATTTTAATTCTTTTTAAAAACTCACTTTCCCAGGCTCAAGAATGTGCCGTATCAGCACGAACGAACGTTCACTTGGGTATAAATAAACAATACACAACCGTAGTGCGGCACCGGCACTACGAGGAGCGTGCGACCACTCAGTGGTAATCGCTTTAGACTCGCCAGCTCAGCTGGGGGTCTACCCCAAAAACACTGATCCTCAGGCAATGCCGAGCGCCCCCAGAAACAAAAGATATCAGAGCAACGGCATGCCGACTCTGAACCAATTAATAAAAACCCACGCAAACCAACACGCACACACTTACAACTGTCAATGACTTCCAATATCAGTTTGGTCGCAATAACTCAATTTTACCATAAATGATTGTAATAAATTATTGGGACAACTCTTTATGAATTGAATGCAATATTTTTATATGATTGTTAAATGTTCAAAATTGTCTCTCTACCTGAGGTTTTGGCTGTGGTTTCCCTCAGGTTCATAAGGTGAATACCAGAGAGCGTAATATTCCACAGCACTTTCCGATTTTATTTAATTATAATAAATGCACAAGTCAGATATTTTGTCTGTCTTTTGGAGTGAATATCTTTCTTTTATTTTATCAAATATCTGTCCCGATTCCTCCATTCTTAACAGCTACTCTGTATTACGACGATGAAGGGTTACTTATTTAAATAAACACAACGTAGGGTAAGTTAAACCTTCCACTAGACGATCGTTGGCCAATTTATGAATGTGTGCGGAGTAGGTAGGTAACGTACAGTTACACCCTCCAGCTTGTATTATTTTTTTCATAATAAAGATGTTTTAGGGCAACACAATCTGTTATGTACATGCATTCATTCGAAGATAAAACATATCTTCTGCTCCTTACAGGTTATGTTAAAAGATTTCGGGAAATTTATACCACATATTGTTTGTCTACTATTGTGAACGATTTTAGCTCAGAATTGAAAATTTCCGATAGTCAGTTATGCCACTTAATTGTTGATTTTAAGTCATATTCTTTTAATGATATTATGTAGTTTTTTATTATCATTATTTAGTTTTTTATCACCTGACTAATTTATAATTAAGCACAGAACTCAGAACTGTACTAAAAAACACCTATAATAAATAACTTGTTATTCAATATAATAGAAATTTATTTGTAACCTACTATTTCTAATACGTATGCAAAATATATCCCGGCTTACAATTATAGGTGTACTTGTCATTTTGCAAATACAATAAACAACAATATGCTGCAAGACTTTTAAGTAAATTATGAAGGTCTGACAGTTCTGACACGTAACATGTTTTGACAAATGATTTAATTTCTTCGAACTTATCGTTCGCGTAATAAAATAGAGGGTTGAAATGCATATGAATCAAAATAAGAACATATGCTCAAAAAATGCGCGTCATTTGAATTATTCCTATAACTCTCTTGTATATGAAGAACAGAATGTCAATTAATTGAATTATTTTTTGAAAAATAATGTTTTTGCTTTTGTAGGAATAATAAATTGTACTCTTTCGTCTTTCATATTCTTTAGTACTGCTTATTTCCAATATTTTGTATATTTCTTTCCTTTTTATATTTTTCTCTACATTTCTTATACAGGGTGAATACTGAAAACCTTGACATAGGGAAATAACATGGGAAAACAGTTTTTTGCTGTTTCCATCTGTCCCGCTAAATAAAATCGGGTGTATATGGTATCGTTAGTTAGATTACTTAATTTTGCATCTAATAAAACTAAATGTTGTGTAATAAGGCCTTTTCTAACTGAAATATTTGATAAAATAAATTGTATTTTGAAGGTTATCCTTCATATTTTCGAATAAGAAACGTCAAAAACAAAATGCTCCATAGCCGAGTGGATACGAGGGCTGTTTCATAACATAAATAATCTACAAGACCTGGTTCGAGACCACCTCAGCCCTACTTTTTTTTTAATTAAATTACTGGGATCCATTGTTTCCATACAGCATTTGTGCACAGTTTTAATTTTTTTACACGAAAACTACTAACAGTAAAAATATGAGACACCCAAAAGGCACAAAATCTCATTAGCCCTCACAAAATTATAACAATCACTTGCATGGTTCAGGCTGTAGGCCTTTACAAATATTACTCGATGCCTGTGATGAATCTATAGATATATAGTGATTTAAGCCTTTTAGTATAGGAGACTAGCGAATTCTCGGTTACGCCGAGCATTCCCTAGAGCTCCGCTGTCAGTTCAAAAAACAAATGCCAAGCGACATGAAACAGTTTTTTCATATTTGCATGTCAGCCCTCACCGAAACCTTTCATTAGATTCCAAACACGATATACTTCTTATAACTTTTTTGCAAAAAACAAAAGCCGGTCGACATGAAACCTTTTTCTCAATTATGCACGCCAGCCCTCACCGAGACCTTTCATTTGATACTAAACACAACATACTTCTAACATTTTTTTTGCATAAACAATAGTCAATCGACATGAAAATTTTTGCAATTTCTACAGGCTAGCCCACACCGAGAACTTTCATTTGATACCAAACACTATAAACTTCTGACAACATTTTGTATAAAGAAAAGCATATTAACATGGAACATTTTTGTCAATTTTGCATGCTAGCCCTCAACGAGACCTTTCATTTGAGACCAAACTTGACATATTTCGCAAAAAAACAAGAGCAGATGAACATTGAGCAATTTTGTTCATTTTTCACACAAAGCCTCACCAAGACTTTTATTTTGATACCAAACAGCACATACTTTTGACGTTCTGACAACTATTTGCGAAAAACAAAAGCCGATCGGCTTGGAACATTTTTGTCAATTCTGCACTCTAGCCCTCAACGAAACCTTTCATTTGAGACCAAACACCGCACACTTCTGACAACTTTTTGCAAAAAACAAAAGCCGATTGACATGGCACATTTTTGTCTACACGCTAGCTCTCAATGAGACGTTTCATTTAAGACCAAACTTGACATATTTCGCAAAAAAACAAGAGCAGATCAACATTGAGCAATTTTGTTCATTTTTCACACAAAGCCTCACCAAGACTTTTATTTTGATACTAAACAGCACATACTTTTGACGTTCTGACAACTATTTGCGAAAAACAAAAGCCGATCGGCTTGGAACATTTTTGTCAATTCTGCACTCTAGCCCTCAACGAAACCTTTCATTTGAGACCAAACACCGCACACTTCTGACCATTTTTTGCAATAAACAAAAGCCGATTGACATGGCACATTTTTGTCTACACGCTAGCTCTCAACGAGACGTTTTGTTTGAGACCAAACTCGACATACTTTTGAGAACTTCTTGCAGAAAACAAAAGCCGATCGGAATGGAACATTTTTGTCAATTCTACGCGCTAGCCCGTAACGAGACCTTTTATTTGAGATCAAACTCGATATACTTCTAAAAACTTTTCGCAAAAAACAAAAGCCGATCAACATTAACTATTTTTGTTAATTCTGCACACCAGCCCTTATCGAAACCTTTTATTTGATACCAAACACCACACAATTCTGACAACTTTTTGCAAAAAACAAAAACCAATCGACATGGCACTTTTTTGTCAATTCTGCAGGCTAGCCCTCAACGAGACGTTTCATTTGAGACCAAACTCGACATACTTTTGAGAAATTTTTGCAGAAAACAAAAGCGGATCAACATTGATCATTTTTATTAATTCTACACGACAGCCTTTATTGAGCCCTTTCATTTAATACTAAACACCACATACTTCTCACAACTTTTTCCGAACACGACATTTTTCTGACAACATATTTTGCAAAAAACAAATCCTAATCTACGTAGAACATTTTTGTCATTCGTGCACACCCGTCCTCATTGTGTCATTTCCTTAAAACCCAAGGACGACATACTTCTAACAACTTTTTACGAAAAAGAAATGCAGATCGACATGACACATTTTTTTTGTCATTTCAAAACCGGCTCTTATGGTTTTCTTTGTTTTGATATCAAACAAAGCAAAGTGTTCAATTTATTTTATTTAGGAATATTTCATTTTTATTTAGTTACCTACTTCATAATTTGGCAACACTGTTTGTATTGAAAATAGTAGTTAATTTTTAAATTTATAAATTAATATTGTAAACCCTAATACAACTGCCACCGTCTTCAGTGAAGTTAGTTTAGGAATATTTGGTTTTAATTTAGTTACTTCATCACACATTTGACAACATTGACTTTTGACATTGGAAACGTCAAAATCAGGGGGCTGAAACAGTATTGCAATGCGTGAAACCAAATTTCAATCTAGATCTCTTTGAAAAACTTTACCGAAGCCGTTCATAAATGTCACCAGTAATTCCAAAATTTAGTGATTTTTTTAGTAATATTAGATTATTATGTTTTTTGGTGACATTTATTTATGAATCTATATTTTATCATCAAGTATCACATGAAATTCTTTTATTTTCTATTTTCTTTTGACATTTCAAACAAATTTTAATTTGTAATCAATGTAAAATATTTGATGAGAAGACTATAATTTTTTGTAGTGTGGAGTTCTTGTTGAAGATCGTCTTTGCTGAGATCGTAGAGCTAGCTAGTCTGTGCCCCCTTTTTTCCGTCATCATGTGTTGTGGTATTTTTTTAATAACGTCCCTGCTCGAGCGTCACTCGGAGTGTTTGATCCGTGGCAAAAATATTGGCGAATAAAATTTAAAATATAAACACCCCTCAATAACATGTATATTTTAAAATAAAGTTTTAAAATTTTATTATTTATTGTGCTCATTAATAAATATTTCATATAATGGTAACTGCTTAATAGTGACGTTACTAAAATATCTTTTCATGACAAATATTGCATTAATTACAATATAAAGAAATAAATATAAAAAAAAATTAAAATGTGAGAAGCGACATTACCGGCCGTTACCTCATTTGTCAAATTTAGTTTCCAAAGCCGATTCTAAGGGGCGCTATAAATTGTTTTCACAGATGATAAGGTAGATATCCAATCTTCTACAAATATATTTCCTTAATCTATGGTCAAAATTTATATTAATTAAATACGTTATGTTATAAACTTAAAATATTGGTAAAACCTTTGCTCAGGACTATTATTCATGATACTGTTTTCAAATCTTGGATATCAATGTGCTATTAAAAGATATAATCATTTAAAGTTCATAGACAGATTGTCAAAAGTGACGGATGACAGCGTGATTCTTCTTAAATTTAGACATGGTCTCTGGGATCCATTGTTTCAAGGTACCAATTTTGCACAATTTTAATTTTTTTACTCGAAAACCACTCACAGTAAAAATATGAGACCACAAAAGGATCGTAATTCACATTATTCCCTACAATCTAAAAAAAAAATTACATCAATCTCGTGTATGGTTCAGGCTGTAGGCCTTTACAAAATTTACTCGATCTTCATGATGAATCTATAAAAAGAAAGGGAATGTAATCGTTTAGTATAGTGACTAGCGAATTCTCGGCTACGCCGAGCATTCCCTAGGGCTCCGCTGTCAGTGCAAAAAACAAATGCCGATCGACATGAAACAATTATTTCATATTTCCACGTCAGGCCTCACCGAGACCTTTCATTAGATTGCAAACACGATATACTTATAATAATTTTTTGCAAAAAACAATAGCCGGTCGACATAAAACATTTTTGTCATTTATGTACCCCAACTCTCACCGATACCTTTCATTTGGTACCATACACGACATACTTTTGACAACTTTCTGCATAAAACAAAAGTCGATCGACATGAAACATTTTTATCATATGTACACGCTAGCCCTCTCCGAGACTTTTCATTTGATACCAAACACGACATACTTCTGACAACTTTTTGCGTAAAACAAAAGCCGATCGACATGAAACATTTTTGTCAATTCTGCATGCCAGCCCTCAACGAGACCTTTCATTTGAGACCAAACTCGACATACCTTTGAGAAATTTTTGCAAAAACAAAAGCCGATCAACAATGACCTTTTTTGTTAATTCTACACGCCAGCCCTTACCGAGCCTTTTCATTTGATACCAAGCACCACATACTTCTCACAATTTTTGGTAAAAAACAAAAACCGATCGACATAGCACATTTTTGTCAATTCTGCACGCTAGCCCTCAACAAGACGTTTCATTTGAAACCAAATTTGACATACCTTTGAGAACTTTTTGTAGAAAACAAAAGCCGATCGGACATTTTTGTCAATTCTGCACGCTAGCCCTCAACGAGACCTTTCATTTGAGACCAAACTCGACATACCTTTGAGAATTTTTTGCAAAAAACAAAAGCCGATCAACATTGACCTTTTTAGTTAATTCTACACGCCAGCCTTTTTCGAGCCTTTTCATTTGATACCAAACACCACATACTTCTCACAACATTTTCCAAAAAACAAAAGCCGTTCGATATAGAATATTTTTGTTCATTCTGCACGCTAGCCCTCATCGTGACCTAGCCTACTATAACATTCACTGTCTTCAGTAACCTTTCATTTGGAAATATTTGTTCTTTGTTTAGTTACTTTATTAAACATTTGGCAACATTGACTTTTGTAATTCGAAAATACCTAAACACGACATTTTTCTGACAACATTATGCAAAAAACAAATTCTAATCTACATAGAACATTTTTGTCATTCGTGCACACCAGTCCGTATTGTGTCGTTTCCTTAAAACCCAAGGACGACCTACTTTTAACAACTTTTTATGGAAAACAAATGCAGATCGACATGACACATTTTTTTGTCATTTTAAAACTGGCCCTTATGGTTTCCTTTCTTTTGATAACAAACACAGCAAAGTATTCAATTTATTTTATTTAGGAATATTTGATTTTTATTTAGTTACTTTATAATTTGGCAACACTGTTTGTATTAAAAAATAGTAGTTAATTTTTAAATTTATAAATTAATATTGTCAATCCTAATACAACTGCCACCGTCTTCAGTGAAGTTAGTTTAGGAATATTTGGTTTTAATTTAGTTACTTCATCACACATTTGGCAACATTGACTTTTGACATTGGAAACGTCAAAATTTATATTAATTAAATACGTTATGTTTTAAACTTAAATTAGTTGTAACACATTTGCTCAAGTCTATTATTCATGATACTGTTTTTAAATCTTTGATATCAATGTTCTATTAAAAGATATAATCATTTAAAGTTCATAGGCAGATTGTCAAAAGTGACGGATGACGGCGTGATTCTTCTTAAAGTTAGACATGGCCTCTGGGATCCATTGTTTCAAGGCAGCATTTGTGCAAAGTTTTAATTTTTTACACGAAAATTACTAATAGTAAAAATATAAGACACACAAAAGGCACCAGATCTCATTAGCCCCCACATATTAAAAAAAAAAATTATAACAATCACTTGTATGGTTCAGGCTGTAGGCGATTACAAAATATACTCGATGCTCGTGATGAATCTATAGATAGATAGATATATAGATAGATATATATATATATATATATATATATATATATATATATATATATATATATATATATATATATATATATAGTGAATGTAATCGTTTAGTATAGTGACTAGCGAATTCTAGGCTACGCCGAGCATTCCCTAAAGCTCCGCTGTCAGTGCAAAAAAACAAATGCCAAGCAACATGAAACAGTTTTTTCATATCTACTCGTCAGCCCTCACTGAGACCTTTCATTAGATTCCAAACACGATATACTTTTGATAACTTTTTTCAACAATCAAAGCCAGTCTACATGCAACATTTTTGTCATTTATGCACACCAGCCCTCACCGAGACCTTTAATTTGATACTAAACACGAATACTTCTGACAACTTTTTGCATAAAACAGAAGTCGATCGACATGGAACATTTTTGTCATTTTTGCACGCTAGCCCACAATTAGAGCTTTCATTGGATACCAAATATGACATATTTCTGAAAACTTTTCGCAAAAAACAAAAGCCGATCAACATGGAGCAATTTTAATAATTTTTCACTCAAACACTCATCCAGACCTTTGTTTTGATACCAAACACCACAAACTCGACATACTTTTGAGAACTTCTTGCAGAAAACAAAAGCCGATCGGAATGGAACATTTTTGTCAATTCTACGCGCTAGCCCTTAACGAGACCTTTTATTTGAGATCAAACTCGATATACTTCTAAAAACTTTTCACAAAAAACAAAAGCCGATCAACATTAACTATTTTTGTTAATTCTGCACACCAGCCCTTATCGAAACCTTTTATTTGATACCAAACACCACACAATTATGACAACTTTTTGCAAAAAACAAAAACCGATCGACATGTCACATTTTTGTCAATTCTGCAGGCTAGCCCTCAACGAGACGTTTCATTTGACACCAAACCCGACATACTTTTGAGAACGTTTTGCAGAAAACAAAAGCGGATCAACATTGATCATTTTTATTAATTCTACACGCCAGCCTTTATTGAGCCCTTTCATTTAATACTAAACACCACATACTTCTCACAACTTTTTCCGAACACGACATTTTTCTGACAACATTTTGCAAAAAACAAGTCCTAATCTACGTAGAACATTTTTGTCATTCGTGCACACCCGTCCTCATTGTGTCATTTCCTTAAAACCCAAGGACGACATACTTCTAACAACTTTTTACGAAAAAGAAATGCAGATCGACATGACACATTTTTTTTGTCATTTCAAAACCGGCTCTTATGGTTTTCTTTGTTTTGATATCAAACAAAGCAAAGTGTTCAATTTATTTTATTTAGGAATATTTCATTTTTATTTAGTTACCTACTTCATCAACACTGTTTGTATTGAAAATAGTAGTTAATTTTTAAATTTATAAATTAATATTGTAAACCCTAATACAACTGCCACCGTCTTCAGTGAAGTTAGTTTAGGAATATTTGGTTTTAATTTAGTTACTTCATCACATATTTGACAACATTGACTTTTGACATTGGAAACGTCAAAATCAGGGGGCTGAAACAGTATTGCAATGCGTGAAACCAAATTTCAATCTAGATCTCTTTGAAAAACTTTTCCGAAGTCGTTCATAAATGTCACCAGTAATTCCAAAATTTAGTGATTTTTTTAGTAATATTAGATTATTATGTTTTTTGGTGACATTTATTTATGAATCTATATTTTATCATCAAGTATCACATGAAATTCTTTTATTTCCTATTTTCTTTTGACATTTCAAACAAATTTTAATTTGTAATCAATGTAAAATGTTTGATGAGAAGACTATAATTTTTTGTGGTGTGGAGTTCTTGTTGAAGATCGTCTTTGCTGAGATCGTAGAGCTAGCTAGTCTGTGCCCCCTTGGTTTCCGTCATCATGTGTTGTGGTATTTTTTTAATAACGTCCCTGCTCGAGCGCCAATCGGAGTGTTTGATCCGTGGTAAAAATATTGGCGAATAAAATATAAAATATAAACACCCCATAATAACATGTATATTTTAAAATAAAGTTTTAAAATTATATTATTTATTGTATTCATTAATAAATATTTCATATAATGGTAACTGCTTAATAGTGACGTTACTAAAACATCTTTTCATGACAAATATTGCATGAATTACAATATAAAGAAATAAATATCAAAAAAAAAATTGAAATGTGAGGAGCGACATTACCGGCCGTTACCTCATTTGTCAAATTTAGTTTCCAAAGCCGATCCTAAAAGGCGCTATAAATTGTTTTCACAGATGATAAGGTAGATATCCAATCTTCTACAAATATATTTCCTTAATCTATGGTCAAAATTTATATTAATTAAATACGTTATGTTATAAACTTAAAATATTGGTAAAACCTTTGCTCAGGACTATTATTCATGATACTGTTTTCAAATCTTGGATATCAATGTGCTATTAAAAGATATAATCATTTAAAGTTCATAGACAGATTGTCAAAAGTGACGGATGACAGCGTGATTCTTCTTAAATTTAGACATGGTCTCTGGGATCCATTGTTTCAAGGTACCAATTTTGCACAATTTTAATTTTTTTACTCGAAAACCACCATCACAGTAAAAATATGAGACCACAAAAGGATCGTAATTCACATTATTCCCTACAATCTAAAAAAAAAATTACATCAATCTCTTGTATGGTTCAGGCTGTAGGCCTTTACAAAATTTACTCGATCTTCATGATGAATCTATAAAAAGAAAGTTAATTTGATACTAAACACGAATACTTCTGACAACTTTTTGCATAAAACAGAAGTCGATCTACATGGAACATTTTTGTCATTTCTGCACGCTAGCCCACAATTAGAGATTTCATTGGATACCAAATATGACATATTTCTGAAAACTTTTCGTAAAAAACAAAAGCCGATCAACATTGAGCAATTTTAATAATTTTTCACTCAAACCCTCATCCAGACCTTTGTTTGGATACCAAACACCACATACTTCCGTCAACTATTTGCGAAAAACAAAAGCCGATCTGCATGGAACATTTTTGTCAATTCTGCACGCTAGCCCACAAGACGTTTCATTTGAGACCAAACTCGACATACCTTTGAGAACTTTTTGCTGAAAACAAAAGCCGATCGACATGAAACATTTTTGTCATTTATGTACCCAAGCCCTCACCGAGACCTTTCATGTGATACCTAACACGACATACTTCTTACAACTTTCTGCATAAAACAAAAGTCGATCGACATGAAACATTTTTATCATATCTACAGGCTAGCCCACACCGAGACTTTTTATTTGATACCAAACACTATATACTTGTGACAACCTTTTGCAAAAAATAAAAGCCGATGGACATTGACCATTTTCTTTAATTCTGCACACCAGCCTTCATTGAAACCTTTTATTTGATACCAAACACCACACACTTCTGACAATTTTTTGCGAAAAACAAATACCGATCGACATAGCACATTTTTGTCAATTCTGCACGCTAGTCCTCTTCGAGACCTTTCATTTGATACTAAACACGACATACTTCTGTCAACTTTTTGCATAAAACAGAAGCCGATCGACATGGAACATTTTTGTCAATTCTTCACGCTAGCCCTCAACGAGACCTTTCATTTGAGACCAAACTCGACATACCTTTGAGAAATTTTTGCAAAAAAAACAAAAGCCGATCAACATTGGTCTTTTTTGTTAATTCTACACGCCAGCCCTTATCGAGCCTTTTCATTTGATACCAAACACCACATACTTCTCACAACTTTTTCCAAAAAAACAAAAGCCGTTCAATATATATCATTTTTGTTAATTTTGCACACATTTTTTTTATCATTTTAAAACTGGCCCTTATGGTTTCCTTTCTTTTGATAACAAACACACTAAAGTATTCAATTTATTTTACTTAGGAATATTTGATTTTTATTTAGTTACTTTATAATTTGGCAACACTGTTTGAATTAAAAAATAGTAGTTAATTTTTAAATTTATAAATTAATATTGTCAACCCTAATACAACTGCCACCGTCTTCAGTGAAGTTAGTTTAGCAATATTTCGTTTTAATTTAGTTACTTCATCACACATTTGACAACATTGACTTTCGACGTTGGAAACTTCAATATTTATATTAATTAAATACGTTATGTTTTAAACTTAAATTAGTTGTAACATGTTTGCTCAAGTCTATTACTCATGAAATTGTTTTAAATCTTTGATATCAATGCTCTATTAAAAGATATACTCATTTAAAGTCCATAGACAGATTGTCAAAAGTGACGGATGACGGAGTGATTCTTCCTAAATTTAGACATGGCCTCTGGGATCCATTGTTTCAAGGTACCAATTTTGCACAGTTTTTATATTTTTACATGAAAACCACTCACATTAAAAATACGAGACCCGTACAATTTAGAAAAAAATTACAACAATCCCTTAGCTGGTTCAGGCTGTAGCTATTTATAAAAATTAATCGTTTGTCGTGATGAATCTATAGAGAGTGAGATATATTATAGTGAATGTAATCGTTTAGTATAGTGACTAGCGAAGGCTCAGCTACGCTGAGCTTCCCTAGGCCTCCGGCATCAATGAAATATTTACAGTTGACGGCTAATTTCATTCCTGTACACCAGCTCTCGACGAGACCTTTCATATGATACCAAACACGACATACTTCTGACAAATTTTGCAAAAAAACAAAAGCCGATCGACCTGGCAAATTTTTGTTATTTCAATATGGCTGCCCTACTTGAGTGCTTTCATTTGATACCAAACACGGCATACTTCTGACAACTTTGTGCATAAAACAAAAGTCGATCGATATGGAACATTTTTGTCATTTCTGCACGCTAGCCCACAACGAGACCTTTCATTCGATACGAAACATGACATATTTCTAACAATTTTTTGAAAAATACAAAAGCCGGTCGACGTAAAATATATTTCTCATTTAGAGCCTTTTCACACACTTTGGATCCGACGGCCGGCAGCCGGGTATTTATTCCAAGTAGCACTGCGATTGCCTATTTACCCCGGTCAAGAAAATTCATTTACATTTTGTCTTACGACAATGCCGCGTGAACGCATTAATGCTTTGTGGATTTTATACAGACGACTTTGCCGTCGAAAAATAATTGTCCTTCAATTTATTAAAATGTTGCCTCAAATGAGTGCATATTTCTGCTCACGCTTTTGTTTTTGTATATTCCTTCTGTCTTATCCCATAGTACTGGTCTAGCCAGCCTGATACCATTAAATAAAAAAAAACAGGGTCGTGGTGGTCTCGAACCAGGTCTTGTAGATTATTTATATTATGAATCCGCCCTCTTATCCACTCGGCTATGAAGCATTTTGTTTTAGACCTTTCTTATTCGAAAATATGAAGGATAACCTTCAAAATACAATTTATTTTATCAAATATTTCAGTTAGAAAAGGCCATATTACACAATATTTGATTTTATTAGATGCAAAATTAACTAATCTAACTAACGATACCATATACACCCGATTTTATTTACCGGGACAGATGGAAACAGCAAAAAACTGTTTTCCCATGTTATTTCCCTATGTCAAGGTTTTCAGTATTCACCCTGTACTCCTGTACACATAATTTTTATAGGTTTAACAATACCGTTTACACCAGTCTTTGTAAAATTTGTTTGTATGTATATCAGAAAAAAGAACAATATTTTTAACGGTTTAAAAAAATCACATAGATGGCACTAATTATGAAATTTATTGCATCTGCTAAAGAAGGAATCGATATAATTACTTAACAATTAAATATTTTTATATTTAATTATGTATATATTTTAAAATAATATTTTTAGGCATAAATGAAATTTATTATTCTAAGCGAAAACAAGAACATAATAATATTTTGAATACGTGACATACCAAACTAACTGGTGGTGCCAGTGTTGTTTTATTTATTTCCAAATCACCTGTATGATGTGAAAAGAAAAAAACTTGAATCCCCAGAGTAAATCTTAAGGGCTTTTATAATATTTAATATTGAAAATAATGTTATGAAATATTTGATCAAAATGCATAAAAATTGATTACATTATAATTAAAACTTATTTAGAACAATCTGTATGAAATATTTAAAAAAAAAGTCGCTAATCCTTGGAATTATTGTAGATAGAAACTTCTCATCTTTTTCTACGAATAATGAAATGGCAAACGGTAATATAAAGTATGTGCTTTGAAAAGTGGACTTGTGTGTAATATTTGTCGGACTTCTTGAGTTTAACGTTACTATTTTAATGGAATTCTAAATCATTTACAGCTGATTTTTTATTTTGTAAATCTACAATGAATTTGTTTTGACAGGAATAAGGACATTTTATTTCCAAAAGTTCAAATCCGTTTTCTGTTTTGATAAAACCATCATCACTACTTGCTAAGTATGGTTGGTTAGATAATATTACAACACTACAAGTCCAATTTCTTGTATAATATATTAGTTGAAGCTTGAAATACTGATTTCGCTTCACTTTTGGTTTCCTAGCCATAACGCATAGCTTGATTACAATAAAAATTGTAGCCATTGATTCTTAATAACAACATTTTCATTATAATAATCACTGTCATATTTTCTCTGTACCAATCTAATTCTATTGGTACATATGTACATCTACAATGAAAGAGTTCATTGCAGAATATGTAGTTTTATGGGGATTTTTTAATCTGCATTTAATTTCCCTATAGGTATAATACTATATGCACTCGTTTCAGACAAAATTTCTTTGCTTATGTTCTGAAAATGTAAAAAGAATATCAAGAAAATTTCCAGTCGTGTTTTTGTAGAATGGTTTTATTGAAACTTTGTGATATTTTTCAACCTGCGTTTATAAAGTCTTGTTCCAAATGATAGACTGATCAGTTTTGGACTGTATTTTAGAATTCTTATTTAAATGTGACTTCACTACACAGATACAATTGAAGGTAAAATTATAGAAATAACACATATGTAAACAAATACTTTGTTTCTTGCAGTAGTTTCATTTGTACAAGTTGTGATACACAATACATTGCTAACTTCTTTACATTTCTTAATAAAATAAATTCTCTTTATGATAATATAGCAAAATGAATTCTGGATTCCGCAAAAATCGCTCCTGTGTAGATAACTCCTAATAGCCATGTCTAAATTTAAGAAAAATCACGCTGTCATCCGTCACTTTGACAATCAGACTATGAACGATTATATCTTCTTATAGAGTATTGATATCAAAGATTTAAATACAATTTCATGAATAATAGACTTGAGCAAAGGTGCTACAACTAATTTAAGTTTAAAACATAACGTATTTAATTAATATAAATTTTGACGTATCCAATGTCAACAGTCAATATTGCCAAATGTATGACGAAGTAACTAAATTAAAACCAAATATTCCTAGACTAACTTCACTGAAGACGCTGGCAGTTGTATTAGGATTGACAATATTAATTTATAAATTTAAAAATTAACTACTATTTAATTTTATATCGTGTTTGATTTAAAATGAAATATAAATATAGTAGTAATAAAATTTCCTTGAATAAATGTGATTTTTTATAGTTAGTTATTTGAAATTCCACTGTTTGAGAACCGATTTTTTATTCAGTTTAACGTTTAAAAATTCAAATATTATTTAGAAACAATAGCACTATTTACAGTTAAAAGTAAGCAATTCTTAATTACAATATATTATACTGGAGTTTTTCTCAGTTCTCTACTTACATTTTTATTCCAAAGAAAAAATATGAACAAAAATTGTATAAAATGAAACTGTCAACTAACTTTCGGAATGTCGGTAACATAGGTATCATAATTAAAAAATGACTACTAATTTTATTCCGTGGAAGTTAATTTTTTTTCATTGTAATACTGCAGTCTTTTCATTAACGATATTTAATTTTATTTCGTGTTTGATTAAAAATGAAATATAACTCTAGTAGTAATAAAATCTTTTTGAATAAATGTGTAATTTTATAGTTATATGAAACTCCACTGTTTGAGAACCGATTTGCTTCAAAATTTACTTCACACAACATTTATAAAAACAAATTTACAAATAACAATTAAAACTTTTTAAAACGACACATCGCTATTAAGCATTTCTTTGTACTATAATTTTGATCAGTTAGATTTGATTATGTTATTATAAAAACGTTTCAGAACTGCTGTGCTTACAAAAGAATTTTTTATAATAAAACGTATGAATAGACTGCATTAGTGTAACGGTCATTTTGTGGCGCCAAATTCAAACTGAAACCCTAACTCGCCTCTGCCGATTTATACGCCCATGTTATTCTTATGGGAATAAAAATATGCTATCTTTAAACTGCTAGAAAATATTATAAAATGCAAATCTTAACTATTAAACCTTATAAATACTAATCTCTAATGTTCTATCTATTTTCTAATATACACACCCGAAAAACATATTATTTAATAAACATCAATGTAAACAGTAGGTACAAATTTCTGAAAACGTGTGTCGTAGCTGTCTTAGTATTCAGTTGAACCTGTCACTTCAACGCGGCGTTTTTAACCTGCTGCACCAAGTAACGACATATGTTGCTATTTGCGATACTACTTTCTTTAAAATCAAATTTTTCTTAATTTATTCTTTTATTTGTACTTTTTCTATACGGAAAGCAAAGAGTAATATTTTGGAATATAAAAAACCCTATGTTATAATTAAGAATCGCCAAAATGCTTTAATATCGTGTATTGAAAATGTACTCCCATAAGAAATGCATGCACTCAGATTTGAATTAGGGTTTCGCGCCAAATGTAAATCTTAACCTCACTAACGTGGTCTATTGCAAGTGTAAATAATGTCATTTTAAAATTAGGTTTTACTTGTATATTTGTTAGATAATAAAGTTAAAATTTACCTCATGAAGATGATTATTTCATTATTTTTACTTACTTGAGTTTCGCCGATATGCCACCATTTTTCTCGGGCGGGAAAATTAAATTATGCAGTATTGACCCAAGATGAATTTTTTGTTTATCGATAATACGAATAAATACGAAATATATTTTTTAAGAAAATTGTATTAAAAGAAAGAAATTTGAAGCATTTAAAATCAGTTTTCTTTAACAGATGTATAATTATAACTTAGATACACAAAATAGGAAAGTTATATATTATTAAAATATTACAATAAATAATAATGACAATAAACTATGTAGTAAAAATCTTCTGGGCGGAACGAATTAGTCTTCAGGATTCCCAGTAAATGCTAACGGAAAACCGCCAAAAACGTTAGCAAAAGACGATAACTAAACAAAAAGAATAATGTGAAGGAATGAATCGAACCGGTAATAACACTTACATTATTTAAATATATTGGAATTGCCATAAAGAAAGAGCGTTTTCCAAAGAAGCAGTGGGCAAAACGACCAATTCAGATTTAACCTTTTCAAATTTTCTTTTAGTTTCAGAGAAAAACGAAAATAGGTCGACTTATTTGAAAATAACTGGAATTATTTATTTAATTTCATTGACTGTCAATTAGGAAAATCTGTTGTAATCGTTAAAAATGTTGTCAAAAAACAACGATTTTACCTAATTCAATGCTATGGCAATCGGTCTCATGTTTATCTTTGGGGCCGTTGGAAACAAATAGTTTATGCAAATTATCTTCGACCGAATGTAGAGAATTTAAAGGAGAGAATTAGAGACGCTGTGACGTCTTTAACTCTGCGGAAGAAATTCAAAGAAGTTAAATAATTGCATCGAAGACTACAATTGTGCGCTCAACAAACCGTGAATCGATTGAGTAGAATAGTTACTGTTTATATTATTTTTGTTGTTAAATTTATGAAACTAAAGTTAAAGTCATGTTAACAATAATTTCTATGATAACGCAAACTTGTTTTTTGGGGCTTACAATTAAAAAAATTCTAAGTCGAACTACTTTTGTCTGAGACTAAAAGAAAATTTGAAAAGGTTAAAACTGAATTGTCAGTATTGAAACATGTAAAAACTTTTATTAAGAATAAATGTTTCTCGTAAAATAAAAAATAAAAATGTTTTCCTTCTTTCTAACTCGATCCGATGACATACTGTATATCAAGGCCACAGAGAATGTTAATATGAATTTTGACTTACTTTATTTGGACATTGCAAAGTTTTCTCGTAGAATTTGTCACGCAAAATTTGAAGAATGTTTCTTTCATTTCATGTAGTAATTTATATGTTTACTTTCTGAAAATACGTCGAAATTTTCCTCCAGTGATCAAACAGATATGCCTTCTGTTAAATAAAAAATAGTAATTAGTTAATATGTTTTTTTTTTCTTTAAATATAAATGTATTTACTATTCTTGTTCAACTTCGTCAATAATAATATAGTTTTTCCGATGGTAGCAGAATCGTCAGCGAATAGAGTGGTTTCCATTTTAAGTTCCAAAATATTCAATATCGCTTTCCAAAGAAGGTTATTCTTGACAAGTTTTCCAAAAATATATTTTTTGTGAAACTGCTACCCTATAAACAATAAAAGTAATATAATAAAGGAAGATAATTTTTATTCAAATGATGCCTTCGTTTTAGAATGAATTCATTTTTCCAAATATTGTTTAACATCAACGTAGTATACTCGTATATATGATTTGGACTAATTGTCCATATGCTTCGATTGAAATTGAATCATTTTCTTGTAATATTGAATGAAGGAAAATTCCATCTCAGGATTTGATCCATTTTTCTATATTCAGAAAGAAATATTACTAATTAATAAAAAATATGTAAACATTGAACACTTTTTTATAAAAAAAAGTTTCGCCTCAGGTGAAAGAACTTCTATATTACGATTTCAGATTGTAATAATTGCAATAGTCCAAATAATCATATAACTCGTATTTATAATCTTCGATGTACTCTATAGGTACAATGCAGTGTATCCTTCAGTTTCCAATATCTATAAATATGAAATTCACAAATGATATTTTTTAGAACATAAGAAAAACATACCATTTCACATCGTTGTGAAGATTTTTGGTATTTGTGTATCTTTATTACATATTATGAATTTAACTTTTAAATAGTTACATTAGTTTAAAATTTTTCTACATTTTTTTTTAATTTTGAAATTTTGTTATGATATTATATACAATTTATTTTAATAAATTATTTGAGTTGCCAGAATACTTTGAATAATAAAAAGTTTAATAATTTACAAATATAAATGTATAATAATATTATTAATATTTTCATTTACATTTTAAGTTAAAGAATTATTTTATTCAATTAAAAGTGTACAAATAGATTACAAAATGTTGTTTTTGTTAAAATTATAAAATCTTTCATTTAATATTAAAAATAAATTTTTATAACCTGGCAACTCGATTACATACAAACATTCACACAAACATTCATACTTTTGCGATTTATTACTCTCTTAATTTTCTTTTATTTGATCGCTTTGTGGTTTTTTTTTTATTATAAATTTGTAATATGCTTCATTAGCTTCATACCCACCAGCCGGTTTGTGACGAGTAATTATTATGAAGCTTATTTTTTCTTATTTATTGTTTTAATTTTTTTAACCACGGGCTATTATAATATTGAAGCAAAGTACAGCAAAAATCCCAAATACCACTGGTATAGGGTTTTAAAGTATTATGTAACAAGTCATTGTCTTGCCAAGTCTACCAAGGAATTATAGATAATACGGTACACATTATGTACATAAAAATGTAATTTAAAACAAAAAAAATATAAATTGAATGTACTCTTACCAAATAAATTGCAGTTAATATTGTACTTTTGTAGTTTTTTAAAATGAAAATCTTGTTACTCAAAATCATACAATAGTGACAATAACTTAATTACATAACACTTCAAAACCCACCAGCAGTAGATGGAATTTTTACCATACTTTGCGGTTTTGTAGTAGTATGTAGTATATTGCCAAATAAATGTGTATTTATATTCTGTTGCATGAATTTTGAGGTACAATGGTAGACTGGCCCGCCCACATGTTGCGATTTATTATATACTTTTGTTTAACGTCACATTTTTAATACATATTATAGAGAGACGCAACATGTTTTAACTTAAGCCTGGTATTAGATAGTTTTCGTATAACGTCTTTATTTTTAGATGGTATTAATTAAAAATTATTGACAGCAGTATTGTTTAAGCTCTATAACATTAAAGAAAAATATTAATGCAAACTAATGACTGTTGTATTATAATAAAAGAATGTTTCTTTAACCAAATAGAGGGAAAATGAATGGAATGAAATATAATTTGATTATATTTGTTTTTTAATATAAAAATCTATAAATATTTTTTATAAACCTGCATATAAAATAAGTTTCCTTTTTACCATTGGATGTAGGGACCTTTTTATCAGAAAATAAAATTTTTAATGTACATATATTTTTTAAAAATACACTAAACCAGGATTTTAGACGTTATAGAAATTTTTTCTAATACTAAACCATTGCTTTATACTTTTTATTTTATTTTTAATTTTCATTGTGAGTATTTTTTGATTATCTTATCTATCATAATATTTCTTACATTTTCATTTTGTTAAGATTGTCAATGCTTTATATTTTTTATTTTATTTATTATATACTTATAATAATTAGTTTCATATAATTGCCTTTTATAATAATTCTTTTTATTGTACTTTCTTTTTGGCAAGGTCCGTAAAATTTGTAAAAGGCGCAATGGTTTTATCAGACTTAAGTTTTTTTTATTACCTTTTACAATATTTTACGAACCACTTTTCATGTTGAAATAATTTTTCATTTTTATATTAATTACATGCAGTGTATGCAACGAAACGCAAAACGTAAGACTTCAACATGGGTTTTAAAAAAATTGCCTATACTCTCTTTTCTGATGGATTTAGAGCAAAACTATAAGAGTACAAACTTGTCCAACATAAAATTCTATTTCAGATAATGTAGAATTTAATTTTAAACAACTTTTTTACAGTTGTAATTTTGTTCTAAATGTATCAGAAGAGAGAGTATTCGCTATTTTTTGATATCTCATGATAAAGCCTTACGTTCCGCGTTTCGTTGCACACCCTGTATATTAAATATCTTGTATATTATATTTAACAAATCAAATATTGTCATCATAATAACTTTTTTATTATATTACATATTTCAATTTATTTATGTCATTCATATTATTTTGTATCAAATTTATCAATGATGTTTCAACATGCTTTTAATTTTCATTTTAAATTGATCTTTATTGCTTTCTTATATTAGATTTTAAAATTTTATTAATTTAATTTTTATAAACATGTACTTGATATTATTTTTTTTTGTTATATAATTGGTTCAGTGAGTAAAATGTAATTGTACATTGTAGTACTTTTCAACATGATTTTAATATATTTTACTTTTAACATAATAAAATAAATATTTCGTTTAATAGTTTTTAAATTATTTATAATATAATTTAGATATTATAATTATTTGATTCATAATCATATTTAAAATTTATCAATTGTTTCCAAAGATTTCTACTTGTTTAATTTAATAGTATCAATTTATTCATTTTATTTCTTTTTATATTATTACATAAATATTTTTTAATTTACGTTTCAAATTTATTATGAATGTTTCTACATACTTTTATTTTATACTTTAAATAGATCTTTATTGCTTTTTTTTCATATTTGAATTTTAATATATCATTTAATTATTATAAACATGTAAATGATATGACATTTTTTTGTTATATAATTAGTTTACTGATTAAAATGTAATTGTACATATGTTGAATTTTTAAACATGATTTTAATATCTTTTTTTTGTTTTAACATTAAATATTTTGCTCGGTAGTTTTTAAATTCATTTTAATATTATATATTTTAAATTGTATATTTAGCTTAATAATTTTTAATTTAATTATAATACAATTTACATATTATTGCTATTTCGTTCATAGTCTTTAAATTTGTCAATTGTACTCATTGATTTCTACTTGTTTAATTTAACATTTTAAATTTATATATTTAATTCATATTATTCCTTTTTATATTATTACATATTTTTAATTTACGTTTCAAATTTATTATGAATATATCTACATACTTTTATTTTATACTTTAAATTGATCTTTATTGCTTTCTCATATTTGATTTTTAAAATATGATTTAATTTTTATAAACTTGTATATGAAATTTTTTTGTTATATAATTAGTTTACTGATTAAAATGTAATTGGACATATGTTGTATTTTTTAACATGATTTTAATATCTTTTACTTTTAACATTAAATATTTTGCTCGGAAGTTTTTAAATTAATTTTAATACAATATATATATTATACATATTTTTTTCATATTCTTATTTAAAATTTGTCACTTGTTGTAAATGATTTAAACTTGTTTAATTTAAAATTTCTTTAAACACTACATTCCTTGTGAATGCTTCTTTTGTATTTTTAATAATATTTGAATCTGGCAATTTTATCTTTAAATTGTTTGAACTTCTTACTCTTGACATTGCCACATACAATTGGCCATGTGAAAAGACTGGATTTTCTAAATTTATTCCTACATAATTAAATGTTTGGCCTTGGGATTTATTTATTGTAATTGAAAAAGCTAATCTTATTGGGAATTGCCTCCGTTTCAAGGTGAATGGTAATTCTGTTTCGGTAGTTAAATCAAAACGTGGTAAATAGAGCCGGCTACCTGCACTCTGTCCTGTTAGAACTTCTACATCTAAATAATTAGTTTTCATGTCTTTTATTATGAACCTTGTTCCATTACACAGACCACGCTTTGGATTCATATTTCTTAATAACATAACTATTGCTCCAATTTTTAGTGTTAATTTGTGAGGAGGCATTCCGGTTGGTGTTAGGCCATTCAATAATTCGGCGGGGTAATTAATTTTGTTTATCTCATCACATTCACAAGAATCAGCACTTAAATATACTCTAGATGACCCTACAACTTTATTTAATACGTGTTCATTAATTATCATTGTGTCATCATTTTTTGGTGCTAAAATGGCTCTATCTGTAAATTTATAAATATCATCAGGTTGTATGTCATCTTCACCGAATATTTCATTTGCTAGACATGTTTCGGAAACGCAATGTGAAGGAATTTTGACAATTTCATTTTCACCGTTACCTATTTTCAATAAATATTCTGAAAATTCTTTTTCGTCTTTATTTACGCGCATATTTTGTTTTAATGAAAATTTTGTAAATAGTGGCCATAAATGACTTTTTACAACACATGTTTCAATTATTACAGTTCGATGGTTTGTGTAATTGACTATTGGCAAGCACTGTCTAAAATCGCCACCTAAAACTATTACTTTTCCCCCAAATGGTATTTTATTATCCATCAAATCTTGTAATAATAAATTTATTGCATCGAGTGCGTGTTTAGGTATCATTGTTACCTTATCACAGATTATTACACTTGCCTCTTTTATTAATTTACCCGCTTTGCTATTTGATTTCACTCTACATACACATCCGTCATTTACAGGCACTGGTAACTTGAACACTGAGTGAACTGTTTGACCACCTTTTAACAGAGTAGCTGCTATTCCCGTCCAAGCTACAGCTATAACTTTTTGATTTTGGCCCCTTAAAATACTTATCAATGTGTTATATAGAAATGTTTTCCCTGTTCCCCCGGGACCGTCAACAAAGAAATATCTACTTGTGCAATTATTGTCATTTACGGCATTTAATATGTTATTTAAAATTTCTATTTGGTCTCTGTTAAATAAAGCTATATTTTGTTCTCCCTCTAATTTTTCGGCTGCTACATCAAAAGAATTAGTTTCATTTTCTAAATCATCAATATTTTCGGGTTGGGGCAAACCGAAATCACTTAAGGTGAATTTATGCATATCGAGTATTTCCTGTATTTTTAATAAACATTTACTTTGTGCTACTTTTTCAGAATTATGTAATAAATAGTCTTCCATTAAATAATGTTTAAATTTTTCCCATAAGCTTAAGGCATTGGTTGACGTATGGAAGCAAAGTAAATAAGCAAATAATTCACGCAATTGTCTGGGAAATTTACTCAACACAGCCTCGTCTAAACAATTTTCGCACTCTTTATCATTAGCTAAAAGACCTAATGCACGGGCAGCTTCCTGATATGTATTATATAATTTTCCGTCGACGGTACGCAAGTCTTGGAAGCTTGTGACACCTTTTGCATGCACTAAAATTAATCTTAAATGAAATCTTTCAATATCTCTAGGGCTAACGGAAATCATTCGGCCGATAGGTGGCTTTTTCTCACGTTGTCTAGCTTTCCATGCATTATTTGTAAATACATAATATTTAGGAATTTCCATGTAAACATATTGCCGGGCATTAACGTCTATTTCATTGAGTAGGAACCAAGCTGTTAATGTTGTATTTTTTTTTCGCTGCTCGTTCAACAGCTTTTTTTTCTTGACCGTTAGTGAAAAATACCGCTTGTTGATTTTTTAAATGTACTGCTAATTCCATTATTGTATGAGACTTGTCATGCAACGGATATTCTAAAAGTCTCCAACAACATTCTGGGGCAGATACATACCTAGCATCTAAATAACCGTTTATTTCATCCCACTGTATAACTTTATTTTTATCAAGTTGTCCTAATTTGACGCTTGCGTAATCATGCCCCTTGCACAAATAATCACATATATATTTTATACTTTTTACTGATGCGCATATTTCAACATTTATGTGGGTTCTATATTTTTTTAACAAATACGGATTGTACGGAACTATCCACCTATTATCTACCGTGTATTTAACTAAACCATTTTTCCAAAGAATATACATTTTTGCATTATTATTTGACCGTTTATACAGGGGGTAACTGTTAATATTTTCATGTGTTTCATTTCTAAAATCTTTGGGAAACATTTTTGAACATTTATTTTCGTTCATACACGGCGAATTTTTGTTTAGAATACCGCACGGACCGTGAATCATATGTGAGCGAACTAATTGGTACAATTCCGGTTCTGCGTCTTCGTCTGGAATTTCTGCACTGACTATTTCATCAATGTCATCTTTGTTACGAATTTTACTTGCACTATCTAAAGTTAATAATAAATGCATGTGAGGCAAACCGCGTTTTTGGAATTCAATTACATATATGAATGCCACAACTTTTCCAAAAATATCATCGTGTAAAAATTCATGCAACATACTTTTTATTTTTCCGTTAAAAACTCTTGCCGTTATATCGGGACGGTCTGCTGAGGTTTGACCCTCACGCAACTGTGCTACTATTTCTGGCCATTTTGGGTTACATGTCACTGTTATAAATAGATCAGGTCGGCCAAATTCTCTAACAATGGACATGGCATTTTGATACATTTTCAACATAAATCTACTGCCACCCTGAAATGTTGACGGTAAAATAATCATGGTGCCTGCTTTTCCGCCTTCATTCTCTGCCAAATTATTAATGTGGTCCATCAACCCACTATATAGCTCTACCCTGAGAGTAGGCTGATTTAATCTAATGTACGTTAATCTTTCGGCTTCGACTTTAACATACGCATCTACAATGTATTGTTGGGTTAGTTTACCGGCTTCTAAACATGGGTTAAATGTGTTTCTAACCGCTAATCTGTTCATGTAAAATTGTAACATGCTTTGTTTTTTAACACCGTCAGCTTGCTTTGAATTCATGTTTCAGCCACATTCACCGCGAGGAAATAGTAAAGGTTAGGACATGGGATCGCAGTTTTCACTAAACTGATTTATTCGAACTAAACCGCCAACTTTTGGTGGCTCACCGTCATTGGATGTAAAAACGACTGCCACCTCATTACATGTTGGGATATTGTACCTACGTTTATCTTTTTTTCTATCATTTACAATCCACAAATTTATTTCTGGTACCGACTGATTTGTTTGGTTAGCTTTGGCTATTTCCCGTTGTTCTACTTCTTTCAACATCATATACGCCTTTATACAATTTTTATTATACTCTACGTTCATTCGTTTCTCTAACGCTTCATTGGAATTGATTATGTATAATTGGGCATATTTTTCTGTTTCATTTGGCTTAGGATACATTGAGGTGGCAGAATCATGATAAATTTGGCCGTGGATACGGAAACAGTAGGGCCCTTTGCCTGAAGGCGCAGAAAGCTTAGCCCCAAACGATGCGAATGCTAACGCGCTATTGTATTGTCTAACATTTTCTTTAAAGTTTCTACTGTCTGAATCTTTACCTAACATTAGATTTTTGATATATTCAGGGAACTCGTTTAATTGGTCTGCGTTTAATTTTCCTTTTCGACAGCAGTAAGTGAATTTTCCGTCTGACGGTTTTTCATATGAAAAATTAAGAGATGAACAATATGAACATAAAACATTCATTGATCCCAAGGAGTGGGGCTCAATTTGAACTCCTAATCCCTTTCTAGCTAACAAATATGTATCATTAAAAACCTTGTTTTTGTGCGCTTTTATTTTATTTTTATTAATAATATTATTTTTCTTTAATCGTTCCTGTTTTTGTTCTACTGTTTCCGTTTTAATTAAATTATCAAAATTATTTTTATACTTTTCTAATCGTTTCTGTTTTTGTTCAAAAGTTTCGTTCTTTATGTACTCTTTTAAATTAAATTTTAATTTTTCCAATCTATTTGCTTTTTGCTGTGACGTTTCGCGAGCAATAGAATTAGAAATTATTTCTTTTTGTTTCTCTAAACGTTTTATTTTATCTTCAATTTTTTCATCAGCTAAATATTTTAATTTATAGTTGTCGTTCTCTCTAAGACGTTTAGCTCGTACTTCGTCCGTTTCGTTCGCCTTACGTTTTAAATAATTTTCTTTTAATTGTTGCTGGCGATTTACTGGAAAAGCTGTTATATTACGTGTTCGAAACATTTGCAAAACGTGTGATCTAAGTCTATTAATATCGTAAGTTTCATGCTCAGGATTACGATTAAGAATTAAACTTGTACAGAAAGCTATCGCAAACAACCCGCAATCATAAGTATTAGTCTGGTGTTGAACTCGTACGAATCTAATTGTGGGACTGTAAGGAAATAATCTTTCTAAATATAATTTAACACCTGCATTTAAATATTGGGAATTCATGCTATCGTAAATCGTAATTTCTAATCCGTCATAATATACTGTTAACCAATGACCAACGCTCCCAATATTTGCACCTGGCACGAATAAAATTTGTAGGTGTCTAGTTCCCTGCTCGATTGCAACTATTCGGTCTGGAGCATCTACATACACTGTGGGCTGAGGGTCGAACTCAGTTACTGAACGTACTAAAGAAAAGAAACAGTTTTTTCATATCTGCATGTCAGTCCTCACCGAAACTTTTCATTAGATTCCAAACACGATATACTTCTAATAACTTTTTGCAAAAAACAAAAGCCGGTCGACATAAAACATTTTTCTCAATTATGCACGCCAGCCCTCACCGAGACCTTTCATTTAATACCAAACACAACATACTTCAGACATTTTTTTTTGCATAAAACAAAAGCCGATCAACATTGTGCAATTTTGTTAATTTTTCACGCAAAACTTCATCGAGACCTTTATTTTGATACCAAACACCACATACTTCTGACAACTATTTGCGAAAAACAAAAGCCGATCGGCACGGAACAATTTTGTCAATTCTGCACGCTAACCCTCAACAAAACATTTCATTTGACATCAAACACCACACATTTCTGACAACTTTTTGTAAAAAACAAAAGCCGATTAACATGGCACATTTTTGTCAACTCTGCACGCTAGCCCTCAACCAGACGTTTTGTTTGATACCAAACTCGACATACTTTTGAGAACTTCTTGCAGAAAACAAAAGCCGATCAGAATGGAACATTTTTGTCAATTCTGCTCGCTAGGCCTCAACCTTTTGACAAAAGTCGATCAACATTAACTATTTTTGTTTATTTTGCACACCAGTCCTTATCGAAACCTTTCATTTGATACCAAACACCACACACTTCTGACAACTTTTTGCAAAAAACAAAAGCCGATTGACATGGCACCTTTTTATCAATTCTGCACGCTAGCCCTCTCCGAGACCTTTCATTTGATATCAAACACGACATACTTTTGACAACTTTTTGCTAAAAACAAAAACCGATCGACATAGTACATTTTTGTCAATTCCGCAGGCTAGCCCTCTCCGAGACCTTTCATTTGATACCAAACACGACATACTTCTGACAACTTTTTGCATAAAACAAAAGCCGATCGACATGGAACATTTTTGTCAATTCTGCACGCCAGCCTCAACGAGACCTTTCATTTGACACCAAACTCGACATACCTTTGAGAAATTTTTGCAAAAAACAAAAGCCGATCAACATTGACCGTTTTTGTTAATTCTACACGCCAGCCCGTATCGAGCCTTTTTATTTGACACCAAACACCACATACTTCTGACAACTTTTTGCAAAAAACAAAAACCAATCGACATAGCACATTTTTGTCAATTCTGCACATTAGCCCTCAACGAGACGTTTCATTTGAACCCAAACTCGACATACCTTTGAGAACTTTTTGCAGAAAACAAAAGCCGATCGGAATGGAACAGTTTTATCAATTCTGCACGCTAGGCCTCAACGAGACCTTTCATACGAGACTAAACTCGACATACTTCTAAAATTTTTTTGCAAAAAACAAAAGCCGATCTACATTAATCATTTTTGTTAATTCTGCACATCAGCCCTTATCGAAATCTTTCATTTGATACCAAACACCACACACTTCTGACAACCTTTTGCAAAATACAAAAACCGATCGATATGACACATTTTTGTTAATTCTGCACGCTAGCCCTCAACAAGACGTTTAATTTAAGACCAAACTCGACATACCTTTGAGAACTTTTTGCAAAAAACAAAAACCGATCGACATAGCATATTTTTGTCAATTCTGCACGCGAGCCCTCAACGTAAGCTTTCATTTGAGACCAAACTCGACATACCTTTGAAAAAGTTTTGCAAAAAACAAAAGCTGATCAACATTGACCATTTTTGTTAATTCTACACGCCAGCTCTTATCGAGCTCTTTCATTTGATACCAAACACCACATACTTCTAACAACTTTTTCCAAAAAACAAAAGCCGTTCGATATGGAACATTTTTATTCATTCTGCACGCTAGCCCTCATCAAAACATAGCCTAATACAATGTACACTGTCTGTAGTAAAGTTCATTTGGGCATATTTGTTCTTTGTTTAGTTACTTCATTACACATTTGCCAACATTGACTTATGTAATTCGAAAATATCCAAACACGACATTTTTCTGACAACATTTTGCAAAAAAAAACAAGTTATAATATACATAGAACATTTTTGTCCTTCGTGCACACCAGTCCACTTTGTGTTATTTTCTTAAAACCCAAGGACGACCAACTTCTAACAACTTTTTACGAAAAACAAATGCAGATCGACATGACACATTTTTTTGTCATTTCAAAATCGGCCCTGATGGTTTTCTTTCTTTTGATATCAAACACAGCAAAGTGTTTAATTTAATTAGGAACATTTGTTTTTTATTAAGTTACTTCATAATTTGGCAACAATGTTTGTATTAAAATATTGTAGTTAATTTTTAAATTTATAAATTACCATCGGCAATCCTAATATAACAGCCACTGTCTTCAGTGAAGTTCATTTAGGAATATTTGTTTTTTGTTTAGTTATTTCATCACACATTTGGCAACATTGACTTATGTAATTCGAAACGTCAAAATTTAAAATAAATAAATGTGTTGTGTTATAAACTTAAAATATTGGTAAAACCTTTGCTCAGGACTATTATTCACGACACTGTTTTCAGATCTTAGATATCAATGTTCTATTAAAAGATACAATCGATTAAAGTTCATAGACAGATTGTCAAAAGTGACGGATGACTGCGTGATTCTTCTTAAATTTATACATGGCATCTAGGATATTTTTTTCAGTTTTGTTATACTTTTTAGCTTAGTTTTCGATTTTTTACACAAAAACTATGCACGGTAAAAATATGAGACACCCTAAAGCGATTGGTCCTCATTAAACCACATCTAATAAAATAATATTAAAATTATTACATGAATGGTTTGACCTGTACCCGTGAGCAAAGTTTTTGCGATGCTCGAGATGAATCCAAATATAGATATATAGATAATGAATCTATCAAAATAGTATACCGGACTAGCGAATTCTCGGCTACGCCGAGCATTCCCTAGAGCTCCGCTGTCAGTGCAAAAAACAAATGCCGATCGATATGAAACAATTATTTCATATTTCCACGTCAGGCCTCACCGAGACCTTTCATTAGATTGCAAACACGATATACTTCTAATAATTTTTTGCAAAAAACAAAAGCCGGTCGACATGAAACATTTTTATGATTTATGTATCCCAGCCCTCACCGAGACCTTTCATTTGATACCAAACACGACATACTTCTTACAACTTTCTGCATAAAACAAAAGTCGATCAACATGATACATTTTTATCATATCTACACGCTAGCCCACATCGAGACTTTTCATTTGATACCAAACACTATATACTTGTGACAACCTTTTGCAAAAAACAAAAGCCGATCGACATTGGCCATTTTTGTCAATTCTGCACACCAGCCTTTATTGAAACATTTCATTTGATACCAAACACCACACACTTCTGACAACTTTTTGCAAAAAACAAATACCGATCGACATGGCACATTTTTGTCAATTCTGCACGCTAGCTCTCATCAAGACGTTTCATTTGAGACCAAACTTGACATACTTTTGAGAAATTTTTGGAGAAAACAAAAGCCGATCGGGATGACATTGGAAACGTCAAAATTTATATTAATTAAATACGTTATGTTTTATGAATCTATCAAAATAGTATATGATGTTTATGTTGTTGAATTCAGAAAAAAATACTCTATCGAATAACCCAAAAATAAATATATGTTCCCATTTAAAATAAGAAAGTTGTGTCCCGTATTTTGAGAACCACTGGTCAAAAAAAATTTTTTTTGCTCATTGTATTAGTCTTGTAAAATGGTGGTTCTTTGCTAATTTAACCAACCTCGTAGCTCTTATAGTTCTCGAGATAGCAATGGTGGCACGCTTAAATGGAACACTCTGTATATCTAGGAAGAAAATTTTAAATTTATGTTCATGGACGTGCGAATTTTTATTATACCGTATTTTTATTTTAGTAATTTGAATAAATTAAAACCATGCAGATAATGAAGAAGATAATAATAAATAATGAATGTAAGGTATATTTGAAGTATTGACTTCAAATTGATTGTACAAAAAAATAATAACAATAAAGGCCTGTGGAAGCAAATGTTAATATTTATTTCCAGGAAATAAAATTTAAGAACTTCGCAGTTTTGCAATAGCCAATCATAATATTAAGATTACTTTTAATAATATATAATGACGATGATGAAACTAAAAAACATTTGTTGTAATGTATATTATTTATTTATAACCATTTCAAAGCGGCACGCGAGACCGTTTAGGAAATAAATAAAAATATATGTTTAATTTGTCAAGTTTTGAACTTGAGGAATTTTTTTCACACTCTTCTACGGGGGATGCTACTATGTGTTGTACCTAGAAACATTTGTTGTAATGTATATTATTTATTTATAACAATTTAAAAGCGGCACGGGAGACGTTTAGAAAATAAATAATAATAACTTACCACTTGCTCTGGTTTGAGACCGCCTCGATCCTAATTTTTTTTTTTATTATTTATATTTATTATTTATATCATACCTTGAAAAAAAATATTCAAAGATGAATTTAACTAATTTTCATACATTCTTTTTTATTATACCTTAGCAAAATTTGTAGTTTCATGCAATACATTAAGTTTGACAGCATAACTGTCATCACTTGACACAATAAGTATGAAGTTATTTAAAGAATATATAAAAATGTATTATTTTGAAAATAATTATCTATTTTATAAATATAAATAATGTGAAATAACATACCAAAATTTATAAACTGATACATTTTTATATTGCCAAAAAAAACAAGATTATATTCATGTGTTTCTGTTGCTATGTTCATTTATATATTTATGAAGCTGAATTATATATGTATTTATCTACAACTATTGTTATTGTTATTAATAATTTATTTTTTATTATAAATATCAATTTAAATGATTATAAAAGTATAATAAATACAATTTGAAGTTATTTTGAAATTTAAGTGCTACTCTAGCGCCATCTGTTGAGGTATATATGAACTACTCACACATAACTGAAAATTTATATGCCTGTTAGTTGTAGATAAAGTGACCAATTTTTATACGTTCTTTTGCATTATTTCTTAATGAAAACATGAATTTTCGTGAGGTACAATCACATACAAGTTCGACTAAGAGCAGATGCCATCAGCTGATAATCAGACGAACTACTCGGTGAATATTTGGTTTGAAAAGGTGTTTATTGTTTCATACATCAGTTACAAATGGATAAATGGATAGATACTTTGTTTATGTAAACGTTTACATCTGAGAAATCATCTCATTTCATTATAAAATACTACAGAATTTTGAAAAATGTAATTTCTATTGTAATCAAATGTTTTCCTCAGAAATGTTAAAAAATGCGTAAAGAAAGAGTAAATTGCAATTAATAAAAGTTTAATAAAGTCCAGATACATTATTTATTTATATACTAATTATTGTACATTAAATTGTTAAACAATTTCCTCCAAAACTGTATGAAATAAAGGCTTGTCAGTTTTTCCACGTAATCAGACAAAATCTATAGTCTAACTATCTAAAATATGTATAAATTAGATTTAAAAGTATTTATATATAAGGGAAGAATACTGTACAGTATGAATTTACCTTTGTAAGTGTTTGAATAGTAATCAAATATAGTTTTTTAAACGTCAGAGTGTAAATCAATTTTGAAATGCAGTTTTCTTGATTAAATAATCCATTCTGGAATATTATTCAGTTTGCATTTAATAAAGAATATGCTTTACTATTACATATTTTTATAATTATTGCCCAATAGATTGTTTTAGTTTATAAAAAATTCCATGTTAGAGTATCTGAGTACGTGTAGGTTATAGTCTCATCTAAAAAATAAAATATTTAACTATTAATATATAAATATTTATATTCTATATAAAAGTACCTGTATTGGAGATGATTTCTTATTAAATTTCGTACAATATTTCATTATACATTTTAGTTAATATGACATTTTTCACTTAGTTGTCTCCAACTGAAGTGTCAAATGAACCATTTTTGTTAAATTTTATAATATCGTGCAATTTTTCTGGTTTCATTTTCAACGATATGTTATAATAATGATTTTCATCCAACGAATTGCCTTATTATAGAAAACGCATTTCTCAATTAATATTTGGTTTCAGAAAGTGTTTATTGTTTGAAAAATCAATGATAAATTAATAATTGAATAGATACGTTGTTTTTATAAACGTTTTTATCTAAAAAATCATTTCATTCCATGACAAAATACAATAGAATTTTTAAAAATCAAACCTTTGTTGTAATCAACTACTTTCATCTGAAATTTGATGAAAGAATACATAAAGAATGTATAAAATGCAGTTACTTACGGTTTATTATAATCCAGATACATAATTCAAAATAATTATTGTACAATCAAAACATTTCTTCCAAGTGGGTATGAAGGAAAGGTTTGTCAGTATTTTTAAATAAATGTGTTTATGACTCAATACGACGCGCCTTGATTAAATTCCAGAATTTATTTTTTTGTCAATAGTGTTATTATCCGTAATATTATGTTATTTCTTTTCTATAAATATATTCTTGTTTGGATATCTTAACCAATTAAAAACTATAACTGAAATAAAAACACATATCTAAATACAGCCAAGAATATATAAAATTACATACTTACATTACAGAACGTAGTGTAATATTAATATTAAACTAATTTTACTATATATTTCTCCAAGCAAATACAAGACTTGCATTATGATTGTTTGATTATATTGTAAATAAGGTTTGCCGTAAATTATTATGTACAATGCACTTTTATGATAATCAGTTACACTTCAGTAGTGTTATTAACAGTAATTTTATGTTATTTCTCTTCTATAAATGTACTCTGGTTTGGGTAACCAATTAAAAATTGTAACTGAAATGAAAATACATATTTAAATACAGCGAAACAAATTTAAAATGATATACTTACATCACAAAGTGTATTGTACATATTCATTTAAACAAAGTTTACTTTATATTTCTGTATATTTCTCTTTGAAAATATAAAATTTGTGTAACGACTTTTTTGGTTATAGACCAACGAATGATAAACGTCAATGTCATAAAATTAAATAATTTAAATACACCACACTTAATATTCAGTGTATTTGTATATATTTCGCTCACTATTATAATGTATAAAAATGTAATTACCTTCACAATATCTCTTTTCATTTTCAAAATAAATCAATTAAAAGTTTCATATTGAATTGTCAAAAATGACGGATGGCACAGTAATTCTTTTTAAATTTAAACCTGGCATCTAGGATATTTTTTTCAGTTTTGTTCCAGTTTTCCTTTTTGGCTTAGTTTTCGATTTTTTACACAAAAACTATGCACGGTAAAAATATGGGACACCCGAAAGCGATTGGTTCTCATTAAACCACATCTAATAAAATAATATTAAAATTATTACATGAATGGTTTGACCTGTACCCGTGAGCAAAGTTTTTGCGATGCTCGAGATGAATCCAAATATAGATATATATATAGTGAATCTATCAAAATAGTATATGATGTCCCAGCTCGACCGACACATGGGAGTTTTACATGGGAAATCAGTTAATTATGAATAGTATCTCCCCAGTGCAAGATATTAACTTCAAATTTTGTATGCTTATTGGGGAATATTATTGCTATGGATTACAGTTATTTGAAATATGTAATTTCGTCTGCAGGGCGAGATTTATTAAATTTAAAATCTAATATTTTCGTTCAAAATCAGACAGCCATGGAAATAAAAGAAAATATTTATCTGACAGTTTAGTGAAGTATCACTGATTTTAATTCTTATTCCCTGTATTTTAATATTATTTAAGTTGAATTTAGTTTCTTTTTGTTAAATAATATACCAATATTACAAAAATATAAATATCTACAATGGCATGTCATTAACTGTCAGAACTGTCACATAGATATTTTCTTTTATTTCCATGGCAGTCTGATTTTGAACGAAAATATTAGAATTTAAATTTAATAAATCTCGCCCTGTAGACTAAATTGCATATTTTAAATAAGTGTGTTCCATAGAAATAATATTCCCCAATAAGCATACAAAATTTGAAGTTAATATCTTGCACTGGGGAGATACTATGCATAATTAACTGATTTCCCATGTAAAACTCCCATGTGTCGCTCGAGCTGGGACACCCGGTATGATAAATAGCTGATAAATTTCTGTACATGTATACTTCTCATGATGGCCTTATCGCCGAAATTGCAATAAAGTTTCAACTTTTATTTTTTTGTGAAATAACAGCGAGTGTTTTATTATTCAATGTTGTCTGATTTTTAGCAAAAATGTTACATTTTACATTTATTATATCTCATACAACAGACGTGCGGTTCTATCGGTTATGATTTTATTTGATGTAGAATTAAAATTTGAACAACCTTTTAATTTTGTAGTGTTGTTCTTAATATATCAGGAGAGTGAGTATTCGCAAATTTTTGAAATCCCATGTTAAAGTCTTATGTTCCGTGTTTTATTGCACAGGTGTATACCGGGTGTAGAAATGAAAAGTGACGCATAACGATTTCAATGTTATTTTTTCATACTTCTACGAGTATATCTATATTAATTTTAGCGCTAAAAGCGTAGAAATATAAATTGTTCAAAAATTAAAACGGCATCCTTAACTTGATTTCATAATTATTCATATTTATCGATATATTAATTAAATAAAATTTAAGGTTTTTTAGAAAATGAATTAAGATTGCCTTGATAAATGAAACAAATTTTTGAATAAATTATGTATTAACACTTTCCGCTCATCGATAAATTAATATTTTATTTAAAATTATTTTATTTTTGTATTATAAATAACTGTAACTTTGTTGATAAATTTAATTACTGTACAATGTTATTTTTAAATTAATAAATCTATATTTTTAAATAATATATACACATAATTTTTATAGGTTTAACAATACCGTTTAAACCAGTCTTTGTAAAATTTGTTTATGTATATATCCGAGAAAATCAATATTTTTAATGGTTTAAAAAATCACATAGATGGAATTAATTATGAATTTTATTGCATCTGCTAAGGAAAGAATCGATATAATTACTCAACAATTAAGTATTTTTATATTTCATTTTATATGTATATGACTTAATTTTTTTTTTTAGGCACAAATGAAATTTATTATTCTAAGAAAAAACAAGAACATAATAATATTTTCATTAAATTACAAACTAACTGGTGACGCTAGTGTTGTTTTATTTATTTCCAAATCACCAGTATGATGTGAAAAGAAAAGAACTTGAATCTCCAGAGTAAATCTAAAGGTCTCTTATAATATTTATTATTGAAAATAATGTTAAGAAATCTTTGACCAAAATGCATAAAAATTGATTATTATGCACAAAAATTTATTACTATACCCATTATTTCATGCGTTGGTCACATAAATATAAAATTAAAACTTATTCAGAACAAACTGCAGGAAATATTTAAAATAAAAGTCGTGAATCTTTGCAATTAATGTAAATAGAAACTTCTCATCTGTTTCTACGAATAATGAAATGGAAAACGGAAATATAAATTATGTGCTATGAAAGTGGACTTGTGTGTAACATTTGTCGGACTTCTTGAGTTTAACGTTATTATTTTAATCGAATTCGAAATCATTTACAGCTGACTTGTTATTTTATAAATCTTCAATGAATTTGTTTTGATAGGAATAAGGACATTTTTTTTCCAGAAGTTCAAATCCGTTTTCTGTTTTGATAAAACCATCATCACTACATGCTAAGTAAGGTTGGTTAGACTACAAATGTATATATTTGCTTTTAGTTCTCCAATACTTTTGTGTTTACAATTATTTTCTATTTTATAAAATGACAAAATGGCGACCGATCAAAAATTTCAAAACAAGATATTTTGAAAAACACTCGATCGATATTTGAAAATAAAACTTTATAAAATCCTTATACTATCTGCTAACAAATGCCTGAAACATTTTTATTCAATCTGTCGAAAAAAAATTTTTATTCAAATTTAATTACAAGATAAATTTTAACAAACTGCAATAATAATTTAAAACAAAGTAGGCTTGCTGCTATTAAACAAAAAAATAAACAAGAAAAACAAGAAAAAGTACAATGAACAATGAAACTGCAAGGGAGGTACTAAATTTGATTTTCAAAATGGCCACCATTCGCAGCAACGCAAACTCGGCAGCGTGTTTTAATATTACAAGAGACACTTGCAAGAGCTGCCTGCCTGTCTTTTATATCTTCTGCTGCAGCTACTATTCTAGCCACCAGTTCGAATTCAGTATTTACTGGTGTGTTATATAACAAGGTCTTCATCTGACCCCAGAAAAAAAAATCTAGGGGAGTTAGGTCGGGGCTCCGGGTTGGCCACGCAACGGGACCTCCTCTCCCAATCCACTTATTCGGATATTCTCTATTTAGAAATGCTGTGACTTCTCGGGTTGTGTGAACCGGTGCTCCATCATGTTGAAACCAAAGTCTTTGTCTAATGTTTAGCGGTAAGTCATCAAGAAGCTCTGGCAGAACGTTATTTAAGAAAGTAAAATAATTTTCACCATTCAAACGGTTTGGCAGAATGTACGGTCCAATAATGTACTCCCCTACGATTCCAGCCCATACATTTACTGAAAAACGTTGTTGATGTGCACGAATAAATGTTGCGTGGGGATTTTCATCACACCATAGGTGATTATTACGAGAATTAAATACACCGTCCCTGCTGAAACAAGCTTCGTCAGTCAATAAAACAATGATTTATATCTAATCTATTTGCAATCGTTCTTGTGCTCGACGATGGCTCATCTTCAATAATATTAAGAATCGCTTCTTCAAATGCAGGGGTTCAACGAAATCTATTGGAATTCCCACCAATTGTAGGATGAAAACTTCCAGTTTCTGACAATCGTCTACATATTCTTTTAAAAATGCGGCAGCTTGGTTGCTGACGGTTCGGATATCTTCTCCGATAAATTCTTAGAGCTTCTGGTTCATTACGCCTTGCCTCTCCAAAAATCAAAAGCATGTCAAGAAGTTCAGCGTTCTGATAACTGTGCATTCTTATACAGAAATTAAGCAAATAACTTTTCAAGATGAAGCAGTAAATAATTTTCATGTTTGAAGTAAGCGTTTATTATTCGGTTTTTGTTTAATTGTTTAATAGAAGCAAGCCTATTTTGTTTTAAATTATTGTTGCAGTTTGTTAAAATGTATCTTGTAATTAAATTTGAATAAAAATTTTTTTTCGACAGAACGAAAAAAAATGTTTCAGGCCTATGTTAGTAGATAGTATAAGGATTTTATAAATATTTTATTTTCAAAAATCGATCGAGTGGTTTTCAAAATATCTTGTTTTCAAATTTTTGATCAGCCGCCATTTTGTTATTTGATAAAATAGAAAATAATTGTAAATACAAAAGTTTTAGAGAACTAAAATCAAATGCTGAAAGTTTTTGTATTTTTTCAATATCTCTTAAAATAAGGGAGTAATGACGATTTTTCGAAAAACAAAAGAACGCCAATAACTATGAACTGGGGCTCCAAATCAAAAATTTGAACTAAGAAAAGTTGTTTATCTCAATGAGCTCTAACTGCCGTTTTCGGATGGTACAACTTAGTATTAACACCCTGCATATATATATATATAGTTTTTTTCTAGAGTATATTCTATTACGTTTTATTTTTTTATAACGTAAGTTTAACATTTAACTGAAATATTATTTATAAAAAGTGTCTTTTTATATATTTCATATTAGTCAGAATGAAGAAATTACAGGAAAAACAGATGTTTCATATTAAAAAACAAAAACATATGCTTAAAGAAAAAAATTATGAATTGGAAGAAAAAAATAAGACCACGTCATAGTGTATTACTTCCATCAACATTTGGTTGTCTTATAAGTGGTCCTTCTGGCTATGTATATATATATATACCGGGTGTCCCAGCTCGACCGACACATGGGAGTTTTACATGGGAAATCAGTTAATTATGAATAGTATCTCCCCAGTGCAAGATATTAACTTGAAATTTTGTATACTTATAGGAGAATATTAATTCTATGGATCACACTTATTTGAAATATGCAATTTCGTCTGCAGGGCGAGATTTATTAAATTTAAAATCTAATATTTTCGTTCAAAATCAGACAACCATGGAAATAAAAGAAAATATCTAGCTGACAGTTCTGACATTTAATGACATGCCATTGTAGATATTTATATTTTTGTAATATTGGTATATTATTTAACAAAATGAAACTAAATTCAACTTAAATAATATTAAAATACAGGGAATAAGAATTAAAATCAGTGATACTGTCAGATAAATATTTTCTTTTATTTCCATGGCTGTCTGATTTTGAAAGAAAATATTAGATTTTAAATTTAATAAATCTCGCCCTGCAGACGAAATTGCATATTTCAAATAAGTGTGATCCATAGAATTAATATTCTCCTACAAGTATACAAAATTTCAAGTTAATATTTTGCACTGGGGAGATACTATTCATAATTAACTGACTTCCCATGTAAAACTCCCATGTGTTGGTCGAGCTGGGACACCCGGTATATATATATATATATATATATATATATATATATATATATATATATATAGTGGTTTAACACTCCGTTGTGGAGTTGCACCGCTTTTACTTAAGCTTTCTTGATCCTTTTTTGGAGGGGATCGGACTCCGTTTCAGTTATTTATTAAATATTCTTCGCTATGATGTTCCATTTCTTTCTATCTCTTGTTTTATTTTTCCAGTTGTTAATTCCCGCTCTTCTTAAATCTTCTTCTACTTCTGCTAGCCATGTTGATCTGGGTCTTCCTCTTCTTTTCTTACTTCCAGGGCTCCATTGTATGATTACTTTTATTGGTTCTTTTTCGTCAGCTCTGCTTACGTGTCCTAGCCATTTTACTCTTTGTTTCTTGATTATTACATCTTCTCCTTTAAATTCTTTGTCAATCTCATGGTTCATTCTTACTCTGTATTCATTATCGGATATCTTCATAGGTCCCAGTATCGTTCTTATTATTTTCCTTTCTATTATTCTTAATTTTTCTTCGTCCTTCTTTGTAAATGTCATTGTTTCGGCTGCGTATAATGCTATTGGTCTTATTATTGTTCTATATACTCTCATTTTTTTGTCTTGCTTAAAATTCCGTTTCGTAGTAATTTTTTGTTGGCTTGGAAAGCCCTATTTGTAGCAGCTATTTTTTTCTTTTATTTCTTCTTCTCTTTCGCCTCTATTTGTTAACATTACACCTAAGTATTTGAATTTGTTTACTTGCTCAAACTCTGATTCTCCTATTTTAATAGTCTTGTCTTGCACTTCTTTTCCCATTACCATTATTTTAGTCTTTTTTTGGTTGATTTCTAGTCCTATTTTCTTTCCTTCCTTTACTATCTCCTCTAGCATTTTTCTCATTACATTTCTGTTTTTCGTTATTATTACTATGTCGTCTGCATATGCTATTATTTGACTTCCCCCTGTTCTGAGGGTTCCTTTCTTTACTTTTCTCATGATATATTCCAGTGCTAAATTAAATAATGTGGCAGATAGGGCATCACCTTGTTTTACACCTTTATTTGTTAATATATCTTCCGTTTCTCCTTTTTGTGTTTTAATTCGTATTTTTGATGTTTTCATAGTCATTGCTATCAATCTTCTTAATTTGCTTGGTATTTGTAGTTCTTTTAAAGCTTTCATTAGTTGCTGTCTTTTAATTGAGTCAAAGGCTTGCCTGAAGTCAATGAACAGAATGTCGGTGTTTATGTTATACTCAAGAGTTTTTTCCATTATCTGTTTAACAATATGTATTGCGTCCGTGGTAGATTTTACTTTCATAAAACCACATTGATAATTTCCGATAATTCTTGCTGATTCATTTGTTATTCTTCTTTGTATTATTGTTGACATTATTTTATAGGTAGTGTTCAGTAACGTGATTCCTCTGTAGTTTTCGCATATTTGTTGGCTTCCTTTCTTATGTATTGTTATAACTTGTCCTATTTTCCATTCTTTCGGCATTTCTTCCTCCCTCCATATTTTTACTATAAGTTCATGGATGTGTTTCTGTATTGCTTCGCCTCCGTACTTTAGTAATTCCATATTAATATTGTCGCTTCCAGGTGTTTTACCGTTGCGACTATTTTTTATAATTTCTTTTACTTCCTCTAGAGTTGGTTCTGCTATGTGTTTTTCGTTTTCTTCTGGAAATTCACTTTTTATTTCCTGTTCCTCTTCTGTGAGTAGTTCCTTAAAATAATCTGTCCATACCTTTTTGTATTATTCTTCAGATTCTGCTAGTTGCCTATTTTATCCTTTATCCCATTTGTCTTGGTCTTATATATTTTAGTTTGTTCTTTTATTTCTTTATAAAATCTTTTTGTGTTTCTGTTTGCTCTTTCATTCTCAATATTTTTTATTGTATTTTCTATTGATATTCTTTTGTTTTTCCTAATAATTTTATAACATTTCTTTCTTTTTTTCTCATACTTCTCTTTGTCCTCTTTTTTATTTGTTGTTAAATATGTTAATCTTGCGTTTCTCTTTTCATCTAGTATTATTTTAATTTCTTCATTAAACCAGGCTTTTTTATTTTTTGCATTCTTATTTTTATGTCCTATCCATTTTTGAGCAGCGTCGTTAATACATCTTTTTATCCAGCACCATTTTTATTATATATCTTCCATTTTACGTTCTTCCTTTTTTATGTTTTTTTCTACTTCCTCTTCGTATTTCTCTCTCGAGCTTTCATTGTTTATATTTTCTATATTCCATTTAATTCTCGTTATATCTTTTCTATCACTTGTTTTAACTTTGTTTCGTATCTTTGTTGTTACCATGTAGTGATCCGAGTCGGCACATGCTCCTCTGTATGTCCTCACGTTTAAGTATCGAAGATTGCCTCCTTTTCGTTACTAGTACATGGTCTATTTGTGTTTGAGTCTTATTGTCTGGTGCTGTCCATGTTACTTTATGTTTTTTGGGGTGTTTATACTTCGTGCTACTTATAATCATGTTAGTCTTTATTGCTAATTCGCATAACCTTTGCCCATTATCATTTGTTCTTTTATGTATTGTGTGTGTACCTGCGACTTGTTGTATGTAGTTCTCTCTTCCTATCTGTGCATTAAAGTCGCCCATTATAATGCTTAGGTCTTCCTTCGGTATTTTTTCAATTTCCTCTTTCAAATTCTCATAAAATCTTCTTTCCTTTCATTTGTTGAATTCTCCGTAGGTGCATACACATTTAATATCGATATGTTGGCAGGTGATCCTTGTATTCTAATGTATGCCAACCTTTCATTAATTGCTTTAAATTCTATTATTTTTTCTTTTAATTTTTTTAAAACTAAGAATGCTACCCCATATTTCCCCTGTTTATCTCCGGAATATAATGTTGTATAGTAATTCTTCTTGATTATACCTTCACCGCCCCCATCTTGTTTCCTGAATCGCTGCCAGATTAATATCATATCTTTTCAATTCTTGCGCTACTTCTTCCATCTTTCCTGGCTTGGAGCATCGTTCTTATATTCCATGTACTAAATTTTAACATTTTGTTCTTTTTTCTATTTACTTTTTTTGTTTTAATTGTATTTATTGCCTTTCCCTTATCTTTATATCCTTTTCCTCGCTTTCCGTATTCAATATTGCCATCCTCGTTCTCCATTGTTAGTCGTTTAAGTTTTTTGGAGCTTTATCTTCCTGTTTTTCTATATTCATCTTCTCTTCATCCCATATATACCAAGTCTCATTTATTTTCAGTTTTTTATACCCTATTCGTATTCTATTTCCTTTATTTTTCTCATCTTTCGCCAATTTTAAGATTTCTTTTTGTATTTGCATCTCTTTATTAGTCATTTCACTTTCTATGTAAATTTTTGTCCCTGTAAGTTTGTTTTTATGTTTTAATATTTTTATTTTATCTTCCCAATTCTCTATTTTGGCAATGGTAACTTTTTTATCCTCTTTTCCTTTCTTATGGGTTTCTTTAACTCTGATATCTATATATATATATAATTTGTTTTTTATAAATTTTTCAACATCCTGATTGTTATTCATATTCTGTTCTCCCTTAATTACGATATTGTTACGTTTTTCAATTTTTTCTTTCTTCTCTTCCATTGTTTCTAAAGCTATTATTTTCCCTTTTAAAACCTTTATTTCCTCTTTCATCAATTTTTCTTTTGTTTTTAAATCTTTGACTTCTTGTTTTAATGTATTTATTACTTCATGAAAACCTTTATGTAATTCCTACATTTCCTCTCGTATTTCTGTCCGTAATTCTTGAGTTTCTTCTCTGTGTTGTTTGTTTTCCTTCTTCATCGATTCTATCTCTTCGTTTATTGTTATTAGCATCTTTACTATTTCATTTTCTTCTGAGTCTATGACTTTTTGTTTAGAAACTGGTGATGTCGATGTCTTCCTACTTTTACTGAAGACCATATTATCACTTATGCTGCTGACACTGGAACTTCTAGTAAATTTACGTTCGGCATCTCCCATCTTTGTACGCCTAGTTGGAAACTTCTGCGGTCCTTAGGTGTTTTCGTAGTTGCAGTTTTACTTCCTCCTCTCTCTCTCCTCGATGTAAAATTTGTTAAGGTTTGCTTGTTATTATTTTTAGGTTATGCTATGCTTAAAATTTTCAAAGAGTACTTTTAAAAAAGATACGGCTTCTTCTGCACAGATAACACTTTCTGCTCTTTATCTGACCTTTAATTACCACTTCCTTAGCAAATTCTTCTTTTCAGGTTTAGATTTTAATACAAATTTGTTTTTATATTGCGGATACTCAAACTATCAACTGTCAATCAGCGGTCACCTTGATATGTATACAAATGTAATAATTGCACTTATTGAACATTTAAAAGGATTACATTTTGAAAATATTTATGTATATTCAAATTCTCTTTTTCAACCAAAGTATGTCTGCTTAGAAAAGATATTAATACCCTTTAAAAATATAGGATATTATGCGTATAATAACAGTGAAAATATAATTCAACCAAACAAAACAAAATATAACTCTCTTTTTATTTTTGACGATATCGCGTGTGGAAAACAGGATATACTTAGAGATTATTTTTCCATGGGACGACATAAGTTAATTGATTGCTTTTACTTACGTCAAACATATACACGTATGCCGAAACATTTAATACGTGATAATGTCAATATGCTAATATTATTCAAACAGGATGATATAAATCTAAAACATTTATACGATGAACACGTGGGGGTTTACATGACTTTCGATCAATTTAAAAATCTATATTCGATATGTTGGTCTGATAATTATCAATTTTTAGTCACAAACAAAGTATACAGTTACAACCTGTTTAAACCTATTTTGTTAGTATACCGAGAAGTTTACAATTTGTTTATCTCTTAAAAATGAGTAATATAAATAAAAATTAAAAAAAAAATAATAGAAGCGCAGCGAAATGTTAAAAAGAAACTTAAGAATTATTAAAAAGTGGTAAAGTGGAAAAAGAAATTAATTTGGAAAAAACCTATATTCCTACAAAAAAATAATTAAAAGAAATTAGTGAAAATTTACAAAAATCAAAAAATAATAAAAACAAGCAAATGGAAGAGGACAAGGAAGAAGAAGAAGAAGAGGAAGAAGAAGAAGAAGAAAAAGATATTAACCCTATAGTGAATCCATATTCTGCCAGTACTAGTAAAACCTGTTGTAAATTCCTATGTAGAAGACTTTCATGAATTACTCAAACCCTATATTAAAAATGTTATACTAAAATCTAGAGATATCGATGATTAATATGGAATTATATACAACGAAACTGATGAGGGTGAATTTTTTAAAACAGTCGGTTTATATGAACTTACTTTTTTTAAAAAAACCCGAACATGTATGTACTGAAGAAGATAGAAATAATTACAAAGAAATTTTAAATATAACAAACGCAGAGCGTTTTAATCATGCACCAACAGCACGACTAAAAGGAAATCAATTGTACAAATATACAAATATTATAAAAACTTTACTTACGCCTAAGAGACATTCGTCATTTTCACTTAATCCAACGTCGGCAACACAGGCAGCAAAATTATTGCATAAGAAAACTGGTAATGGATTAAAATTTTTAAAAAAATATAATAATAAACCAGTTGAATATGAATATTGGGATAATCCTAATGAATTAGTAGAAAAATTAAAAAAAAAAAATGATTGCATCTAAAAACGCCGGTAATAATATTCTTGATAACGAAATTTTTTCTATAATTAAAAAAATAAAAGAGGCTAATATCATTTTATAATATTTAGTAATAAAATGTTTATTGATAAGTTCGGACGTCATATTGTTAAATATAACTGCTAAAATTTAGTAGTGACAATAACTCTAGTAGTAATAACGATTATAATAGTGATTCCAGTGAAAAACTTGTTAAAGTTGCATCTCCTTTATTAGATTCCCATGCTAATATTTAAAAATATTTAGAGAAATAAATAAATATAACAACAGAAAATATAGACAAAAAATTGCAACCTATAATTACTGAATTTAAAAAATACATACAAGAAACCGATAAAACTATAAAAAGTATTCAACAGGATATAAGACTTATTTTAAAAGAATTAAATTTTCATGATTTATCAGAATCAAAATAAAAAATGTCTAATGTAGAAGAACTATATAAACCAGCAAGACGAAACGTACCCCCCCCCGCGGGCCCACCTTGTCGTGGTGGGGGGGCTTAGTACCCCTCTGTTGCCAGCAGAGGGGGAACTAACGGGTCCCGGACCCTTCCTTATTTTGACTTTGCTATGACTTTGGATTACGTTGATCGGCTCCTGTAGTAGAGGCGCTGTGAGTGCCCGGGTGCTCTGATGTCGAAAGGGTGGTTGGTGCGGGAGTCCTCCCGCGGCGTCAGAGAGGAAGGGCTGATGTGAGCTTGCTCTGCCGATGCGTCAAAGCTACAGGAGTCAGGAGCCAGCCACTTCGGGCCCTGATCAGGAAGTGTGAGATGGGTAGAGGTGTCGGAACCTCTACTGCCCCGAGCGAGTCCAACCCGTCTGTGTATTCCGGGGTCGGTAAACGGTTTAGGTTGAGCCCCGGAGAACTGGGGTAGGATACGTCTAAGGGTATACCCGTTCCCAACTTACCGACCCACTCCTTCTCACACGATGCGCTGGACAAACCGCTATAAAACATGAACAAAGGGGAGGACAAATCAAAAACAACACCCGGCAAGCCAGCCGACAAAAAAGGCCCGTCTGGTGGGACGGTAAAAACCCCCGGGGACAAAACCCCGCAAAAAATGCAATCTCTTAATCTGGGAATTCAAGCGGTTCTCCGAAACCGCAGGAGAGTACACTGGTCAGTAGTGTCAGTGTTGTGAGCCAGGAAAAGGTGGTAGTACCCCGGTTCCTGGTCATAAAGAACTTGGACGGAAATTTCGAGCCCAGTCGTTTTACATAAACTTTTGTATGGTGTAGTCGGCACTGTTAAGACAGCCCGAAAAACAAAAGATGGCCTGTTTATAGAAACTACGTCCATAGCCCAGGCAGAACGGCTACTGAAGCTAAAAAAACTAGGGGAGTTCTCAATTGATGTAATTAGTCATAAGACAATAAATACCTCAAGAAGAATTGTGTATTGCCGAGATCTTCTTAATTGCTCCCCTGAGAAGATAAGAGAGGAGATGAGGGACTAGGGAGTTGTTGAGGTCAGGCGGATGAAGAAGCGTGAGAATGGAGAACTGGTAGACACACCAAACCACATTCTCACCTTCAACACCCCTAAACTACCGGCCAGTATGAGGGTAGCATTTTATTCCCTCAAAGTAAGGATGTTCGTACCGGCACCAATGAGGTGCTTCAGATGTCAGCGTTTCGGTCACACTTCCGGCAGATGCACTAACTCTCAGGTTTGCATCTGCGGAAAGGAAATGCACGAGGGCCAAAGCTGTGAGAAACCTTTACAGTGTGTTAACTGTAAAGGTAACCACTCAGCCCGTTCCCGAAACTGCCCTATATATAAACAGGAAGCTGCCATCCAAGAGCTCAAGACCCGCGAGAACATATCCTACTTTGAGGCGAGGAATAAAATAGTCGTTCGCAATCCCAATCCGGGAGTATCATAGTATGCATCTGCCGTGACCTCGACCCAGAAAACTCCAGTAGAAACATTCTCTATAGTTAAGGAGCTTTTACCTCAACTGGTAGTTGCTCTGAAAACTATATTCGTGAGCAAAGATAGTTTCGCTCATCCGGAAACGCGTGCACTTCTTCTTGAAAGAAGAGCAGCAGAGCAACGTCAGGTCATAGGACAATTGCCCACCCCGTTTGTACTACTTGGAGATTTCAATGCCCACAATGAGATCTGGGGCTCTGATCACAGAGATCCAAGAGGGCTCATTATCGAAGATCTCTTGCATTCCACGGATCTTGTTCTAATGAATGATTGTTCACCCACCTACTTTAACGCGCGGTCGAGGGATTTCTCCCGTATCGACCTGACCATTGTATCTCCGAGACTAGCGAGTAGATTCTCTTGGCGAGCACTTGACGACCTGCACGGTAGTGATCACTTTCCTATAGTGATCACTACGGACACCCTCACTACCAACCAGGTTCGTCGAGCCAAGTGGCTCTTCGCCAAAGCGAATTGGCCAGAGTTTGAAGCGGCTTTAGTAACACCAGACCCTACGGAGGATGTTCAATTATCCATAATGGATCTATCAAGTAATTTATTAAAAGCAGCAGACATGGCTATACCTTCCACCAAACCGGGCATCTACAAACGTAGATTACCCTGGTGGAACCCGGAGGTTCAAGGTCTTGTACGGGCCGAGAAAGCTGTTTTTAATAGATTCAAGAAAACACCGTCTGAGGCTAATTTAATAGCCTCCAAAAGAGCCAGGGCGTTAGCCCGTAAGCAAATATTGGAAAGCAAGAGAGTCTCCTGGAACGCATATGTCTCTGGCATTTCGTCAAAGACAACCACTCAGGAGTGTTGGGCAAGGGTGAAAATCATCTCGGGTAGAGGTTATTCACCCCCGTTGACCCACCTGAAACGGGATGAAGAAACGATCACGAGCGACGTCAACATAATTGCAGAGTTATTGGCCGATCAGTTTGAGAGCACTAGTAGCTCTCAAAACTATGATCCACACTTTTTAACGGGCAAAAGTGGAAGGGAAGTGCAATTGGACTTCACTCCAGAAGTTCAACAGGCACTTTCGTACAATGACCCTTTCACTATGGGCAAACTTAACTCTGCAATTGCTCATGTATCATCTTCATCCCCGGGACAGGATAATATCTCCAACGAGATCCTTAAACACCTCACTCCGGCGTTCAAAACCTCCTTGCTTTCCGTATTCAACACGCCATGGCTCGAGGGAAACTACCCTACCGTATGAAAAGAAGCAATTATTGTTCCCATTCCAATGGTAGGGAAAGACCCTCTCTCAGCTTCCAGTTACAGGCCTATAAGCTTAACATAATGTATAGGGAAACTATTGGAACGGATGGTAAACTACCGGTTGGTTTGGTGTCTCGAGACCCGAGGTCTGTTGAGCGAACACCAAGCCGGTTTTCGGAAATACCGATCCACCACCGACCAACTAGTGTACCTAGAACATGAAATACACAAGGCTTTTAAAAATCGCGAGCATTTGGTAGCAGTCTTTTTCGATCTCGAAAAGGCCTACGATATGACATATATATAGTGGCTTAACACCCCTATGGGGTTGCGCCACTTCCTTCGAAGCTTTCTAGATCTAATTTTTTTGGAGTGGATCAATCTCCGTTCCTGTTTTTTAGATGTTCTTTATAATATTCCTCCACAACTCCCTATCTCTTGTTTTATTCTTCCAGTTGCTAGTTCTAGCTGCTTTCAGATTTTCTTCCACTTCTCTCAGCCATGTTGATCTGGGCCTTTCTCGTCTTCTTCTTCCGCCTGGGCTCCACTCGACTATTGATCTTATTGTATCCCTTTCTTCTGCTCTCCATACATGGCCAAGCCATCTCATTCTTTATTGTTTAATTTTTTTCACTATATTTTCTCCTTCTAATTCTTGTTCTATTTCACGGTTCATTTTCATTCTGTAATCATTTTCTGATACCTTGGTTGGTTCTAGAATTGTTCGTATTATTTTGCGTTCCATTATTTTTAGATCTTCTTCTTCTTTTTTTGTCATTGTGATTGTTTCAGCTGCGTATAATGTTATTGGTCTTATTATTGATTTGTATATTCTGATTTTGGTATTTTTTCTTAATAGTTTGCTTTTTAATATTTTTTTATTTGCGTAAAAAGCTCTACTTGTTGCTATAATCTTTTCCTTAATTTCTGTTTCTCTTTCTCCTTTACTTGATAACATAATTCCTAGATATTTAAACGTATCTACTTGTTGAAATGTGTGTTCTCCGATTTTTATTTCTTTGTTTTCAGCATTCTTTCCTAGCAGAATTATTTTGGTTTTTGCTTCCTTGATTTTTAATCCTATCTTATCTCCTTCGATCATTATTTCTTGCAGCATTTCTATCATTATATTCCTGTTCTTCGTTGCAATAACTATGTCGTCGTCATATGCTATTATTTGTCCTCCTCGTGTTCTAACCGTTCCTTTATTTATTTTTCTAAGTACATATTCTAAAGCTAGGTTGAACAATGTTGCCGACAGCGCATCTCCTTGTCTGGCCCCTTTATTTATCTCGATGCTACCATAAAGTGGTCCGAATCTGCGCATGCTCCTCTGTAGGTTCTTATATCCGTTACTGATGATTGTTTTCTTGTTGTTATAGGTATATGGTCTATTTGTGTCTGCGTTTGTTGATCTGGTGATATCCATGTTATTTTTTGTTCTCTCCGGTGTTTAAATTTTTTGCTGCTTATTATCAGATTTGTTCTTGTTGCTAGTCTGCATAGTCTTTGTCCGTTATCATTTGTATTGTCATGTATTGTGTGTCTTCCTGCTACTTGCTGTATATAGTCTTCCTTCCCTATTTAAGCATTAAAGTCTCCTAATACAATTATTGTATCTTCTTTTAGCATTTTTTCAATTTCTTCTTCTTACACTTAATAGACCGTTTCTTATTCTTCCGATTTCGCATTCTCTGTTGGAGCATATATATTTAAGATTGATATTTTGAAAGTTGTCGTATCTATTCTACAGTAGGCCATTCTTTCGTTGGTTTAAAATCTATTATATTGTTTTTCAGTTCATTTAAAATATTAAATGCCACTCCGTATTGTCCTTGTTTTATATCTCCTGAATATTTTACAATATAATTGTCTTTTACAATTTCTCCTGCTCCACTCCATCTAGTTTCTTGTATTGCAGCAATATTTATTTTATACTTCAACATTTCTGCAGCTATTTCATGCATTTTTCCTGGTTGTAGCATAGTTCTGACCTTCCAGGTACTAATTCTAATCTTATTATTATTTTTTGTTTTTTTACCTTTCTTTCTACTTATTTTCTTTCTTTGACTTGGAATTGCAGGTGTGTGTGTTGATGCCATTTCATTGTACTTATTTTCTAATTCCTTTTTATTAGCCATTTTCGTCACCAGGTTTCCTGTTACTTTATGTATGTTTGGTTGCTATGATTGTTTTGATAAATCATTTTTTATTGGTCTTTCATCTAGGTCTACTTGACACTTGAAGTTGTTGCATTCGTTTTTTGTCGTTTTTTTTTTATTAATATTGTTGCTTCATTGTTATCTATTTTTATTCCATCAACATATAAATGATTTTATTTCAAAACGGTATGTTTACCCTCTTTTCTTATGTCTTTCAGCAGCGGTATCAATACTTCTCTTTCTTCTGCAATGTCTTTTGGATAATCTTCTGATATTATTATTCTTGTTCGTTTTAAAGACTTTCGGTTTGCCAAAATTTCTATTAATTTCTTTCTTGTTGCTAATTTTATTAGAACAGGTCTTGTTTTATTTGCCCTTTTTCCTAGTCTATATATATTATTAATATCTCTGTTATTTATATCTATTTTTATTGTGGTTTTTATTAGATCTAAGCAAGCATTTTCTAGTTGAAATTTATTTCTTCTTCTATTAGGCCAAAAATTAAAAGATTTTTTTCTCTGTTTATTTTTTCCTGTTCTTTCCAATTTTTCTCTAATTTCACTATTTTACTGGTATGGTATTCTAAATTATCTGCTGTGATATTGAATTTAGTATTTATCTCTTTTTTTATGTTTGCTAATTCCTTTTTAAAATCGGCTATTGCATCTAGGATTATTTGAGCATCCATTTTATTAAATGCTAGTTTTGCTTGCTAGTTTTGCTTGGTGGTGTTCTATGCGTCGTCAGTTCAGTTTGTGTTATCACCTTACTTGATTCGGGCAGTAACCTGATATTTGCCGCTGGCTCAAAACACTACTTTGCAAAATGCAATTCTTGATTATGCTTTGCTGGCAATGTAGCTCTCTTGAAAGAGTATGTGTATAACCTACAAACGGCTAATAATTTTTATTTGCTTTTTAATCTTTTATCTGACGATACTTATCTTTTCCTTTATATCTTCCTTTGGGGTCTCTTCTTAGTAACTTGCTTTATTTTTAATAGCCCTCTATATCCTTGTTTTTCATATATTTTTTAATTTCTTTACGGAGCACAAACTTATACGTGTTGACACCACGACACACACTACACGATATGACATGGCGGTACCATATTCTGCAAAAGTTGCATAATTGGGGTTTCAGGGGTAATCTACCCCTTTTCATTCGCGCTTTCCTTAATGACCGGACATTCAGAGTTAGAGTCGGCAACGTCCTATCCTCCAGCAGGTCCCTGGAGAACGGCGTACCACAAGGCTCTACTCTGAGTGTCATGTTGTTCATCATTGCGGTCAACGACCTTATATCCGGCCTCAGCAACACTGTTGGTATCTGCATGTACGTTGATGAGCTCACCGTTTTCTATCGGTCAGAGAAAATGAGAGACATCAACCGTACATTGCAAGCGGTAATCAATCAAATTGACTAAAACGCTGTAGGTACCGGGTTTAAGTTTTCTCATGGAAAGACGCAATGTATGCACTTTTGCAGATTAAATCGTCCTCATTATAGCACCATGTTATATCTTCGAGACGAGAACATTAGGTGTAGGCAAAGGGTTAGATTTCTTGGTCTTAAGTTTGACCCGAAACTAACCTGGAAACCTTACCTAATGGAACTGAAAGCCAAATGTTCGCAATACCTGAATTGTCTCAAAGTTCTCGTTGGTACTAGGTGGGGTGCTGAACCTCAAACACTCCTGCGAGTGTATCAGGCCCTAGTACTCGCCCGGATCGATTATGGTTGTATTGTTTATGCGTCCGCTGCGAAGGGTTCTCTGAGGTTGCTAGATCCGGTTCACCACGCAGGTATCCGATATTGTATCGGTGCCTTTCCGTCCACACCTACGGCAAGTCTTTGCTGTGAATCCGGACTAGCACCTCTTCGTACGAGGCGTATGAAACTCATCGCTGCATACGTATGCAAGATGAGAGCTCCACGATCCTATTTAGCGAGAACATCAGGTCGCAGACTTTGACAAGACCATTATGTGTCCGGTCTAGAGAACTTCTGAGTGACATCAATTACTTCTTGCCGCAGGTCATGGGCATAGGGTTTTTAGAAACCCCTCCATGGCTGATTCCCCCGGCCGAAGTCATACTGGATCTTCTCCAGTATGACAAGCACTCCTGCCCACCGGTATTGATAACTCAGAAGTTTCTCGAAATCATTAGTACGTACTCGGAAGTGAACGGGTCAAAAACTAATGAAGGTTCTGGCTCGGCTCTAGTCGTCAACAACGTTGCCCACTCCTGGTCGCTGCATTGTGATGCATCGGTATACACTACCAAGGCTTATGCCATATGGCAAGCATTGCTCTACTGTGATCTCGATTATGCTCAGCTGCACTACATCATCGCTAGTGATTCCCTCAGCGTTCTACACGCTATCACCGACCACTCTACATCAGACCCTGTCATTCAGATGATTTTATCCAGGATAAAACATCTGTCTGACATCGGTAAACGGGTTCGGTTCATGTGGATTCCAAGCCACGTAGGAATCAGAGGGAATGAACTAGTCGATAAAGCGGCACGTCAAGCCGCTGAAAGAGACACAGCAGAGGTACCGGCCATCAAGTATACCGATGCTAAAAATGCAGTATATCGGAGATTGTCCCAGTTGTGGCAACAGAACTGGGACAGGACCTTCGCCGAGTCAAACCTGTGATCGGACACACGAGTCTTCCCCATGATCTTAGCAGACAGGACCAAGTGAAAGTCCACCGGTTGCATCTAGGCCATACAGGCCTTACACATCGGTACAGGCTTGCACGGGAACCTCAGCCCTTCTGTGAGGACTATCAGGTCCCGTTGACTGTACCGCATGTTTTGATAGAATGTCCTGTTTTACAACCGGCGAGACAATTATTTCACCTTGGTGATGACTTGCGTCTAATGCTGACAGATCATGGGAAGATTAAGAAAGTCATTAACTTCCTTAAAGCCTGCGACCTGTACAGCAAAATTTGAGGTGCTTTGAGACAGTGGGTTTAATGTATTTATTTATATATTTATTTATTCTACATGTTAATTTATTTTGTGCACTTCTTTTTAATCTTTTTCATCATTTGACTGCCGACGGGCAATAAACGGTGATATTTTTAACATGGTGTGCTATCATTTTATCCTTTTTAAATTATAATAATATACAGGGTGGCCCACTGAAAATTATAAGCGCAATTTTTGGCCACTTAACATTAATTTTACAAAAAACGCTCGAACACGACAATTTTAATATAAAGGGGGACACCTAAATGGATTAGTACCAATGGCATAACTTCAACCCTAAAATGGGTGTGGACTGCACCTGACAAATTTTAAATAGAAAAGGGTGTCAAACATGACACAGTTCGAAAGGCCTTTCAATTCTTTTTTTAACAGTTTTTTTATTTTTCAAATCCGATCATTAGTTCCGGAGAAATATCGTTTAAAACAAATTTTATCAGGTGTTCAAAATTGGCATCAAGTAGGCTAAAACAAATGACAGAAACTAAATAAACAATTCTTTCGACAAAATGTTTGTAATAAACAAATAATTTGTAAGTTGGATTTTTTTGTGAGATTATTTGAAGTCTAAAGTTTTTGCCACGCTACCCGAATTTTTAGAAGATTTACGACAACGTACCGTATCTCCAAAATTTTGAGCCAAATCCTTATTACTGTATGGAAGTTAGAAATAGTAATTGTGAACACCTAATAAACTAATACTTGAGTTTCTGTCATTTGTTTAAGCCTACTTGATTGCAGTTTTGCACACCTGATAATATTTTTTTCAAACGATACTTCTCTGGAACTAATGATCGAATTTGAAAAATAAAAAAACTGTTGAGAAGAGAATTGAAAGGCCTTTCGAACAGTAGGATGTTTGATACCCTTTTCCATTTAAAATTTTTGAGGTGCAGTCCACACCCATTTTAGGGTTGAAGTTATGCCATTGGTACTAATCCATTTTTGAGTCCCCCTTTATATTAAAATTGTCGTGTTCGAGCGTTTTTTGCAAAATTAATGTTAAGTGGCCAAAAATTGCGCTGATAATTTTCGCTGGGCCACCCTGTATACCAGATTAGGCTAATGACCCTAGTAGTCGAAGCCTTAAAAAAAAAGACGAAACTTTCCGCGATGGCGAACAATAATAAAACAATTAGATGAAATTCATCAAGCTGATTCAGTTCAAATTCTTGTTGTGATTGATATTTTTTCTAAATAGGTGTGGACAAGACAATTCGTTATTATTTAGTTTTTCTGCTTGTGTTGAAAAGACAGCGTCAATATGACTTCAAGTGTTATTGTCAATATTCAAAGTTTTTATATTCTAGAAGCAAATCAGTTTATTTGCAAAGAATTTTCAGTTATTAATATAACAAGCGGTAAATATGAAACAGGAATACTTAAGCAACCACATCCGTTTACATGTTTATCCAAAGAAACTCAAAACAGTGTGAAATTATCTGTAAAATCTTTACATAATTTAGACTGGTCTACAGGCAATATACGATACAATAAACATCAATCAGTTTTGAAGAAAATACTTGAACAACCTGAAGTTTATAAAATCTACGTTTTGGGAGAAGATAACTAACAATGGTTAGAAGCATTTATTTATAAGAATATAATAAATTTAGAACACCTGGAATGTCCATCGATATCAGCATTAGGTACTCCGGTTCAAATTAAAAATTGTTATTTTGATGTTTTACACTGTGCTGTTAAAAATGTGAAAGATATAAGAAAATGGTATCAATTAAGGTTTAATATGTTTAATTCATTTCAATTATTTGCAAATAAATCACTTCATGATATGATTGAAGAACATATTATGCATTTGCCAATAGAATTTATGATGGTTTATGCAGAAAATCAAATTGATTGGGTAGGGAATAAATTACCATAAGCTTGAAAAAATAATGAAATATTTCAAAAATATCAAAAATGTTGGTATCATTACGATGAAAAAAAAAACGATAGTGACTATGTATTAATTAGAGACTGTAAAAGGAATAATGAAAATTGTTAATATTGTATATATATTAGTATGAAATAAAACATGTATTATAAAATATATATTTTTTTTATTTCATATTATAGAATAAATCATCAGCATGGATTTCTATTTCGATTATTTTCCCTTTAGTGCCTTTTGACACTAAATACAGATGTTCTTTATCTATGTCTTCTTTCATATCGCTCATTTCCTTCTTACCGATGAGGTTATTGTATCTTTCACTTAGAAAGACATAACTATTCTCCAATTTTAGTCGTACCCGTAAGGTGAATTTTGGTATCACTTTTTCAATATTTTTAATATAATTGTTTTTGTTTTCTTCTTACATTCTGAGACCCCAGATCTCCTTCGATTTCGAATTTTTGTTGAGAAGTTCATACTTGGTATTAGATGTGGATGATGTAGCCATTTTTTAACTAGAAACATAAAATTTATATATTAGGACAATTTATTCCAAATATTGATAAGTCAAATTGTGTTGCTTTTATTACTAATTTTAAATATTCTCTGTATTCATAAAGTACGTTATTTAAAAAAAAATATATGTAACCATTTATCAGATAATTTCATTTCAGGCCATAAAATATTATAAAATATATTGTGAAGAAGAAGATTTTTCAACTGCTTGACAACACTATTTATTTATTACAAAATATTGTTTTATCAAGGCTAGGCTAACAAAAATAGCTAAAACATCTCAACATGCCGCCCGCCTTGAAACGACAGTTTTCAAAATATAATATAAAGTTTTATTGCTAACAGTGGTATTAACATAACTATAACCACACAACTGATCATTAACTCTTTGGGTTAGCACTTTCACAAATTCCATCCTCTGGTAACGGACAGATGTTGCATATGGCTCTGCGAATGAGCCCTTTTGATGTCTTGACGGTCGCGACGCGAGCAATGCCATCTTTTCCAAAATGAAGCTGCTGGACTCTACCAAGCATCCAATTCATTGGAGGTAAATTGTCATCCTTGACAATTACAATGGTGTCGACTTGAAGATTCTTGGAGTTGATCTTCCAACGTTGACGTTGTTGAAGCTCTGAAATATACTCCTTGCCCCATTGTGACCAAAAGTGTTGTTGCAACTGTTGAATCTTTTGATAAATTGACAGTCTACTTTCAGATATGTGTCTAACATCAGGATTTGCCACTTCAGTTAGTGGTCGCCCCACAAGGAAGTGTGATGGTGTTAAAGCAACAAATCATTTGGAGTAGATGACATGGGACTCAAAGGGCGCGAATTAATTACTGCTTCTATTTGATTTAGAAGAGTACAAAATTCTTCATAGGTCAATGAAGCATTGCTAGCTACGCGTTTTAAATGAAATTTAGCTGATTTAATGCCTGCTTCCCACAAACCGCCCATGTGTGGTGAATAAGCAGAATTGAAATTCCAGTTTATTCCTTCATTACTTAATTGATTAACAAATTGCTTTTGGTTGCCAGTGATAAATTTACCCAATTCATGCAATTCGTTATTTGCACCAATAAAATTAGTACCATTATCTGAGTTAATTTCGGTAGGTTTGCCACGACGAGCGACAAAGCGTCTTAAAGCAGCAATGAATGCATTTGTTGACAAATCTGAAACTAATTCGATATGAATCGCTTTCGTCACAAAACATATAAATAAAGCTATATAAGCTTTTGAGACCTTGCATCCACGACCTTTGTGATTTTTAATGTAAAGTGGCCCGCCATAATCGACACCACAATATAAAAAAGTTTTCTTTGCAACATTTCTACCCGAAAGGGGCCAAAATTTCTCTCTTATGGAATATAGTAATTGTTGTGGACCTAAGTGGAGTAATCTTTTATGCTCTGATTCAAATAGTAATTTAGTGAAATGATGGTAAGAAGGAATAATGATTGGGTGTTGTTTCTCATAGTTAAATTTTGATTCCTGAATTCTTCCTCCGACACGTATTAAGCCATCTTTATCAATGAACGGCGTCAAATTTAACAATTTACTCTTGGGAGAAATGGGTTCTGCCTCATATAATTTGAAATATTCGTTAGGAAATGATTCTCGTTGTACAATTCTTATAATGCAAATTAGAGCTGATTGCAATTCATTTGTTGATAATGCACCGTTTAAGGGTGTCAATGAATTTATTTTCTTTAAACAATTTGTTTTAAAACGAATGCAATATGCAATAATGCGATTTAACATGCTTAAACTTGAAAATTTGTTAATAAAATTTTCAGAAATGTAAGACATATTGTTACACGTTTGTATTTCTTTTCTAAGTTCAGGTATAGTTCTTAAAGTTTGTTTTGTATCATTTGGCCAATCACGATGGTTTAATGCGAGCAATTTTGGACCACACCACCAATTAGATTTTTCTATTTCATTAGGATTTAAACCACGCGATAAATTATCGGCTGGATTTTCTTTACTTGAAACATGCTTCCATTTAAAGTTTTTTGTAAGTGTTTCTATCTCTGATACTCTATTGCTAACATAGCTTTTTCATTTATTTGGTGGAGTTTTTATCCAAGCTAGAGTAATTGTATAATCACTCCACAAAACGCAATCGTTAAATTTAAAATTCGTACATTTTACTACTTTATTTGTTAATCGAGCTGCAAGAAGTGCAGCACACAATTCAAGTCTTGGGATACTCAAAGGTTTCAATGGTGCAACTTTTGATTTTGTACAACACAATCTACATAAAATCTGATTATTTTGAGAGCTATTAGTTCTTACGTATACACAAGCGCCATAAGCATCTTGTGATGCATCACAAAAAGTATGAATTTCTATCCTGGATGCGTTTTTAAATGAAACATGTCTAGGAATTTGCAAATTATTTAATTTAACTAAATCAGTTCTGTATTTAATCCATTTAGTTCTCAAATTTTGACTAACGGGATCATCCCAAGATAATTTTTCCAGCCATAGTTTTTAAAGCAATATTTTAATTACAATTGTAGTAACTGACAATAAACCTAGAGGATCAAAAATTTGAGAAATGCTCGACAAAATATTACGTTTTGTTACAGTGTGTTGTTCAAATTCAATACTAATTTTGTATGTTAATTTATCATTAGAACAAGACCAAAAAATCCCAAGTGTTTTTGTGTTTTCATTCTCTCCTAAATTTAATACAGTTACTTCGGATTTCTCATTAAAACTGTCTAGTATTTTAAGATGATTACTTTTCCATTTTCTAAGCTGAAAACAACCCGAATTTAAAATGGTTGTTACTGTTTTGCAATTTGTTATTAATTGATCTATGTCATCGTCTCCTGTTAACAAGTCATCTACGTAAAAATCTCGCAATATGATTTTACTCGCGACTGGGTATAAAGATTCGTGGTCAAATGCAAGTTGGTTTAAACATCTAATGGCTAGAAATGGCGCTGATGCCGTTCCATATGTAACAGTAGTTAACGAATATTCACGTATGGGATCATAGATATTAAATCGCCATAATATTTTTGAAGAGAATGATACACTTCTGATACTTCTACCTGCCGATACATTTTAGCAATGTCAGCACATGCGAGATAAGCATATTCTCGAAATCTAATTAAAATATCAAATAAATTACTTTGAACTGTTGGACCAATCATTTGTAAATTATTCAATGATACCCCGTTATCGGTAGCAGCAGATGCATTAAAAACAACTCTTAACTTTGTTGTAGTACTATCAGCCCTTAAAACACCGTGATGCGGCATATAATATGAGACCCTAGCTCTATATATTCCTTAATAAAGTCATGATAAAGATTTTTTAATTCAGGATTTGCTTCTAATCTATGTTCTAAAGAAAGAAAAGAACCTAACGCACGATGTTTTGAATCCCCTAACTTTGTAACAGAGTCCTTTAACGGAATACTTACTACAAACCTATTATTTTTTCGTTTGTAGTTTTCAACAAAATGTTTCTCACATGCTATTTCTTCAGTTGAAAAGACATGTTCTTCTGAACATTCCTTTATAGTCCAAAACCTACTTAATTGCTCTTGAATATCCAAAGTTTTTACTTTACGAAAATTACAATAGGTGTTGATTAACTGCTGAGGAATTGGTCCAGTAATAACCCATCCCAGAACAGTATTTTGCAATACTAAATGTGTATTTTTTAGTTTTATTTGTTCAACACAAAGTAATTCCCAAAAAATGTCTGCACCCAAAATAAGATCTATTTTATTAGGAATATTAAAATTTGGATCTGCTAATATCAAATCTTTTGGGAACTGTATATTAGTAATATTAAATTGATTGTTTGGTAATTGATCACAAATGCTTGGAATTACTAGGCAAGAGATTGACTTGGTATAATTTCCGAGTCGTGATTTAAATGTTAAATTACTCTGCTGACTTATTTGAGAATTCACAGAACCGATTCCTGAGAGAGTTATTTTAATATGTGTTGTTTTTAGGTTCAATCTGGAACACATATCGCTAGTTATTAAATTCGATTGCGAACCGGAATCTAGTAAAGCTCTACAATTATGTATTTTTCCGCTAACATCTGTCACCTGCACTATAGCGGTTGCTAATATTGTTTAGAGTTGCAGTTACTACACAAGTCTGACTTACTGTAATACCAGAATTTGCTGATGAATTACAATTATTTTCTTGACTTGTCTTAATACTTTGTGAATTTTCAAAATGAATTAACGTATGATGTTTAAAATTACATTTTCTACAAAAACTAGACTTGCAATCTCGAATGTAGTGTCCCTGTTTAAGACAATTTATGCAAAGTTTTTTCTCTTTAACTATCTCTTTTCTCTTATTACCCGGTAATTTAATAAATTTATCACATGATTGAATTGTGTGAGCACCATGACAGAATACACAATTTTGCACACCGGTTGCTACGAAAGAATTACTAAATTTTTACTTTGGTATTCAATCTTACTATCAGTAGTACGTACTTTGTTGCGTATTATATTACTATTTGATTCATAGTTTTCTAAAGAACTAGCTTTATTTGTGATAAATGTCAACAGTTCTTTAATTGTTGGTAATTCATTATCTTTAATACTAGTTTCCCAGTCTCGCATTGTTACAGAATCTAATTTGTTCACTATGAGGTATATTATTATGGAATTACAATGATATACTGATTGTTCAAGTTGTTCTACTGTACGCAAGTGTTGGGAGGTTTCACTAACTAATTTCCTAAGACCCTTTGCCGATTCTTCGTGCAGTCTGGGCAAGTTAAATAATGATTTTATATGATTATTAACTAAAAGACGTTTCTTATCGAATCCGTTTCTTAGTAAATCCCACGCTAAATCGTAATTATGAGCTATGATATTTCCAAATAATTAATTAACTCTGCCGCTTCATCCTGCAAAGATGATTTTAAATACTGAAATTTAAGAATTTCATCAATTGATTTATTATTATGAATTGTAGAAATAAATGTGTCGCGAAATTCTAACCAATCATTGTATTTACCGCTGAATTTACGTAACTCTATCATTGGCAATCTTATATTTTTAGAGCAAGAATTATTCGTGGTATTGGAATTATTTGAAATGATTGTAGAGTTTTTGCAATCATTTAATAAAACCTTTCCTCTGACTAAAATTTTGGAAAATGAAGTCTCAATATCTTCACGTATTTGAAACTCAGCGTAAATATTTTCAGATTAACTCTCAATTTCATCCTGATTTGTGTCAAATTTGTCATATGAATTATTGATTTTATTGTACTTTATTTCTAACTCAGCATAAATAGTTTTATCTAAATTTTTGTTAAAATTAAAAAGCTTTTCAATATCTGCAAGATACCTATCAAAACTTTCTAATTTGAGTTTTATGGATTCTCGGCAAGCATGTAAATCAGCTAAACGGGACTGGTTCTTTTTTACTCCCATTTTACAAAATATTTATTGCTTTAACTTTACAATAAATAGAGCAGCAATTAATAAGCAGAAAATAATATCTATTATTGAAATAAATTATCACTTCCCTATGAGAACGACGTACTACTTGTTCTTGTATCGTTCAATCCTATATAAATGTTGACAGGTGTCTGGTTTCTATTTCGATTTTCTTTGACAGGTGTCTGGTTTCTACTTCGATTTTTTCTGGCTTCTCTTTTCTATCCGGCTCGCAGGACCAAAATGTGAAGAAGAAGATGGAAGAATCTTTATATGAGAGTTTTATTTCATATAAATTACTACACTTCAAATGCTTCAAATGCTATATTTTCTATATTTTTCAACTGCTTGACAACACTATTTATTTATTACAAAAAATTGTTTTATCAAGGCTAGGCTAACAAAAATAGCTAAAACATCTCAACATATATCATCTATTACTAAAAATATATATTTCCATTGGGTTTACGATACACAGCTGATAACTTATTAAAATTTTGAGGTATAAACTTGGGTTGGGGATCGAAACGATCTTCTGAAATATTTATTTATCATAAAAATAATTAATTTAGTATCTATTACTATATATTTAGTTAAATTATTCAAATTACATAAATCTGGAAAACTGTGAGGAGGTATTATTATTATTGGATTTTGTTTTGGTATTTTATATTGTGTAGTATTTTTTCCTCTATTTTTTACCATATAAATTTTGAATTGCTTTTATGTCATCATTATTTAATTTAAAATCTGATATATTATTATAATTTTTATTTTTATTATATGCATACATAGCAGAATTTTGATTATATATGTATATATATATATATATATATATATATATATATATATATATATATATATACAGGGTGTTCGAAAAATAGGGGACCAAATTTGGAAAATATATTAATCAAACCAAAACAAGAAAATAATCCTAATATACCCATGTCGGGAAACGAACCATTTCGGAATAAAACACTCTTGTTTGAATTTTGAATTTTATTTTTAGTAATGTTTTTACTCTCAAAATTACAATAGTTGTTCAAAATGTCTTCCTTGAAGTTGCATGCAACATTCTAGAAGTGTTCTCATTGAATGTCGGACACGTTCGAATATTCCTGGTTTTAGTCTTATACTATTGAAACAGTCTATGATTCTTTGCCGCAAATTCTCTACGTTATTAATGGGCGTCGAATAAACTAAGCTCTTTAAATGAACCCAAAAATAAAAATCAAACGGATTTAAGTCTAGTGAACGTGGAGGCCACGTAGTTGAACCACCTCTGCCTATCCACCGATCAAGAAATAAATTTTGAAGATATTGTCTTACTTGGAAACTAAAATGTGGAGGCGTGCATAAACCACATATGATGTCGTGTGAATAGTGAAACATTCTCCAATAAATTTGGTAAATTATTTTTCAGATAATGTAGGTACAAATTTCCCGTTAATCTGTTATGCAAAAAATAAAGCCCTATCAACTCATCTCCAACAATACAATATTAATAGAAAAGCTTCAAAACAATATCAAAATAATTTAATTACGGTGACAACAAATTTTGACAGTTACTAAGGAAACGCGAATAAACAAAATACAAGTATTAACGTAACTATTGTAATTGTGACAGTAAAAAATATTATATTAGGATTATTTTCTTGTTTTGGGTTGATTAATATATTTTCCAAATTTGGTCCCCTATTTGTAGAACACCCTGTCGACGCTCCCTTCTCGGTCAATCTAGTTCTGGGGGCCTTCCGGGCTGGACACACTCGACATCTGAAATAAACAGAGATATGAGCATCTCTTCGCTCAGTGAGTGATCAGTACCAGTTCCTAAACCCTAACTGAGAGAATAGGTGAGAGAAAGGATATAGGTATTAGGATGGCAGCCTCCGCAAAGTACTGTCCCACATCACCGCAGCGAATGTGGCAGTCCCAGCCGCACTGTAGATTCTTACCTCAACCGCAGAAGAGGGGATAGCTAAACCGCAGAATAGCCCTGTCTCAACACCGCAGTGTGACCACGCCTCAACCAAACTTGGTATAAGGTTGACAGCCTCCGCAAAGTACTGTCCCACACACCCGCAGTAAGTGTGGCAGTCCCAGCCGCACTGTAGACTCTTCCTCAACCGCAGAAGAGGGGATAGCTAAACCGCAGAATAGCCCTGTCTCACACCGCAGTGTGAGCACGCCTCAACCAAACTTGGTATGAGGTTGACAGCCTCCGCAAAGTACTGTCCCACACCCCCGCAGTAAGTATGGCAGTCCCAGCCGCACTGTAGACTCTTCCTCAACCGCAGAAGAGGGGATAGCTAAACCGCAGAATAGCCCTTTCTCAAGTCTCGACACCCTATACTCAACACCCGCCTCAGGGGAGGCTATTCTAGCACACACACACATATATAAAAACTGAATACTGACACCCACCTTTTACAAATGATGAACACTCACTATCACTATTGAAATAAATACCACTGTGCTCACGTCAACAATCAAATCACAACTGACTAAATAATTGAATAGCCTCTCTGTTAAACATACCTGTTTATGTAATTCTACTCTATCATGAATAAATTTTATACTTGCATAATACCTAAATTTGCCGTTAACATATATATATATATATATATATATATATATATATATATATATATATATATATATATGTGCAACTTCATGTACTAAAACTGTGATAAAAGACACTTTATTATTATTAATTTCTGTATGAGATAGTTTAAAATTCCAATTTTCGCTCTTATCCATGTGAATATCTACAGATCTTACCGTTGGATGTGGTAAAACGGCATGTCCTAATACATTGCCTGGTCTATAGAAATTTGAACTTCATATATGGTTATATGTATAAGATTTATGGATAAGTGCTTAGAATGAAATAATAATATTTGGTTTATTTTGAAAATTACGTAACTCTTTCCTCTGAAAGGTTATATTTACATTTTTTTCCCAAATTTCAAACGCTTTTATTGTTATATCTTTTATTTCATTGGTTGTTTGTATAAAATCCCATGTTATAACAGATTGATTCCAAGCTATTGCTGTATTAGCAACATTTTTATAATTATCAGGTACACCGCATCTAGGTCTATTCATTAAAGCTAACTTATTAATATCCAAAACATTTGTGACATTTAAATGATAAGATTCTTGAAATTTTCTTAAAGCATGTAAAAATTCTTCAGTGTTGGAATGTATGTTAAACTGATTATTTGGAGATGTTTCTAGAAAACTACATTTTTCCAAATAGTGCACTGATTGATAAAATTCGTCGTTGTCATTAAACTGTTGTAATTCTTGAATATTTCAAGAAATATCTTGCTCACCATTATTAGAAGATATGTTTGTACTATTTTCACTTGTCAATGCAGAATAAATAAAAAAATATAAAGTATAGCACTTGGAAGAAACATATTTCTTATTTTATACATTTTTAACTACTGAAATCTGAATGTATTGGAACTTGGGTTTTATAGTTGATTTTTTTTTGCAGAATTTGCAAAATACATCGTTTTACAGAATTGCAATTAACACAGTACACGACGATTACACTCGTCTTCCTTTTCCTCCTCCTCCTCTTCAAATCTATACGGATTTAAAATTCACATATCATATAAGAATACATTTCTCATATTCTCAGGTAAAACAAAATAAATATCATTTCCATTATGATATTTGGCAGTCAACCTACACTTGTATTTAATTTTAATATAATCAAGTTTGAAACAATTAACTTGACCTCTCTGTAACTTGATATTAAATTTAATAAGTGGATTCAATTGTGACTTCTCTTCTTCTACGTCAATCCATAAATCTACTAATCCATTTATTCTCGGTTGTTGATATTTTATTTCAAGTGAAAAACTATCATTGTTACTTGTAAAAAGTACTATTTTGTTATATAGAATATACGTACCCCGAACTTGCCGTAGCTGACAAAAAATATCACCACTATTTACAATGCAATTATACATATTAACGTTTACAAAATGCTATACATACATGTACAAGTACTATAATTTATAGAATAATCACCACTATTATAAATATTGACAGTGAGGAATACTTTAACACTATGTAGTATTGAGTTCATATCCCCATGATTAAATATTTGTGTACCAATAATTCACAACTCTTTTGTCATCATGAGGACTCAAAATAATTTTTAGTTTTCTTGTTGTATACACACTATGTAGTATAGATGTAATATGTTGTTGATTTTTAGAAATAATTATATTGTCAAATAAACAATTATAATGATATTTAAATGTAATTGTTTTCAAAACTCCGGATGTTATACCTTTAGCTTTCTTAAATTATTTATTACAATTTAATATTTTATAGCTATACATTTTTAATCTTAATCCTATAAATTCATATAATAACTGTCCATTGCATTCGTCTTTCATTAATCCAATTAGTTTTTTATTAGCTAAAGGTAGACCATATCAATTATTTTCATTGTAAACAGATGTATCAAATTTAGATATATCTCGCAACCTCATTTCATATGTGTTGATATTAACAAACTTATTATTTTAAACTATCTGCATCTGTATACAATAATTTTGCTTTATCACTCATTTTTTTGTAATATAATTATAATGGAAGTCATGTACATATGTTTTTGAAATATCTAAAATTGAAAACCCTACATAAATTGGTTTTATTAAAATAGATATTAGTTTTTTGCATGTCAATAATTACATTACACAGATTTACCTAATTGTTTATCTAAAACAATACAATTATAAAAATTTGCTTTTGAAATGTAATACTTTTTTTTTATTAGGTTTGTACTTTTGTACATTAGTCAGGAGTTATTTCCGAAAGTTTTCCTATTGATAAAGACACACAAACATCCATATCCTGGCCGGGATTCGAACCCGGGACCCCTGGTATATAAAGTGGCTGCGCTACAGCTAAGCTACCGGGGTCGGTAAATGTAATACTTAGCTCCGTAGCTACCAGACCTTTTGTAACAATTTTTACATCTTTGTGCTTCCGCACATTTTCCATACTTTTCCAAAATACTGCATTGTTCATTAATTTGTAAAAAAAAATTTTGAACTCATTACTACATATTGTCCTTAAGTGTGTGTTCAAATTAATATATTCTTTTAACCAATCACTTTGTCTAAATTCTAGTATTCGATGAATTTTAATCAGTTTCATTTCTAACTCTAAACATTGTTTCAAATTTTGGTAATAAATAATATAATTTTGTTTGGAGTATAAATTTATAATTAATTTTGCATTCTTCGAACTGGGTGGAATAAAATATTCGGAACATAACGGTAAGTCTTTATGTGCTTCATGTAATTGTTTTCCATATTCGAAATCAACCTCAAGAATATAACCAGTTTCAAAAGAATTACTTAAATTAAAATAGTCAATACTATAGAAATCTTTTTCCTCCACCCACTCAAAATCTTTATATGATAAAAAATGAGACATTGCTGCTCCATATAAGTTATTTTTATCAAAATACATAAAATAAAATCATCTTCCTGTGAATTATACAAATTTTCCATATACCGATTATTTGCTTCTGCATACCTACAACACTACGAAACACCGCCTCTAATTCCTATTTCGATGAATAAAATTTTATCAATATCAGTCAGTAATTCAAGTTCTATTTTAGTACATTTTAACATGGCATCAAAAGCAAGGCCTGGAGGAGTAAAATACCATAAACTGTCTGATCCATATGTTTCTTTACAACTTTCTCGAAAATTTTCAAATATATCTGCCAACAAAAAACATTAGTTTTCAAATATAAATCTGTATATTCTCCCAACGTTTTTATGTTAAACTCATTCTATATATTTAAAGTATGTTCATAGTCGATATTGCTAATATTCTCAGTTTTTAAATGTAAAAATGTAATTTTGAAGGTATAATTTTTTCGTCAAGTTTATCCCAGTCACTCAAATATTCATAGGGAAATATAACTTTTTTCTGAGTAATTGAAATTCTTTATTATTTTTACAAAATGATTTTGTAATTTGCAATTCTGAATATTGTAGAAATGTGGAAACTTTATCAATACTACTAGCCATGAATCGAAAAGAATCAATAAACCGAAAATTTAATTTTATGTCATTCCAATATTTTGTAAATGAAATATACCGTTCTTTATTAATTGGATGTAATGTTATGTAACCCTTTATTTCAGTGGCTATACTTTTGATTATAAAATGTCCATCATATCCACTTAATTTATGAAATACCACAGGAACCATAAAAGGCTGTGAATAATTTAAATTAAATGTTTGTGTGCAGTATCTCTATATATTGAAGTAAAATGACAATAATCTCCAACACGTATATCTTCTAAGGTAAATGGTTTGTCACATATATGACATTTGTTAGTATTTTGAAATATTTTTTTCTCTACCTCAGACATAATAATTGGTTGTAAATTTTTTATAATTATATTTAATTTACTACTTACATCAAATAGCTCTTTACAAAACCATTGCAAACAATCTTTCCCCCTATGTATTTTAAACTGTGATAAAGTATCATCATAAAAACATTTCAAATAATAAACTATACTAAAAGGTGTATGTTTATGAATAAAAGAAGTATTACAATTTAAATGATTATCTAAAGTTTCTAAAAGTGATTTTTTTATTATCAAATTTTTATATTTTAAAATTTTATTCTTTTCTTGTGGTAAATCAATACGACATTTATTTTTATTTATAGTATTGCAATGTTCAATATGTTTTTGTAATAATACTTCACTTACAAAATAATTTAGACAAATATTACAAAGAAATTTCTTAGCTTTATGCTTTGACAATTGATTCCCATTAAAGGTGATAAATTCTTTATCCACATATAATGATACTTTACACATTTAACTGTTTTAATTTCTTGTTCTTCCATTTCGGTGTCCTCTGTGGTATCACAGTATTCGTTATTTGACTCAACTATTAATAAATTTATTATTCTATTATAATTACTTTTACTTCTTGCCACAGGAACAACCTGAAATTTCTTTATTTGAATTTTCTTTAACGTATATATATATATATATATATATATATATATATATATATATATATATATATATATATATATATATATATATAATAGGATGTTCCATTTAAGTGTGCCACCATTGCTATCTCAATAACTATAAGAGCTACGAGGTTGGTTAAATTAGCAAAGAACCACCATTTTACAACACTATTAAAATAAGCAAAACAAATATTTTTTTAAACCAGTGGTTCTCAAGATATGGAGCCCAACTTTCTTATTTTAATACTCTTATCATTTTTACATATTTAGATTCTACATAAAATTACAAATCCAACGATATGTTTGAAGTTAAATTTCAGTTAAATAATAAAATTCCTATATTAGCAATTTATTTTGCATATTTTTACCTAAAAATAGTAGTTATCATGAATAAATAGAAAACAAACGTTAAATTCTGTGTTCTTATCACACTAATTCTGCCTTTAAATTTAAAAACTGCTATTTTCAGGTAAAAGTATGCAAAATAAATGCCAATATAGGGATTTTATTATTTAACCAGAATTTAATTTCAAACATATCAATGGATTTGAAATTTTATGTAGATTCCAAATATGTAAAAATATATAGGATGTTCCATTTAAAATAAGAAAGTTGGGCCCCATATCTTGAGAACCACTGGTTTAAAATAGTTATTTGTGTATCAAGGTTCTAAAAGTAATCTTTGTAGGCCGAAACCGAAGTTTGCAGCCGAGGCAAAGCCGAGGCTACAAATCAGATGAGGCCCAAAAAGAACTTTTAGCCGAGGTGCACACAACATTTTTTAGGCGATTACAACAAGAAATTATGAATTTTCATTCAAAATCAATTTTTGACATGTCAAAATTTACTTTATGGCCGCATTTACTTTACGGCCGCATTTACCTTACGGCCGCATTTACTTTACGGCCGCTATTTTTACTCGCAAATTCATTACTTTTTCATTAATATTTGTAAAGGAATAGTTAAAATTTTACTTACATTTGTTATTAGATTCTAAAATAATTAATCACATTAACATGAACAATGTAAATCAATAATGATTAATTATTTATCCCATTATATTTTAAAGATATGAATTAACACGGTAGGATTTTTTTTAACTGGATGTAATGCTGATACCACGTTTCTCAAAAAACAATACTCATCGTTATTTTTAATATTTATTACAGCACGTTTATTGCATATACTCTTAAATAGTTCAGTATAATATCCACCGGTGATTGGTGTATAGGTATTAATATTTACTTTTAAATACATTATTTTAACAATGCGCAACCACTGTCCCTTTCTTGAAATTCTTCCAATTTTGTAAAAAAGATTCCCAATACCAATCATTTAAATCTGATAACCGAGTGATAACAGCATTACATGAAATAAAACTTTTCAACTTTTTTATTCCTTTGGTAGGTAAAATGAATTCAGCACTCAACACACAATTTATTTTTATTAAAGATTTTTTTTAATTCTTCAATAATTTAAATCCGTATATGGTTTTTACTTTTTCCGAAAATAATCTAGAATCAACACAATAATCATTGAGAATTATCCCCGATTTAATTCTTCTATTAAATGCTGAACACAAATCTTCCCAAACTAATTTCTTTTTTAAATTTTTATTTTGATTTTTTCGATTTGAATATCCTGTTATTTCTATCCACAATTTGCGTTAACATTAGTCGAAAATATTTCAAATGAGATAAATTTGCTTCCAATTTAAATAAATTTTTATTTAATTTTTTTTAATACGTTGATTCTTTATAAATTTTATAAGTAATAATATAAACTTATTTATTTTATTTTTACATTTGACTACATCTTTCTTTGTTTTTATTAAGTCTATTGTTGTTTGCAACGTTTTTATAAGACTATCACTTAGACAACTAATAGTTTCTTCTGACATTTTTATAATTTTTATTGAAATAAATACAACCTATGAATGAACTACCGGTTATTAATATGTTATTTATTTTTTTATTATTTACCCACACGTATGAAAGGAATTTTTTGATAAAGTTGCTCTACGTATATTAGTTATTCAAAATAATTCACTTTGAAATACACCGACTGTACAAGAACTACCTATTGATGAACTACCGGTTATTAATAAGTTATTTATTTATTAAAAAAAATTTTACCTGCACTTGTGAAGAGAAGTTGCACTAATTAAGTTCAAACAACTATGGAAACTTTCACAACCGGGCATTCAGTCTTATATACTAAAAAGGTTAAAGTTTATAGTGACAATATTGATTACTCTCGAAGTTCTTAGTTAATTACACAACATAGCAATACAAAAATTATTCTAATCAGTCTGTAATAAGCTGATATATTTCATCAGTAAATAAAAATGTTTTAGAAGAAGTTCGTCGACTGACACAAAAATTACAGATCAGTCTGCAATGAGCTGATATATTTCATAATTAAGTTAAAATGTGTAGAAGTTCGTTGACCAATACAAAATTACAGATCAGTCTCATATATACAGACTGTCTACTGAACTCGGGCCACTTAAGGGAATTCCTAAACTAGAAGAGGTACGACTTCGGTTAAATTAGACAAAAGTTGCCTTATCAGGTGGCTATTCCTGTGATGTATTTGTTTTTCCAAAAATATGCATAGGTCACTAGAGAGAAGAAAAAATATGAAATTAGTGAAAATTAATAAATCGTTTTTAAACTTAAACGATGACAAATAGACAAAAATGTTCCAGATAAAACTTTTAGAAAATAAAGTGCGCCATAAAGAGAAATAATAATAAAAAAAATTTGGCCAACTGTTTGCGAGATATGGCGAGAAATATTTTTTTTTTTAAATGGTAATCATAGGTGGCTATGCCATCGTTAAAAATAGTATTTTTATCTCTTTTCAACAGTATGTATTTTTATATCATTCATTTTATAAATTATTGTTTTATTTACATAAAACACTTCTTTCTAATGGCATTTTTAAAGTAGGCTTTAGTACACAATTTAAAACAACTGATTTTTTTTGTATTCATTTATTTTTTAATCTAGGTTATGTCTTATTTACCTATATAAAACTTATCAATAATCTATTATAATTAATTGTAAACAAATTTACTTATTCCTAAGATAAAATTTATAACATAAAATGATACATAAGAAACACTAACTAAATTTAGGTGACACTGTGCATAAACAGAAAGCATATCTGTCTTTTCTTCAAAAGTGAATTTGTCCATAATTATTTTTAATTTAACAGTTTGACACAAAAAACTTTAACAATATGACAGAAATATGATAAAATCAGTTGTTTTAAATTGTTTGTACCAAAGCTTACTTTAAAAATGCCATTAGAAAGAAGTGTTTTATGATTTATGTACATAAAACAATAATTTTTAAAATAAATGATATAAAAATAACTACTGTTAAAAAGAGATAAAAATACTACTTTTAATGATACCATAGCCACCTATGATTACCATTTGAAAAAATATTTTTTTTGCCATATCTCGCAAACAGTTGGCCAAAATTTTTTTATTATTCTTTCTCTTTATGGGGCACATTGTCTTCTAAAAGTTTTACCTGGAAGATTTTTGTCTATCTGTCATAGTTTAAGAATAAAACTGATTTATTAATTTGCACTAATTTCATATTTTTTCTTCTGTCTAGTGACCTATGCATATTTTTGGAAAAACAAATACATCACAGGAATAGCCCCCTGATAAGGCAACTTTTGTCTAATTTAACCGAAGTCGTAACTCTTCTAGTTTAGGAATTCCCGAGTTCAGTAGACAGTCTGTATACCTAGAGACAACCACAGCTAGTTATCGTTGCAAGTTCACGAACGAAAGTTTCTACCAGACTATTTAGTACCAATTTTAAGATGGACAACTGATGTGAAAAATGTGAACAACAACAACAAGAAGAAGAAGAACAACAACAACAAGAAACATCGACAGTTGAAAACTGGGATAGTTGTTGTTTTACATCTTTTCTAGCCTCTAGGTTGGAGGAAGTAAAAACAAAATTAGTTTTTCTTCCTCCCCCTACAGGTTTATCAAAAACTGCGAAAAAACATTCTACGCAGGAAAGAGGTGTAGATGTAATAAGTTAAAACAACAACAACCAGAAACATTTACATCAACTGAAAATTGGGATAACTGTTGTGGTACATCTCCTCTAGCTTCTAGGTTGGAGCAAGCAAAAACAAAATTAATTTTGCTTTATTCACCTACAGGTTTATAAAAAAGTGATAAAAAAAATTCTATGCAGCAGAGAGGCGTCGATGAGCTGTATTGAAAAACAAAAAAGAAGTGTAATTGCTGCATAGAAGGTGTTCTTATTTTAAGGTTTGGTTTTAATTTTGGTTATCTTTAAGTTTTTATTGGCCTTATCATTACATTATAAACATAATCCAGTGTAGTTCTTCATCTCACAAGGCGAACATAATGTCAGGAAGTCAGCAGCCATCTACTTTACGAGGATCCTCACGTCACTCGTCGTCGTCGTCGTTACCATCTTCAACATCCACAGCATCTTCGACAAGTGTCGTATATGCAGATGCAGTTAAAAACACATTGTGAACTATTTGGAAATATACATGTAACAATTGCAATTTAAGTAGGAAGGCGACAAGAGCAGTGTGCCTACAACTACTAGATTCAAGAAATATCCTAATTGTGGTGAATTGTTTCATGTAACATTTACAACTTACAATAATGGTAGGACAAGGATATTTCAAACAGGTGCTATGGTTCGTCCATAGTAAGTATATATGTATATATATATATATATATATATATATATATATATATATATATATATATATTTAGATATATATTAATTAATTATAAATGCAGTAATCTACAATATGATTAGTAATGGCAGACGACATTGATAACATAATAATAAATTTATACAGGGTGAATACTGAAAACCTTGACATAGGGAAATAACATGGGAAAACAGTTTTTCGCTGTTTCCATCTGTCCCGCTAAATAAAATCGGGTGTATATGGTATCGTTAGTTAGATTACTTAATTTTGCATCTAATAAAACCAAATGTTGTGTAATATGGCCTTTTCTAACTGAAATATTTGATAAAATAAATTGTATTTTGAAGGTTATCCTTCATATTTTCGAATAAGAAACGTCTAAAACAAAATGCTCCATAGCCGAATGGATACGAGGGCTGATTCATAACATAAATAATCTACAAGACCTGGTTCGAGACCACCTCGGCCCTATTTTTTTTTTAAATTAAATTATACTTAAAATATCATGTTTTGAAACATGAAATACAAAATTGTACACCAAAAACTAAATTCGAATTAATTGTTAAGTTTGATAGACAGCAAATAATAATTCTATTGAATTTTGGATTTTTTTTATTTATAAAAATATGAATATTGCTATTTTATTAAAATAGTCTCATATAATAAAGATATTTTAAGCATAATTTAATTTAAAAAAAAGTAGGTGGTCTCGAACCATGTCTTGTAGATTATTTATGTTATGAATCAGCCCTCGTATAACCTTCAAAATAAAATTTATTTTATCAAATATTTCAGTTAGAAAAGGCCATATTACACAACATTTGGTTTTATTAGATGCAAAATTAAGTAATCTAACTAACGATACCATATACACCCGATTTTATTTAGCGGGACAGATGGAAACAGCAAAAAACTGTTTTCCCATGTTATTTCCCTATGTCAAGGTTTTCAGTATTCACCCTGTATATCATCTATATGTGTATATAAATATGAATAAATAAGGAATATGTAAATGAGTTTTTGTGTTTTATTTCATATATGTATAGAATAAAAAATGAATATAGTTATAATAATTTTATTCAGTTTTGTATTATACAAGCCATTTTGTTATATATATATATATATATATATATATATATATATATATATATATATATATATATATTACTGTTGGATTCTGTCAAGAATTGACAGATGTTATATTCTGACAAGAATTTACATCTGCCAAAATAAAAAAGAAAATAGAAGCAAGTGGTCGTTGAAAAAATAATATATATTTTGTTTTAATACTGCTATGACATTATAATATGAGTTGTTGAGGGTCAATACAATATAAATAATTTAGTAACTTTGGTGTTGTAACTAAACGGAGTCTGCAACAAATACATTTATTTATTAATTTAATCCTCTTCCCCTTTCTCACTTGTTGGTGGTGGTGTATTCATGTCATATGCCGCTTCTTCTTCTTCAGGATTCCATTTTATAACATGTTCACAATTTATACAATTATTATAACCCAATAAACGGCATAATACTACAATAGTTTAAATTGTGAAATCTATCTTCCATTTGGTCCATACAAATATTGATATGAAGGTAAAATCCATTTTTTATATGTTGATGCTGAATATTTCTATACGACAGAGTTGGTAAGATTTTAAAATATTGTTTAAAATCTTCACAGTGTCTAATTTTATATTCATAATGCAACAGATCAGACCTCGTTCGTATAGAATTTAATTTCAATGAATATATTTGACCTCTGTATATATCAATATAAAATTGTAAAATATCACATAACCCATTTTTATCTTCAACTCGTAAATCTATCATCCCATTAATTAATGGATTTCTATATGTTATTTTAAGAATAATTCTGCAATTTGTAGGTGCACATATTAACTTATCGTTATTAAAATGTAAACAGAAAATAATTTCAAAAATCAAATTTTTAAGATCTTCATTATTTTGAACAGCGCAAATATACAAAAACCTTTTTATGAACAAAAATGATACAAGTGTGTTAAATATAAAGTGTATTATATATACATTCCCCCCACAAAACTCAGATATATTTTATTACCAAGTTCTCTTTACAAAATAATGTTAAAGACATAACATAGCAATACAAAATTACAGATCAGTCCGCAATGAGCTGTTAGTTCAAAATTATTCAGATCAGCCTGTAATTAGCTGATAGTTCACGGACTAAGGTTATCATGTATACTTGTTTACTCAAAAACATCATTTCAACTTCAATTTCGCTGTGGACACAGCAACAACTAGTCGTCGTCGTCGTTACATCTAAATGCTTGAACACCTCTATGTACATCTGTTAATTACCTAAACAATACACCTATATGACTGAAGCCAGATACCAGGGATCTACCTGTTAATTAAACAGTACAACTATATGTCTACCTATGTATTATTATATTTACCTGACGAAGATGAATATCTATGTCTACCTGTTAAATAAACTACACGTACATGTTTACTTAACTAGTCTCCCCACCTGAGTAAACCAGGTACTTTAGGGGTTGCTGAAGAACTGCTGAAGAGGGGTGAACACAGCTAGAAAACCCAAGAAATCATCCCCTAAAAACCATAAGGTTTGCTGAAGAACTGCCGAAGAGTGGTAGATCTGGATGACCATGGTCATCTGCAGTGTAGATGTGGATGAGCATGGTCCTCGAGAGCCAGAATCCCCACAGCTACTCTACTGGTAAGCTTATATTTAATTTATAATAAGAAGAAAACAATTCTGTTTTTGTATGCCAGTGTACAAAATATAATTGATGCATTTTCTTAACTAAAAATAATTTTAAAAAAACTTGTTTTGTCATACAAACCATATTTACTATTGATTAATTTAAAATTTGAAAATCTAATATAATTCAAAAAAATATATGAAATTATAATGCATTTAATTTATTATTATTTTAAAGGAAATTTTTCTTTTGATAGTTAATTTTTCAATTAATCAAATTTGTATTATAATATTAAAGTATTTTGTAATACATTTTTAAGACAAAATTTCATAAATTTAATTAATATCATATATTACATTCTTGATTTTCTCATTTCAGAAGTCTCCAAATACGATAATTAATAACGCAAACCAGGGGGTCAGTTAACTTGGAGTACCACTTTGCTCCAGTGACATACAGTTTTGCACGAGTTTTGTCCCGTTTTTTAATGCAATTATATATATATATATATATATATATATATATATATATATATATCTGATACGTGATGTTAAACGTATTTTTCTCTGTCATTCAAGCAGTATATAATTTTATATGCATATTCTTACTTCAGGTGTATCACAAACCCAGAGCAAGTTTAAATCGACCATTTGGCGCCAAAAGTAAATGTAATATTTTGAAAATACAAAAAATGACGGTTCAGATATTTATTTACTGATCAAAGCGAGAATCTATACAATTGTTTAGTTGTAGATTATAGATAAATATCGTATAACTGCCCCCGGTTCCTATGCCTGTGCAGTATGTACTTGGTCTAGGCTGTTTCTAACATAGAAAATTCAAATTTACGTTTTAAAAACTACAAAATTTCTAGGAGTTTTGTTATAGAGAATTTTTAAATTCTGCACCAACCTATTATAACTTTACAAATATACACTTCACCCTAAAACTATGTTTTTCCTTCTTCTTTTTTTATTCAAAATACTTTTACAATAAAACAAAACTAATAAATTTGACAAAAAATTAATAACATATGTTAGAATCTGTCTGCGCTCACGATCCTCTCGCTTAGCAATGTGCCGTTGCCGGCAAATTAAAATCAAAGCAATATTCCCGGCAATATTGACCAAAAATGGAAATATTGGGCAAGTTATGCTTATTAAATATAAAACAGTAATTTCCTTATTTTTAACTGATTCTTTGGCTTAAAGATCACTCAAAAGTTTTTATACAGGTAAGGATAATGCACCGGAAAAGGAAATATACCACAATGTTTTTAATTTTGACAACATTGGTGGCTACATTGTAAAGAATATTCGTCGTTGAATATGCGAATATGAATACTATATAAAGATCAAAAGACGTAATTCAAAATATGTAGGTAAGTAACTAAAATCAAGAAAAAAAAATGGTTCAGTTTTAACGCACGCCAACTATAATTATCTAGTTATTATAACCAAAATGTATTAAAATTAAAGATTATTATACAGAACATTGAAGTTAACATAAAAAGGACAAAAATAAAATAAATACAAAAAACTTATAAACAAAAATTATACTTATTTTTATTCTTTTGATTAGTCCGACTCCGGCTCAGTAACATAATTTTCTAACTCCGATTTTGATGAATAGGAGCATGAAGATGGTGATGTTGTAGAATAATAATCCGTATCCATCTCTACCATCACTAAGCTTCTTGAAGATGTGCCAGAGCCAGAGGTAGATGGTTTTGGATCTGTTTCTGCATGGATTTCGTTGAAATTTCTTTCTATTAATAGTTTCTTTTCGTCTGTTGGTACAGTTGGTAGCTGGTGCATGGTTTTCCAATTATGAGCGATGTAGCATAATTTTCCTGCTCTTGTGGTGTTTAGTTTATGCCTTTTTTTATTATGAATTTGTGAAAAGGTGCTAAAAGATCTTTCCACGGAAGCAGACGTTGAAGGCACACTCAAGATTTCTATGGCAATTTTTCCTAAATCACTATGCTGATAAAATGTTTTCCACCATAATACAGGATTAATTTTATTCACAGCTTTCCAAACAAAATCTTTTGACCAAATTCCTTCCCTCGATCTATACAGAGCAAGTTCTTGAATAACACTTTGTTCATGTACGTTGATCATATTCTCTGCTAACTTATAAATTATTCCACAACCATCAAGCTGCTCTTGTGCTGTCATAATTAAACCTTGGTATTTTGGATCTAAAAGACAAGCCCCCAAATGAATAGGTTTCAAAGCATGTTCTCTCCTATCTTCGAAATGCTTTTTCACAAATTCTACTTCTGTAGAAGACTTAACAACCACGGGTAAAAATTCTTCTAGTTTTTACCTATTTCTGAAAATGATGACCATACCAAGTGAATACTATTGTAGTGTCCTTCTAAATAAGTTATCCAATAGATTATTGGCTTTAGGAGACTTCGTAAATACTCCAGCTGAGACCAAAAATTATCATCGAGTAAGATTTGCTTTAATCTCTTGGGCAAAGTCTTCGTTATATCGTCTTCATTTATTGCCATCAATTGTAATATACTTTTAGTAGCAGCTAGACTATCTAAGCATTGCAAATAACTTCCCCAGCGGGTTTTAACAGGCAAATGTAAAGATATGTTTATATTCTTATCTCGACTGATTTGTTTAAAATCAGCTATTAATAACTGGGAATTTCGTATAGTTTTTACAATATCTATTGAGTCAGAAAAAAATGACTGCACTGTGTTACATTTCAAAATGTCACTAACCATTAAATGTAGTGTATGACCCATACAACTAATCCATATTATGTTAGCATATTTTTCATTTAAAAGTCGACCACATTTTATCATATTTGAAGCGTTATCCGAAACAACTGCTAAAAAATTTTCACGTCCTAGTTTATCTATTATTTGTGATACCTCTGCTAATAGATATTCGGAAGTATGTCTGTTTTTTTTAGTTTCGACAAAAGAATAAAAATACGGTGTGGGAGTAAAAACAATAAAATTTATAATGCCTTCATTTCGAATATTTGACCATCCGACTAAAGCCAAATTCAAGTTGTCTGATGAATATATATAATTATCTATTTCTAGTTTAACGGGTTCGTATTCCTTTTCTAGGAGAGTAGTTGATAATATTTTTCTAGAAGGTAATTTATAAGACGGTCTCATTTAATAAAATAACTCTATCCATAATGGATGTTGCAGAAGAGACAATGGAACACCAGTCGTGTAGATCGCTCTCGATAAAAGAGTATCAATTTTGACCTACATTAAATATATATAATTTCAAAAATTTAGAGAAAAATTAGTAACAACACCTACCTGTTCCTTTGTATTCATCTTGTCCATAAAAGCAGATAGCGTGGATGAAGAAAACACAGTATCGGATGTCCTTTCTTCGCTACTGGGCGGCATTTGGCGATTTTGTGGAAAATCTTGTAATTGTAAATTTAACTTATTTACAGTTGTAGAAAAACTATATTAAATTGCACTGGGACACTTTGTACATTTTTTAATATGTTTTGTAAATTTTGTTGCATTTTTATTTGTGTAAATTTTACAGCAAAATATACATTCATATATTGCTTTATTTTTTTTTGTTTTTCTGGAAAATATTTCCAGACCAGACTTTTCGGTTTCATAATTATTAATAAATACACGAGATACGAACGATAAGACCTTACGATACAAATATTGAGAACACAATATACGGCGTTTTGTCTCTGTATTAATAATACAAAATTAGAGGAATCACACAGAACAGCTAATGTTCAGCGTACAGTCTTGCGTGCGCAGCATGTTTAAAATTCCCAAAATTTGGCAACTTATGAGACCTTTGGCAACTTTCCGGGAATATTCCCAAGGTGGCAATATTGCCCATTGGCAATATTGCCGTTGGCACATTGTTACTCTCGCTACTGAAGAACTATGTTACCTGTGAAATCGTGCTCACTTCCATTGTTCTCAACTCTCTATTCTGATGTTTCGCGCAGTGTTCCCAACCTTAGAATTATGTACTTATAAAAAAAAGAAATATTTTTATATTGTTTCAAATATCGGCGTATCTAATTGTTATGTATTTACTTACAGAGTAATTACCGCTTCAAACCACGTACCGACTTTGGGTATCCCTGGACTGTTAACTTAGACATAAGTTTATAGACGTATATTTTATTTAGGGTTATATTTGACTTTTACAAAAGACGACCTCTTACAAATAAAACCTACTTCATACCTATGTATATTTTTAGTTCCTTTTTAATTCCCCAAAACATGTTACAAATAAATAATAAAGATGTATCGTTTGAACAATTTTTAAACAGTACATTATAAAGGCCTACCATTAACAACAATTATAAATTTTTAATATATTATAACTAACATAACACTAATATAACCCAGAGTGCACAAAGCCTTTGTCTCAATATGGCCTAATGATTTTAGTATGATGGACTAGCAAATTCTCGGCTACGCCGAGCATTCCCTAGAGCTCCGCTGTCAGTGCAAAAAACAAATGCCGATCGACATGAAACAATTATTTCATATTTGCACGTCAGGCCTCACCGAGACCTTTCATTAGATTGCAAATACGATATACTTCTAATAATATTTTGCAAAACACAAAAGCCGGTCGACATGAAACATTTTTGTCATTTATGTACCTCAACTCTCACCAAAACCTTTCATTTGATACCGTACACGACATACTTCTCACAACTTTCTGCATTAAACAAAAGTCGATCGACATGAAACATTTTTATTATATCTACACGCTAGCCCACACCCAGACTATATACCAAACACTATATACTTGTGACAACCTTTTGGAAAAAACAAAAACCGATCGACAAAGTACATTTTTGTCAATTCTGCAGGCTAGCCCTCTCCGAGACCTTTCATTTGATACCAAACACGACATACTTCTGACAACTTTTTGCATAAAACAAAAGCCGATCGACATGGAACTTTTTTGTCAATTCTGCACGCTAGCCCTCAACGAGACTTTTCATTTGAGACCAAATTCGACATATCTTTGAGAAATTTTTGCAAAAACAAAAGCCGATTTTTTTTACCTTTTTTCTTAATTCTACACGCCAGCCCTTATCGAGCCTTTTCATTTGATACCAAACACCACATACTTCTCACAACATTTTCCAAAAAACAAAAGCCGTTCGATATAGAACATTTTTGTTCATTCTGCACGCTAGCCCTCATCGTGACCTAGCCTAATATAACATTCACTGTCTTCAGTAACCTTTCATTTGGAAATATTTGTTCTTTGTTTAGTTACTTTATTAAACATTTGGCAACATTGACTTTTGTAATTCGAAAATACCCAAACACGATATTTTTCTGACAACATTATGCAAAAAACAAATTCTAATCTACATAGAACATTTTTGTCATTCGTGCACACCAGTCCGTATTGTGTCGTTTCCTTAAAACCCAAGGACGACCTACTTCTAACAACTTTTTATGGAAAACAAATGCAGATCGACATGACACATTTTTTTGTCATTTTAAAACTGGCCCTTATGGTTTCCTTTCTTTTGATAACAAACACAGCAAAGTATTCAATTTATTTTATTTAGGAATATTTGATTTTTATTTAGTTACTTTACAATTTGGAAATACTGTTTGTATTAAAAAATAGTAGGTAATTTTTAAATTTATAAATTAATATTGTCAATCCTAATACAACTGCCACCGTCTTGAGTGAAGTTAGTTTAGGAATATTTGGTTTTAATTTAGTTACTTCATCACACATTTGGCAACATTGACTTTTGACATTGGAAACGTCAAAATTTATATTAATTAAATACATTATGTTTTAAACTTAAACTAGTTGTAGCACATTTGCTCAAGTCTATTATTCATGATATTGTTTTTAAATCTTTGATATCAATGTTCTATTAAAAGATATGATCATTTAAAGTTCATAGGCAGATTGTCAAAAGTGACGGATGACGGCGTGATTCTTCTTAAAGTTAGACATGGCCTCTGGGATCCATTGTTTCAAGGCAGCATTTGTGCAAAGTTTTAATTTTTTACACGAAAACTACTAATAGTAAAAATATGAGACACCCAAAAGGCACCAGATCTCATTAGCCCCCACATATTAAAAAAAAAATTATAACAATCACTTGCATGGTTCAGGCTGTAGGCGATTACAAAAGTTACTCGATACTCGTGATGAATCTATAGATAGATAGATATATAGATATATATATATATATATATATATATATATATATATATATATAGATATATAGTGAATCTAATCGTTTAGTATAGGGACTAGCGAATTCTCGGCTACGCCGAACATTCCCTAGAGCTCCGCTGTCATTGTAAAAAACAAATGCCGATCGACATAAAACAATTATTTAATATTTCCACGTCAGGCCTCACCGAGACCTTTCATTAGATTGCAAACACGTTATACTCCTAATAATTTTTTGCAAAAAACAAAAGCCGGTCGACATGAAACATTTTTGTCATTTATATACCCCAACTCTCACCGAGACCTTTCATTTGATACCATACACGACATACTTCTGACAACTTTCTGCATAAAACAAAAGTCGATCGACATGAAACATTTTTATCATATCTACACGCTAGCCCACACCGAGACCTTTTATTTGATACCAAACACTATATACTTGCGACAACCTTTTGCAAAAGCAAAAGCCGATCGACATTGATCATTTTCGTTAATTCTGCACACCAGCCTTCATTGAAACCTTTCATTTGATACCAAACACCACACACTTCTGACAACTTTTTGCAAAAAACAAATACCGATCGACATAGGACATTTTTGCCAACTCTGCACGCTAGCCCTCTCTGAGACCTTTTATTTGATACCAAATACGACATACTTCTGACAACTTTTTGCATAAAACAAATACCGATCGACATAGCATATTTTTGTCAATTCTGCACGCTAGCCCTCTCCGAGACCTTTCATTTGATACCAAACACGTCATACTTCTGACAACTTTTTGCATAAAACAAAAGCCGTTCGACATGAAACATTTTTGTCATTTATACACACCAGCCTTAACCGAGACCTTTCATTTGATGCCAAACACGACATACTTCTGACAACTTTTTGCATAAAACAAAAGTCGAATAACATGGAACATTTTTGTCATTTCTGTACGCTAGCCCACAACAAGACCTTTCATTTGATACCAAACATGACATATTTCTAACAATTATTTGAAAAACAAAAACCGGTCGATGTAAAATATATTTGTCATTTATGCAAGCCAGAAAACATTTATATAGAAAACATACATTTTTAAAATAATTTTAGAATTTTACAAAATTAATAATTAATATCAAATATAACATTAATTAGAATGACATAATAACAATAATAAACTCTCAGATAGAATTTTTTTTTATTTCCCTAACTGTCTAATTTTTGCCGAAAAAGGTAAATATTATATTTAATATATTTCATACAATAGACGTGCGGTTCCATCGGTTATAATTTTATCTGATGTAGAGTTGAAATATGAACAACTTTGTACTTTTGTAGTTTTGCTCTAAATGTATCAGGAGAGAGAGTATTCGCAATTTTTTGAATACTTGGTTTTGTTAAGTGATCATAACTGTCAAATGAAATTAAAATAAAATTAAAAAAATAATGATATATGAAAATAAAAATTATAAACTGTTTTATTTCATTCATTATACTTTTATTCACATATTTAATTCAAGGCACTCTAATTCCAGGTAAAACAATGACTTGTATTATTATTGTCATATTTTAATCAAATTAATATAAAACTTCAGATGCATTTTTCTCAAAAAAATCGTTATGTTAGGGTATGATAATATTATATCATTGAATTCAGAATAATGTTCTCTATTGAATAAGCAAATGAAAAAATATGTTCACATTTAAAATAAAAAAGTTGGGAAACGTATTTTGAGAAACACTGGTTTAAAAAAAAATTAGTTTGTCTCATGTTAATAGTGTTGTAAAATAGAAATTTTTTGCTAATTTAACTGACCTTGTAGCTCTTATAGTTCTCGAGATAGCAATAGTGGACAAAATAAAATGAACACCTTTATACACATAATTTTTATAGGTTTAACAATACCGTTTAAACCAGTATTTGTAAAATTTGTTTCTGTATACATCTGAGAAAATCAATAATTTTAATAGTTTAAAAAAATCACATAGATGGCACTAATTAAGAATTTTATTGCATCTGCTAAGGAAGGAATCGATATAATTATTAAATTAATATAATATTTTTATATTTAATTCATATGTATATGAATTAAAATATTATTATTATATTAACTGGTAGTGATAGTGTTGTTATATTTATTTCCAAATCACAAGTATGATGTGAAAAGAAAAAAACCTGAATCTCCAGAGTAAATACAGAGGGCTCTTATAATATTTATTATTGAAAATTATGTTACGAAATAAATATAATAATATATATAAATATGCGTTGAAAACATAAATGTACAATTACATCTTATTTAGAACAAACTGTATGAAATATTTAAAAAAAAAGTCGTGAATCTTTGGAATAAATGTAGATAGAAACTTCTTATCTCTCTCTACGAATAATGAAATGGCAAACGGTAATATAAAGCATGTGCTTTGAAAAGAGGACTTGTGTGTAATATTTGTCGTACTTCTTGAATTTAACGTTACTATTTTCATGTTAAGTATGGTTTGTTAGATAATATTACAACATAACAAGTCCATTTTCGTGTATAAAATATTAGTTGAAACTTGAAATACTGATCTCGCTTCACTTTCGGTTTCCAAGCCATAACACATAGCTTGATTACAATAAAAATTGTAGCTGATTCTTATCAACAACATTTTCATTATAATAATCATTGTCATATTTTCTCGGTACCAATCAAATTCTATTGGTACATACGTACATCTACAATGAAAGAGTTCATTGCAGAATATGTAGTATTATTGCGAATTTATCTATCGTATGACATTTTTATTACGGTTTTTATATTTTGACTTCTTCTTTCTACTGATTTTTTCTTTGCACTTCCAACCCTATTAAATGTGCTTTCAATTTCGCTATAAGTATAATACTTATATTTTCAGCAATGTCAAAATGACAAGATAATTTGACAACTGTATTTTGGATGCGTTCAAACATGTGTTATACAGTCGGATTACTGAATGTGACCAGTGTAAATTTTTAAATTCAAAGAAACTTGTTAATAAATTTAATAAGAACACAAAATATTTTTTAATAAAAATATTATAAATATACCTTAACAAATAACAATGAGCCTTTAGGGTCCCGACAATATACAAAAAGAGCAGCTAACAATCAAAGCCTGCCGTTTACTTTTAAATTTTCGGGTATCTAAAGGCTTATTGTTAAACGGTAAATATTTTTGATTTCTAAGTAAATCATTTTAAAATATATCTTATAATTTTAATAGATACACTTCGTTTATGAAAATTAATTTTAGATGTCAGATTGTCAAATTTGAATTGAATAAAATAAGTAAAATATATGAAATAATAATGTTCATAAAGTAATTTTTATTTACCAATGAATATAAAAGTATAATAATATTATATAGTAAAATGAAATATTTTTATAATTAGAGAATAATAACTAAAACTAACTGTAGAAATTGCAAACCTTGCTCGCAACTGTCATCATCACAAATTTTGACATAAATAATCCATTATTTAAAAACTTTATGGTTGTATATGAAAGAATATATTATATTTACTCTTTTTATAGCATTATTTATGATAAAAATAGCTTCTTTTAATTTAATTTGATTACACTTTGAACCAGTAACCTAATATGACATCTGTAAGTGATAAAAATAAAAAAATTACCTAATAATATTTATATCGTACCTTAAACTAATATCCAACAATTTTCAAACATTTTTTTTGCATTATTTCGTAGTAAAATTATGAATTTTCATGTAATCCATTCACCTAGGAGCACATGTCATCAAAAGCATTTCTCGTTAAATATTTGGTTTCAGAAAGTGTTTATTGTTTGAAATATCAATGATAATTGAATAATTGGATAGATACTTTGTTTTTGTATACGTTTTCATTTAAAAAATCATCTCATTCCATAACAAAATACAATAGAAATTTTTAAAATCTAATTGTTGTTGTAATCAAATACTTTCATCTGAAATTTGATGAAAGAATACATAAAGAATGTATAAAATGCAGTTACTTACAGTTTAATATAAACCAGATACATAATTGAAAATAATTATTGTACAATAAATTATTAAACATTTCTTCCAAGGGGGTATGAAGGAAAGGCTTGTCAGTATTTTTAAATAAATGTGTTTATGACTGAATACGACGCGCCTTGTTTGATTTCCATAATTAAATTTTTGTCAATAGTGTTATTATCCATAATTTTATGTTATGCTTTTCTATGAATATATTCTTGTTTGGATAACTACGAGTATAACTGAAATGAAAACACATATTTAAATACATTTAAGAAAATATAAAATTACATACTTACATTATAAAATGTAGTGTAATTTTACTTTTAAACTAATTTTACTATATATTTCTCCAAGCAAATACAAGACTTGCAAGATGATTTTTTGATTAGAGCTGACGTTTGGACACGCCATATGTCATGAAAATTTAAATATTGTAAATAAGGTTTGCCGTAAATTATTATGTACAATGCACTTTTATGATAACCAGTTACACTTCAGTAGTGTTATTTTTAGTAATTTTATGTTATTTCTCTTCTATAAATATACTCTTGTTTGGATAACCAATTAAAAATTGTAACTGAAATGAAAATACATCTTTAAATACAACGAAACAAATTTAAAATAATATCCTTACATCACAAAGTGTATTGTACATAGTTTACTTTATATTTCTGTATATTTCTCTTTGAAAATATAAAACTTGTGCCACGAATTTTTTGATTGACTGACCCAACAGATAATAAACGTCAAACGTCATAAAATTAAATATTTTAAATGCACCACACTTAACATTCAGTGTATTTGTATATATTTCGCTCACTATTATAATGTATAAAAATATAATTACCTTTACAAAATCTCTTTTCATTTTCAAAATAAATCAATTAAAAGTTTCATATTGAATTGTCAAAAATGACGGATGGCACAGTAATTCTTTTTAAATTTAAACATGGCATCTAGGATATTTTTTTTTAGTTTTGTTCCACTTTTCCTTTTTGGCTCAGTTTTTGATTTTTTACACGAAAACCACTCACAGTAAAAATATGAGACCCCAAAAAGGCCCTATTCCACTTTAAACCACATCTAATAAAATAATATTAAAATTATTCAATGAATGGTTTGACCTGTACCCGTGAGCAAAATTTTTGCGATGCTCGAGATTAATCCAAATATAGATATATAGTGAATCTATCAAAATAGTATATGACTAGCGAATTCTCGGCTACGCCGAGCATTCCCTAGAGCTCCGCTGTCAGTGCAAAAAACAAATGCCGTTCGACATGAAACAATTATTTTATATTTGCACGTCAGGCCTCACCGAGACCTTCCATTAGATTGCAAACACGATATACTTCTAATAATTTTTTGCAAAAAACAAAAGCCGGTCGACATAAAACATTTTTGTCATTTATGTACCCCAACTCTCACCGAGACCTTTCATTTGATACCATACACGACATACTTCTGACAACTTTCTGCATTAAACAAAAGTCGATCGACATGAAATATTTTTATCATATCTACACGCTAGCCCACACCGAGACTTTTCATTTGATACCAAACACTATATACTTGTGAGAACCTTTTGCAAGAAACAAAAGCCGATCGACATAGCACATTTTTTGTCAATTCTGCACGCTAGCCCTCTCCGAGACCTTTCATTTGATGCCAAATACGACATACTTCTGACAACTTTTTGCATAAAACAAAAGCCGATCGACATGGAACATTTTTGTCAGTTCTGCACGCTAGCCCTCAACGAGACCTTTCATTTGATACCAAATACCACACACTTCTGACAACTTTTTGCAAAAAACAAATACCGATCGACATAGCACATTTTTATCAATTCTGCACGCTAGCCCTCTCCGAGACCTTTCATTTGATATCAAACACGACATACTTCTGACAACTTTTTGCAAAAAACAAAAACCGATCGACATAGTACATTTTTTCAATTCTGCAGGCTAGCCCTCTCCGAGACCTTTCATTTGATACCAAACACGACATACTTCTGACAACTTTTTGCATAAAACAAAAGCCGATCGACATGGAACATTTTTGTCAGTTCTGCACGCTAGCCCTCAACGAGACCTTTCATTTGAGACCAAACACGACATACTTCTGACAACTTTTTGCAAAAAACAAAAACAGATCGACATAGTACATTTTTGTCAATTCTGCAGGCTAGCCCTCTCCGAGACCTTTCATTTGATACCAAACACGACATACTTCTGACAACTTTTTGTATAAAACAAAAGCCGATCGACATGGAACATTTTTGTCAATTCTGCACGCTAGCCCTCAACGAGACCTTTCATTTGAGACCAAACTTGACATATCTTTGAGAAATTATTGCAATAACAAAAGCCGATCAACATTGACTTTTTTTCTTAATTCTACACGCCAGCCATTATCGAGCCTTTTCATTTGATACCAAACACCACATACTTCTCACAACATTTTCCAAAAAACAAAAGCCGTTCGATATAGAACATTTTTGTTCATTCTGCACGCTAGCCCTCATCGTGACCTAGCCTAATATAACATTCACTGTCTTCAGTAACCTTTCATTTGGGAATATTTGTTCTTTGTTTAGTTACTTTATTAAACATTTGGCAACATTGACTTTTGTAATTTGAAAATACCCAAACACGACATTTTTCTGACAACATTATGCAAAAAACAAATTCTAATCTACATGGAACATTTTTGTCATTCGTGCACACCAGTCCGTATTGTGTCGTTTCCTTAAAACCCAAGGACGACCTACTTCTAACAACTTTTTACGGAAAACAAATGCAGATCGACATGACACATTTTTTTTGTCATTTTAATACTGGCCCTTATGGTTTCCTTTCTTTTGATAACAAACAGAGCAAAGTATTCAATTTATTTTATTTAGGAATATTTGATTTTTATTTAGTTACTTTATAATTTGGCAACACTGTTTGCATTAAAAAATAGTAGTTAATTTTTAAATTTATAAATTAATATTGTCAACCCTAATACAACTGCCACCGTCTTCAGTGAAGTTAGTTTAGAAATATTTGGTTTTAATTTAGTTACTTCATCACACATTTGACAACATTGACTTTTGACATTGGAAACGTCAAAATTTATATTAATTAAATATGTTATGTTTTAAACATAAATTAGTTGTAACACATTTGCTCAAGTCTATTATTCATGATACTGTTTTTAAATCTTTGATATCAATGTTCTATTAAAAGATATAATCATTTAAAGTTCATAGGCAGATTGTCAAAAGTGACGGATGACGGCGTGATTCTTCTTAAAGTTAGACATGGCCTCTGGGATCCATTGTTTCAAGGTACCAATTTTGCACAGTATTAATTTTTTAAAACAAAAACCACTCACAGTAAAAATATGAGACCCCCAAAAGGCACTCCAGCACATTAAACTCTACAACTTGAAAATAAAATTAAAATGATTACATAAATGCTTTAACCTGTTGCCCCGAGGTAAAAATTTGTCGATGCTCTTGATTATTTAAAATATATATAGATATATAGATAGTGAATCTACCAAAATAGTATATGACTAGCGAATTCTCGGCTACGCCGAGCATTCCCTAGAGCTCCGCTGTCAGTGCAAAAAACAAATGCCGTTCGACATGAAACAATTATTTTATATTTGCACGTCAGGCCTCACCGAGACCTTCCATTAGATTGCAAACACGATATACTTCTAATAATTTTTTGCAAAAAACAAAAGCCGGTCGACATAAAACATTTTTGTCATTTATGTACCCCAACTCTCACCGAGACCTTTCATTTGATACCATACACGACATACTTCTGACAACTTTCTGCATTAAACAAAAGTCGATCGACATGAAATATTTTTATCATATCTACACGCTAGCCCACACCGAGACTTTTCATTTGATACCAAACACTATATACTTGTGAGAACCTTTTGCAAGAAACAAAAGCCGATCGACATAGCACATTTTTTGTCAATTCTGCACGCTAGCCCTCTCCGAGACCTTTCATTTGATGCCAAATACGACATACTTCTGACAACTTTTTGCATAAAACAAAAGCCGATCGACATGGAACATTTTTGTCAATTCTGCACGCTAGCCCTCAACGAGACTTTTCATTTGATACCAAATACCACACACTTCTGACAACTTTTTGCAAAAAACAAATACCGATCGACATAGCACATTTTTATCAATTCTGCACGCTAGCCCTCTCCGAGACCTTTCATTTGATATCAAACACGACATACTTCTGACAACTTTTTGCAAAAAACAAAAACCGATCGACATAGTACATTTTTTCAATTCTGCAGGCTAGCCCTCTCCGAGACCTTTCATTTGATACCAAACACGACATATAGTGCTGGACAACATAATTGAGAATTGGATTACATCACCCCCTACTAGCATACCGTAAACATGGGATTATCCCCAAATTTATGGTACAGAAATACAGGGACTGATTTCAAATTTTTAAATAGGTATAGATAATACAGGTAAAAATGTTTGGTTTATACGTACTAAAACAAACAAATTTTTATTTTATTTATGTAAAAACTAATCCAGCCTAATGGGGAATGGTTAATTTTCTTTCCAATTTTGATCCTCATCACAGTTATAAGAATATGAAATTATTATTAATACCTCCCCTACATATTTTCGACTGATCACCCGTTGTGAGGGTTAGCCGCATCCATTACCAAGCTTAAGGGATTAACCAAATATCTTGTCCTGTACTATACTTCTGACAACTTTTTGCATAAAACAAAAGCCGATCGACATGGAACATTTTTGTCAGTTCTGCACGCTAGCCCTCAACGAGACCTTTCATTTGAGACCAAACACGACATACTTCTGACAACTTTTTGCAAAAAACAAAAACAGATCGACATAGTACATTTTTGTCAATTCTGCAGGCTAGCCCTCTCCGAGACCTTTCATTTGATACCAAACACGACATACTTCTGACAACTTTTTGTATAAAACAAAAGCCGATCGACATGGAACATTTTTGTCAATTCTGCACGCTAGCCCTCAACGAGACCTTTCATTTGAGACCAAACTTGACATATCTTTGAGAAATTATTGCAATAACAAAAGCCGATCAACATTGACTTTTTTTCTTAATTCTACACGCCAGCCATTATCGAGCCTTTTCATTTGATACCAAACACCACATACTTCTCACAACATTTTCCAAAAAACAAAAGCCGTTCGATATAGAACATTTTTGTTCATTCTGCACGCTAGCCCTCATCGTGACCTAGCCTAATATAACATTCACTGTCTTCAGTAACCTTTCATTTGGGAATATTTGTTCTTTGTTTAGTTACTTTATTAAACATTTGGCAACATTGACTTTTGTAATTTGAAAATACCCAAACACGACATTTTTCTGACAACATTATGCAAAAAACAAATTCTAATCTACATGGAACATTTTTGTCATTCGTGCACACCAGTCCGTATTGTGTCGTTTCCTTAAAACCCAAGGACGACCTACTTCTAACAACTTTTTACGGAAAACAAATGCAGATCGACATGACACATTTTTTTTGTCATTTTAATACTGGCCCTTATGGTTTCCTTTCTTTTGATAACAAACAGAGCAAAGTATTCAATTTATTTTATTTAGGAATATTTGATTTTTATTTAGTTACTTTATAATTTGGCAACACTGTTTGCATTAAAAAATAGTAGTTAATTTTTAAATTTATAAATTAATATTGTCAACCCTAATACAACTGCCACCGTCTTCAGTGAAGTTAGTTTAGAAATATTTGGTTTTAATTTAGTTACTTCATCACACATTTGACAACATTGACTTTTGACATTGGAAACGTCAAAATTTATATTAATTAAATATGTTATGTTTTAAACATAAATTAGTTGTAACACATTTGCTCAAGTCTATTATTCATGATACTGTTTTTAAATCTTTGATATCAATGTTCTATTAAAAGATATAATCATTTAAAGTTCATAGGCAGATTGTCAAAAGTGACGGATGACGGCGTGATTCTTCTTAAAGTTAGACATGGCCTCTGGGATCCATTGTTTCAAGGTACCAATTTTGCACAGTATTAATTTTTTAAAACAAAAACCACTCACAGTAAAAATATGAGACCCCCAAAAGGCACTCCAGCACATTAAACTCTACAACTTGAAAATAAAATTAAAATGATTACATAAATGCTTTAACCTGTTGCCCCGAGGTAAAAATTTGTCGATGCTCTTGATTATTTAAAATATATATAGATATATAGATAGTGAATCTACCAAAATAGTATATGACTAGCGAATTCTCGGCTACGCCGAGCATTCCCTAGAGCTCCGCTGTCAGTGCAAAAAACAAATGCCGTTCGACATGAAACAATTATTTTATATTTGCACGTCAGGCCTCACCGAGACCTTCCATTAGATTGCAAACACGATATACTTCTAATAATTTTTTGCAAAAAACAAAAGCCGGTCGACATAAAACATTTTTGTCATTTATGTACCCCAACTCTCACCGAGACCTTTCATTTGATACCATACACGACATACTTCTGACAACTTTCTGCATTAAACAAAAGTCGATCGACATGAAATATTTTTATCATATCTACACGCTAGCCCACACCGAGACTTTTCATTTGATACCAAACACTATATACTTGTGAGAACCTTTTGCAAGAAACAAAAGCCGATCGACATAGCACATTTTTTGTCAATTCTGCACGCTAGCCCTCTCCGAGACCTTTCATTTGATGCCAAATACGACATACTTCTGACAACTTTTTGCATAAAACAAAAGCCGATCGACATGGAACATTTTTGTCAATTCTGCACGCTAGCCCTCAACGAGACTTTTCATTTGATACCAAATACCACACACTTCTGACAACTTTTTGCAAAAAACAAATACCGATCGACATAGCACATTTTTATCAATTCTGCACGCTAGCCCTCTCCGAGACCTTTCATTTGATATCAAACACGACATACTTCTGACAACTTTTTGCAAAAAACAAAAACCGATCGACATAGTACATTTTTTCAATTCTGCAGGCTAGCCCTCTCCGAGACCTTTCATTTGATACCAAACACGACATACTTCTGACAACTTTTTGCATAAAACAAAAGCCGATCGACATGGAACATTTTTGTCAGTTCTGCACGCTAGCCCTCAACGAGACCTTTCATTTGAGACCAAACACGACATACTTCTGACAACTTTTTGCAAAAAACAAAAACAGATCGACATAGTACATTTTTGTCAATTCTGCAGGCTAGCCCTCTCCGAGACCTTTCATTTGATACCAAACACGACATACTTCTGACAACTTTTTGTATAAAACAAAAGCCGATCGACATGGAACATTTTTGTCAATTCTGCACGCTAGCCCTCAACGAGACCTTTCATTTGAGACCAAACTTGACATATCTTTGAGAAATTATTGCAATAACAAAAGCCGATCAACATTGACTTTTTTTCTTAATTCTACACGCCAGCCATTATCGAGCCTTTTCATTTGATACCAAACACCACATACTTCTCACAACATTTTCCAAAAAACAAAAGCCGTTCGATATAGAACATTTTTGTTCATTCTGCACGCTAGCCCTCATCGTGACCTAGCCTAATATAACATTCACTGTCTTCAGTAACCTTTCATTTGGGAATATTTGTTCTTTGTTTAGTTACTTTATTAAACATTTGGCAACATTGACTTTTGTAATTTGAAAATACCCAAACACGACATTTTTCTGACAACATTATGCAAAAAACAAATTCTAATCTACATGGAACATTTTTGTCATTCGTGCACACCAGTCCGTATTGTGTCGTTTCCTTAAAACCCAAGGACGACCTACTTCTAACAACTTTTTACGGAAAACAAATGCAGATCGACATGACACATTTTTTTTGTCATTTTAATACTGGCCCTTATGGTTTCCTTTCTTTTGATAACAAACAGAGCAAAGTATTCAATTTATTTTATTTAGGAATATTTGATTTTTATTTAGTTACTTTATAATTTGGCAACACTGTTTGCATTAAAAAATAGTAGTTAATTTTTAAATTTATAAATTAATATTGTCAACCCTAATACAACTGCCACCGTCTTCAGTGAAGTTAGTTTAGAAATATTTGGTTTTAATTTAGTTACTTCATCACACATTTGACAACATTGACTTTTGACATTGGAAACGTCAAAATTTATATTAATTAAATATGTTATGTTTTAAACATAAATTAGTTGTAACACATTTGCTCAAGTCTATTATTCATGATACTGTTTTTAAATCTTTGATATCAATGTTCTATTAAAAGATATAATCATTTAAAGTTCATAGGCAGATTGTCAAAAGTGACGGATGACGGCGTGATTCTTCTTAAAGTTAGACATGGCCTCTGGGATCCATTGTTTCAAGGTACCAATTTTGCACAGTATTAATTTTTTAAAACAAAAACCACTCACAGTAAAAATATGAGACCCCCAAAAGGCACTCCAGCACATTAAACTCTACAACTTGAAAATAAAATTAAAATGATTACATAAATGCTTTAACCTGTTGCCCCGAGGTAAAAATTTGTCGATGCTCTTGATTATTTAAAATATATATAGATATATAGATAGTGAATCTACCAAAATAGTATATGATGTTTATATCGCTGAATTCAGAAAAAAATGCTCTATCGAATAATCTAAAAATAAACATATGTTCCCATCTAAAAAGAGAAAGTTGTGTCCCGTATTTTGATAACCACAGGTCAAAAAAAAGTTTTTTTTGTTCTTTGTATTAGTCTTGTAAAATGGTGGTTCTTTGCTAATTTAACCAACCTCGTAGCTCTTATAGTTCTCGAGATAGAAATGGTGGCACGCTTAAATGGAACACCCTGTATATGAATTACTCACACATATCTTATCAAATAATATCATATATTCCAACTTTGGAAATTGATGAATTTTTTTCACACCCTTCTACGGGGGGTGCTACTATGTGTTAGACCTAGAAACATTTGTTGTAATGTATATTATTTATTTATAACACGTTCAAAGCGGCACGCGAGACCGTTTAGGAAATAAATAAAAATACATGTTGATAAATAAATGAAATTATAGAGATTTTAAATTTCCCGCGCTTAGGGATTTTGAGATACAACGCTTTAATCATCAAAATACATAAGAAGAAAAGATTTAAATAATACGTTTAACCCAATTTTATGTATTTTTATTATATCTTAACAATATTTGTATTTTCATACAATACATTCAGTTTGACAGAACTTAAATGTCATAACTTGACACAATAAGTGTGAAGTTAGTTAAAGAATATATAAAACTGTATTATTTTGAAGATAATTATCTATTTTATAAATATAAATAATGTGAAATAACATACCAAAATTTATAAACTGATACATTTTTATATTGCCAAAAAAAACATGATTATATTCATGTTTTTGTGTTGCTATGTTCATTTATATATTTATGAAGCTGAATTATACAGGGTGATTTCTAACGTACGGGCGAAACTGATAGGGCAACTAGAGGGGACTAAAATATAGTTTGTTTTACAATAAACTTTTGATCAAAATCGAATAACAAGAAAGATACAACGGTTTAAAGTTCTTATAAATTAACGCCCACCTATTGAGTACTGCTGAGCTTACTGTATTCGCGTTTACATTAGAAACAATTCTCACACAATCTGATACATTTCTGTTGTATTATTTTTACGGTATACGTTTCCTTCAGCAGCTCCATACACCATAATCATGTCCAGTGCCGGATTACCCATTAGGCAGAGTAGGCAATTGCCTACGGGCCCCGTGTCTTTTAGGGGCCCCGCGCTTCTCTATATTGGATTAAAATAATATTGATTTGATTTTGAAATCGATGTAAGATGCAAAAAAAAAATTGAAAATGAACTAAATTTGTTATTTTATTATTAACTATAAGTCTAGATTTTTTTAACTCATACAGTACCCCGAACTGCTGTTGCTTTTACCTTTGTATAAATTGTGCCGTTCCCTTAATTAACGAAATTTTCTAGAATCGACGTTTTATGTCTAGAATAGCAGATATGATCATGATAATAAAGTATTAAATAGGTGGCCACCAACAAAGATATCGGTTAGTATTTAGTAGAATTAAATAATAGACATTTCATTTTCCGTGAATCATTATTTCTCCTGTAGAATGGTTTTGTGTGATAGCGAATTTGAGTTTTACTTGGGTAATCTAGTTTTGAATTTATGTCGTTCTGTCGTTCCTTACTATTGCCACAGCTATTGCTTACATTGTAGTGTATGCATATAAAAACCTAAATATAGGTATGTATATTAGTGTGTTTTATATTGTCATTATTGTTGTTGAGAAGTTGGCGCTTGGTGCGCAAATAACAGTATTTGCCTCAGGCGCAAAATTGCCTAGATACGGCCCTGCTTATCTTAATATTACTGGTACACTCTCCAAATATTTTTTATTATTTTTTGAATATCTTATTTAAAACTGTGAAGTACACATTTTCTTTCATACTTTTATATTCCACTAGTGAGTACAGGTATATTCTATTAATTTTTTAACAGTATGTTTTTTTTTGTATATTATTTTATTAAAATTGTTGGGTAGTAAAATCATAAACTTATTAGGGGAGGGGGCCCCGAGATTTCGATTGCCGAAGGGTCTCCACATGGTTTAATCCGGCACTGATCATGTCTACGTATTCTTTGTTAGTGAAATTAACCATTTCAGTCGAATTAATGACATAACAAATAACCTATTTAATTTTTGACGTTTAAGTTATTTTGACTTACCTACATACATGATTAGATTAAATAAATCAGCGGTTCTCAATAAACAAACACCCATGACCGAATATTTTAAAGAACAATTTAAATAGCCATACCTTTCATCTTATAAAAATTTTAATAAAATTTTAACTGAACTTTGTTTATTTAACTCTCAAATATTCTAAATTTGAATTCAAAACGTAAGTTTTTACCGTATTTTATAAAAAAAAGAATACGTAGACATGATTATGGTGTATGGAGCTGCTGAAGGAAACGTATACCGTAAAAATAATACAACAGAAATGTATCAGATTGTGTGAGAATTGTTTCTAATGTAAACGCGAATACAGTAAGCTTAGCGGTACTCAATAGGTGGGCGTTAATTTATAAGAACTTTAAACCGTTGTATCTTTCTTGTTATTCGATTATGAACAAAAGTTTATTGTAAAAAAAATTATATTTTGGTCCCCTCTAGTTGCCCTATCAGTTTCGTCCGTACGTTAGAAATCACCCTGTATATGTATTTATCTACAACTATTGTTATTGTTATTAATAATTTATTTTTTATTATAAATATCAATATAAATGATTATAAAAGTATAATACATACAATTTGAATAGTTATTTTGGAATTTAAGTGATCCTGTGGCGCCATCTGTTGAGGTATATATGAACTACTCGCACATAACTGAAAATTTATATGCCTGTTAGTTGTAGATAAAGTAACCAATTTTTATACGTTCTTTTGCATTATTTCTTAATGAAAACATGAATTTTCGTGCAGTACAATCACAGTCAAGTTCGACTAAGAGAATATAAATATTTGGTTTGAAAAGATGTTTATTGTTTCATACATCAGTTACAAATGGATAAATGGATAGATAATTTGTTTATGTAAACGTTTACATCTGAGAAATCATCTCATTTCATTATAAAATACTACAGAATTTTGAAAAATGTAATCTCTATTGTAATCAAATGTTTTCATCAGAAATGTTAAGAAATGCGTATAAAGAAAGAGTAAATTGCAATTAATAAAAGTTTAATAAAGTCCAGATACATCATTTATTTATATACTAATTATTTTACAATAAATTGTTAAAGAATTCCCTCCAAAACTGTATGAAATAAAGGCTTGTCAATTTTGTCCACGTAATCAGACAAAATCTATAGTCTAACTATCTAAAATATTTATAAATTAGATTTAAAAAGTATTTATATATAAGGGAAGAATACTGTACAGTATGAATTTACCTTTGGAAGTGTTTGAATAGTAATCAAATATAGTTTTTTAAACGTCAGAGTGTAAATCAATTTTGAAATGCAGTTTTCTTGATTAAATAATCCATTCTGGAATATTCTTTAGTTTGCATTTAATAAAGAATATGTTTTACTATTACTTATTTTTATAATTATTGCCCAATAGATTGTTTTAGTTTATTAAAAAATCCATGTTAGTGTATTTGAGTACGTGTAGGTTATAGTCTCATCTAAAAAATAAAATATTTAACTATTAATATATAAATATTTATATTCTATATAAGTACCTGTATTGGAGATGATTTCTTATTAAATTTCGTACAATATTTCATTATACATTTTAGTAAATATGACATTTTTCACTTAGTTGTCTCCAACTCAAGTGTCAAATGAACCATTTTTGTTAAATTTTATAATATCGTGCAATTTTTCTGGTTTCATTTTCAAGGATACATTATAATAATGATTTTCATCCAACGAATTGCCTTATTATAGAAAACGCATTTCTCGATTAATATTTGGTTGCAGAAAGTGTTTATTGTTTGAAATATCAATGATAAATGAATAATTGGATAGATACGTTGTTTTTATAAACGTTTTTATCTAACAAATCATTTCATTCCATAACAAAATTCAATAGAATTTTAAAAATCAAATCTTTGTTGTAATCAACTAATTTCATCTGAAATTTGATGAAAGAATACATAAAGAATGTATAAAATGCAGTTACTTACAGTTTATTATAATCCAGATACATAATTTAAAATAAATATTGTACAATAAATTATTAAACATTTCTTCCAAGTGGGTATGAAGGAAAGGTTTGTCAGTATTTTTAAATAAATGTGTTTATGACTGAATACGACGCGGCTTGATTGATTTCCAGAATTTATTTTTTTGTCAATAGTATTATTATCCGTAATATTATCTTATTTCTTTTCTATAAATATATTCTTGTTTGGATATCTTAACCAATTAAAAACTATAACTGAAATGAAAACACATATCTAAATACAGCCAAGAATATACAAAATTACATACTTACATTACAGAAAGTAGTGTAATTTTACTTTTAAACTAATTTTACTATATATTTCTCCAAGCAAATACAAGACTTGCATTATGATTGTTTGATTATATTGTAAATAAGGTTTGCCGTAAATTATTATGTACAATGCACTTTTATGATAATCAGTTACATTTCAGTAGTGTTATTGTCAGTAATTTTATGTTATTTCTCTTCTATAAATGTACTCTTGTTTGGGTAACCAATTAAAAATTGTAACTGAAATGAAAATACATATTTAAATACAGTGAAACAAATTTAAAATGATATACTTACATCACAAAGTGTATTGTACATATTCTTTTAAACATAGATTACTTTTATTTCTCTATATTTGTCTTTGAAAATATAAAACTTGTACCACGAATTTTTGACGGCTCTAACGTATGATAAACGTGAAATGTCAAAAAAGAAATATTTTAAATACACCACATTTAACATTCAGTATATTTGTATATATTTCGCTCACTATTATAATATATGAAAACATAATTCAACTCATAATATCTCTTCACATTTTCCAAAAAAATCAAATAAAAGTTTCATATTGAATTGTCAAATTTGACGTATGACAACCGTGATTCTTCTCACATTTGACATGGCTTCTGGGATTTTTTGTTTCAAGGTATCAATTTTGCACAGTTTTAATTTTTTTAAACAAAAACCACTCACAGTAAAAATATGAGACCCCCAAAAGGCACTCCAGCACATTAGACCCTACAACTTGAAAAAAAAATTACAGCAATTACTTGACTGGTCTAAGAGTTTGCGCTGGACAAACGATGCCCGATCGTCGTGATGAATCCAAATATAGATAGATAGATAGATAGATAGATATATAGATAGTGAATCTACCAAAATAGTATATGACTAGCGAATTCTCGGCTACGCCGAGCATTCCCTAGAGCTCCGCTGTCAGTGCAAAATACAAATGCCAATCGACATGAAACAATTATTTTATATTTGCACGTCAGGCCTCACCGAGACCTTTCATTAGATTGCAAACACGAAAAACTTCTAATAATATTTTGCAAAAAAACAAAAGCCGGTTGACATAAAACATTTTTGTCATTTATGTACCCCAACTCTCACCGAGACCTTTCATTTGATACCATACACGACATACTTCTGACAACTTTCTGCATTAAACAAAAGTCGATCGATATGCAACATTTTTATCATATCTACACGCTAGCCCACACCCAGACTTTTCATTTGATACCAAGCACGACATACTTCTGACAACTTTTTGCATAAAACAAAAGCCGATCGACATTGAACATTTTTGTCAATTCTGCACGCTAGCCCTCATCGAGACTTTTCATTTGATACTAAACACCACACACTTCTGACAACTTTTTGCAAAAAACAAATACCGATCGACATAGCACATTTTTATCAATTCTGCACGCTAGCCCTCTCCGAGACCTTTCATTTGATATCAAACACGATATACTTGTGACAACCTTTTGCAAAAAACAAAAGCCGATCGACATAGCACATTTTTTGTCAATTCTGCACGCTAGCCCTCTCCAAAATCTTTCATTTGATACCAAACACGACATACTTCTGACAACTTTTTGCATAAAACAAAAGCCGATCGACATGGAACATTTTTGTCAATTCTGCAGGCTAGCCCTTTTCGAGACCTTTCATTTGATACCAAACACGACATACTTCTGACAACTTTTTGCATAAAACAAAAGCCGATCGACATTGAACATTTTTGTCAATTCTGCACGCTAGCCCTCAACGAGACCTTTCATTTGAGATCAAACACCACACACTTCTGGCAACTTTTTGCAAAAAACAAAAGACAATTGACATGGCACATTTTTGTCAACTCTGCACGCTAACCCTCAACGAGACCTTTCTTTTGAGACCAAAATCGACATACCTTTGAGAACTTTTTGCAGAAAACAAAAGCCGATCGAAATGGAACATTTTTGTCAATTCTGCTCGCTAGCCCTCAACGAGACCTTTAATTTGAAATCAAACTCGACATACTTCTGACAACTTTTTGCATAAAACAAAAGCCGATCGACATGGAACATATTTGTCAATTCTGCACGCTAGCCCTCAACGAGACCTTTCATTTGAGACCAAACTCGACATATCTTTGAGAAATTTTTGCAAAAACAAAAGCCGATCAACAGTTACCTTTTTTCTTAATTCTACACGCCAGCCCTTATCGAGCCTTTTCATTTGATACCAAACACCACATACTTCTCACAACATTTTCCAAAAAACAAAAGCCGTTCGATATAGAACATTTTTGTTCATTCTGCACGCTAGCCCTAATCGTGACCTAGCCTGATATAACATTCACTGTCATCAGTAACCTTTCATTTGGGAATATTTGTTCTTTGTTTAGTTACTTTATTAAACATTTGGCAACATTGACTTTTGTAATTTGAAAATACCCAAACACGACATTTTTCTGACAACATTATGCAAAAAACAAATTCTAATCTACATGGAACATTTTTGTCATTCGTGCACACCAGTCCATATTGTGCCATTTCCTTAAGACCCAAGGACGACCTACTTCTAACAACTTTTTACGGAAAACAAATGCAGATCGACATGACACATTTTTTTTGTCATTTTAAAACTGGCCCTTATGGTTTTCTTTCTTTTGATAACAAACACAGCAAAGTATTCAATTTATTTTATTTAGGAATATTTGATTTTTATTTAGTTACTTTATAATTTGGCAACACTGTTTGCATTAAAAAACAGTAGTTAATTTTTAAATTTATTAATTAATATTGTCAATCCTAATACAACTGCCACTCTCTTCAGTGAAGTTAGTTTAGGAATATTTGGTTTTAATTTAGTTACTTCATCACACATTTGGCAACATTGACTTTTGACATTGGAAACGTCAAAATTTATATTTATTAAATACGTTATGTTTTAAACTTAAATTAGTTGTAACACATTTGCTCAAGTCTATTATTCATGATACTGTTTTTAAATCTTTGATATCAATGTTCTATTAAAAGATATACGGCTCTATCATGTAACTCATCGCTTATATTAAGCGAGGTAGCTTATTTTTAACTATCGACTCTATTTTAAGCGAGCAATGTTAAATTACTCAATATATAACAAATGTCGCTAAGACAATAGCTATGCTTTAAATTTTATCGATGTCGATAACAAATAAGAGTGACGGTAGGAACAATTTAGGAAAAAATATGTTTGACAACATTGTAAATTTGTATATATGACATTTTTTGACGTTTCTCTTGTCAAATCTATTGTAAAAACAATGTACAGTAACTTAAGTTGATGACATTTGGTTCGTTTTGCCCTGCCATCTATTCGTTTACCCCCGGAAGTTTACAAAAAATAATAATTTAGTTGGCTTTTAATTTTTCCACAAAACATTTGATTTTTTGTAATAAAATTGAGTAAGATTGACAAAAATGACAACTGTCAAAATATATTTCGTGTGAAATAGATAACACATAAGTGAATACAGTTATCTATTTCTTTGCAAGTTTTTGAGCGATTAAATTAATTTTGTGTAATGGAATAAGGAATATTGATAAACATTTTAATAAAATTTTGCAAAAGATCATCGATTTGGGAGGAGTTCGAATATGCAAAACGAATGGAAATTGAAGTGATGAAACATCTGTATCTTGTCTATGCATCTCGCTATAAGCTGGAAGTAATCGAACACTTACATATTTATATATGAATAGTACGGAACATAAAGACCGAAAATTTGTATAAGATTACTGAAACTATGCAATATTATATTCAAAATTAAGACAAGAAAAGAAAATTGCTTAATTTTGTGTTTGCCATTTTGACATTTAAAAATGTCTTTAATATTTTAGAGACAGTTCGTACCTTGTCTTTAAATATTAACAAGTTAGCGAGTATTTTTACCTACGATCGCTTAAATATTTGGTACAATGATAAGATTTTAATACCAATGTCTTTAAAAACGTTTAACTACGTCGCTTAATATTAGCGATGTGTTACATGATAGAGCCGATAATCATTTAAAGTTCATAGGCAGATTGTCAAAAGTGACGGATGACGGCATGATTCTTCTTAATGTTAGACATGGCCTCTGGGATCCATTGTTTCAAGGCAGCATTTGTGCAAAGTTTTAATTTTTTACACGAAAACTACTAATAGTAAAAATATGAGACACCCAAAAGACACCAGATCTCATTAGCCCCCACATATTACAAAAAAAATTATAACATTCACTTGCATGGTTCAGGCTGTAGGCGATTACAAAAGTTACTCGATGCTCGTGGTGAATCTATAGATAGATATATAGATATATATATATATATATATATATATATATATATATATATATATATATAGTGTATCTAATCGTTTAGAATATGGGACTAGCGAATTCTCGGCTACGCCGAGCATTCCCTAGAGCTCCGCTGTCAGTGCAAACAACAAATGCCGATCGACATGAAACAATTATTTCATATTTCCACGTCAGGCCTCACCGAGACCTTTCATTAGATTGCAAACACGATATACTTCTAATATTTTTTTGCAAAAAACAAAAGCCGGTCGACATGAAACATTTTTGTCATTTATGTACCCCAACTCTCACCAAAACCTTTCATTTGATACCATACACGACATACTTCTGACAACTTTCTGCATTAAACAAAAGTCGATCGACATGAAACATTTTTATCATATCTACACGCTAGCCCACACCGAGACTTTTCAGTTGATACCAAACACTATATACTTGTGACAACCTTTTGTAAAAAACAAAAGCCGATCGACATTGATCATTTTCGTTAATTCTGCACACCAGCCTTCATTGAAACCTTTCATTTGATACCAAACACCTCACACTTTTGATAACTGTTTGCAAAAAACAAATACCGATCGACGTAGCACTTTTTTGTCAATTTTGCACGCTAGCCCTCTCCGAGACCTTTCATTTGATACCAAACACGACATACTTCTGACAATTTTATGCATAAAACAAAAGCCGATCGACATGGAACATTTTTGTCCATTCTGCACGCTAGCTCTATACGAGACCATTCATTTGAGACCAAACTCGACATACCTTTAAGAAATTTTTGCAAAAAACAAAAGCCGATCAACATTGACCTTTTTTGTTAATTCTACACGCCAGCTCTTATCGAGTCTTTTCATTTGATACTAAACACCATGTACTTCTCACAACTTCTTGCAAAAAACAAATACCGATCGACATAGCACATTCTTTTCAATTCTGCACGCTAGCCCTCGACAAGACATTTCATTTGTGACCAAACTCTACATACCTTTGAGAACTTTTTGCAGAAAACAAAAGCCGATCGGAATAGAACATTTTTGTCAATTCTGCATGCTAGCCCTCAACGAGACCTATCATTTGAGACCAAACTCGACATACTTTTGAGAAATTTTTGCAAAAAACAAAAGCCGGTCGACATGAAACATTTTTGTCATTTATGTACCCTAACTCTCACCGAGACCTTTCATTTGATACCATATATGACATAATTCTAACAACTTTCTGCATAAAACAAAAGTCGATCGACATGAAACATTTTTATCATATCTACACGCTAACCCACACCGAGACTTTTCATTTGATACCATACACTATATACTTGCGACAACCTTTTGCAAAAAACAAAAGCCCATCGACATTGACCATTCTCGTTCATTCTACACCAACCTTCATTGAAACCTTTCATTTGATACCAAACACCACACACTTCTGACAAGTTTTTGCAAAAAACAAATACCGATCGGCATAGCACATTTTTGTCAATTCTGCACGCTAGCCCTCTCCGAGAGTTTTCATTTGAGACCAAACTTAACATACTTTTGAGAACTTTTTGCAGAAAACAAAAGCCGATCGGAATGGATCATTTTTGTCAATTTTGTACGCGAGCCCTCGCCAAGACCTTTCATTCGATACCAAACACGACATATTTCTGACGACTTGTTGCAAAAAACAAAAGCCGATCGACATGGAACATTTTTGACAATTCTGTACACGAGCCCTCGCCGAGATCTTTCATTCGATACCAAACACGACATATTTCTAAAAACTTTTAGCAAAAAACAAAGCCGATCGACATGGAACATTTTTGTCAATTTTGCATTTCAGCCCTTAACAAGACCTTTCATTAGATACCAAACACGTTATACTTCTATTAAGTTTTTGCATAAAACAAAAGCCGATCAACGAAAATTTTTAATTCTGCACACCAGTCCTTCCCGAGTCTTTTCATTCGATACCAAACACGACATATTTCTGACATTTTGCAAAAAACAAATTTTAATCGACGTAGAACATTTTTGTCACGTGCACACCAGTCCACATTGTGTCGTTTCATTAAAACTCAAGAACGACCTACTTCTAACAACTTTTTGCGAAAAACAAATGCAGGGCGACATGACACATTTTTTTTGTCATTTCAAAACCGGCTCTTATGGTTTTCTTTTGATATCAAATATTTGATTTTTATTTAGTTACTTTATAATTTGGCAACACTGTTTGTATTAAAAAATAGTAGTTAATTTTTAAATATATAAATTAATATTGTCAATCCTAATACAACTGCCACTCTCTTCAGTGAAGTTAGTTTAGGAATATTTGGTTTTAATTTAGTTACTTCATCACACATTTGGCAACATTGACTTTTGACATTGGAAACGTCAAAATTTATATTAATTAAATACGTTATGTTTTAAACTTAAATTAGTTGTAACACATTTGCTCAAGTCTATTAGTCATGATACTGTTTTTAAATCTTTGATATCAATGTTCTATTAAAAGATGTAATCATTTAAAGTTCATAGGCAGATTGTTAGACATGGCCTCTGGGATCCATTATTTCAAGGCAGCATTTGTGCAAAGTTTTAATTTTTTACACGAAAACTACTAATAGTAAAAATATGAGACACCCAAAAGGCACCAGATCTCATTAGTCCCCACATATTAAAAAAATATTTATAACAATCACTTGCATGGTTTAGGCTGTAGGCGATTACAAAAGTTACTCGATGCTCGTGATGAATCTATAGATATATATATATATATATATATATATATATATATATATATATATATATATATATATATATATATATTGTAACACGGTCGCTTGGCGGCTGTGTATTTTTGTAAAATTTTGTTAGTATTGTACTCCAAATTTTAAGGAATGGATAGATTTATGGTGAAGGACGCACATTTTTTACGCCTTCAAGCTTATTGTCAAAGACATAACTGTCCGTTTCCGTAAGTGATGCCCTCGGTGGACATCAATAGTTGGGTCATTTTCAGCATAGTTCGTACTTAGGGGATGAGAAGAGCCGGATAAACATAGGTTGAGAACTTCTGGATTTTTACTATTAAATAGTGTTTAGAAGTTCGAAATCTCTCTCTCTTGTTGTACTCGTCGATTGTTGTAGATGTCCTGACCGAATGTCAGACATTCCTTGGTATTTCTTAGTGAAATAACCAATTAGTTGTTTTACTGTGTGTAAAGGCTCTCTCATCGTGGTGTAAATTTGTAAGTAGTTTTTATTATATTCTGTGTGAATTAATATTGATTTGTAGATCGATGTAAAAAGGTCAAAATTGTTTGTAAATAGAAAAGTAAGAATTTAGAGTTTGTATAGAATCAAGTTACGCGTTGTAGTTTATTTGAATTATATAAATGTTTTTGATCGCGGTTGATTATTAAAATTTATATAATTTTGTTGTTGTTGGAATATCGTGTTTGATTCAGCCCATCCTATTCCAACCCCTGTCTTTGTGACGTGGTAGCACAGTGCGTAGGTAAAACTCTATTATTCTAAAATTATTACCCTGCACCAATTTGACCATAATTGTAGTAAACCGCGTCTGTTATCATTATTAATCATTCCCTTGTCTGCTTCTATCACGGCAGACTTTTAAATAAATAAATAAAGTGATAGTGGTGGCAGCGACTATAGTTACCCTTGTCTCGTGTAAAAGTTGTTCATTAATATAATTCGTGGATTACTTTTGAGGCAAGTAAAACTCATAAATTAAATCCCTTGAACGTCAGACGTATCTGTTACAGATTTGGTGGCAAAGCGCTGGGATCTAAATATTTCTAAAACTAAACCCACTCAAACCAGTAAAGTCTTTCGTGGTCAAATTTGAATAACTCTAATAATTTACTTTGTGTTGTTGTTACGAGTGCAGGTAGTTTTTGGGTCAGAAAAGCGGGAAAAGTCTCTAACGGTATTTTTTTGTATGTTCACCCTCGTAGTGTCGTTAACCCTGAAGCAGGTACTCGAAAAGAAAAGTCGTAAAAGAAATAATAAAATAGTTTTTGTAATTATTACGCGTTTATTGAAAATAAAGTAATTTAAATATTTAAATATGGCATTAAAATTAGAAACGGTTAGTAGTTTAGCTGGAGTGGTAAATAAAATTCCAGAATTTAGCGGCAATTCAGATATTAGCGTAGAAGATTTTATTGATAAAGTCGAGTTATTTTTCAAACTTAGTAAACAACCGGAGAACAGACAAGTAGCTATTGCAAAATTATGTTTGGGTACAGATGCTTTAGAATTCGTCAGGAATAATAGTATAATTAAAAATACAAATGATTTGTCAGTTTTCAAAAAGGAATTGTTAAATAGATATTTACAGAAACCGCATTTTTTTACAGTAGAGAAAGAATTTGTAAATTGTTGTCAATTAGAGACAGAAAGTGTAATTGAATATGAAATTAAATTAAGATCACTAGCATATAAATTAGTAAATAATACCGAAGATGAAACAGAAAATGAATTTAATTGTAAATATGTAGAGAAAAGGTTATACAATCAGTTTTTAATAGGTCTGTTACCGCGGTTGCAACGCGATGTTATATTAAAAGATCCTAAAACTTTAGTAGAAGCGATAGAAATAGCCAAAAGAGTAGAGACTGTAGATAAATTAATGGAGAGTAGCTCAAATTTAGATCTTAAATCAATATGTAATAAAAATTCCGAAATATCTCCAGAAAAAGGTGACCTAAGTATTTTAAGTAAAAATAACGAATATAGTAGAGTAAATGAATTAATAAATAAAGTTACGGAACTTCTACGTGAAGCCGGGCAAAATAGATCTACATGTAAATACGCAATTAGTGATAGCGAAGATTCGGGTGTAGAAAGTGAAGATGAGACAATAGGACATATAACATATAAAAATAGGTATCATAGTAAATTGTGCTTCCGTTGTCAGAGATTTGGGCATATTTCAAAATTTTGTAAACAAGCGAAAAATAAATTCAAGTACAAAATTTGCTATAATTGTCGCGAATATGGGCATGTCGCGACTAGTTGTTCACTTAGTGTGAAAAGTAAAATCAGAGAAAACAATACACACGAGAGAGATGCTAGACAACAGTGCGAGAGAAATATCCCAGAACATACGGTCAGTAATGATAGTATGCGCGGGAAAAATAAGGCGCGAACGACCGTATGGAGAAGAAGGCTTCATCAGGGAAAAGATGACCGGAAAAAGCTTAGTTCAGGGGCTGAGCTGAGCAACGCAGATGCTGGACGAGCCGACACCGCAAAACGTAGTCAGAAGAATGTGCGTTTTGTTGATGTGGAGAAACCCGAAGACTTGGATGCGATTTCTGTGGTGAAATCAGAGGAAGAAGACCAGCACGCACACGACATCTTTGTGAACCGTGACAAGACGGTAGGTATGTGCACTGGTAATAAATATTACAAGGGTTTTGGTTCTGGGATAGGTAGCAACAGAAGACGCAAGGAATATCGAGAGGAGCAAGCTGAAGTACCTGAAGTCGTCAGGAAGGGCAAGCCGACACCGTCCAAGGAGGAAGTGGAACAATGGCGGCCGCAATCGCAACCAGCAGGTATCCTAGCGGACTTCAAGAGAGCAGAGCTAGTCGAGTGGCCGAGGAACAGCAAGGTTTAGGCGCGAACTTCGTGAAACGAAAAGCGTCGAGGAATAAAATTCCAGGTAGCTCTATAAATATATACTTAGTGTGAATGAGTAAAATTAAGAAATTAAATTGAGGAAAACTAGAATAAAAAACTTGAGTTTTTTGTTATTTCGAAAATTAAATGCAAGTTGTAGGAATGGTTGAAATCGATTACTTAGTGTTTCGATAAATCAAAATTATTAGAGATATATTGTGAATTTGGAATGAAAGTACTGAGTGTACTATTGAGTAGCGTTGCTTGTTGGGACACATATCTGCCGGAGACATTTTGTTATAGTTGTTCTTTGTGAACACTCCTATGCTGCTGGATGGCGGATACGTGGACGCGGGAAGGCTGGCGTCACCTCCAGGTCGAGTCACGACAGGCTAGGAGTTGAGGTGGAGTTCCAACAAGATCCCCATTGGACATTGGACATTCCAACTCAAAGAAGTGGATTCATCGTCCAGCGCGGAAGTTAATAAATTATATTTCCTTCAGAAATGTAATTTATTTTAAGGGGAAAGGGAAAGTTGTAACACGGTCGCTTGGCGACTGTGTATTTTTGTAAAATTTTGTTAGTATTGTACTCCAAATTTTAAGGAATGGATAGATTTATGGTGAAGGACGCACATTTTTTACGCCTTCAAGCTTATTGTCAAAGACATAACTGTCCGTTTCCGTAAGTGATGCCCTCGGTGGACATCAATAGTTGGGTCATTTTCAGCATAGTTCGTACTTAGGGGATGAGAAGAGCCGGATAAACATAGGTTGAGAACTTCTGGATTTTTACTATTAAATAGTGTTTAGAAGTTCGAAATCTCTCTCTCTTGTTGTACTCGTCGATTGTTGTAGATGTCCTGACCGAATGTCAGACATTCCTTGGTATTTCTTAGTGAAATAACCAATTAGTTGTTTTACTGTGTGTAAAGGCTCTCTCATCGTGGTGTAAATTTGTAAGTAGTTTTTATTATATTCTGTGTGAATTAATATTGATTTGTAGATCGATGTAAAAAGGTCAAAATTGTTTGTAAATAGAAAAGTAAGAATTTAGAGTTTGTATAGAATCAAGTTACGCGTTGTAGTTTATTTGAATTATATAAATGTTTTTGATCGCGGTTGATTATTAAAATTTATATAATTTTGTTGTTGTTGGAATATCGTGTTTGATTCAGCCCATCCTATTCCAACCCCTGTCTTTGTGACGTGGTAGCACAGTGCGTAGGTAAAACTCTATTATTCTAAAATTATTACCCTGCACCAATTTGACCATAATTGTAGTAAACCGCGTCTGTTATCATTATTAATCATTCCCTTGTCTGCTTCTATCACGGCAGACTTTTAAATAAATAAATAAAGTGATAGTGGTGGCAGCGTCTATCGTTACCCTTGTCTACGTGTAAAAGTTGTTCATTAATATAATTCGTGGATTACTTTTGAGGCAAGTAAAACTCATAAATTAAAACCCTTTTATGTCAGGTACTAGATTTCGTCTTAGGCGGCCGTACCTGTTACAATATATATATATATATAGTGAATCTAATCGTTTAGTATATAGGATCGTTGACTTAGGAGTGCATGTGTTTATTATTGATATTTTTTACGTACCGTGTGATGAGGTTGCAAAAAAAAAACGAAACAAAATTTGAAGTATCCGATGTGTTCTATCTAATGTTGATTAGAAGATATTGATAAATTGCGTTAACTTGGAATACCATTTATAATTAGTCGATTTTAATATAAAATAAGTGTCATTTAAAATAGTTGATTTTAATATAAAATAATCCATAGCAAAACTCAACAATTACATTTGAAAACTGTACAAAATGAGTTCTATCTAATATTTAATTGATTTAATAATTTTAGTAGAATGGCACTCTATCGTTAACTTAGAGTATAATTTTGATTGCTTTAATCTGCCAGGTAATGAGGTTGCAAAATGTTTTAATTGCATTACAAAACGGGGCAAAACTAGTGCAAAACTTGTATATATAAAAATGGTCACTGGAGCAAAGTGGTACTCCAAGTTAAATGACCCCAAACCAGGAGGTAACGCCAAAGAAAAGAAAACTTATAAATAAATGTTGGCTAGAAAACTTATGACAATAAATAGATTAAAAAGGAAATGCCTTTATAATTTAGATATATCTATTATTAATAGATGTTGTTTAAATAACAAATCTGATGATGCAAAAACTGTTAAAAAAATGAATTTATTTCATAAAAAGGATCAAAATGGATAACAAAAGTAAAAAGTTTCCATCTTTATATAAAATTATGTGAATGAAATCGAACAAAATTTTGCCTTCTCCGCGAACTATTAGAGAATGGTTAAAAGTGTACCATTTAAAAACAGGTGTCGAAATTGAGAAATTTAAGTCAAAAGTTTTTTAAAGGATAAATTTTGTGTTCTACTCTTTAATGAGATGTATCTGAAAAAATGATTAGAATATAATAAAACATTAGATTTAATAGAAGGTTTCGAAGACTAAGGTCATTTAGGTTATTTTTCTAAAATTGCTGACCAAGGACTTGTATTCATGCTGCGGGGTTTATTTACTTCGTGGACAACAACCACTTTCGTATTATTTATCAAAAGGCGGTGTTCGAGGCAATTTACATTTGAACTTATTTATAAAAATATAGCAATACGTTTTTCAATTGGTTTAAAAGTATTGGTAATTGTTTGCGATCAAATAATCGGCATTTGTTTAACTTCCTGGGTGTCTCAAAAATAAATCTTTCTTTTTGTTTGAAGAAAAACGAAATGTGTGCTTTCTATGATGCTCCACATCTCATCAAATCAGTTAGAAATAAATTAATTAATAGTGACATTATTGTAAACTCAAATACTGTTTCGTGGAACGTTGTAAGTGCATTATACAAAATTGATACTAGTTGCAAATATGTTTCATTTATTGTAAAAATTACAGAAAGACACATATCTAATTTTTTTTGATAAAATATCCGTCAAATTGGCCTTACACGTGTTTAGCAAAAGAATTTAAATATATCAACGACACAATATACTGCGTCGTTCTTAAGGAAAATTAGCGATATATTTGATTGCTTAAACAGTAAGTTACTAAATGATAATAATTCATCGAAAAGTACATTATCAGACAGAAACAAGAAAGTACTTAAAACTCTCAATAGAATATGATTCTATTAAAGTGTTGAACGATAAGATTAAGGAGAGAAATAATGTTCATTGTTTCAATGGACTAATTCAAACAATAAAAGGCATTTTACATCTTTTCAATAAAATTAAAGATTATGCTATTATGGGTGACAACACTTTCCTATTAACCAATAAGCTTTAGCGTTCAGTGTATTTCATGTATGAAATCTAAGATAAACATATTGCTAATGAAATACACTAATATTTTAAATAAAAACTAATATGAAGATCTATTGACAAAATACCTGTTCTTAGTAAAATACAAGGGATGCGCCGCATCCAACGAATCTATGGAGTGCACACCACTGATAGAATGGTGTACTAGATCACTCAATCTTACACATCTAGATTCTTTTTATTTGTGACCTTTAAAATCAGAAGTTTATACTTGGGAAATCTTCAAAATTTAGATCAATTAAAAGATCAAATTCAAAATATTTCTCAAAATATTACAATTGCCCAAATATCGTCTGTAATTCAAAACTTTTATAGCAGTTTGTGTTATTGCTTAGCAGTTGGAAGGATGGATTTAAAAAAAATTATTGTAATCATTATTAAATTGTTCGTTATTATACATAATGTTTATCAGTTGCTTCATTAGTCCTTTATTTTGTAATTTTTTACAATATCAAAATTCAATTCTTATGTCAAATTCATTCTCCATGTTTCATTTTAAATGAGACATGCAAATGGCAAATACATTGTTGTCAATCAAATATTTAGTCGTAACCATAGATATGATAAATCCCCATGTTTGATGTTAAAAATTAGTCACGGTATAAATTATTTTTGGGGAAATTTCTTTAAATTATGACTTTTTTCCTAGTGTTATTTGATTTGTTTTAAATTATGTAGACATTTCTTTTTCACTGAAAAAAAAATGCAGTTTATTTATAACATTGAACTAGTTTTTATTAAAACAAATACAGGTGATATTTTGAAAATATTCGTAGGTACTTGGTTTTTTAATTTATATTTTCTTGTACTGTACCTATATGACATTGAATTTTATGACCTATTTTAACACACTATTGTTAAAAATTTATAATTTTATATTTGTTTTTTTATTTCAAAATATGATATTAAAATAAAAACAAGTTTAATTTGAATTTTATTTTTTGATGCAATGACCAATTTATTTTTATTATGAAGTTTCAAGTAAGAAATAAAATTAGTTTTTAATATACCTAAAATTTAATACTTAAAAACTAATTGGTTCCATTATATTTTTTTATTGCTAATAAACTACAACAATAAAATATGTATTATTTAAAATCCCTCCTAGCTTATGTATAAAAAGATCCATTTACTTATGGTTTTACACCTTTATTGTAACGAAATACAAAAAGTGTAGTTGTGACAATGAAGCAGGTAAAATAATAACTATTAGTTAAACAAAATTGCATTTTCTACTGTATTTTAAAATTTTTTCTAATTTTAATAATATTATTTAAATTTAATTCTGATATATAATCTGTAACTTCAAAATTGACTATCATTTTCAGAAGCCTCAATTTTCATAATGAATTATGAAAAGAAATTCACTTAGTTGTGAATTTTTTTCATATCTTGTTATTTCTAAATGTAAGCATATTTTGAAAAGTTACACTTTATATATTAACATTAGACAAACTATATTGTTCATAAAATATTCATAAAATGGCCGCCGCCATTCATTTTCCGGGACATACTAAAGTAGATATAATTCTTTTTGTCATTATTTGTTTTAGTATCAGGTAACAAAATTTCGAATAGCTTGCTATGTTGTATACTTTATGATTTTTTATTAGTAAATATTATAAAAATAAATAGTCATAAATTTATATACATTCCGGCAAAAATATAAAAATACAGATTCCCTATGCTAGAACTAAAATTGGAAATCTAAAACCGAAAGTAATACCGAATTCTTACTACGATTATTTTATGAGTACTTTCGTCTAGTTCAATGTTGCTCCGTAACATTTTTTTGTATCTCTCAAAATACACGAAATATTCTTGGTACCGGTCTTTCGCCAAACATCCCAATATGAAAATTGTTTTCGAGGCATGAAAAGAACCTCACTGACGAGTATTACTTTTTTTCTAAAATCATACAAAATCACTAAATAAAATTTTTATTTTACATAATTTATATTTTACTAGCAACTATCGTTCACTTCTGGTTTTCACTTTCCATCAAAATGATTTATTACTTAGTTTTCTACTACGAGTAATATCAATTAATTAAAAATATAAAATTTGATATTTGTATCTAGTATTTAAAACAAGTTTTAGTTGTTAACACTTTTTTTGCTTTGCGCATGGGCAGGTTGAAAGTTAGTAGATCACAAATTAAAAGATTAAAAATTATTATTTTAAATTGTGTACATTTTGTTCCTTAGTTTATTTCATTCAATGTTTTACTACATGTTTATAAATTTTGAAATTTACTTTCTATTCTACTATATAATCGTATCTCGAAATGAAATATAAAATATACTTGTCAGAAAAGAATTGGCAATATTGCATTTTATTTCATTTTGTAATCATATACTTGTTTATACGCTCTCAAATGCTCAAATGGACACTTTGATTATTAAATTTGTTTAAGAACAAACAATCTAACAATACCATGTACCTATAACAAAAAGCAACATGTAATATATACATACAAATTTTTGACATTTCTTTTACCAAAATGAAATAAAACGTTGTATATACTACGGGCATAATTAAGATTACAGCCCTGTGGAAACATTCTCTTTTGCTATAATCTTTTGAATATGCCTTTAATGTATAAATAACTATTTCCACTGCCTAAGCATGAAAATTGGATTTCAGATTACTGAACGATTTCAGTAATAGCATATAAATAACAATTTATTTATTTCAGCTAATTAGTATTGCAACTGTTGTATTATTTGCTGCATCGCAAGCTACATTTGCGGAAAATGAAGAAGTAGTCCGATTTAACTTTAATTTTGATAAAGGACCGTATTCGTACAGGTACAGTTTTTTATCTATGAGGCCAACGTACTATATAATATTAGCATCTAGATACCTAGGTAAACAAAATATATGTGTTAAATATGTTAATAAACCGTAATTAAAATATTACAATTAATGGTACTAGTGTATAACAGGTAATGTATTTTTTCAACAACCATTAATGTAAATAGCCAGTATTATACAACTTATAGGTTGTCTAATGGCCGATTGTATAAACGTAGTTCAACTCTTGATCTATGTTTACAGAAATTGACTGATTATTATGAGTAGTATAAACCTATTTTTTAAATATCCGAAGTTTCACTAATAGTTAATTTGAACGATCAATTTTGTTGGTTCAAAGCACAGTTCAAAGTCAAGTTCATCTCTAAACTGATATTTGTAATTGTCACAATTCAAGTGTTCATTGATTATTATTTCATTTTGGTAAAGCATTTTACTTCACAGAACTGTTTAAATGTTAAATTTTGATTTATCCGGAACTTTTTTGTCACAAATTATCACTTTCTCCTAATACAATTTTAAATATTTGTTTATTCTGTGACTTTTCATAAATATCTGTGAAGTTAGTTATATAGTAAACTTACCGACTGACCGGTTTAAAATTAGTTCAGTTGAACGTAATTTTTGGACCTTTTATAGTATGCATATTATTTTAACTTTGACGGCGCTTTATACTATCGGGCATAAGTGTCACATTACGGAAAGCAGTGTGTAAATTACGCCATCGCAGTTAGGGAATTTTTAATTTATTGAAATTATGTTAGCAGTGTAAATAAGATAAAATCAATAATGATTAATTTAAAACATTATGACATACATAAGAAATGTACTACATATAATTGTTTTATTGAGTTGTGAAAAGTTTCAATTTATTGTTTAAAATTTGACAGTCTGACATCATTGTTTTTATGTTGTGTTGTCAATTCTTACAGTGTATTGTGTGATCGTCATGTAACCGAAAAACAGTCAAATAATGGTCTTAGAGAAAGTATAGTACAAAATTCAAGTTGTAATGCAATAACGCACTTGTGGAATTACAATCTTGTCGCTATGTGGCTCAACTTTTCTACTTCGTGCGTAATACGCATCTTACAACTCTTAATATGTAATATATTATTAGTTATTACCAAATTTATGTATAATAAAATAAAAATAAATGGTATATTATATTATTTTATTTATAAAAATTTTAACAAAATTACAATATACTGATTTCAACTTTTCAAACAGAATTTAATTTTCGTTTTTCGTTTTCTAGTTGCCCAAAGAAACATAAATATTAGGTTTACATTGTTAATTATATTTACATGTTTTACTAGGAGTCTTATGTTCTAATAGTAATATATAGAAAAAAATTAAAAGGATATATTTATTACAAGGCAAACAAAAAAAAATCCAACAAAATGTAACCATGACGATGCTAGTGAGGTTTCATAATATTTTATTCTCTAAAAAGTACCGTCTTCTATAACATTCTCATAGAGTGAAAATGACATATGTGGAATTATAATTTAAATAATAAATTATTCAAATTTATAAAGAGGGTCATCCAAAATAAAATAGTTATTTATGATACAAGTGCATTACATTACAAATAATTCATGTGACAGAAGTTTAGCTTACGAGACCGTTAGAGCGAGTGAGGTATATCTTCTTAAGTGATTTAGGTTATTCTGACAGATGAGATTTCAAAATGACATTTATAAAAAAAATATATATAGAAAGTTTTTATAACGTAGTTAGTACGATGCGAACAAAAAATGAGTTATAACTTCTAACCCATATGCGTATTACGACCTACTTTATTTATTTAAAAATAACAAGGCTACACAGAGCGCTATGCATTAAAAAATAACGTAGACAACGGTACGCTATGTTTTAGGAATGACGAAACCTGAAAATTTTGGTACCCGGGTACCCGACGTGAATACCCGGGTAATACCGGATACTCGATAATTACCCGTTACCCTATAATTACCCGATACCCGATAATTACCCGATACCCGATAATTACCCGATACCCGATATAACCTGATGCCCGATAATTACCTGATACCCTTAAAATATCCGTTATTCTTTCATGTTCATCTTTTTAATAAAATTTTTGTTATTTGCATATAAATTTATTAAATGAACAAAAAATATTATTTTATGATATAGAAATTAAAAAAAAACATTGTTATTTTTTATAATATACCTACGAGTATATCAATCAGCAATATAAAATTACAAAATTAAAGAAGTAGGTACATTTGATTTAATTACTTACATGGATGATGTATCTGCACTCTGTCTTGATCTTCGTTTTGTTACAATTTTTCCGGCAGCTGAAAATTTAGGTAATGGGTAGATTTCGGGTAACGGGTAATAAACGGGTAACGGGTAATAAACGGGTAACGGGTACATTTCGAGTAATCGGGTACTATTTTTGATACCCGGGTACATTATTATCGGGTAGGATCCGGGTACCCGGGTACCCATCGTCATTCCTACTATGTTTGCTACGTTCTCGATGTAAGCCACGTCATTTGCGGACTTTCAATATCTTTTTCAATAATGATTAAGAGTTAATCAAACTTCTCTAGCCTCACTCGAAAGTGCCCTTTGACATGATAAAATAGGTCGAAATCATTCTTCATCATGTTGAATAGTGGACCCACAGCCTTTTACGTTTATTTTTACGCAATAAAAACAATAAAAGCAATATTAATACGTAGTGAACATGTCGTATAAAGCAAATGTAGCACAACGCTGTGTGTAGCCACGGCATTACAATGTTTTAAAATCAGAAATACAATTAAATGCCATTAGAGGAGTTAAAAAAATGGAAAAATATATATTTATTAATTTGTAGTTAATAAATAAAATCTCTGTATTAGCAATAAGTATATAAACTATTACTTGAAAATAGCAGTTGCTATGAAACAATTAATATCAAACTACTAAATCTGTGTTTTTCTTATTAGATTTTTTAATTTAAAGACAAAATTAGAGTGAAAAGAACACAGGCTTTGATGTTTGATTATTATTTTTTCATAGCAACTGCTATTTCCAGGTAAAAATTTTCAAACAATGTCAATATAGAGATTACATTTTTTAACTAACAATTAACTTTAAACATATCATTAAATTTATATTTTTATGTAGATTTGAAATATATAAAAATGTACAAGCTGCTCCATTTAAAATAGGAAAATTAGGTCCCATTTTGAGATCTATTCGTTGAAATAAAATTTTGATTCGCTCATTTAAATAGTCTTGTAATGTAGAAGTTATTTGTTAATTCAATTAATTTTTTATCTCTTATAGTTATATATGGCGTTGGAAAAAAATGTAACGTAGGCGAACTATGCCTATTGCAATATAAAATATTCCGAAATATATTACTTTTTATTAATAATTTTCTTAAAAGATATTCTTGCTCCGTGTTTCGTGATGCAGAGTGATCTATTCGTTTTTGTTTTGTGTAAATGTTTTATTAGTATATAACTACAAATGTGTATGCATGAAATATAAATGAAATTACGTGTAAACAACAAAATACAAACTACCTTAGTTTACATTTCGTCCACAAGAGTGAGCTGAACATTTTGATTCGTAACGTTTGAGCAAATGTCGTTTTATTGAAATTTGAAATCGAATCCTATTTACAAAATTGTATCTACAAAACAATAAACACAAATGGCACGAAAATATTATTTACACGTATTGTAGCCACTAGACTTTGAGGAAAAAATAAAACAGAAAATGTGGGATGACCCTATTCTTATTTTAGTCTTGACTTAATCTTGATTAGGTATTCTTTTTCTTATTTGGTGTATATATTCCTTTAGTAATTCTTTGGTTTCCAATATCTTAATGTTTTACACAGAATAACTTTTTATAAATTTTAGCCCAACTGGAATACGCCCATATGAGTACCTTGCAAAAAGTGGTCGCCAAGATGTTGTTACTACTGCAGATAACTGGTTTAGACCTGAGATAAAATTCACCGAAACATATGCGCCTCAGAAGAAACAACCTAAGTTAGAGGTGGCACCTGATTCATGGGAAGCATTAAGAAGGATTGACCCTACCATGATTTGTACTTTAGCCGGAGGTGGATGTTAGTGATGTGTACAAAATTTTCGATGAAATATATTTTAATCATAATATTTTAATTATTTTATTTTATTGAAATAAGAAATTATTTTTCATTATTGTTTACTTGGTAACCAGGGTCACCTATATCAATAATAAATTATTATTAAACATGGTCGATAATGGAAACTGTCACTTTTTAAAGAAACTCAAGTCTCTAAATCAATATGTTTAAAGCATTTAAATTAAGAAAAATGTAAAGTATGGATTCAAAATTTAAATTTCGCATCTATATTAAATAAGTATGTCAAATAAAACTAAATTTAAAATCAAAAGTGAGGTTCATAAACTAAAACTTGAAATATAAAAACAAAAACAGTCTACTTTATTTTTGTGAATATTAAGAAACAAGCTAATGTTTATGTCTAAATATCAAACGAAATCTATTTGCCGAAATATTGTTGTGGAAACATAAATACCTAACGTTTAGTGAATGTGACATTCCCGTCATGACAAATGATGTTCTGAAACAATTTGGTCATTGCGAACATTGAAAAATGCACTGTGACGTCTGCCTACGCCTTGACCTCGTGGATGTATCGGCGGTATCGGGGTTGCTCGGGCGCCTTTCGGTATTGCTGATCCACGTTGGAGGCCCTAGGGTGCCTAGATAACTCAGTGAAGAAGGGTAGGGTCGTTTTGTAAAATAAAACACGCAGGGTAAATTCACTGTGGTTTATTCCTGGCTGCAGCGATACAGGTTTAGGTGTTTTTAGTTGCTAGTCGATGTGTTGGTGACGAAGCGTTGTAGGGGACGGCTAGCTAGTGGTTGTTACGTGTCCACGAAAACGGTGCGTATAAATGAACCGGTACACCTAAAACGCGGTAGCGGTTAACGGAAAACAAGCGGGAATAGTCGCAATAAAGTCCTCACGAGCTGAGGATGAAAAAGTGTCGAACCGGTAATTTTACCGATTCGAGTTTTGAACGGTTCTGAAGTCTACGCTTGCCAGGGATACCACGGCTAACGTCTATGATACAAATCGGTGTGTATAAATGAACCGGTATACCGAAAACGAGGTAGCGGTTAACGGAAAACAAGCGGGAATAGTCGCAATAAAGTCCTCACGAGCTGAGGATGAAAAAGTGTCGAACCGGTAATTTTACCGATTCGAGTTTTTAACGGTTCTGAAGTCTACGCTTGCCAGGGATACCACGGCTAACGTCTATGATACAAATCGGTGTGTATAAATGAACCGGTATACCGAAAACGAGGTAGCGGTTAACGGAAAACAAGCGGGAATAGTCGCAATAAAGTCCTCACGGGCTGAGGATGAAAAAGTTCCGAACCGGTAATTTTACCGGTTCGAGTTTTTTAACGGTTCTGAAGTTTACACTGAACGGGACGGACCTGTTGGTAATGGTAACGGTACGGGTACTCAGTACTCGCCGGGAAAACCACGGCAGAGACAGACCGGAGAAAACGGTAACGGTACGGATATTCAGCACTCGCCGGGAAAACCACGGCAGAGACAAGGACCGGGGAAAATGGTAACGGTACAGATACTCAGTACTCGCCGGGAAAACCACGGCAGAGACAGAGACCGGGGAAAACGGTAACGGTACGGATGCTCAGTACTCGCCGGGAAAGCCACGGCAGAGACAGAGACAAAACGGTAAACTCACCACGAATTTCTGCTCGCTGGTCGGAAGACACTACGCTGGTCGGAAGGCACTGGTCGCAAGGCACTGGTCACAGTTAGTCCGGGAGAACCTCGGTCTGACTGTTTCCAGCTTACTGCCGTTTGAGTGCTGTACCCTTGCTTTTATCTCCGCTCGTCACGGTGGGAGAGATTGCGCGTGACTTGTGGTGGGAGTGTGCGCGTGAGATAAGCACCGTTACTCTTGACTCTGCCGAGATACGATGAAAAAATAAAAAAAACCCGATTGCCGCCCAGTGGGCTTGAACGCGCAATCTTTGTATTGCCAGACCGAGCACGTATCCACTACACCACGGTGACTTGTGTAGTTTTTATTTTCGTTTGTGACATTGCTTCGTCACACCCCCCTCTTACTTTACCAAAAAAAAGAGGAAAAAAAAAAAAATACCAGTTCTTCCCTATATACCCTGATGAAAAAAATATACATATACACGTACAACATACAAGAAAATATACATAACATACACGAACCCAATACATTACAAAACTTAATCTAACATGAAATCAGAAGTTCTTTTTCCCTCGCCGGCGTCTCCTGGGGGACCTTTTACCTTGGGGGTTTATAAAAGTTCTATACATCACCCCCCCTCCTGGTCGAGGCACTAGGACTCGGATGCGGCGAGGCAGCGGTTGGTCGTGGGTTGCCGTGATGGACGACGGTAGCGTGACCGGCAGCTTGTCGTCGGATTCCAATTCCGCCCCGATACGGCGGATCCCTTCGGGAAGGGTTCCAGGGCGCGATGACGGGGGCTCCCCCCTGGGTGTTGTAGGAGGTGGTCGGGATACAGTCAACGCGGGGGACGACAAAGGCCCCAACGGCGAAGCGTCCAACCGGAGGTAGTCGTCGCCTTCTTGGACGATGGATTGCAGCGGCTTCGGTGGAGTGTCCGCTGACGCTGCAAAGAACTGCGCTACTGCGCTTAGGCCCGGCAGTTGTTTGGGGGACGCAAAAACTATCCCTGCGGGAAGCGGTAGCGGAGTACGTGCACCCGTACCTCGGTGGCACAATGGCGAGGATGTCGGGATTGGGGAGACTTCCTCTGTGAGTGGTCCTCGTGACCGGTTCGGCGGGGACGGTAACGGCGGAATCGGCGGTTGCCGAACTGGCAACGGGGTCCCGAAGCGGGACGGGGAGATCTGCCTTGCTGCTGGAGACGGTGTTGACCCGAACAGAGTTTCGTAAATATTTTTCAGGGTTCTGGGTGTGCGGGGTGTCTTGGGCACCCCAGACATTTGCGGTAGCGGGGACAGGTCGAGGCAGAAATAGTTGTCCGAGCTCCCCGGACCGTCTTTCCGCTGCACCGGAGTTCCACGTCGGGGTGTTCTCGGCGTCTTGGGGAGCCCCACTAGGATGGGCGTTGATGGCCCGGTGGCGGCTGAGGATGCCGTTGATGCTGCCCTGGCTGCTGATGGCGTCTTTGGCCGCGGTTTCGGCGATTGTAATGGGCGGCCGCGCAGGACACACAGCTGGCGCGCATCTGGTCGGCGGGCGTATTTCAACGGTGACCTCACCGTCCGGATTTTTGGTTTGCCGGGTCGTAATCGTTGAACAGCGACCTTCAACGGTTGACGGCGCTGGCTGCTGTCCCCTTGTCGCTGGCTGACCGATCTCCAAGGCTGGAACCGGTTCGGACGCATCTCCATCTGTAAAAGCCGGTTTGAGGTCTTTGATATGAATTCGGGTAAGCATCTTTCCGAGGTCGCCGCGTAGGTTGTAGACGTTAGGGGATACGCGTTTGTGTACCGTCCACGGTCCCGAGTATTTCGGTGCTAGCTTAGCCGCCACACCTTTGAGAGCCGATGAAAGTGGGTGTTCTCGACGCATCACTTTATCGCCCGGGGAATAGGTGTGCTCACGTTTGCGCAGGTTATAGTGGTGGGCCTGTTGGGTCGCTGCCCGTGCGATGTTAATCCGGGCTAGCTCCTGAACGTCTTTTAGGGCTTGCATTCGTGCCAGGTGTTCCTCGGATATTTGGCCTCCATCTCGATTACCGGCGGGGACTTCCGTTTCGTCGTTTGCCGGTAGTGCCAATTCCCGTCCGAAGTTGAGGTATGCCGGAGAGTACCCCGTCGAGCTGTGACGGCTACTATTGATAGCCATCATGAACTCAGGGATATAGCGGTCCCACGTCCGATGTTGCTCTCCGCAGAACTGTGCCAGCATGGGTTTCAAAATTCGGTTAACCCGCTCTACGGGGTTGGCTTGCGGTGTGTACGGTGGTGTCAGAAGGTGATGTATCTGGTATTCGGCGAGCATCTTCTTTATAGTGCGGTTGTCGAATTCAGTCCCATTGTCCGATATCAGTACCCGCGGGCATCCATACCGGCATATGACCAGCTCTCGGATTGCTTGCGCTATGGTTGGCGCATTCGCCTTCCGGATGGGTCGACTTTCCACCCATTTAGTCATCCGGTCTTGGAAGCAGATCAAGTACTCGTAACCCTTGGCGGTTCGGGGCAGTGGACCCATGATGTCCATGGAAACGGTTTCCCAGGGCTGTCCGATTTTCGGTGGACCCATCTTTCCAGCCGCCCCTCGCTGGTCTGCCTTATATCTTTGGCAGCCAATGCAGCGACGGACGTATTGAGTCGCATCCCGGAACATCCCAGGCCAGTAGAAGTGTAGGGCGAGCCGCGCGATGGTTTTGGCTATCCCCATATGTCCGGCTTCCGGTCGGTCATGGTTGTTCTGTAGTACCTGATGTCTCTGTTCCTTTGGGACACAGAGCTTCCATTGCCGGTCAGGATCTGCTTCGGTCAGGTCGGCGGGATCCCAAAAGTGGCGATATAATTTCCCCCGAATTAGTCGGTACTCTGGATACTGCGTTGGGTGGTCTTGCACCGCCTGGGTCATGCGCTTGTACCAGGTACACGATTCGGTGACGGCGGCGATGGCGGGTAACGGAGTTCGACTCAACATATCAGCCATGTGGTTTAGAGTACCCTTCCGGTAGACGGTGTCGAAGTCGTACTGTTGTAACGTCACCGCCCACCGGGCCAACCTCCCAGATGGCTCTCTCAAACTGTCTAACCACTTCAACGCCTGGTGGTCAGTGACGATGGTGAAGTGATACCCTTCCAGATACCCCCTTAACTTCTTGACCGCCCATACTATGGCCAGGCACTCCTTCTCGATGACGGAGTAGTTCTTTTCCGCCGCCGAGAGCGACCTGCTAATGTAGGCAATTGCCCGTGGTTCTTCGAGGCTTCCTTGTACAAGGGCTGCGCCGATCCCCTGATCCGATGCGTCCGTCTGGAGGATAAACGGTTCCTCGAAGTTCGGGCAGCTTAACACGGGTGTTGAAGTGAGGATTACCTTCAGTTCTTGATACGCGTTTTCCTGGGCTGGCCCCCATTGCCACACCCGTCTTTTCCGTAGCAGTTCGGTCAGCGGCGCCGTCTTCTGAGCGAAGTTGGGAACAAATCGCCGGTACCATGATGCTGCTCCCAGCAAGCGGCGCACCTCTCTGACGGTTGTTGGTGTAGGCATCTGCGTGATGGCGAGCACTTTGTCTGGATCAGTTCTCAGGCCATGTTCGGTCACAACGTGCCCGAGATATTTAATTGCTTTTGCTCCGAATTGGCACTTCTCGGGGTTGATACGGAGATTCGCTTCTCGCAGGCGACGAAAGACCACTTCCAAATGCTTAATGTGCTCCTCCATCGTTTCGCTGACGACGACTATGTCGTCTAAGTAGGCGAAGGCGAACGGTTCCATTTCTGGTCCGATGACCCTATCGAGGAGGCGCTGAAACGTGGCAGGCGCGGCGTGCAGACCGAAGGGCATAACTCGGAACTGGTACAGCCCTTTCCCGGGTACAGTGAATGCGGTAAGTGGCTTACTTTCCGGGGTCAATGCAACCTGCCAGTAGCCGTTCTTCAGGTCAATTGTTGAAAAATATTTGGCCGGCCGCAATTTATCCAGAATAGCTGAAATGAAAGGCAGCGGGTAAGCATCTTTTTCGCTGACTTTATTCAGTTGCCGAAAATCGATACAAAATCGCGGCCGTCCGTCCTTCTTCCTTACGATCACCGCCGGGGAGCTCCATGGACTTTCGGATTTTTCAATAATCCCGTCCCGGAGCATCTGTTCTACTTCGTCGTCGATAATCTGTTGCATCCTCGGGTTTCGTGGAGCATAGCGTTGTTTCAGGGGGGTCTTGTCGGTTAATTTAATCGTATGCTGGGCGAGCGGAGTCACGCCGGTTATGCTCTCAAATTTTTGGAGTTCCCGGTTCAGAAAAAGGTCCAGTTGCGACCTGTCATCTTCGGCCGCCTGGATCGCACATATAGTGCCTTCTTGGATGGGTCTCCCTACCGTTACCCGTCTGGTGGCCGGGTCAATCACCATGTGGAAGGTTGTGATAACGTCCATGCCCAGGATAATTGGGTGGGTTAAGTTGGGCAGGCAGTGCAGTACCACTGGTCGCCAGACTCCCCCAATGGCACAACCTACCCGCAGCGCACCTCCCACTATGGACGTCGTACCGTCTGCCAGTCGAACATGGTTGTGTTGGGCCGCCACGACGGTGGAATGTCGGTCGGTCAGTCTGTCGGCAGTGGCCTGGTTCAGGTAGGAGTGCATGGCCCCCGTGTCGACCAATGCTCGGATGCGGTGCCCCTTTGCCCATATCTCCACGAACGGGCGGTTATCTTCCCCGGGATCGCTCTCCGCGACCGGTAGAGCGGGGATCATCTGGTGGGGGTAGTTATGAGGAGGCTGTAGTGGTGTAAATTGCTCCGGCCTCCCTGCGGGGCAATTTATTTGGCGTTTCCCGACTTCGCGCAGCAGTCCCGGGTCATCACTCCTTGGCGGTCGCACTTCCAGCAGAACAATTTGGGTGGATTGCGACATGCTTGCCTGAAGTGTCCGTGTTCGCCACACCTCCAGCAGCGAACACCCAGGTTTGCGGTAGCGGCTGCTAACGTTGGTGGGGATATATCGGTGGCGACCGTGTTGAGACGGCTTACGCGTGTCGGCCTCATTTCCTTCTGGAGGCGCTCATATTCCTCGATCTCCCTTAGCAGCTCTCTAATGGTATGTACGTCGCGGCGTCGGATGAACTGCTTGTATTCCGGCAGTAAATTATTGTGAACGCGGAACACTTCTTCTTCTTTCGTCAGGTACCCGTGTCGTCGAATTAGAGAGCGGATGTCGGTGACATAATCGCTACCTTTTTCTCCGACTTTCTGTCTCCGGGTCAGGATGTCCTCCCCGAGGCGGAGCTTTCGATCTGACCCCATGTATGTGTCTTCAAAGTCCGCCTGGAAGTCTGCCCAAGTCTGCCATTCGCTGCGGTTGTTTCGCAGCCATAGCAGGGCGGTCCCGCGAAACAATTCGGGCAAGGCAGTGAGTAGTCGTCGGTCATCGACGTTGTAGCTCTCCTTCAACTCCTGAATTCTTTCTAGGAAAGCTACTGGGTCGGCTTTACCGTCAAAATGGGCATTCCATTTACGGACCGTTTCGCATATCTGCGAGGCTGGTGGTAGTCCGGTCGAGGGAGGGCTGGCCGGCGTCGCGGTTTCTGGTGGTGGGACGATGATAGGTGGCGTTATGAGAGCAGCTTGTGTGGCCGCGTCTTCTGTTTCGACCTTCGCTTCTGCTGCCACCTGACCCAGTCTTCGCACCAAGGCTACCATCCTTGACCTCAGCTCCGTTAAGTTACCCTCTGTTTCTTGGCCAAGTTCCTGTAGCCGTTGCTGGAGGGCAGCTTTCGTCAGTTCGTAAACCCACGATACGGCTGGCCCGGTACTTCGGCCGCTGCCGCTGGGATTTCTCTCTGTATCGCTCATATTGTTTTAAATGTCCCTGCTCGGGCGCCAGAATTTGTGACGTCTGCCTACGCCTTGACCTCGTGGATGTATCGGCGGTATCGGGGTTGCTCGGGCGCCTTTCGGTATTGCTGATCCACGTTGGAGGCCCTAGGGTGCCTAGATAACTCAGTGAAGAAGGGTAGGGTCGTTTTGTAAAATAAAACACGCAGGGTAAATTCACTGTGGTTTATTCCTGGCTGCAGCGATACAGGTTTAGGTGTTTTTAGTTGCTAGTCGATGTGTTGGTGACGAAGCGTTGTAGGGGACGGCTAGCTAGTGGTTGTTACGTGTCCACGAAAACGGTGCGTATAAATGAACCGGTACACCTAAAACGCGGTAGCGGTTAACGGAAAACAAGCGGGAATAGTCGCAATAAAGTCCTCACGAGCTGAGGATGAAAAAGTGTCGAACCGGTAATTTTACCGATTCGAGTTTTGAACGGTTCTGAAGTCTACGCTTGCCAGGGATACCACGGCTAACGTCTATGATACAAATCGGTGTGTATAAATGAACCGGTATACCGAAAACGAGGTAGCGGTTAACGGAAAACAAGCGGGAATAGTCGCAATAAAGTCCTCACGAGCTGAGGATGAAAAAGTGTCGAACCGGTAATTTTACCGATTCGAGTTTTTAACGGTTCTGAAGTCTACGCTTGCCAGGGATACCACGGCTAACGTCTATGATACAAATCGGTGTGTATAAATGAACCGGTATACCGAAAACGAGGTAGCGGTTAACGGAAAACAAGCGGGAATAGTCGCAATAAAGTCCTCACGGGCTGAGGATGAAAAAGTTCCGAACCGGTAATTTTACCGGTTCGAGTTTTTTAACGGTTCTGAAGTTTACACTGAACGGGACGGACCTGTTGGTAATGGTAACGGTACGGGTACTCAGTACTCGCCGGGAAAACCACGGCAGAGACAGACCGGAGAAAACGGTAACGGTACGGATATTCAGCACTCGCCGGGAAAACCACGGCAGAGACAAGGACCGGGGAAAATGGTAACGGTACAGATACTCAGTACTCGCCGGGAAAACCACGGCAGAGACAGAGACCGGGGAAAACGGTAACGGTACGGATGCTCAGTACTCGCCGGGAAAGCCACGGCAGAGACAGAGACAAAACGGTAAACTCACCACGAATTTCTGCTCGCTGGTCGGAAGACACTACGCTGGTCGGAAGGCACTGGTCGCAAGGCACTGGTCACAGTTAGTCCGGGAGAACCTCGGTCTGACTGTTTCCAGCTTACTGCCGTTTGAGTGCTGTACCCTTGCTTTTATCTCCGCTCGTCACGGTGGGAGAGATTGCGCGTGACTTGTGGTGGGAGTGTGCGCGTGAGATAAGCACCGTTACTCTTGACTCTGCCGAGATACGATGAAAAAATAAAAAAAACCCGATTGCCGCCCAGTGGGCTTGAACGCGCAATCTTTGTATTGCCAGACCGAGCACGTATCCACTACACCACGGTGACTTGTGTAGTTTTTATTTTCGTTTGTGACATTGCTTCGTCACAGCACATTTTACCAAAAAATTACACATTTTTTACTTTAACTTGTTATATCTCTGAACTTACTTGCAATATTATTATGATTTTTGCACGCAAATATGTGTTTATGTATTTTTGATGTGTTTAACATATAAAAATATATTGACTTTGTTAAATATATAAACTAATTATAGGACAACTTTACATTTTGCAGTGATATTTTCTGTGTGTTGGAAACATTGCGGTCTGAAGAGATAGACCCCTATATAGAGTGAGACATCTTTAGTAAATGAACTAAAGATTTTATTAGTTGAAACATTTTTTAAAAAAACTTACCATTTTTGAAATACAGCGACGTAAATTTGAGCCGTATATACCACTGGCGGCTGGTGATATTTTATAAGGTAGGGCACAAAAATTAAAACATGTAAATACACTTTAAACATAAAATCCATCTTGCGTTCTTTTGCATGAATGAAATGTTCGGTTACTTCATTGTTATTTAAGAAAGCGCAAAAGGTTCATTTCAAATCATTGTGTTTTAATTTTTTAAATAGAACAAGAGTGTTCACATTCTACATTAATCATGGATATTGTACAAGTAATGTTTAGTAATTTAACACATTTAGAAAATGGTGTAGTTAAATAATTACTATGTTGTATTTGCAACATTAATAAAGTACCATCTACATTTGCAAAATCATCATCAGAAGTAATTTTCGTTCAATACATGAACTTTTACCACGAACAATGCTAACTGATTACCTCAGAAATTGTCGAACACATTCGGAAATCTTCGCCTAAATTCTGGGCACTGCCCCATTTCAAGTTATTCTAGCGCTATGGAAGTACTCTCCTATTGGTCAAAATAGCGAAAACTCGAGAAAAAGTGGTGGGAGACCAGGGCAATACTATGAGTGCCCTAGCTTGCTATGTAGCCACCAAACTTTCAGCGGTGTATTGAAGGGTGCATTACATGATATTAAATATATACTAATTAAAACCCCTAAACTAACCGTGTTGTATTGAGGGATGAATTATATGATATTAAATAAAATATAACTGATATTAACTTAAAATTGACACGCACAAATACTGGCTTATTTATTATCATAATTATTTAATTATTAGTAGGGCTGCCCCCTGGGTCGCACTCTTAACTATTATGTGAAGTCGAACGCTTATAATATTGTGTGCTCAGCCGATGACACCTCCTAAGCTATAAGCTCTCTAATTTATGGATTTTTCAAAATAAACATTAAGTACTCGTTAGTTGTATATAGAAATATAAGGTTTATTTTTAATAATTTACACTTTTGTTAAACTTTATTACTAAGCATTTAAACATTTCCCAGCACACATACATCCAATTATAAAATTAATATTATTTTTAACAAACAAATTTGATGTATTATTTTGGTTTTGGATTATTATCTATATAAATTGGGAGTAAATACTAGTTATCATAAATTTTCTATCCTGCCGCGCTGCATTTTTATATATCTCTATTTGGTACAATGCTTTAGAAATATGATGTTTAAACACATTTTTAGTTGGTGGTGCTTTAATTACTTTTTTACTCATTGACATTAGATCACAAGGCACAGTCTTGAGTTCACTTATCACTGCATAACAACCGAACTATTTGGCATGCACTGGCTAACTAAGCCTCGGGCCAGCGTAAGTTTATGTTTACAAGCGCCTTTGATTTCTTTCTCAAGTAGTTTGTATCAGTGGATCTAAATAAGTTGGACTAAGCCAAAATCTGCGCCTTATATTCGGCCTATCCAGATTTACTCCTCGTCCTCGGGGTGCGTAAAGTATAAAATAAATTAGTAGTAGTACTTTTCTCACAGTAAAAGGGCCAGCGTAGGGTAGTTGTAATTTTTTTATTAATACTAATACGACTATATTATTTTCTTTGTATTTTCTTGTAGGCTTTCTCCTTTTATCATATCTTTCTTTTTGTAAAATTGAATCGAATAATAATTTTTCAGCTATTTCTTCGCGCTCTTGATTAATATCTCGTATACGTGGTTGATCTATTTGTACTTCAGATGTTATAAATATATAAAATAACGAAGTAAATTATTCATAATTTTTTTGTTTAAGTTCAACTTTATACTTTATGCTTATGATTATGAAGTGGTTGACAATAATTTGTAATAAGTGTTTTATTATTAAACTTGATAATATATATGAACAAATATATTTATTATAATATCTTTTATTCCATCTTAAATGTCAAATGTATATCATATGTATACTTACCTGTATATAAAATGATAATCTAAATTAATCATAATTTTTCTATCTAAGTCCTACTTTATACTTTATGTTTGTAATTATAAAGTGGTTGTCAATAATTTGACCTATGTGTTTTATGATTAAACTTAACCTTATATATATATATATATATATATATATATATATATATATATATATATATATACAGGGTGAATACTGAAAACCTTGACATAGGGAAATTGTTGAAAAGAGAATTGAAAGGCCTTTCGAACTGTGTCATGTTTGACACCCTTTTCCATTTAAAATTTTTGAGGTGCAGCCCACACCCATTTTTGGGTTGAAGTTATGCCATTGCTACTAATCCATTTAGGTGTCCCCCTTTATATTAAAATTGACGTGTTCGAGTGTTTTTAGTAAAATTAATGTTAAGTGGCCAAAAATTGCGCTGATAATTTTCACTGGGCCACCCTGTATATAAAATAAGTAAGTAATTTAATCCACATTTTTCGTCTAAGTCCAACTTTATAATTTATGCTAATAATTATAAAATGTTTTGCAATAATTTGTAAAATGTTTTTCATAATTAAACTTGATATTATATATAAAGAACTATATTTAACATAATATCTTCAATTCCATCTTATATGCCTTACAATATCACATGTATACTTACGTATATATTGTGACGATCACTTGGGCCGCTGCTACTTTTGTCGGTCCGTGATGTCGTGGTTCTCCTCCAGGACGTCGGGTTCTCTCGGGCGCCAATCTGCGGATCCTGTGGGAGAAGTGACGTGTGCCACGGGAGCTCTAGGTCGTTTGAGACCGGAGTTAGCACAGACAGACAAGAGTAATTTAAATATTTTATTGTGCAAAAAAATATCTACACTTAGTTGAACTTAGCCGTAGAAAGTGAGAAAAATGAAAATCTAACTGCGGTTCTACCTAGCCGTCGAAGTTGTTCGCGGTAGACGTCACCGGCAGAACTTCCTCTCAGGCGCGGAATGCAGCAAACTAATGGCTATGAAGAACGGCGGTGGTTGCCACCTGCCTGTATCCTCTGATAGCGGCGGAATGCAAAAGAATACAAAAAAAAAGAAAACTTACGAAAAAGATTCGATTCGGTACGGCACGGTACGGATGTGGACTGCTACTCTTCTCGGCTAGATGTTAGACGTTATAGTCGTCACAGATTGAAGAAATACGACCCCGGCGGTCTTATTTATACCCGAATTTTAATTAAACATGCAGCTACTGATTTTGGAGTGAGAAAGACTCACTATTTTGTGTTGTCGTTTTTGTTTAATAAATTTAATTTTATTATAAAAAATCGTGAAATTACTTCCCTTGACTTTACAGAGTTTCATATTTATTTTGATCTCATTTACATATTTTTATAAAATGCAGCACGGGATTTCGGTCTCAGGAACTGTTGTTTTCAAGGTTGGGGATACTGCGGCCATGCACAGGCGCTGGTGGTTTTGTGAAATTTTGAAAAACTGTAAAAAAAAAACAAGAAAAACTAGGATGTGAGAAGCGGTAAGTGTTACCAAGTCCTTATTATCGTTTTCTTCAGCTCTGTGGTTGTAGGTGAGACATTTGTGAAAATTTTATCCCACGTGGTCTTGAAATTCTGCTACGTGCCATGTGCTTCAGCCAAAGTATTTTTCGGCGGCTCTTTGGCAATTCGGCAGACTGCTGGAGATATCGTACAGCCTGGTTCGGACGGCGGGTTCGCTCTAACCCGATATGCGGTTCGGACCTCGTGGAGTCAGGTGTTCGTGACTGCTGGAGTAATGAGGAAGGCAGGTACGTGTCCTTGTGACAAACACTTCGTCACAATATAAAAAACAACAACAATTACAATAATTCATATCTGTACACAAAACAAAATTACAATTGATTATAAACATTTTTACTTTACTTATTCTATTTTTTAAAATAGAGTACGTTTTATCAAAGTAGTCAAATCTGCTGAGATACTTGTGGTTGTCTGGATCTGGGATGCCGTACATGAAAATTGTGAGGTGTTTGTGTTTTATATATTACAAAATAATATCTGATAAGTTTCAATAATCTAACGTTATTTATTATCTTTTTTCGTCTAATCTTGAATTTGGTGATTTTGTTTATTCTTTGAACAGGTTTTACCTGCTAATAAGCAGAAAGAACATCATTATATTATTATAATTATTAATATTGTTACTTACATAAATTCTTCCTGTATTTCGATTCTGGATAAGTTTTGTAATGTATACATGGTGGCTGATGTTTCATTGTCCAGGCCATATCTCCTGAAATATTAAATATACAAGAAAGAGCTAAATACGAAACTTCTGTAATAAGACCTTGCCTATAAAATAGCGTTAACAGATGTTTTCCAAGGCCTACTGATTTGGTAGAAATATATTAAACTTTGGTTTTTTAAATGTATGTTTTTACGGAATAAGATTCTACATCAGTTTCTCTTTACAATTATGTAAAACAACTGAAGGCTTGCCTTTAATTTATGCTTAATAATGTAAAAAATAAAATTATGTGAGACGGCTGTGATTTGCAATTATTTTATTATTTATACCTGTAGACAACTGCCAAGAAACAGACAGAAGTATTTATTTGTTGAAAAGGTGTTGTACTTCGTAATTACAAAAGAAAAATGAATTTCACAAATAGTGAAAATGTTGATATGCTCTGTTGTTGTCACAAATCAAATAATAATTAAATAAAAACCATGAAACACTTCTAATAAACACTTGTATCAGATTTATGAAAAAAATAGTGATTAACAATGAGAAAACACAGCCGACTTATATAATTTTATATTTTGCATTATTAAGCATAAATTAAAGGCAAACCCCCACTTTTTATACATAGTTGTAAAGAGAAATTGATGTAGAACCTTATTCCGTAAAAACATATAGGGTGTTCCATTTAAAAAAACAAAGTTAAATATTTTTTGGCCATATCAGTAGGCCATGGAAAACATATTTTATAGACCAGGTCTTGTTACACAAGTTTCCTATTTAGCTTTTTCTTGTATATTTAATATTTCAGGAGATATGGCCTGGACAATGAAAAATCAGCCACCCTGTATATTCTTTTGAACAATTGTTCTTAAAACAGTTGTTGTGTCCAGTTGACCTTGAACTTTTTTTAGTTTACATATGTATTGTGTGATTTGAAAATTGGAACTCCCCCTGTCGTTTTTCGAGCTAAAATATAACATATTAAAATTTGAAAACGCTAAGACCCATAGAAACCAAAACGAATTTTTGGAAAAAATACATAGTGTCCAATATCTCCGAAACCGTGACGAATTTGGAAAAAATTAATCAAAATTCACCCCTCACTACCCCTGTCGTTTTTCTAGCTAAAATATAACATAATAAATTTTAAAAACGCTAAGGCCCATAGAAAACGAAAAAAAATTTGAAAGAAAAATACATAGTGCCCAATATCACCGAAACCGTGAGGAATTTCGAAAAAATAAATCAAAATTCACCCCCGCAATCTCCCTGTCGTTTTTAGAGCTAAAATATAACATTAAAATTTGAAAACGCTATGGCCCATAGAAAACGAAATAAATTTTTGAAAAAAATACATAGTGCCTCATATTTCCGAAACCGTAAGGAATTTTGAATCAAAATTTAACCCCCGCATTGCCCCTGTCGTTTTACGAGCTAAAATATAACATATTAAAATTTCAAAATGTTAATGCCCTTTAAACACGAAATAAAAATTATTTTACATATACAAACTTACATAAATTCACACATTATTTTACACATACAAACTTACATAAAAAAATGGAAAAATTTATTGTTAGGAAAGAATATACGAAGAAGGTAAACCGGTTTAATTTACAAGAAAGAACAGTATTGTAACAATGGCTGAACACGAAAAATTTGAACTATTGAATTTTGAGTTTTAATTAAATGAAAAATTATTTATAAATTTGGAATTAAAATGTCGAAATTGGTACAATTTAAATTGCTGCCACCAGATTATTTTTAATTAGAATAATCAAACTAATTTTAGGAATATTGAAATAGTTGGGAATAAACAAAGCGATAATAAGAAAATTTAACAATAAATTATATTAAAATGAAGTAGAATTACAAATTAAAAAGTTAAAAACTACTAATAAATAATTATAAGTTACATGTGAGGATAAAACTTAAAGTTACTTACAAATAAATATTTACAAAGCGAGTCATGCTTGACTCTTCTTGTTTACTCGCTGACTCCTCTGTCTGTGTCTCCCCAACTTACTCATTTCCAAAAGTCTAGCTCCGACGGCTCACCCCTTCTTGTTACAGAATTTCTCCCCGTTTTCTGATTCTCGCAATTTAACTAGTCATCTTCTCCAGGGGCGTGTAAATATGTTACAGTTCAACGACTCTAACCGGGCACGTGATCAACACCCTGCGATGCACAAAAAATAGAAAGTTCGCATCTTCCGAGAATCAGAAAAGGGTTCTGCTCAGAGTTGATGGTTTATGGTCGTCCAAAGCAAATCTTTGAAAGCTAAATAACAATAAACTTTACAAATCTTTGAACTATTTATTACCAGAACGAATTTTGAAACTAGTCAACAGCAAGATAAATAGCAAAATGAGTATTTGTTAAACTGGCTCAAACGTTTTGTTACAGTATATAGAATTTAATATAATAAATTAAAATATTTGCCACCAATATTATAATAATACATAAGAATAATAATATATAAATAATTATTTATTTCACGTAAAAACTCAAAATTATTACATGATTTGTATGTCTATATAAGAGTTAGCTCTACTCGGTTCCAGGCTTTTGTGTTGACACTACAGTCTGTGTTGCACACGAACCTGGCAAACATCAGGCGACCACCAAGTCATGACGCATCTCAGGTGTCATCCACCAAGAGGAAGCAACATAAAATATTTAGTCTTAGCTGGAATTCGTTACTGTAATCATTGTATTAAACTTATGTATTGTAATTCCTAATTCATTGTACTTATAAAAATATTTTTTTTATTGAAGAAATAAATTTGTTCTTTAACTTACATTTTTATGATATCTCTCAACATTTGGTCATAGATTAGATAAATAAAAAAACGCATGTCTAATAAACAATCAGGAACCTAAAGGCCTATAAATTATTCACTTGATATAACTGTCGAAAGTTACTTTTCTCACATTTAGCCGACTATTATCATAGTGATAATTTGTTTGTTTTGTGCTGTTCGCTGATTTAGTTGAGTGTTTACCTTCATTAATAGCTTTAATTTCTATTAGGAAACATTTTGTAAGTTTTAGTATTATATCATGACACACATTTATATTATTCTTGCCCTGATCGAAATCAGTCAAAAATATTTAAAATATGTGTGTAATAATAAAAAAAATATTTTTACACTATGTGTAGGAGAACCTATGTATGTATGTAAGTTAAAGAAAAAATTTATTTCTTCAATAAAAAAAATATTTTTATAAGTACAATGAATTAGGAATTACAATACATAAGTTTAATACAATGATTACAGTAACGAATTCCAGCTAAGACTAAATATTTTATGTTGCTTCCTCTTGGTGGATGACACCTGAGATGCGTCATGACTTGGTGGTCGCCTGATGTTTTCCAGGTTCGTGTGCAACACAGACTGTAGTGTCAACACAAAAGCGTGGGACCGAGTAGTGCTAATTTGTATATAGACATTCACTTAACCTAGTTATCGAGTTCCCAAAAGTCATCGATTGACAGTTATATCACTGAATCCAATATACATTACTTGGCCGTCAGACATATTCACGAAACACTACTGTCTATAACAGATTATTCCGAAATGGATAGTACAATTATTGAAACACGGGTGAGACATTAACTCGATATAACACAAGAACACAGCTGAATAAATGTAAACCGGCACTCTCAAAAACAGAAGAGCGAAAATTTTTGCCTTCTACGGAGTAAAATATTTTTAATTAAATTTGAGATTCTTTCATCTAATTGATTAAATCTACTTGAAAATATGAGTACTCAATCGATGATAAAAATAATTTCATCTTTAAGTGTAAAATTTTTACACTATTTAAGTATATATGTCAGTTATCAAATGACGATTAAAATATACTTTTTAATTAATATAATTTACTCTTTATTAAAGTAAAATAAACCCTTTAAAAGCTAATTGTACTATTATTAAATTAATTCAAATAATTTACTATAGTATTTATTAAAATTTTCTCTATGAAGAGTAGAATTTGTGTTTTAAATATTATAAAAGCATGCGCCGTATATTTTGTACCTTATACTGCACTGCATAAAATAAGCAATCTTCGTGTATCAACGCATTTGGGAATTGATAGACGTTAGAAGAAAGAATTTTGCAGTTCTGCGTACCCACTAAATAAAAAAATTAAATCGATCTTAAATTGGCGGAACGTAAGGAAATACAATATAATAAATAAATTATTATATTATTTTTATTTTAGTTAAAGCAAGTTTAAAAGCCATAATAAGAGTAGCTTTTGTTTTTTGTTACCAAGTCACAATAAAAAATGTAAAGAGGAGGCTTAGATAATTTAATAAATATCGCTAAAATAAAAAATGTATTCTTTTTATGGGAGAAGTGGAAATCTTGGAACATATGCCCCTATACTGTAGGGAACTAAAAATGGAAAGGAGATCGGAAGAAACACTACTGAAGGAAACAAGAAATGGAAAATTATAGTTTAAAAAAATTATAGATAAAAAAATATTATATCTATGTATATTCGCAAACATGTACATATGTATTTAATAAATGTTAGTTATAACAATTTATAACTAAAGACACTAAAATAAAGAGTAATTTTTGACAAAAAACTATAAATTTCAAACTTTTGTGGAGAACTGTACACTTTTAAAGAATAAACATTTTTATATTTTAAAATTAAAATAAAATTATTAAAAGATTAGTTATACTCTTCTAAGAGTGCATTTCGTTTACTCCTGAAAGAGTAAAAAAGAAAGGAAGTAATTCTATCAAAAACAGGCAAATATTTATTGCTTCTTTTTCTCATTCAAAAACGCGATTCTTTGCTTCTGTTCTTTTTGGAATTGCTTCTTTTTTTTTACTTAGTTCTCCAGGTGGTGAAAGCAAAACTATTTTGTCACTTGCAATTGTCCACTTGGAGTTTACAGGCGATATGGAGTTACAACAATCATCCCAGTTCTCAGGACTGGGTTATGGTTGTTGTTGCTATTGTTTCCATCTTTCTTCACGTTCTTGTTGGCGTTGTTTTTCTCTTTTTTGTATCTCCTCTAGAGGAGATGACAGTTCATAATCATCCCAGTTGTCAGGACTGGGTTCTCGCTGTTGTTGTTGCACTTGTTTACATCGTTCTGGTAGCCGTTGTTTCCGTTGTTGCTCGCGTTTGTGTATCTCTTCTAGAGGAGATGCCACGTCATAATTATCCCAGTTTTCTACCGGCAATACATTTTTATTTACAATTGAAATACTACTACTTCTACTTATGTTCAATGCACTGAGCACAATCAACTCAATGTTCACAGAAAAATTAAGTAAGTAAGTAATGTAATTATTATTTTTGTACATTCTGCGCTATGAAATTCTACAATATGTTGTTATATTATAAATTAGTAATGTAATCAATATTTTCTTATTACTTTAGTGATAATTTTAACCTTTTTAGTATAAACTAGCGAAGTCTTAGTTACGCTGAGCTTCACTAGGCCTCCGGCATCAATAAATATTTACAGTTGACGGCTAATTTCATTCCTGTACAACAGCTGTCGACGAGACCTTTCATATGATACCAAACACGACAAACTTCTGAAAAATTTTGCAAAAAAAACAAAAGCCGATCGACCTGACAAATTTTGGTATTTCAATATGGCTGCCCTACTCGAGTGCTTTTATTTGATACCAACCACGGCATACTTCTGACATTTTTTCACATAAAACAAAAGCCGATCGAAAATTTTATGATTTCTGCAAGCCAGCTCTTATCGACTGCTTTCATATGATACCAAACACATCATACTTCTGACAACTTTTCTCTAAAAACAAAAGCCGATCGACATGGAACTATTTTATCATTTTTGCAAGCTAAGTCCTTGTCAAGTGCTTTCAATTAATAACAAACACGGTATACCCTAGACAAAGTTTTCATTGCTATAATCAATTTTTTAGTCTGTAAACCTTAATTACAAGTTCATTTGTGTTAAAAAAAGGAATAATTAAAATACGCCTTGTGGTTGATATAATCAAAGTTAAAATTGTATAAAATTTGATTACATTTTCTTCTATTATCTTAATCGAAATTTTCTCTTCGTTTTAGACTATTGCATTTAACGAACAAACATTTTGAATGGATAATTTTGGGGAACAAATTATAATAATTTGAAAAAGAATTTGTAATATTTACCGACATACCTTCTTAATAAAACAGTTTTTTATTCAACAAAGTACATTACTTGCTTCACTTGAAAGTCATTTTGGCTACATTTGAGAAAGTTACTACAAGTTTTTTAATTGATATAATCAAATGCGTTGTTTGTAAACTTTAATGGGATATATGACCTAATTTCTTTTCTTCTATTTTATGGTTCTGTACAAAAAATAAAATACTCGTATTTTTTTTAAATCGCTTTATTATTGATAATTCGGGAGAAAAACAATAATAAAGTTTTGGAGAGGGGATATGTGACGTCACGTAAAAAACTTTGAGGATTTAAATTCATTTGATAAAAATCACTTACCCCGGTTCCATTTTCAAAACGATGTTCATATGTAAACACTAAACAGCCTTTGAAAATCATACGACATTGACAATGTTGACAGATGAGTACAGACATTTCAATGTCAACCAAATTTTGATTCCATGTTTTCTAGCTGTTGTATATAAAAGTTGAATCCACAAAACATTAACATAACGAGGAGCGTAACTAATGGATCAAGTGTGCAGCACGGAACTGCTGCCATCTGAGGTTCACGGGGTAGAGTTATTCTAAGCCTACTTGATCATTAGGTTTCGTATATGTCACATTAACGTCAAATGCAGCTGTCAATATTCATTTGTTCATTTATTACTACTGGATATTTTAATTTTAAATAAAAGATATAAATTTGTTATCATTATATTTATTGTTTATTTATTCCTCTAAAATACATGATGAACGATGTTCTCTCGGTGCCATTTGTCGGAGTGATGTTCTCTCAACAAAAGTTTTGAAGAGATGTTCTCTCGGTGTCATTTGTGGAAGATGTTCTCTCGGTGCCATTTGTCGAAGCGATGTTCTCTCATCAAAAGTTTTGGAGAGATGTTCTCTCGATGTCATTTGTGGAAGATGTTCTTTTGGTGAAATTTGTCGAAATGATGTTCTCTCAGCAAAAGTTTTGGAGAGATGTTCTCTCGGTGCCATTTGTGGAAGAGATGTTCTCTCGGTGAAATTTCTCGAAGCGATATTCTTTTTGCAAAAGTTTTGGAGAGATATTCTCCCGGTGCCATTTGTGGAAGAGATGTTTTCTCGATGATATTTTTGGAGCGATGTTCTCTCAGCAAAAGTTTTGGAGAGATGTTCTCAACTGTGATTTAATGAACATGGAAGGAATTTTATTAACCCGTTTCACAATATTTTCAACCAATTGATTAGATACTATTAGACTTATATCTTATATCTGCGGATCCTGCGAGGAAAGTGACGTATGCCACGGGAGCTCTAGGTCGGTCGGGCCAAGGGTTAGCACAGACAGACAAAAGTAAGTTTAATATTTTATTGTACTAAAATTACTACACCTAGTTTTTTACTGAGCCGTAGGAAGTGAAACAGTGACAAACTAATCGCGGTTCTACTCAACCGTCGACGGAGTTCGCGGTGAGGAGCCACCAACGGGTCTTCTCCGATAACTACGGAACGTAAAGCAGTGAGAAAAAAACTACTAAGTTAACACGCGGATCTGCCCGACAGCCGTAGAAGTACGCGGTGGTAACCACCTACGGAGCTTCCCCTTAGGCGTGGAATGCAGCGAGCTGAAGGCTCTGAGGAACGGCGGTAGAAGCTACCAACCTGTATCCTCTGATAGCAGCGGAATTCAAGAAAATGCAAAAATAAACAAGCAACTTACAAAAAGACTCGATTCGGAACGGAACGGTGCGGAAACGAACTGCTACTCTTCTCGGCTGACTGTTAGACGTTATAGTCGTCGTAGACTGAAGAAATACGGCCCCGGCGGTCGTATTTATACCCGAAAATTAATTAATCCTGTAGCTACTGATTTTAAAGTGAGACAGATTGACTTTATGTATTGTTATTTTCGTTTAATAAATTGATTTTTATTTTAAAAATTCGCAAAATCACTTCCCTTGGCTTTACAGAGTTTGGTATTGTATTTGATCTGATTTACATATTTTATAAAAATGTATCATGGGAATTCGGTCTTCCGAAGCGTTTTGTGTTTGAAGTTGGCAGTACTGCGGCCGTGCGCACGGGCTGGCGCGGCGAACAAGTGTTTTGTGAAAATTTGGAAACTGCGAAAATAACAAGAAAAGATAAGGAAAAGTAACAGCGGTAAGTGTTAAAATGTGTTTATTATTGTTTCCTCAAGTGCTGTGGTTGTAGGTTAAACATTGGTACAAGTTTAGACCCACGTGGTCTTGAGGTTATGTCCCCGGCCATGTGCTTTCTACAAAAGTGTTTCCCGGCGGCTATTTGGGAATCCGGCAGACTGTTGGAGATGTCGCACTGCCTCCTGAAGGTGTTTACAGCAGTTGGCGGCTACTGGTTTCGACGGCGGGTTCGCTTAACCTGGTGTGCGGTTCGGACCTCGTGAAGTCGGTGTTGTGACCTGGTGGAGCAACGAGGAAGGCAGGTATGTGTGCATTGTGACGAGCACTTCGTCACATAGCATAATTCATTTTTGAAAGTTTGTCCTTCAATTTTATAACCTTTATTTTCTCTTGTCTATAAAATTTATATAATAGTCTTTCTTTTCCAGATAAAATTGTAACACACAAACGTCTATTTTTATTTCTAGAATCACATGCCGAAACGCGGTATTAGCAGGAATTTTATTTAAATTATTTTGACGTATAACGTTACACCTAGATCCTAATTCGGTTCTGGAAAACTCTATCCTATCATTGCGACATGACAGATCTGCATTTGTATCGGAGTTTAAAAGTGTCTGGGAGTCAGAATGAATGCATTTTTAGTAAACAGTGTTTCGACATGTTGTAAAATGAATTAATATCAAAATGATCTTCACAACGGTAAGAATATGATAAATTTGTACCTGCTTTAATTTTACAAAAAATTATCCACACTTCACAGCTTATTTGATCGTGAATAGGAAAACTAAAAAATGTTTATTCTGTGGTCCGCGGATATTCACACTTTTTTTTATTCTTGCAGTTGGGGTATTTACATCGGTACTTATATTCTGAACTGTAAATAAAAAAAAATATTTTCTAATACATAGATAAAATATTTCCGAAAATATTACTTACGATGTCGACATTATAATTTTTTTATATTATTGCCTTTGTGATAATTATTTATGTTTACTGTCACACTTTTTTCTTTTAATTTTTCTTTGTCAATTGACATTGTTTCATATTGTTTACCTAGTAAACTTAATTTTAAATTAACATTAAAATCAAAAGTTACTAAATTTTCTCCCAGATATGAAAGTACTAGCAATGCCATCTCTGCTTCTCGGGGAGTAACTAACCTACTTTATGCTGCCAATTTTCCTATACAAGTTTCACCCGGGTGATTGAAATCAAATTTCGATCTTTGATTTAGACTATTGCATTCATCGAAAAGACATTTCAAATAGATTATACTGAAGTACAAGTTGTAATAATTTTGTAAAGCATTTGTACAGCTTACATACTTTGTTCTTATAACAGATTATATTCAACAAAATACATAAATTGCTTGATATGTTATTATGATTACATCTGAGGAAGTAACTACATGTTTTTTGGTTGTTATAATCACATTTGTAGTTTGTAAACCTTTATATCTCCGTTTATCATTGTTGTTAAAAATTAACTTAATTAAAACATGCCTTATGGTTGTAGTACCTAATCAAAAATTGTATTTTATAAATTAAATGTAATCATAATTTAAACTTTGTTTTAAACTATTTACTTTTGAGACATCATCATATTTCATTTTAAAATACCATACGATTTTGTAAAATCTAATCGTTTTGTAGTCAGAAAATTTCATCAGTAATTTATTAACATACATAAAGAATTTTTTAAAAACAGTAACAGTCGGCCGACGTAAAACATATTTGTCATTTCTGCACGCCAGAAAACATTAATTATAATGAGCTTATAACAATAATAAACTCTCAGGTAAATATTGTTTTATTTCCGTAACTGTCTGATTTTTAGCGCAAAAGTTACATTTTCTTTATATATCTCATACTACAGACGTGCAGTTCCATCAGATATGATTTGATCTGATGTAGAATTAAAATTTAAACATCTTTGTGCTTTTATAGTTTTGCTCTAAATGCATAAGGAGAGAAAGTATTCGTAATTTTTTGAAATCCCATTTTAAAGTCCTATATTCCATGTTTTATTGCACAGTTGTATACCGGGTGTAGAAATGAAAAGTGGCACATAGCAATTTAAATGTTATTTTTTTCATACTTCTCTGTCTCTTTACCTATTCATTTTAGCGCTAAAAGCATTAGAATATAAGTAGTTCAAAAATTAGAAATGCATCCTCTAAAGTCAAATTACTTTCATAATTATTGATATTTAACGATATGTTAATTAAATAAAATTTAAGGTTTTTTAGAAAATGAATTAAGATTGCCTTGATAAATAAAACAATTTTTGAATAAATTATCTGTCAACACTTTTCACACATCCTGTTTGAGATTTTAATGTTGTCAGCTCCGTTTATTGTGAAAGGTACACCGCATATTTGCCAATGTCAACGCCATATACGCTTCTCTGTATTTTTTTGTAGTTTATAGTTAGTGGCGCTGTCGCTAGCGAATTTTGTTGGTTTTAAAATTCGTACAAGGACAAGTCTGTTCGGTTCCTGCTTTGTTGCGCCAAAGTTGTTTTGTATCGCTCCGCAACAATCCATTGTTGTACTGCTCCAGTAAAGTATTTACATTTGTTATATCTGTTATTTTGTATAGTTTTTGGTTGTGCTGTGTGTAAATAAATAAGTGTTTTTCGCGTGGTTGTGTGAAAGTGAGATTTACGACCTCACCATTGTTACCATCATCCATACTCGATATCCTGGGTATCCATCCCTGTTATCCCGCACACATCCATAAATTATTATTTTATTTAAAATTATTGTATTCTTGTATTAAAAATAACTATAACTTTATTTATAAATTTAATTAGTATACAATATTATTTTTGAATTAATAAATCTATGTTTTTAAATAATATATATATATATATATATATATATATATATATATATATATATATATATATATATATATAGTTTGTCTCACGAGAAATCACAGTATTGGCATAAAACGACTAACCGCCCCGATGCTATAAAACTACAAAAGGACAGTTTAGCGCGGTACACCACAAATTGCTATGGGTATCTTCGAGTACCTGCAGTTTCCAGGGTTGAACTAAAGGGAAAATTAAAACTTCTTATGAAATACGATAATGCTCTTATGTCAGGGGCGGATCTAGGGGTGTGCTGGGTGTGCAATAGCACACCTGGAATTTTTCAGGGGCGGCATTTTAGAAAAGCAATTTGTAAAAATTAAAATTTTAATTAATTATTCATCTTTGTTTACACTTATTTACAAACTTTTGAAGCATTTATGAGATCATATCTAGCATAATTATTTTTTATTACAATTGTTTGATGTATGTAGGACCACATACATATTGGCTTGGTTCCACAATTTTATATTACATGCAGCAAGCGGCAATAGCTATTAGCTGCGGGTTGTTTGTTTCGGCATAGATCTGTAGTGTCGGTAGAGTACGTTATCAAAACACCATTTTTGTTCAATTAGTAAATAACTCAAGGAAGGTGGACCTAACAGTTCAGCGCAGGGATACATGTTAGGAACGTGTACATTAATTTTCTGATTTTCTGACTGTGACCTTGAAGGTATAAGTAGGTAGTTGTAGATATATGTAAATTACTATAAAAAAATAAAATTTAAAAATTTTTGAACCTATTCTGTTTTTATTCTTATATTATGTCAATATTTACATACTTATATAAATATTGTTATAACATATCTACCACATCTTACAATTTACTAATCATTTTAGCTTCCAAACTATAATCATATAAATTTCTCTGCACTGATCACAGTGTTTTAGAAGAGGCAAAGTTTTCTCTTGAAATACATGTGCGAAGAAGAAAGAAAATGTTGAATTACGAGCAGTCAGACGAACCAATTTCTAGTGAAAAAGATAAATTTAAAATATCAGTTTTTTATACGTAGTCAGATGCAGCAATTAATTCATTAAAAGAACGATTTATCCCGCTAAAACAACACACCGATTCATTTTCCTTTTTATTTAACATTAAAAATATTGGTCCTATGGATACAAAATTATTAATAAACTAATGTAAAAATTTAGAGTTGTTGTTTACTGATAAAGATACCAAAGAACGGAATTTTAATGCAGATGAGCTTTATACGGAACTCAAATCTTTAACTACAACTGTAAAAGACGATATAACTCCTAAAGAAATATTAAATTATATTTATAAACAAAACCTTACTAGTCTTTTTCCAAATGTCATAATAGTTAATTAATTAATTAAACTGAAAGATCATTTTCAAAGTTAAAATTGATAAAAAAATATTTAAGGGCGGCAATTTGAGGTTTTGCACACCTTATCTTTCCACCTAGATCCGCCCCTGTCTTATGTAATACAGATTAAAAAATTAACCAAAGATCCAAGAACATTTATTACAAAAATAAGAAATTAACTAATTATTATTGTATTAGTAAAAAACTGAAGAATGTTTTAGATTTAATAATGATCAAACATTTATAATAAATGTAACTAACGATGATTCATGTACAGAATCAGATAATTAATTATATTATCCATTAAAATGATGTACATAGGTATATAATATATTATATTACTGATGTAAATAACTCTAACTATGTATTGTGAAAACTATATACAATTTTTTAAATGTGTGCATTATATACCTTCTATAATAACTTATTTTTAATGTTGAAATCTAGTTAATATCTTTCGTTTCATTGCAGGCAAATATAACCACAATATATCCATAATATTTAAACTTTATATTTATTACAATAAAAATTTGTGTAAATCTATGAATGCTGTGCAATATTTTTGTTAGGAATAAGTCCAACTCTGTGCAAAACAGTGCCAGTGTGCCCAGTCCTATTTATGACGGCTATAAATTTAGGTTTCTTTGTGAGCTTAAGTGAGGGGCGGTTAATCGTTTTATGCCGATACTGCGATTTCTCGTGAGACAAACTATACACGTAGTTTTTATAGGTTTAACAATACCAGTCTTTGTAAAATTTGTTTCTGTGTATATCGGAGAAAATCAATATTTTAAATAGTTTAAAAAAATCACATAGATGGCAGTAATTAGGAATTTTATTGCATCTGTTAAGGAAGGAATCGATATAATTATTCAACAATTAAATATTTTTATATTTAATTTTATATGTATAAGCATTTAAATATTATTTTTAGGAATAAATGAAATTTATGATTCTAAGCTAAAACAAGAACATAATAATATTTTGGTTACATTGCGACATGCCAAACTAACTGTTGGCGCTAGTGTTGTTTTATTTATTTCCAAATCACCAGTATGATGTGAAAAGAAACAGACCTGAATCTCTAGAGTAATTCTAAAGGGCTTTTATAATATTTATTATTGAAAATAATGTTATGAAATATTTGATCAAAATGCATAAAAATTGATTACTATGTCCAAAAATAGATTACTGTACCCATTATTTCATACGCTTGTAACATAAATATACAATTAAAACTTATTCAGAACAAACTAAATAAAATATTGAAAATAAAAGTCGTGAATCTTTGGAATTAATGTAGATAGAAACTTCTCATTTCTTTCTACGAATAATGAAATGGCAAACGGTAATATAAAGTATGTGTTTTATAAAGTGGACTTGTGTGTAATTTTTGTCGTTACTATTTTCATCGAATTCTAAATCATTTATAGCTGACTTCTTATTTTGTAAATCTACAATGATTGTGTTTTGACAGGAATAAGAACATTTCATTTCTAGAAGTTTAAATCCGTTTTCTGTTTTAATAAAACCATTATCACTATATGCTAAGTATGATTGGTTAGATAATATTACATCACAACAAGTCCAATTTCATGTATAATATATTAGTTGAAGCTTGAAATACTGATCTCGCTTCACTTAGGGTTTCCAAGCCATAACGCATAGCTTGATTACAATAAAAATTGTAGCCATTAATTTTTATCAAAAACATTTTCATTATAATAATCATTGTCATATTTTATCTGTACCAATCAAGTTTTAATGGTACATATGTACATCTACAATGAAAGCGTTCATTACAGAATATGTAGTATTATTGCGAATTTGTCTATCGTATAAAATTTTTATTAAGGTTTTTATTTTTTGATTTCTTCCTTCTACACATTTTTTCTTTACACTTCCAGCCCTATTTAATGTGCTTTCAATTTCGCTATAAATATAATACTTTATGCACTCGTTTCAGACAAAATTTCTTTGCTCATGTTTTGAAAATGTAGAAAGAAAATCAAGAAAATTTCCAGGCGTAGTTATGTAGAATGGTTTTATTAAAACTTTGTGATATTTTTCTAACTGGGCTTGTACAGGCATGTTCCAAATCATAGACTGATCAGTTTTGGACTGTATTTTAGAATTCTTATTTAAATGTAACTTCTCTACACATTTATAATTGAAGGTAAAATTACAGAAATAACACATATGTAAAAAAATGCTATGTTTCTTGCAGTAGTTTCATTGGTACAAGTTGTGATACACAATAAATTGCTAACTTCTTTACATTTCTTAATAATATGAAATCTCTTTATGATAATACAGCAAAATGAATATCTAGTCTTATTGATTTGAAATGCATAATAGTCTAATACTTATATTTTCAGCAATGTCAAAAAGATAATTTGACAACTTTATTTTGGATGCGTTTAAACTTGTGTTATACAGTCGGATTACTGAAAGTGACCATTGAGTGTAAATTTTAAAATTCAAAGACACTTGTTAATAAATTTAATTAGAACACAATATTTTTTTAATAAAAATATTATAAATATAATTTAACAATGGGCCTTTGGGGTCCCGAAAGTTTACATGAAGGGCAGCCAACAATCAAAGCCGGCCATTTTCTTTTAAATTTTCGAGAATCTTAAGGCTCATTTTTAAATGTTAAATATTTTTGGTTTCTAAATAAATCTCTTTAAAATATAGCTTATCATTTTAATAAATACACTTCGTTTATAAAAATGAATTTTTAGATGCCCGATTGACAAATTTGAATTATGTAAAATAAGTAAAATATGTGAAATAATAATGTTCATAAAGTAATTTTTATTTACTATCCAATGAATATAAAGGTATAATATTATATTTTAAAATGACATATGTTTATAACTACAGAATAATAATTAAAACTAACTGTGAGAACTTGCAAACCCTGCTCGCAACTTTCATCATCAAAATTTTTTGCGTAAATAATCCATTTTTTAATTTTTCTAGTGATAAAAATATGTTATATTTACTCTTTTTATAGCATTATTTATGATAAAAATAGCTTCATTTAATTTCATTTTATTACACTCTGAGCCAGTAACCTAATATGACATCTGTAAGTGATAAAATTTAAAAATGTACTTAAAAATATTTATATCATACCTTAAACTAATATACAACAATTTTCAAACATTCTTTTGCATTAATTCGTAATAAAAATATGAATTTCCATGCAATTCATTCACAGTCACATTCGACTAAGAACATATGTCATCAAACGCATTTCTCGATTAATATTTGGTTTCAGAAAGTTTTTATTGTTAGAAATATCAATTATAAATGAATAATTGGATAGATACTTTGTTTTTGTAAACGTTTTCATCTAAAAAATGATCTCATTCCATAACAAAATACAATAGAATTTTTAAAAATCTAACTTTGTTGTAATCAAAATATTTCATCCGAAATTTAATGAAATACATAAAGAATGTATTAAATGCAGTTACTTACAGTTTATCATAATACAGATACATAATTTAAAATAATTATTGTATAATAAATTGTTAAACACTTCTTCCCAGAGTATATGAAGCAAAGGTTTGTCAGTATTTTTAAATAAATGAGTTTATGACTGAATGCGACGCGCCTTGTTTGATTTCCAGAATTTAGTTTTTTGTCAATAGTGTTATTATCCGTAATTTTATGATATTTCTTTTCTATATATATATATATATATATACAATTATCTTCAACTGACATATATATATATATATATATATATATATATATATATATATATATACAGTCATGTTTGGTTAATTTATCAATTAAAAACTATAACTGAAATGAAAATCCATATCTAAATACAGCCAAGAAAATATAAAATTACATACTTACATTACAAAATGTGGTTTAATTTTACTTTTAAACTAATTTTACTTTATATTTCTCCAAGCAAATACAAGACTTATATTATGATTGATTGATTAGAGGTGACGTTTTGGCAAACGTCATATGTCATGAAAATTAAATTATTATATACAATGCACTTTTATGATAATCAGTTACACTTCAGTACTATTATTGTTAGTAATTTTATGTTATTTCTCTTTTGTAAATGTACTCTTGTTTGGGTAACCAATTAAATATTGTAACTGAAATGAAGATACATATTTAAATACATCGATACAAATTTAAAATTATATACTTACATTACAAAGTGTATTGTACATATTCTTTTAAACATAGTTTTCTTTATATTTCTGTATATTTCTCTTTGAAAATATAAAACTTGTGTAACAAATTTTTGGATTATAAATCAACGGATCATAAACGTCAGATGTGTTATGGTTTTGTTTTACGTATCCTTGTAATCCTTGTCATCACTTCCTTTTTACCTAAAAATTGTCAAACGTAATAAATTTTTTTTTGAGATGTTGATTACTTTTGAAGTTTAACTCTAACTTCCTACGCAGTATATAGTGAGGGATAAATATGTTTTTAACTGAGAAAAATTTGCAGTCGTCACTGGGACTCGAACCCAGGACCTCTGTCATTCTAGGACAGCGCTCTGCCGCTGAGCCATAGCGACCAGTGACTTCTGTAAATTTTTCTCAGGTCCGCACGTCTATACAATTGCTGCGATAATCCCACTGGATATATGATACAACAATGGATTGACAATGGACAATTGGCAAATTTTACCTGTGAAATAATATTTGAGATGTTGATTACTTTTGAAGTTTAACTCTAACTTCCTACGCAGTATATAGTGAGGGATAAATATGTTTTTAACTGAGAAAAATTTGCAGTCGCCACTGGGACTCGAACCCAGGACCTCTGTCATTCTAGGACAGCGCTCTGCCGCTGAGCCATAGCGACCAGTGACTTCTGTAAATTTTTCTCAGGTCCGCACGTCTATACAATTGCTGCGATAATCCCACTGGATATATGATACAACAATGGATTGACAATGGACAATTGGCAAATTTTACCTGTGAAATAATATTTGAGATGTTGATTACTTTTGAAGTTTAACTCTAACTTCCTACGCAGTATATAGTGAGGGATAAATATGTTTTTAACTGAGAAAAATTTGCAGTCGCCACTGGGACTCGAACCCAGGACCTCTGTCATTCTAGGACAGCGCTCTGCCGCTGAGCCATAGCGACCAGTGACTTCTGTAAATTTTTCTCAGGTCCGCACGTCTATACAATTGCTGCGGTAATCCCACTAGATATATGATACAACAATGGATTGACAATGGACAATTGGCAAATTTTACCTGTGAAATAATATTTGAGATGTTGATTACTTTTGAAGTTTAACTCTAACTTCCTACGCAGTATATAGTGAGGGATAAATATGTTTTTAACTGAGAAAAATTTGCAGTCGCCACTGGGACTCGAACCCAGGACCTCTGTCATTCTAGGACAGCGCTCTGCCGCTGAGCCATAGCGACCAGTGACTTCTGTAAATTTTTCTCAGGTCCGCACGTCTATACAATTGCTGCGATAATCCCACTGGATATATGATACATCGTCTCTCCAGCAGCGCAATAAGCGCAGACGCCATACACAGACACAGCAACCCAAGTCAACGAGCAATAGGTTCGAAATGTTAGCCTCGCTACCAGACACGGACATCTCCAGCTACAACGACAGCGACGAAGAAGACGTCGACAACCCCGTGCACATCCCACCCACAGGCACGCGACAGCGAGCACCTGCTCCAGTGGTAATTGCTGGAAAAACCACAAACCACACAGATCTCATAAACACACTAAAATCAAATATTAAAAAAGGTTTCACCATCAAGTACACAAAAAATAACACCAACCTATACCTAGACGACATACAAGAAAAAAGTTCCTTGGTGGAAACACTCAAGGAATCAACCACACAATTCCACACGTACACAGACACACATAACAAAACACATGCTTTTGTTCTCCGCGGCCTGGACAATGATCCAGAGCCAGAGGAACTGAAGCAAGCACTAAATGAAAACAAAATAAATGCACTAAAAATTTTCAGAATGACAACAAACTACAGACCACTATTCCTGGTGGTCACGGGCGCAGCTGTCACCCTGACCAGTCTCCAGAGAAATGTCCGACATCTGCTCCACACCAGCGTGTCCTGGGAGAGACACAGGAACAAGAAAGAAATAACTCAATGTCACAACTGCCAAATGTGGGGGCATGCTACCTCCAACTGCGGCCGGAGGCCGAGGTGCCTCAAATGTGCAGAGGAACATGAAACAAGAAAATGCACCAAATCCCGGGATACACCTGCCAAATGCGCAAACTGTGGCGCGTCACATCCAGCTAACAGTGTAGAATGTCAAGTCTACATATACAAGCTAAGAATGAAAAACCTCCGCCGCCAACAGCAGTCGCCCGCAAAACCCAGGTACGTGCCAGCACCTCTCCCTGCCAGGAACGCCTGGACATCTGCCCCCAACAATCACCAGGAAGCAGCCATCCCTCTGGACGCCCGGTACTTCCCCGCGCTGCCCCAGCGCCCCGCCCCCAGACAACCAGCAGCCGACCCCAATCGACCACCAGCCGCCCCCCAGGATGCCCGCTACTCACAAATGATGCCCCCCAGCCAGCCTGCAGCCTACCCCAAACAACAACAGCCGCACACAACACGCAGCCAACAGCAAAACAACAATCAACAACCTTCGGTAATCACAAACACAAATACCTTTGACACTAGCAGCACTGAAACAATATCCGACCTAATGAATGAAATTAAAAGATTAAACAGCCTGATAAACTTAGATAATTTATTAATTGCAGTAAGAGCATTAAACGACCTATTGTCCAGTGCTACTAGCGCCGAGGATAAATTCACAAAATTTACACAATTTGCATCACGTATTCAAACATACAACATTTAAAACAATGACTAACATTTATTCCTGGAACGCAAACGGCATTTTTCACAAAAAAGGCGAACTAATCCATTTCCTCCATAAACATAATGTCCATATCATGCTCATCAGTGAATCCCGTCTCTCCCCCACACATAAATTCCAAATCAAAGGTTACACATCCCATCGCCAAGATCGCCCACATCAACCTCATATAGCAGCCGGAGGAGTACTCGTACTAGTTAAGCATAATATCCCTCACACACGTATCCATCTTCCTCACCAGCAAATCGAATCCCTTTGCATCAAACTAGCTGATAACACCCACATCATAGGAATCTATAATCCCCCACAACAAAAAATCACCCATCATGCACTAAACTCATTAATTAGTATAGGGAACAAAGTCATTATAATGGGAGACTGGAATGCGAAGCACCAAAGCTGGAACTGCCACGAGCCTAACACAAACGGTAACATATTGTATTCATACATTCACTCACACAATGTCATACATCTGCACCCACCCACACATACACACTATCCTCCAGCAAACACAAATCCCAGCACCATCGACTTCCTTATTCATAAAAATATTTCCCACGTCACAAATCCCACTGCAATTACAGAACTTAACTCCAATCATTTACCTATCCACATAAAACTAAATAAACATTATATCCAACCAGAACATGCACACACCAAACGTATCTACTCAAAAACCGACTGGCATGAATTCAGAAAAACTCTCGATGCACACATCACCATAAACTCTCACATAAACAGCACAATAGATATTGAAACAGAAGTACAAAAATTAACAAAAGCAATCAATCAATCACTTCATAAACACACACAAACAGTAAAATGCCAGCCATTCAAAGATCATCTTCCCGCACATATCATACATCTCATCACACATAGGAACAGTGTGAGAAGACTATGGCAGCAATCTAGAAGCCGAATACACCAAAATACAGTCACCACACTAAACGCACAAATTAAATCCCAAATCAAAATATTCAGAAACGAATCCTGGCGAAATAAGCTCCTTTCCCTAAATCCTAACGATAAATCCCTCTGGAAAATAACCCAACAGCTCAAAAAACCCTTCAAACCTATCCCCGAATTATCCCATAATAACACCATCCTACATAAGGACGAAGAAAAAGCGGAAGCAATAGCAGAAACTTTTGAACAAGTCCATATCCTTAACCCAAATAACACTCCAGACCAAGAAGCCATAACACAAGAAACAATACACTTCCTGAACCAACCCTTTCAACCCAAACCTACACAACTATCCACACTACTGACCAAACCCTCAGAAATCCTGAAAGTCATCAAAACCTTCCCGAACCAAAAATCTCCTGGCCCAGATGGAATTCAAAATATTGTCCTAAAAAACATATCAAAAAAGGCACTGGTACAACTAACCTACATCATAAATTCCATCATTCGCCTGCATCACTTCCCCACCTCCTGGAAACTCGCCCATGTAGTCCCTATACCCAAACCTAACAAAAATCCAAACCTACCAACAAGCTATCGTCCTATCTCCCTCCTGTCCACGCTATCCAAAATCACAGAAAAAATCATCCTAACCCGTATAAATAAACATATAACCAAACATAACCTCATTCCTCACTACCAATTTGGCTTTAGACCCAAACTTAACACTACCCAACAAATAGCACGAATCTTGACCGATATCAATGTTAACTATAATAAAAGCAAGGTCACGGTTATGGCTCTACTGGACATCGAAAAAGCTTTCGATAAAGTATGGCAGTCAGGGCTAATATACAAAATGATACGTGCTAAATTCCCACCTACACTAACACTACTAACAAACTCCTACCTAACTAACAGAAAATTCAGAGTAAAAATAAATACGTGTATTTCATCCCCACACCCTATCCTAGCCGGCGTACCCCAAGGAAGTTGCCTCGGCCCTGTGTTGTTCATCCTCTACCTTCACGACTTCCCCACGTTCCCATTCACCCAATCAGCGCTGTATGCAGACGACACGGCACTCTATGCGAGCTCACATAGTGCCGAGGTTGCCAATAAACAGCTACAAATACACCTCAACATCCTCACCCCATACTGGACTAAGTGGAAAATCCACATAAATCAACAAAAAACAGAAACGATCATTTTCACAAGAAAGAGAACCAATACCAAAATCTACACCCCTCTCAAACTTCATGATCATCAAATAACACCGTCACCCACAGCAAAATACCTCGGATATACCCTAGAGCCCAGACTTTTCCACCTAAAACATATTAAACACACGATACAGAAAGCTGCCATAGTCTTCAAATCACTATATCCACTCATAAATCGCAATAGTCAAATGTCACCAGAAAACAAACGCCTCATCTACACAACAATCATTAGACCAATTCTCTCATATGCAGCACCAGCTTGGTGCTCCGCATCCAAAACCGCTCTCTCACCCATACAACGATTTCAGAACCGATGTCTGCGTCTTATACTTGGCGTAGACAGATTCACTAGAATCGTAGATCTTCACACTAAAACACAGCTTCCACTTATTTACGACTACATCCAAGACATATCACAAAAATTCTACCTATCACTCCCACAACACAATCCTCTCACCAAAAACATTACCCAAAACAGATATCATAACACCCCATTCATAATTAAACATCCCTTACCATATCAGTCATTACCCATTTTCAAAACACGCGACCAGGAATAATCTATCAAAATAAATGAAAACGTTACTCATTTAGGTCTTAGGTTTTAAAGATAGTCTAGGTTAAGCTCATGTTTTTGAAGAAGGTTTTTGTTAAATTTTTCCTTCAAACAATAATGTAAAAATTAGATATAATATGAAAACCTGTAGCAATTAATGTAAAATTACTTATAAGAGAGTAAATAAACGGAAACTAGATTGTAAAGCCATCCACGCTAGGAAAATCTTACATAAGCAAAAAAAAAAAAAACTGTAACAGCCCTTATTTGTACAGCCATGTGGGGAGACCGCGTTGTGGCACATACTCTCATATGCAAGGGAATCAACATATCACAGTGATCAGTGATTCCCATTGCATAGGGATTTGTGAGTGTTACGGCCTGGTTACAGCCCACATGCAAACAAAACGCTGCGATGTATAAATAAAAATATCAAATAAATAAATTAAAAAAAAAAAAAAAAAGAATACTCTGAGATAGCGCGTAAGTCCCAGTGGCGACTGCAAATTTTTCTCAGTTAAAAACGTAATAAATTTTGTTTACGTTTCATTTCATAAATCCTAGAGTCATTTGTTTTTGTACTTACCGTCCCCTGTATTTTTTTTCTATTCTTCTTCTCCATTACAATTTAACTTAGTTCCATTGTTCTTGTTTTGTTTTGCTTATACAGCCGGCATTTCTAACTTGCGTGACCGTGACAGCCGCTGCTTCATGCAATTGACTCTTTAGCGTGAGTAGGTTGCGCGCGCACACTCGCGCGGCTTGGAAGTTTATGCGAATGCTTTCCTTGTCCATACCCCGCTCAAACTGTCCCTTAATTTCAACACTTATTTCCTTAGACATAGAAATCCGTACCTACGAACCCGTGTACCGAATATCTTGCGCGTTTCTCATCTTTTCGTCTTTGGGAATTTTACAACTCTGCTGTTTATATAGCCCACGAGACCTTGATGCAACCCCGGCGACTTGTAAGTTTAATTCTAATTAAACGTGCTTTTACCTTGACCTACCGGCCTTCGACTTGAGTTTTAGTCAGTTTTATCTTGAACCGTTGCGTGCTCTGACGTTCTTGACTAGTGGAAAGTATTGTTGTGTGCGATTATTATCCCGCAGTACCAGATACTACTTCTTTTTTTGGGGAATATTCAAGACGTTAGACAGGAGCTTGTTTCGTCCTCCACGGGAATTTTCCGGATTTTATTGCACGCTAACATTTCAATTACCTCAATGTAACAAGTCTAAGTCAGCACATTCTAGTGGCACCAATTAAGTTAGTAGGAAATGGATGTAATACATAAATAATGTTGTGTAAAGGTAAAACTAATATTTGCTGACTTAGTACTTGTTGTTCATAGTATATATAGTGTAAGGTAATGGTTGTTAAGGGAAGAGAAAGAGAGAAGCCAGAAGTAGAGTGGTATAGTCAGTGGTAGACGGCGGTGGTGGACAGAAGTGTCAATGGAGACCAAACCAATTGTAAACCATTATTTATTATATAATTTTATTTTTATACAAATGTGAGTATTCTATTTAATTCAATATCCATCTCCTAATACTTGCTCCGTCTCCAATCTGACAAAGAACCCCATATTAAATATTTTTGTCAATCCTATCCTCATCGAGGAAGGGTTACAAATTGGTGGCAGCGGTTCGGGAATTCTTGTCAGATTAGAGTAACCTTTCGGGGTTTACTCGCGGAACGACAAGTATTAAGAGTTGTTGATTTACATCAAAATTTAAAAAATGCTGTAACGGAAAAGTTAAAAAGGAAAGGTAAACTAAGAGTTGGAGATTCGCTTATTTATTAAAAATTTTGTTCAATATGGCCTTCTGCTTACCACCGCCGATCCAAGGTAAGAGATACCACAGTAAAAAATAATAATAATAATAATAATTAAAAAAAAAAGATTCGGAAACATTGACAGTCTTGAATTGAATTTCATTTTTGAGGAACGGATTAGAAGCAGACGGACATTCAACTTAGCAAGCAGTACAGTAGAAAAAAATGCTGACAACAGCAAATGTGGAATCAGCAACATATGATATTGCAACAAGGCCACATGAAGTAGTTAACGTAGGTCAGGGAGTTGACGCTACGTAAAGAAATGAGTGCATGGTAGAAAAAGAGGGATCGAGGATATTAAAAGGTACAGGAATTACTGTTATACGAGAATGTGTCTCGGGAGGAAGATAACAATGGACAAGAGAAACTATTAGAAGATTAGTCTTATAAGGTTTGTGTAGGCAAAGTTTAACGAATAATACGAGAATATGCCTCGGAAGGAGGATACCAATGGGCCGTAAGGGCTGTTGGAAAATGAGTATTGTAAACTTTAAATATACAAGGTTTAAAAAAGTGAATGTTTCAAAAAAGAGGGATCGAGGACAAATTACTGTTGAATTGCTTGTCTCAGAGGATTAAAAGAGCCGTCTGATTCACCGCCTTCAGCGGAAATAGTGAGGAAGCATCAAGACTGTCAAGACCAATCGCGTGCCGGCGCGTCCAGCAGTGAGGTTATGACCAGTGAAGATCAGGCAGCTCCAACACTGCAAGAGGATTCCGATGGATATACAGTGCCAGACCATGGGAGGGGCATTCCAGAAGGTCAAAATGGGAGGTGTCATCTAGTGTAAAAGAAGAATTTGTAATTGTATTGTGTAGAGACATTAAGTGTAGGTTAAGTTACTTTTGGAAATTGTGCTCCTTACAGGAAGCAAATTTCTCGAAGTCGGGAGGAATGTAACAAGTCTAAGTCAGCACATTCTAGTGGCACCAATTAAGTTAGTAGGAAATGGATGTAATACATAAATAATGTTGTGTAAAGGTTTTTAGATTTAGATTTAGATTTGAGGTGGAGGGTGGATAAACTCCACGTGCACTGAGGCCTCGCATATGGGCCCATTGTACTGCCTCCAGGTGCACAGCTCCCTAGCTATCTTGAAGCCATTCTACGCTACGGAAGAAGGCTAACAAGTTGGCAGGTGGGGTTGTGCTGAGTGTTGCCTCGGAAGGCCACATATCCCCAAGCATGGAACCTCTTTTTAATGATAAAGTGGGGCATTCCTGAAGAATGTGCTCCACTGTTTCATCATCCATATCACATCCTCTGCAAAGTGAGGTGTTTGAGATTTTTATACGATGCATGTGCTTGTTGAAACGACCATGCCCTGTAAATACTTCAATAAGGAGTTTGAGATTGTTCCTCAAAAGCCTTATTAGGTAATTAGCCAGCTTGAAAGTCGGCTTAAAGATAAAAGATTTCGTCTGTTTGCAGTTAGATCTAGTGTTCCAACTAGCTGAAAATTTGTCGAAAGTAATGGTTCGAATGATGTTATGAAGAGTCGATTTACTTAGCGGCAAGATGGGCTCGGGCCCACAAGGTGGGGTAGATGAGCCTTGCTTTGCTAAATAGTCGGCACGAATGTTACCTTCATTGTCACTATGTCCTTTTACCCATATGAGTTCAAGAGTATTATCTTGGCATACGTTTGACAGGGCGGTGTGACAGAGTTCAGTTAAACCTGAGGTAAATTTAAAACCATTCAGGCTTTGAAATTGTGTGTAAAGGTTAAACTAATATTTGCTGACTTAGTACTTGTTGTTCATAGTATATATATAGTCAAATCCACGTATAAATGGCATTCCAATGTGATGACGTCACTTACTACGTTTATAAGAGATAGTAGTAAAAATTTAAATTTATTAACATCTGTCATAATTTGATATTTTTAAATTAAATAAATGTAATAAATTTACTTTTACAAATCATATCATAGATAGTTCATCAAATTGCAGAATAAGTAAATTCATCAATTCCTGTAACTTGCTTTTTACGATTTCTTTTTTTTGGTGATGATAAGGTTCTACATTTCATTTCATTCAGGATCTTTGATATTATGGAATGTGACACACCGAAAGCAGCACAAACTCTCTAAGACAATAACCAACAATAACAATATCGAAAAATGTATAAATATAAAAAACACAAGCCCGGGTTGCACAGAGCTTCATCAATTTTGATTAATGATTAATTTTTTGACAGAAATGTATTTTTAATACGTGGCCATGGTAACAACGTCAAATTAATCAGTGATTTTTTTTATTAGAGCCTGATTAGCCTTTCTGCAACCGGGCATATTACTGTCATTAAACATATAACCTCAAAATATAATACTTACATCTTCTGAAGAAGAAAATGAAATTAGAGGACCAACTAAACGTTTTTCTTCATGAAAGAATCCAGAAGCAATGTCTAGATAATTTTTTATCACTCATATTCAACTACAAAACGATGAAGTGCGGATATAAACATAGAAAATATTTATGCAGTTCAAGTACAGACGTACGTCAACACACGCTTTATGATATTAGCAACACTCCAAACAATCGCATAGCTACTAATGCATTTGCGTTACTTAATACATACACTCTAGTGACGTCATCACATTGGAATTTCAACAATGCAATTTTTACGTGGATTTGACTATAGTGTAAGGTAATGGTTGTTAAATAGGGAAGAGAAAGAGAGAAGCCAGAAGTAGAGTGGTATAGTCAGTGGTAGACGGCGGTGGTGGACAGAAGTGTCATTAGAGAAGAAACCAACTGCAAAACATTATTTATTATAGTAAGGGATAAATATGTTTTTAACTGAGAAAAATTTGCAGTCGCCACTAGGACTCGAACCCAGGACCTCTGTCATTCTAGGACAGCGCTCTGCCGCTGAGCCATAGCGACCAGTGACTACTGTAAATTTTTCTCAGGTCCGGACGTCTAACAATTGCCGAGATTATCTCAACTGGATATTGAACACAACAATGGTTTGACTAGGGACAAGTGGCAAATTTACCTGTGAAATAATATTTAAAGTGTTGAAGACTTTTGAAGTTAAACTCTAACTTCCTACGCAGTATATAGTAAGGGATAAATATGTTTTTAACTGAGAAAAATTTGCAGACGCCACTGGGACTCGAACCCAGGACCTCTGTCATTCTAGGACACCGCTCTGCTGCTGAGCTATAGCGACCAGTGACTACTGTAAATTTTTCTCAGGTCCGGACGTCTAACAATTGCCGAGATTATCCCAACTGGATATTGAACACAACAATGGTTTGACTAGGGACAAGTGGCAAATTTACCTGTAAAATAATATTTAAAGTGTTGAAGACTTTTGAAGTTTAACTCTAACTTCCTACGCAGTATATAGTAAGGGATAACTATGTTGCCGATCGACATTAAATTTTTTTTCATATCTGCTTGTCAGTGCTGACTGAAACCTTTCATTAGATTCCAAACACGATACACTTCTAATAACTTTTTGCAAAAAACAAAAGCCGGTCGACATGAAACATTTTTGTCATTCATTCACACCAGGCCTCTCCTTGACTTTTCATTTGATACCAAACATGACATACTTCTGACAACTTTTTACATAAAACAAAAGTCGATCGACATTGAACATTTTTGTCATTTCTACACAATAGCCCACAACGAAACCTTTCGTAAAATATATGTCATTTATGCAAGCCAGAAAACATTTACGTAGAAAAAATCCATTTTTGAAATAATTTTAGACTTTAACAAAAACGAGTACGTACCACGCCGTGAAATAGTCATTTTACTGAAATCCCAGCTACCGTAAATCTCACGCCCCCACTCCCAGTGCCGTTCTGTGTAAACCATGCAATTCCACGCCGTGTAAAAATGTTGAAATGGGACAGGTCGAACTGATTTTCGAATCCCAGCCGCCATAAATCCCACCCCGTGTGAAAAAACCCCCACTCCTAGTGCCGTTCTGTGGAAATCATGCAATCCCACGCCGTGTAGAAATGTTGAAATGGGACAGGTCGAACTGATTTCCGAATCCCAGCCGCCATAAATCCCACCCCGTGTAAAAATACCCCCACTCCCAGTTAAAAAAAAACCCAGATAAAAAAGCAACCTAACGCCCTCATGTTGTGTTACTATAATATTTATTTATTTATTTTATTATATATATATTATTTTATTTTATTTATTTCATTTTTATAAATGAATGTTCTTATTTATGTTTGTAAACTTTAATAAATAATGACGACAATATTGATGTTTTTTATTTACGAAAACATATCCTTATACCACGGGTTTACTGAAAACAAATTGATTATTTAATTTAGATTCAATATTTAACGCGTGATTAACTTAATTTTAATTAAATATTTGATACTAATTAAATTAATTTGTTGTTAAACGGCAATAGATTATACTTAAATCTAAAATCAGTTTATAGAAGCCACATCAGCAGTTAATCGCGATTAATTTACAGATTAATTCGGCATTAAACTAACGGATGGAGTTATTTTCATTAGATTATTAATTCCCCGATTTTTACCTGAAAGTAAAGTAAAATTGCTATTATTAGTATGAAAATAAAATAAATAAGAGGTAAAATTTTTTGGATTCATTTCAAGTTTTATTTAAATAATAGATACAAATAATCACAATTTGCACATGTCACTGTCCTCTTCTATTTCTTTTGATGAAGTTCAAAAAAATCCTCTTAAAAGACAATAAATTCTTTTAAATTATGTTAAAATTTGTAAGTTATTAATTTTTCACTTTTATGTTATTTAATTTCACCACACATGTATTTTGTTTAAATAAAACTAATGTTAATATTTTGTTAGGACTTTATTTTCATTCACACCCACGACGCCATCTTATCTCCTACTTTTTGTTGCCAACCTTGTATTTCTGATAACAAATAATATCCCTAGATATTTTAAAACATTTCTAACATCCGGCCAACCTGACTAAAAGGGCGGTCTCGCACTTTCAACATACATGATCATACAATATCAAACAAATTTAATGAGTTAATTTTAAATATTTTTTTTTTATTACGTTATTATAAATTATAGTCCAAGTTTCTTTGGTGGTAGTCGTTCTCTCTTCAGTCTTCCTGTTTCTTGTTTTACTAGTTCTGTTGTCACTTCTTCAGGTACTTCCATCCGATCGTGGATCTGCGACGCTTGCCTCGCTAATTTTTCGGTTCTCTGTTGCACTCTCGTTGTTTAGAACTTCGTCTTCTTCGTCTTCATTTCCGGACTCTTCAATTTCTTCTTCTTCACTTTCATTGATGTTGTAGTATCCATTTAATTGTGATACATGTGCCGTTGTTACATGTTTATGTTCTCCATCTCCAGATTCTAATCTTTCAATACTGTAAGTGTCCGCAGTTATCGGTTTATACTTTATAAATTTTGGTTCTGAATGTTCTTGCTTATCAGAATCTATTGGCAATTTTACTTGTTGTCCGACTTTACATTTTATAGGCATTTGTTCAGTGTTGTCTTGACCGTAACCATTAAAGTTTACATCATTTGCAATTTCTAAGTTAATATGTGAGTTGGTACTTAGAATAGAATTTATGTCAAGTTCTGCAAATGGTGATACATTTACATATCCAAAAGTTAGTTAGTTCATTACCTGTATGCAATGTGTGGTAGTTCACAATAAATACGACCGATCACCAAATCAGAGTCTTGGGCATCTTCTGGGACTACTCACAGAGTAACATTATCCGCAATGACACAGTCGACGAAAATTTTTACTACGAATTTACAATTCAATATTATAGCTGGTTCCGAATGTCCACCAAAACCAAACGAAGCCTGTCTGTCTGTGATAACTTTGAGGTTATGTAATTTAACCATATTTTTTCGTATAGTGCACACAGAGGTGCCGGTATCAACAAATCCTTTTAACACAATATTATCATTGATTGCAACTGTTTTTGGGAACATCTGGCTTTGTTTTGATTTCATTGTTTGTTGATTTTATCTACTGTCTTTATTTCCCGTGGTTCATTCTGCATTTTTGTGTTTATATCCTTTGACAATGTTTTGTTTTCGGGTGCTTCTTTCGTCTACACTCTTCCGATGTGTAATTATTTAACCCACATTTGTAACATTTACGTGGCTTCGTAAATGTTGTCCGAGGTTTATATCTTGTTTCCTGCGTCTTCTCGGTCGATTTTGTTGTATTTTCTCTTTCTTGCCGTTTTATTCTCTGTGCAGCAAGTATATCCTTTAGCAAGAGATCATGGTGATGGTGTGAAACTTAATAGTATATTACGTACCGTGAACTGTAAGTGACAGTTTTTAGGTGGAGAATGTTGTTTGGGAAGTCGAGACCCGAAGGGTCGAGATTTCCTAAACATTCGAGACTTCAAATATCACTTACAGTTCAAGGTTAGTAAGCTATTTTTTGCTATACCTACAAAAATAATAGAAAAAGAAAAATAGGTTTCAAAATTAACGTCTGTCAGATTGATGTCAAAAATAAAAGTTGAATTGCAATTGAGAGTAAGAGTGCCATGAATGTTTATGATTATATGGAAACTAAATACTTACCATTTACCATGAATTGTAAGTAACACACTTACTGTCCACCGTGCACGGGAAGTGTTTACTATAACTATGGAAACCAAATCTGCAATAAAAGTTCCACTTACTGTGTTTAAATTTTGTTATTAATGGGTAACTTACTGTGCAGGTATTGCAAAAAGACAATTTACTACTCAAATCAACCTTTTCATAAAAGTATGCTATACCCGTTTCTTGCCTGGTTTGCCTTCGAGATCGCATCCTGTCCCATTTTTGAGAAAAAACTCTCAACTGCAAAATATGTTTTCTTGAATTAGATTTTGAATTCTTTCAAGGTGTTAATTAGGTCTTGCTTGGCACTCCACCAGTAGATAGCTGGACCCATCAGATGTACTCTTGCGGTTTCTAAGGTGTAGTTATCAGGCCAACAATTGAACTGAGCACTGCTTTCCACATTCTTCAACCAATTTTCTGCATTTGCGATGTCTTTATCGCCATCGACATATCCAATGACCTTCATCAAATCGGACATTACGTGGAATGCGTTTTCTTCCGTTGGAATACTCGTTGCTTGTGGAGTAATTCGATTTATTACTTGCAAAAATGTCTCGTCTTGTGGACGGCTTCCATTTATGAATTGATCCAACCTTCTAATCATTTCATTGCCCTCTGTTCTTCTATTCATCCCATCAACGACACCGTCGAGACAATCGCAATCGTTACTATTGCCAGCATCGGCATTTCTTTCTTCATCATTAGACATTTTCTTTGCCCACGTGATTCCTCAAAACTTACTGTTAGTAACTCCTGTTGTCAAATCCAAATTGAATTGGATACAATAGATTGTACTGATAAAAAAATTATGAAAGTTTTATTAAGTGTCTGAATAAATTCGAAATTCCTCTTAAAAACATAGCATCTGCATCAGATGATGCTAACGTAATGATCGGAGCGAATAATTAATTAAAAAATAGACTTATTATAGATACCGATGTACTGATTAGTTTAAAATATATTTGCCACTCCGGAGCATTAGTAGGAAGTAAAGCTTGTTTACCACGAACACCTACAGATTTAATTTTTACGTATATAACATCAAGCGCAAAAAGGAGTGCTAAACTCACGGAAATGCAACAATTTTTAAACAAGAAGCGTACAATAATATGTAATTTTTATGCAATATATTTTGAATTTTGTAGCTATATATTTGTATAACACATTTTCTTTGTGATAAGTGTTACCATATGTATATGTATTTTTTAATGTTATACTAAAAATATTTTGTATTAAAATGTGTGATTTCTCAACCTTTTCTCTTAATTATGTCATTTTAAATACCTAAATATGGTTCGTTATATTTGAAATTGTGTGCTAATTTTACACTACGATAATTATAGTAATTTGTTTGTTTCATATATTTTCTACTTTAGATTAACTTCTGAGCAAGTTCATCTGGAATATCTTTATTGAGTAATTTGTAATTTATATTTTTAAGGAATTTTTTATTTTGTTTTGGGATATATAGCGATTTTTGCCGGACGGGGCCGGGATTTTCATGACTATGAATCTGGCAACACTGGTGATGAGTGATATGTCACGAATTGTGATTTAGTCACTAATATTGAAAAATCGCAGGTCATGATTGCTACCCAATATTTTATAAATCTGTAATTTGTGATCAGTTACCGTTAGCTATTGCATTTGCATACGTTAAATATTTTACGAACTAACAATTAGATGAATAACGAAAATTCTCGATTTTAACCGAACAATTAACTGATTATGATCATGCTTTAAAATCACAGATATAAAAGAAGCAATCATTACTGTTGAGTCTCCTAGATACAATGCTGAGGTATATCGTAACCAACAATCTTTTTTTATTATAAATGTTCAGGCTATAAGTGGTGCATCCCTAAAAATAAGAAATTTAGTTACGAGATGGCGGAGAGTTATGATGTAGGATAATGAATGTAATTTATATACCACCGAAGCAAAGAACTAAAAAATAATTAAATTTTAGTTAAACTAATTTATCTATAACATTTATAACAATTTATTTTTCTCTCTGTCAGTAAAATTTCTGCAACATTTACGATGTGCAACATCTTTTATATGTTTTATGCAGTGTTTTTTTTAACTTAAACGCAATGAAAACCACGACGTAAACACAACACAGCCACAGGTTATTGTTACCATTGACAAAGTCAATCCACAAGTCAATGTGAAGATAATCGCTAACTTCGTGCGTGGTGCCAACTACTTGAAATATCATTCTAATTCAAATTAGTTAATCACACTAGCGAAGGCTCAGCTACGCTGAGCTTCACTATCACTAGGCCCCCGGCATCAATGAAGTATTTACAGTTGACGTCTAATTTCATTCCTGTACACCAGCTCTCGACGAGACCTTTCATATGATACCAAACACGACATACTTCTGTAACAATGGCTGAACACGCGGAAATTTGAACTTTTGAATTTTGGGTTTTAATTTAATAAAAGGTTATTTATTAATTTGGAATTAATATGTCGAAATTGATAGAATTTAAAGTTGCTGCCACCAGATTATTTTTAATTAGAATAATGAAACTAATTTTAGGAATATTGAAATAGTTGGGAATAAACAAAGCGATAATAAGAACAATTTAACAATAAAATATATTAAAATGAAAAAGAATTTACAAAAATGTGACACAAATTAAAAGTTAAAAACTACTAATATATAATTATGAGTTACATGTGAGAAAAACTTAAAGTTACTTACAAATAATATTTACACAACGAGTCATGCTTGACTCTACTTCTTTACTCGCTGACTATCTGTCTGTGACCTCTAACTTACCAATTTTCCAAAATCTATCTCAGACGGCCCACCCACTTCAAGCTGCAGAATTCATCCCCGTCTTCTGATTCTCGCAATTTCACTGGTCATCTTCTCCATGGGCGTGTAAATGTGTTACACCCCATAGTCTCTAACAGGGTGCATTCTCAACACCCTGAAATGCACAAAAAATTGGAAAGCTGGCGTCTTCCGAGAATCAGAAAATTGTTCTGTCAGGGTTGATGGTTTATGACCGTCCGAAAGAAAACTTTGAAAGCTATATAACAATAAACTTAAAAGCCAAACGAAATTTCGGATCTCTTTACAAATCTTTGAACTATTTATTACCAGAACGAATTTTGAAACTAGTCAACAGCAAGATAAATAACAAAACGAGTATTTGTTTAACTGGATCAGACGTTTTGTTACAACTCTTTCCCCCTTAAATTAAGTTATATTTCTTCAAGAAATTAACTTCGACATTCCCCTCTGCTAGACTCCGATCTCCAGGTATTCCCCATACTCGATGGCTGCGGTAGCTGCGATCTCTTGTGGCTTGACAAAAGTTGGCTTCATTTGCGTTGTCTCCTCCAATTCTCTGCTCTTACTGCAACCAGCAACTCTTGCGGCACCGTGACTTGGCCTCAGCAACCAGGAACACACGGAGATGTCAAACTCGAATAGGATCTCTGCAGGCCGATTCTGCTCGCCATCGATGTACGGAGGTTCCTGGATCATCATCATCTAGCAGTTTGACGGGATATAGTGCTGCAACAAAAATGTCTGACCAGTATCTATGTTCCAATGTAAAAATAATTATTTCTACAATCTAGTTAATTATTTGAATCTAATTTTCTAACTTATTTCTTCTATATATCAACCTCATTACTTAAAAATTCTTTATCTAAATTTACTTACTACTACGCTTAATTTATTCTACTATTTCTAATTTCAACATATTATTTTGAATTATCTGAATCATCAACAACTATGAACAAACAATACTTTTTCAGTTTATTTTCAATTATAATAAAAATATTATTAACTAATATATATTGCCTCAACAAATTAACAAATAATACAAAAAAAACTTCTAATTTCCTGAGTATATTCTAATAAAACTTTACCGCGGATCTTAGCTTGGAAGGCTTTTTTATGGCAACTAATTATCAACATTCATCTCCCAGCCTAAGATACACGTTGGCTATCACACGGGCAGGGGTGCCAATATCCTGGATGCATACAACTTTTATGACCTGATTACCCGACACAATACAAAACAACCGAAATCTCTATTTACCTAGGCCGTTTTCGGCTTTTGTAAACGTGATACCTAAATCCCCTTGCTTTTACTGCATAATTATTTCCTTTTCTAAATTTTAATGTCAAATAATTTTTAAAACCTTTTTCATCTAATTTAAATTTAATATCAAGTGGTTTTCTACTAAAATTGCCATTTCTAAATGTATAATTTGTTTTTAATAAATCTTTGAAATATCTGTTTGTATTAATATTTGTACCTAATTTCGTAGCCTTCGTTTTAAATTTTTCACCTAATTTCGTTTTAATCTTTTTCTTTATTTTAAAAAACAATCGCTTACCTTTCTTTTGTATTCTTCTGTCTTTATTGTTGTGTTTCCCGTCCGAATCCGAAACCTGACCGCTAGTCTTCCACCTGGGCCGATGGTAAGTACCGCCACGCGCCCGGGTTTTATGGCCTCGCCTTTGTCCGTCTTTTCGCCTCTCGCTGGGTCGGTTGCTCGAAATCTTCTTCTGGGATTCCGCGACATCGCCGACGTCTCCACCAGGACAACACACCGTGTATTCGCGCGTCGAAGAACTACTAAATTTCTTCTCAACTTCTGTGTAAACGATCTCTACGATTGTTTCTATCACAGGAGGTATGGTAATATGCTCTTCATTAGCCGTTTCCCTGGATTCTGCGAGTCTCGCGCCAGAATCATCTCTCACAGGTGCCTTTTCTGAGCCATACTCCAGCGTACTCTCCTCCTCTAAACTTGCACAATTCGTAGAGTCGTTTACCTGTTCTACTTCTGTTGTCCTAGTTGCCTCTACCTCGACGCCGTTCTCTGGCTTCTCTTCGACGCTATGGACTGAACTCCTTGTTGGATCGAAATTGTCGTCTCTCTCCTCCGCGTAGTTCAGCTCATCATCGGTGCCGATCACAGTCTTTTCTTTTTCATACTCACTTTCTTTGCATTTATTGTTCCAGTCCGAGTTAACACTTCTATCACTTTTATCACTAATATCATTTATACTATTATAATTAACATACTTTTCATTACTCATACACTCATACTTATCACTCAAATTATCTAACTTCTGTTTTTCCTCAAATGTAACCGTATTGCTTACTATTTGTTCTACTACTCGGGGCGATTCCTTCACCGGACTATCTTTCTGTATGTGCCCCATGTTTTCACACTTGAAGCACATACGATCTGCAAATTTCGCAGGACAGTTCCACTGCATGTGTCCCATTTTCTTGCATCGAAAACACATCAGTTCTTTTGAAGGAATCCTACCCCGATAATTTTGAATATTTCCTGTGCTAATTTCTGAATTTAAATTTTGATTTTCTATTGGAACTCTCTGAGATTGGGAATAATTTTGAATTTGCAAACTTGACTCAAAAACTTTCACAAATTTAATATTTTTTACATCATCAAAATTAATTTTCTCAAATCCCTTTCTCATAAGTTTTTTAAAAAATTTCCAATCTCCCTGCAATTTCTCAGCATGTAAAAGTGCATATCGCTTTGCTTTCCCTGTACAATGCAAATATCCAAGAGCTTCTAATCTTTTAAACGAAATATTAGTTCTTTTCTGAAAATTTTCTAAATTTACAATGAATTTTCCAACACATTCATGATCTTCACCGCTAAAAGTTGGTACACAATTAAACATATCAAACACTAATGGTTGATTCATTGTAATTAAATTTTGTATTAACTTTAAATTAAAATGAGCGTGGCTACTAGAATTTCTAACTCAAATTCAAACGAGCTTGGCTACCGGAATATTCGTATCCCACCGCTCGCCACCAGTTGTAACAATGGCTGAACACGCGGAAATTTGAACTTTTGAATTTTGGGTTTTAATTTAATAAAAGGTTATTTATTAATTTGGAATTAATATGTCGAAATTGATAGAATTTAAATTTGCTGCCACCAGATTATTTTTAATTAAAATAATGAAACTAATTTTAGGAATATTGAAATAGTTGGGAATAAACAAAGCGATAATAAGAACAATTTAACAATAAAATATATTAAAATGAAAAAGAATTTACAAAAATGTGATACAAATTAAAAGTTAAAAACTACTAATATATAATTATGAGTTACATGTGAGAAAAACTTAAAGTTACTTACAAATAATATTTACACAACGAATCATGCTTGACTCTACTTCTTTACTCGCTGACTATCTGTCTGTGACCTCTAACTTACCAATTTTCCAAAATCTATCTCAGACGGCCCACCCACTTCAAGCTGCAGAATTCATCCCCGTCTTCTGATTCTCGCAATTTCACTGGTCATCTTCTCCATGGGCGTGTAAATGTGTTACACCCCATAGTCTCTAACAGGGTGCATTCTCAACACCCTGAAATGCACAAAAAATTGGAAAGCTGGCGTCTTCCGAGAATCAGAAAATGGTTCTGTCAGGGTTGATGGTTTATGACCGTCCGAAAGAAAACTTTGAAAGCTATATAACAATAAACTTAAAAGCCAAACGAAATTTCGGATCTCTTTACAAATCTTTAAACTATTTATTACCAGAACGAATTTTGAAACTAGTCAACAGCAAGATAAATAACAAAACGAGGATTTGTTTAACTGGATCAGACGTTTTGTTACACTTCTGAAAATTTTTGCATAAAAACAAAAGCCGATCGATCTGGCAAATTTTTGTTATTGCAATATGGCTGCCCTACTCGAGTGCTTTCATTTGATACCAAAGACGGCATACTTCTGACAGTTTTTCATAAAAAACAAAAGCCGATCGAAAATTTTCTGCAAACCAGCTCTTATCGACTGCGTTCATATGATACGAAACACAACATACTTGTGACAACTTTTCACTAAAACAAAAGCCGATGGACACGAAATTATTTTATCATTTTTTCAAGCTTAGCCCTTTTTCAAGTGCTTTTAATTAATAACAAACACGGTATACCTCAGACAAATTTTTCATTGCTATAATCAAATTTTTAGTATGTAAACCTTAATTACAAGTTCATTTTTGTTAAAAAAAGGATTAATTAAAATACGCCTTGTGGTTGATATAATCAAAGTTAAAATTTTATAAAATTTGATTACATTTTCTTCTATTATCTTAATCGAAATTTTCACTTCGTTTTAGACTATTGCATTTAACGAACAAACATTTTGAATGGATAATTTTGGGGAACAAATTATAATAATTTGAAAAAGAATTTGTAATATGTACCGACATACCTTCTTAATAAAACAGTTTTCATTCAACAAAGTACATTACTTGCTTCACGTGAAAGTCATTTTGGTTACATTTGAGGAAGTTACTACAAGTTTTTTAGTTGATATAATCAAATGCGTTGTTTGTAAACCTTAATGGGATATATGACCTAATTTCTTTTCTTCCATTTTATGGTTCTGTACAAAAAATAAAATACCCGTATTTTTTTAAATCGCTCTAGTATTGATAATTTTGGAGGAAAACAATAATAAAGTTTTGGAGAGGGGATATGTGACGTCACGTAGGAAACTTCGAGGATTTAAATTTATTCGATAAAAATCATTTATCATAGAATAATGTACATTTAGCAAATTACCCCGGTTCCATTTTTAAAACGATGTACATATGTAAACACTAAACAGCCTATAAAAATCATACGTCATTGACAATGTTAACAGATGAGTACAGACATTTCAATGTCAACTAAATTTTATTCCATGTTTTCTAGCTGTTGTAAATAAAAGTTGAATCCACAAAACATTAACATAACAAGAAGCGTAACGCAATGGATCAAGTGTGCAGCTCGGAACTGCTATCATCTGAGCTTCTCGGGGTAGTTATTCTAAGCTTACTTGATCATTAAGTTTCGTATATGTCACATAAACGTCAAATGCAGCTGTCAATATTCATTTGTTCATTTATTACTACTGGATATTTCAATTTTAAATAAAAAATATAAATTTGTTATCATTATATTTATTGTTTATTTATTCATTTAAAATAAACATATATGATGAAAGATGTTCCTTCGGTGCCATTTGTCGAAGCGATGATCTCTCATCAAGAGTTTTGGAGAGATGTTATCTTGGTGCCATTTGTGGAAGAGATGTTCTCTCGGTGAAATTTCTCGAAACTATATTCTTTCATCAAAAATTTTGGAGAGATATTCTCTCGGTGCCATTTGTGGAAAAGATGTTTTCTCGATGAAATTTTTGGAGCGATGTTCTCTCAGCAAAAGTTTTGGAGAGATGTTTTCAACTGTGATTTAAAGAACATGGAAGGAATTTTATTAACCCGTTTTACAATATTTTCTACCAATTGATTAGATACTATTTGACTTATATATTTTTTTAGTATAATTCATTTTTAAAAGTTTGTTCTTCAATTTTATAACTTTTATTTTCTCGTATCTATAAAATTTATATAATATTCTTTCCTTTCCAGATAAATTTGTAACACACAAACGTCTATTTTTATTTTTAGAATCTGATTTCAATTATTTTGACGTATAACGTTACACCTAGATCCTAATTCGGTTCTTGAAAACTCTAGCCAGAATAAATGCATTTTTAGTAAACGGTGTTTCGTTATGTTGTAAAAAGAATTAATATCAAAATGATCATCACAAAGATAAGAATATGATAAATTTATACCTGCTTTAATTTTACAAAAATTTATCCACACGTCACAGCTTGTTTGGTCGAGAAGAGGAAAACTAAAAAATGTTTATTCTGTGTGCCGCGGACATTCACAGTTCTTTTATTCTTGCAGTTGGGGTATTTACATCGGTACTTATATGCTGGACTCTAAATAAAAAAATATTTTCTAATACATAAATAAAAAATTTCCGAAAATAATACTTACGACGTCGACATTATAATTTTTTATATTATTGCCTTTGTGATAATTATTTATGTTTACTGTGTCACTTTTTTCTTTTAATTTTTCATTGTCAATTAACATTGTTTAATATTGTTTACCCAGTTAACTTAATTTTAAATTAAAATTAAAATCAAAGGTCACTAAATTTTCCCCCAGATATGAAAGTACTAGTTATGCCATCTCTGCTTCTCGGGGATGAGTTACTCCCAGCCTACTTTATGCTGCTAATTTTCCTATACAAGTTTCACCCGGGTGATTGTAATCAAAATTCGATCTTTGTTTTAGACTATTGCATTCAACGAAAAGGCATTTCAAATAGATCATACTGAAGTACAAATAGTAATAATTTGGTAAAGCATTTGTATAACTTACATACTTTGTTCTTATAATAGATTATGTTCAACGAAATACATAAATTGCTTGATATGAAAGTTATTTTGATTACATCTGAGGAAGTAACTACATGTTTTTTGGTTGTTATAATCATATTTGTAGTTTGTAAACCTTTATATCTCCGTTTATCATTGTTGTTAAAAATTAACTTAATTAAAACATGCCTTATGATTGTAATAATCAGAGTTTAAATTTTATAAATTAAATGTAATCATAATTTAAACTTTGTTTTAAACTATTTACTTTTGAGAAAGGGGCCGTTCAAGTATTACGTAAGCACTATAGGGGGGTGGGGGGGTCTTTGTTTTGCTTATTTTGGATGACATGGGGGGTAGGGGAGTCTAGATGATGATTACGTCATCGGTAGCTATTAACTTTTAAACACGAATGGCAACCCTCACATTGGCTAAGTTCCGAATCGACAGCGCTCACGTTATCTGTCAAATCCATATAAATCATGATATCGGAACGCATGTTGACAGCGCTGTAATCGATTTTAGCACGATTCGGAAATTAGCCATTGTCTATGCTTGAAAACGAAACGCATTTTCCGGGATTCCCGCAAATATTTTCTTATTTTTAAAATTATAATTATAACATTTTAATTATAATATTAAAAAAAAAAATTGAAAAATGTTTACGTAAGCATGGGGGGAGGGGTAAGAGCTTTGCTTAGTTTTGCTGACAAGGGGGATGGGGGGTAAATAATTGTAATAAATCTGCTTAAGTAATATTTGAACGGCCCCAAATCATCTTATTTCATTTTACAATACCATAGAATTTTGTAAAATCTAATCGTTTTGTAATCAGGAAATTTCATCAGTAATTTAATAACATACATAAATAATTTAAAAAAAAAGTCGGCCGACGTAAACCATATTTGTCATTTCTGCAAGCCAGAAAACATTAATTATAATGACATATTAACAATAATAAACTCTCAGGTAAATATTTTTTTATTTCCGTAACTGTCTGATTTTTAGCGCAAAAGTTACACTTTGTATTTAATATATCTCGTACTACAGACATGCAGTTCCATCAAATATGATTTTATCTGATTTAGAATTGAAATTTGAACATCTTTGTACTTTTATAGTTTTGCTCTAAATGTATCAGGAGAGAAAGTATTCGTAATTATTTGAAATCCCATGTTAAAGTCCTATATTTCGTGTTTTATTACACAGTTGTATACCGGATGTAGAAATAAAAAGTGGCACATAGCGATTTAAATATTATTTTTTTTCTATAGCAGATGTTAAAGTGCAATTTTATCAACTCAAAATAGTGGATAAAGTAGCACTTTAATCGCAAGGGTAGATAAAGTAACACTTTAACAGCAAGGGTAGATAAAGTACTTTAATTTTTGTTTATTAAGAAGTACATTTCCATAACAACGCACACAACTGACATTTTAAATTTGTTCTTAAATAATAATTTAATTTTTCTAATTCTTTTCTCTTCAAAACCTGCTATAGAAAAAAATAGAATTTTATACACGACGATAAAATTAAATTATCGACTCGCGAAAAATAATTCACTCGCGATTATATCGCTCGTGAATTAACACTTTCCGCTTGTCGGTAAAATATTATTTTATCGTCTTGTATAAAAAATAACTATTTTCATACTTCTGTATCTCTTTACCTATTCATTTTAGCGCTAAAAGCATTGAAATATAAGTAGTTCAAAAATTAAAAACGCATCTTATAAAGTCAAATTACTTTCATAATTATTCTTATTTAACGATATATTAATTAAATAAAATTTAAGGTTCTTTAATAAACGAATTAAGATTGCCTTGATAAATAAAACAAATTTTTGAATAAATTATCTATCAACACTTTTCACTCATGGATAAATTATTATTTTATCTAAATTATTGTATTCTTGTATTAAAAATAACTATAACTTTGTTTATAAATTTAATTACTATACAATATTATTTTTGAATTAATAAATCTATGTTTTTAAATAATATATACACATAATATTTATAGGTTTACCAATACCGTTTAAACCAGTCTTTGTAAAATTTGTTTCTGTGTATATCGGAGAAAATCAATAATTTTAATAGTTTAAAAAAATCACGTAGATGGCACTAATTATGAATTTTATTGTATCTTCTAAGGGTGGAATTGATATAATTATTCAACAATTAAATATTTTAATATTTGACTTGTGTGTAATATTTGTCGGATTTTTTGAGTTTAACGTTACTATTTTCATTGAATTCTAATAATTTATAGCTGACTTCTTATTTTGTAAATCTACAATGATTTTGTTTTGACAGGAATAAGGACATTTTATTTCCAGAAGTTCAAATCCGTTTTCTGTTTTGCTAAAAACAATCATCACTATATGCTAAGTATGATTGGGTAGATAATATTACAACATAAGTCTAATTTTATGTATAACATATTAGTTGAAGCTTGAAATACTGATCTCGCTTCACTTTCGGTTTCCAAGCCATAACGCATAGCTTGATTACAATAAAAATTGTAGCCATTAATTCTTATCAACAACATTTTCATTATAATAATCATTGTCATATTTTCTCTGTACCAATCTAATTCTAATGGTATATATGTACATCTACAATGAAAGAGTTCATTACAGAATATGTAGTAATATTGCGAATTTGTCTATCGTATGAAATTTTGATTAAGGTTTTTATTTTTTGATTTCTTCTTTATACTCATTTTTTCTTTACACTTTTAGCCCTATTTAATGTGCTTTCAATTTCGCTATAAATATAATACTTTATGGAATAGTTTCAGACAAAATTTCTTTGCTTATGTTTTGAAAATGTAAAAAAAATATCAAGAAAATTTCCAAACGTATTTATGTAGAATGATTTTATTGAAACTTTGTGATATTTTTCTAACTGGGCTTGTGAAGGCATGTTCCAAATGATAGACTGATCAGTTTTGGACTGTATTTTAGAATTCTTATTTAAATGTGACTTCTCTACACAGTTATAATTGAAGGTAAAGTTACAGAAATAACACATATGTCATCAAATACTTTGTTTCTTGCAGTAGTTTCTTTGGTACAAGTTGTAATACACAATAAATAGCTAACTTCTTTACATTTCTTAATAAAATAAAGTTTCTTTATGATAATACAGCAAAATGAATATCTAGTCTTATTGATTTGAAATGCATAATACAGTCTAATACTTAAATTTTCAGCAATGTCAAAATGACAAGATAATTTGACAACTTTATTTTGGATGCGTTCAAACTTGTGTTAAGTGTAAATTTTAAAATTCAAAGACACTTGTTAATAAATTTAATTAGAACACAATATTTTTATAATAAAAATATTATAAATATAACTTAACAATTAACAATGAGCCTTTAGGGTCCCAAAAATTTACATAAAGGGCAGCCAACAATCAAAGCCGGCCATTTTCTTTTAAATTTTCGAGAATCTAAAGGCTCATTTTTAAATGTTAAATATTTTTGGTTTCTAAATAAATCTCTTTAAAATATATCTTATCATTTTAAAAGGTACACTTCGGTTATGAAAATGAATTTTTAGATGTCAGATTGACAAATTTGAATAAAATAAAATAAGTAAAATATGTGAAATAATAATGTTCATATAGTAATTTTTATTTACTATCCAATGAATACAAAAGTATAATATTATATTTTAAAATAACATATGTTTATAACTACAGAATAACAACTAAATCTAACTGTGGGAACTTGCAAACCTTGCTCGCAATATTCATCATCACAAATTTTGGCACAAATAATCCATTTTTTAAAACATTATTGTTTTATATGAAAGAATATATTATATTTACTCTTTTTATAGCATTATTTATGATAAAAATAGCTTCATTTAATTTCATTTGATTACACTCTGAGCCAGTAATCTAATATGACATCTGTAAGTGATAAAATTTAAAAATGTACTTCAAAATAATTATATTATACCTTAAACTAATATACAACAATTTTCAAACATACTTTTGCATTATTTTGTAGTAAAAATATAAATTTTCATGCAATCCATTCACAGTCACATTCGACTAAGAGCATATGACATTCAATGCATTTTTCGATTAATATTTGGTTTCAGAAAGTGTTTATTGTTTGAAATATCAATGATAAATGAATAACTGGATAGATACTTTGTTTTTGTAAATGTTTTCATCTAAAAAATCATCTCGTTCCATAACAAAATAAATAAATAAATAAATAAATAAACACTTTATTGATCATAATTAAGATCAATGGCGAGGTTCAGCCTAGGGCTGATCTTCCACCTAACCAATACAAATAAAGATAGTACAATACAAAAGTTTGCCAACAAGATGTATCTAGAGTGTACAGAGAACAAAATTACAAAATAACATTATAAACCAACTGTTCACCAAATCAATAATAAAAGATAGTCATAATTAATTAATAACAGAGTAAAGAAGTTGAACAAAAATCGTAACAAATCAATTAAGCTTAAACATAGCCTTAATACGTAATTTAAAAGATTTCATGGGGAGAGCCTTAAAAGCATTTGGAATGTCATTATAAAGCGAAGGAGCCAAGTACGAAAATGAGCCTTTGAATTTAGATTTTTTAAAGGAAGGTACGACATATAAATCCTCGTCACGTAGGGCGTAACGATGTTTTTTTGGTAATAGTATTTCATGTAAATATGATGGATAACCAGTTTCCTTAATCTTGTGTATGAGACAAAGATAAAATATATTAACACGGTCATCAATATAATTCAAATTCGCTTGAAGACGGAAACCAGAAATATGTTCATACTTGCGCACACCATACACGAATCTGAGACAAGAATTCTGGAAGAGTGTAATTTTTTGTTTATAGATTTGTGTTAAATTGGGAACGTACACACAGCTACAGTAATCAAATAAGGGAAGTACCAAGGAATTTATTAATCGTAATTTTACTGCAGCTGAAAGTAAATGACGATATTGATGAAGGTGTTTTAACCTAATCCTAGCTGCCTTTAATTTATTTGTCAGATGTTCTTTAAACTTTAATTCTTCATCTATAAATAATCCAAGACTTTTGAGTACCTTATTTCGTTCTAATTTTATACCATCAAGTATTAAGTCTGGAGTATCGTTAGTCCCAAAAACCAAAAGCGATGATTTATCAGTGTTTATTTTGAGACCATTATCCCTTACCCAAGAAACAACATTGTTGAGATCTGCATTTATAGTACCACTTATATCACTAATTTTGTTTTTCTCGACTGCAGCTACAATCTGTGTATCATCAGCGTAAGAATGAATGGAGCAAAATTTAGTTGTTGAGGGCATGTCTGCAACATACAGAAGAAAGAATAATGGTCCCAAAATAGAACCTTGCGGAACTCCTCGTTGTAAAGCATATGGATTAGAATTAAGGGCTGGACCGTTTGATGACATAGATACATGAAACTGTCTCTTGTCGAAATAACTATTGCACCACATTATTGCGCAATCAGAAATACAATTGAATTTTTAAAAAATCTGATAGTTGTTGTAATCAACTACTTTCATCTGAAATTTGATGAAAGAATACATAAAGAATGTATAAAATGCAGTTACTTACAGTTTAATATAAACCAGATACATAATTCAAAATAATTATTGTACAATAAATTTTTAAACATTTTTTCTAAAAGAGTATGAAGGAAAGGTTTGATTGTCAGTTAGTAAAAACAATGTTATTACTAGTATATAAGTAGTTTTTGACATGTAACAAAAGATAGTGTAATAAAATATGATAAAGTGCAATACTGTCAAAAATTAATATAGTACACTTTATTTAAAGTTTCAACAATTATTTCGATTTTCCAGACCTTCAGAATATAACTTTAACAATTGTTAAACATTTCATCCAAAAGGGTATGAACGTAAGGTTTGTCAGTATTTTTAAATAAATGTATTTATGACTGAATACTACGCATTTTATTTGATTTCCAGAATTAATTTTTTGTCAGTAATGTTATTATCCGTAATTTTATGTAATTTCTTTTCTATAAATATATTCTTCTTTGGATAACTTAGCAATTAAAATCTATAATTGAAATGAAAACACATATCTAAATACAGCCAGAAAATATAAAATTACATATTTACATTACAGTATGTAGTGTAATTTTACTTTTAAACTAATTTTACTATATATTTCTCTAAGCAAATACAAGACTTGCAACATGATTGTTGGTTATAGCTTCTTGATTAAATAATCCATTCTGGATTAATTTTTGGATTGTATTTTAAAGAATATGTTATATTGTCACTTATTTTAACAATATTTGCCCAATGAATTGTTTTAATTTATTTGAAATTCCATCTCAGTATATTTGAGTACATGTAGGTTTGTAAACGTTTTCATCTATAAAATCATCTCATTCCATAACAAAATACAATAGAATTTTTAAAAATCTAATCGTTGTTGTAATCAACTACTTTGATCTGAAATTTGATGAATTGCATAAAGAATGTATAAAATGCAGTTACTTATAGTTTAATATAATCCAGATACATAATTCAAAATAATTATTGTACAATAAATTGTTGTTATGGTTATTTGTTTTTATTTAAGATTTTTCTATTTGTATTCTTTGTTAGTAAAAATAAATGTTGTTACTAGTATATAAGTAGTTTTTGACATGTAACAAAAGATAGTGTAATAAAATATGATAAAGTGCAATACTGTCAAAAAGTAATACAGTACACTTTATTTAAAGTTTCAACAATTATTTCGATTTCCCAGACCTTCAGAATATAACTTTAACAGGTTATGGGCCCAGTAGCGAGCTGTGGATAATATTTTTTCTGAAGTGGTGAAAAGAAATAAAGGAAAAATGGACTTCAAACATTTTAATATCCAAAAATTTAATGGCCATAATTTCCAGCTTTGAAAGTATCAAATGGAAATTATATTTCGGGCAGAAACAGGAATGTTGGAAGTCATTGATGGAAAAATGCCTCGTCCATTGGAAACTGGTGATAGTCAAAAAGCATGGGACAGTCTTAATATAAAGGCTTTGTTTTTAATCTCATCTGGAATGGAATATGAACAACTGCAAACAGTTGTGAATTGCCCAACTGCCCCTCAAATATGGACTCGCTTAAAAGCGATACATGAGCAGAGATCCTCTATCAACAAGGTTACATTAAAACATAATTTTTTCAATTATCAAATGTCTCAAACGGACAATATTGCTCAACATATAAGCAAAATTGATGTTGGAGAGACAGTGTCAGACACTGACAAAATTGCAAAAGCGCTTGGCAGTCTACCTCTGAAATATAATGCTTTCTCCACGGCTTGGGATTCATACGACGAAACGAAGCAAACTTATGACAATCTAACCACAATATTATTAAAAGAAGAACAACGTTTGAGTCAATCTGAAGAAATGGCAGGGGCATTTGCGTCACTAAGTATGAATAAACGAAATCAAAAACGAGGACCAGCAGCAGGAAAGAGGAGTAGTGCTACGCAGAAGGTACATAAAGATAAAAGTAACATAGAATGCTTTTATTGCAAAAAGATGGATCACTATAGATCTGAATGTCGAGCCAGGTTGGTTAAACAAAATCAGTCGCAAGAAAACAATAAACACAAAGCACTGTGTGTTGAATACAAAAATGTAGCTGCATCTACTGATGACGATGAGTGGCTTGGAGATAGTGCTGCATCGAAGCACATGTCTTTTCGTTGCGAATGGTTTACCAAGTTCAGGAAAATAGAAAAGAACACTAGGGCAGTTCAAATTGGCGACAATTCTGAGATACAGGTAGAAGGCATAGGATCGGTCGAAGTTTTGGCGTTGGTTAACGAAGAGTGGGAGCCACGCACAATCGAAGATGTCTACTACATACCAGATCTTAAGAAAAATTTGTTTTGAGTAGGAGCAGTAACCAGTAAACAAATGAAAGTAATTTTTGTAGGTGTGAAGATGCAGGTGTATAGCGATAGATTGATTGTTTCAGGTGTGAAACAAGTAAATCAATATTATAAGATGCTTCTAAAACCAGTCACCAATATACATGAAAATGTCTCAACGGAAAATACGATCATGCTGTGGCACGAGAGGATGGGTCACGTGAACTTTCGAACATTGAAAGAGATGTCGGACAGTGGACGCATTCCAGGACTACATATTAAGAATATAAAAGGATTGTTCTGCGAAACTTGTCAGTTTGGAAAACTGCATCGTTTGCCATTTCACAAGAATGTTCAGTCAAGAGCACAGAAACCTGGAGAGTTTGTGCACATGGACCTATTTTCTAATCTTCAAAGATGATTGCACTTCTTATCGAACGGTATATTTTATCAAGCATAAGAGTGATGCTTTCTCAAAATTTTGTCAGTATCACAAGCTAATTTAAAACCAAACTGGTAATAAACTTAAAAGACTAAGAGCGATACTGGCACAGAGTTTGTCAACGAGCAGTTTAAGCAGTACTTTAAAGAAAGAGGAATAATTCATGAGTACAGTGCACCTTACACGGCTGAGCAAAATGGTAGGATCGAACGCGAGAACAGGACGATCGTAGAAGGAGCTAGAACCATGATGATTGCAGCGAATCTGCAGCCGGGACTATGGGCAGAGGCGGTCAACGCCTGTTTATACACTATGAACCGAAGGCCGCGAGACTTAGAAAAAAAGTGCCATACGAAATGTGGACAGGTAAAACAGTCTCAGTCAATCACCTACGAAAATTTGGTACTAGAGTCTATGTTCATATACCAAAGCAGTTTAGAGGAAAGTTTGACAGCAAAGCCAAGAAGATGATTTTCGTTGGTTACGATGGAGAAAGTTCAAACTAGAGAATGCTTGACCCAAAGACAACGAAGATTACCGTTACCCGAGACGTCGTGTTTAACGAAAATGATATCGATAATTATAATCAAGCAGAGGAACCTCAGTATCTAACGTTTAACATGGAAGACAATATTCAAGAAGATATAGAATTATCAGATGAAGAAGAAGATAGTAACCAAATTATTATTGAAGACATTGAATATGAAGAGCACAACAACGAAGAGGAAGAACGAGTTGAAGGTCAAAACGTTCCTCAGGAGCCGGAACGAACACTTCGAGATCGAATGACGTTATGATGACTATATGTGCGCTGCAACAGTTCCAGATGAACCACAGACGTTTAAACAAGCCATGTTTAGTGATGAAGCCGAAAAATGGCGTAAAGCTATGGATAAAGAAATGTTATCCTTAAATACGAACGAAACATGGACCTTAGAACCGCTGCCGCCAAATCGCCGAGCATTAGACAGTAAATGGGTATACAAAATCAAACGTAAACTTGACGGTACTGTTGAACGATATAAGGCGCGATTATGTGCAAAAGGTTTCCTACAGAAACAAGGCATCGACTACAGTGAGACATTCGCTCCTGTAGTTAGGTATGACTCAGTTCGTGTACTACTAGCACTAGCTACAGTCAAGGATCTAAATATCAAACAATTCGATGTGAAGACGGCCTTCCTATATGGCGAACTTGCTGAAGAAGTGTATATGAAGCAGCCTGAAGGTTTCACGAGCAATGATCCTAGTCTTGTATGTAAATTACGGAAATCTTTATATGGATTAAAGCAGTCTCCACGCTGCTGGAATGAAAAGTTTGTCGAATTCCTGTCACGATTTAATTTTATACAATTAAATGCTGACAAGTGTATCTTCAGGGCAGAATTTCAAGGTGAAGAAGTATTCTTAGCACTCTACGTGGATAACGGTCTCATCATATGCAAGAAGAATAAAGTCATTAACAAGATTTTAGAAGAACTTGGATCTAGATTCGATATCAAAATATGTGAACCAGAATATTTTGTTGGGCTCCAAATCAAAAGAAATAGAGCAGCAAAACAAATGTTCATCAGTCAAGAAGGGTCAATATGCAGGATTGCAAACCAGTTGCATTTCCTGCGGATCCGAATACTGAATTGACTACTGAACAGAGCCTAATGAACGATGAAGAAAAACATGAAATGAGCAAAATACTGTATCGTGAAGCAGTCGGCAGTCTGATGTTTACAGCAATAGTATCACGTCCCGATATCATGTACGCTGTAAGTCAGGTCAGTCGATTCCTGAGCAATCCTGCTCATAAGCATTGGATGGCTGTGAAACGAATTTTACGCTATCTTAAAGGGACAAAAGACGTAGAAATTCTATTCAGTGGAGATTCCTTCGAATTTAAGATGTTTTCCGATGCTGATTTCACCGGTGATGTGGACTCATGCAAGTCGACGTCGGGATACATAAGTACAATGGCAAATGCACCAGTTACATGGTGCTCGCAACGACAGTAGTGTGTTGCTCGCTCGACTACTGAGGCTGAATATGTCGCCGCCTCAAATGCGGCTCAAGAGATTGTTTGGCTACGAGCATTACTTCAAGAACTTCAGGGACCACTGGAAAAACCAACGGAACTACTAGTGGACAATCAAAGTGCAATTAGACTGGTTAAAAATGCAGACACCACAAGATGACAAAACATATAGACATAAAGTTTCACTTTATTCGTGAGTGTGCAGAGAACGGTATGCTTCAAACAATATACGTTTCGTCTGAAAATCAACTGGCTGATTTTATAACTAATGCACTTCCACATGATAAATTTAAAAATAATTGTTGTTCTTTATCAATTACAAGTTTCATGTAAAATCTGTAAATGAATAGTGGGTGTGTTATGGTTATTTGTTTTTATTTAAGATTTTTCTATTTGCATTCTTTGTTAGTAAAAAAAATGTTGTTACTAGTATATAAGTAGTTTTTGATATGTAACAAAAGATAGTGTAATAAAATATGATAAAGTGCAATACTGTCAAAAATTGATATAGTACACTTTATTTAAAGTTTCAACAATTATTTCGATTTTCCAGACCTTCAGAATATAACTTTAACAATTGTTAAACATTTCATCCAAAAGGGTATGAACGTAAGGTTTGTCAGTATTTTTAAATAAATGTGTGTATGACTGAATGCGATGAGTCTTGTTTAATTTCCAGAATTCAATTTTTTGTCAATAGTGTTATTATCCGTAATTTTATAATATTTCTTTTCTGTAAATATATTCTAGTTTGGGTAACTTACCAATTAAAAACTATAACTGAAATGAAAAGACATATCTAAATACAGCCAAGAAAATATGAAATTACATACTTACATTACAAAATGTAGTGTAATTTTACTTTTAAACTAATTTTACTATATATTTCTCCAGGAAAATACAAGACTTGCATGATAATTGTTTGATTAGAGCTGACGTTTTGACAGACGTCATATGTCATGAAAATTTAAATAATGTAAGTAAGGTTTGGCGTAAATTATTATGTACAATGAACTTTTATGATAATCAGTTACACTTCAGTAGTGCTATTATCGGTAATTTTATCTTATTTCTCTTCTATAAATGTACTCTTGTTTAAATAACCAATTAAAAATTGTAACTGAAATGAAAATACATATTTAAATACAGCGAAACATTTTTTAAATGATATACTTACATCACAAAGTGTATTCTACATGTTCTTTTAAACATAGTTTACTTTATATTTCTGTATATTTCTCTTTGAAGATATAAAACTTGTGTAACGAATTTCTGGATTATAGACCAACGGATGATATACGTCAGATGTCATAAAATTAAATATTTTAAATACACCACACTTAACATTCAGTGTATTTGTATATTATTCGCTTACTATTATAATGTGTAAAAATATATTTATATTTACATTTTTATTTTCAAAATAAATTAAATAAAAGTTTTATATTGAATTGTCAAATTTGACGGATGACAACCGTGATTCTTCTTAACTTTAGACTTGGCCACTGAGATCCATTGTTTCAAGGTACCAATTTTGCACAGTTTTATTTTTTTAAAACAAAATCCACTCACAGTAAAAATATGAGACCCCCAAAAGGCACTCCGACTCTACAACTTGAAAAAAAAATTAGAGCGATTACTTGAATAGTCTGAGAGTTTGTCCTGCACAAACGATGCCCGATCGTCGTGATGAATCTAAATATAGATGGATATATATATATATATATATATATATATATATATATATATATATATATATATATATAGAGTGAATCTATCAAAATAGTATATGACTAGCGAATTCTCGGCTACGCCGAGCATTCCCTAGAGCTCCGCTGTCAGTACAAAAAACAAATGCCAATCGACATGAAACAATTTTTTCATATCTGCTCGTTAGCCCTTACTGAGACCTTTCATTAGATTCCAAACACGATATATTTCCAATACCTTTTTGCAAAAAAACAAAAGTCGATCGACATGAAACATTTTTGTCATTTATGCACACCAGCCTTAACCGAGACCTTTCATTTGATATCAAACACGACATACTTCTGACAACTTTTTTCACAAAACAAAAGTCGATCGACATGTATCATTTTTACATTTCTGCACGCTAGCCCACAACGAGACCTTTCATTTGATACCAAACATGACATATTTCTAACAATTTTTTGAAAAGAACAAAAGCCGGTCGACGTAAAATATATTTGTCATTTATTCAAGACAGAAAACATTTACATAGAAAACAACCATTTTTAAAATAATAAACTCTCAGATAACTGTCTGATTTTTAGCGACAAAGTTACATTTTATATTTAATATATTTCATACAATAGACGTGCGATACAATCGATTATGATTTTATCTGATGTAGAATTGAAATTTCAACAACTTTGTACTTTTATAGTTTTGCTCTAAATATATCAGAAGAGAAAGTATTCAAAAATTTTTGAAATCCCATTTTTAAGTCCTATGTTCCTTGTTTTATTGCACAGCTGTATACCGGGTGTAGATTTTAATGTTATTTTTTTCATACTTCAGTATCTCTTTACCTATTCATTTTAGCGCTAAAAGCCTAGGAATATAAGTTGTTGAAAAATTAAAAAGGCATCCTATAAAGTCAACTTACCTTCATAATTATTCTTATTTAATGATATATTAATGAAATAAAATTTAAGGTATTTTAGAAAATGAATTAAGATTGTCTTGATAAATGAAACAAATTTTTGAATAAATTTTCTATTTACACTTTCCGGTCATCGATAATTTATTATTTTATTTAAAATTATTGTATTCTTGTATTAAAAATAACTATAACTTTGTTTATACATTTAATTACTATACAATAATATTTTTGAATTAATAAATCTTTATTTTTAAATAATGTATACACATAATTGTTATAGGTTTAACAATACCGTTTAAACCAATCTTTGTAAAATTTGTTTCTGTGTATATCAGATAAAATCAATATTTTAATAGCTAAAAAAAAATCACATAGATGTCACTATTTATGAATTTCATTGCATTTTATATTTAATTTTATATGTATATGGGTAAAAATATTATTTGTAGGCATAATAGTATATTATTTAACAAGCATAATATGTAGGCTATATTACACGATGATGTAATTAAAAATACGAGCGGTAGCGAGTATTTTTAATCATCTGAGTGTAATGTAGCCATATTATGCGAGTCAAATACTATACTTTATCTACAACTATCAGGCATATAACAAATCTGATATTATTTGTTAAATATTCAGTTAGGTGTGGGTAGTTCATATATAGCTTGACAGATGGCGCCACAGTAGCACTTAATGTCAAAATCACTTTTCAAATTGTATTTATTATACTTTTATAAGCATATATATTGATATTTATAATAAAAAATATGTTATTAATAAATTAACAGTTTCATAAAATATTATGTGTTAAATTATATGCCCTATTATTACAGAAAAGTGAAGCGTGTATCATGACATTTCATATTACACTTGTGTAATATGAGTAGTATATTATATGTAGTATCACACGTATAATGTACCCATATTTCAATAGTTGTAGATAAATGAAATTTATTATTTTAAGCAAAAACAAGTACATAATAATATTTTGAATACTTTGTGACATATCAAATTAACTGGTGGCGCTAGTGTTGTTTTATTTATTTCCAAATCACCAGTATGATGTGAAAAGAAACAAATTATTTACAGCTGACTTATTATTTTGTAAATATAGAATGAATTTGTTTTGACAGGAATAAGGACATTTTATTTCCAAAAGTTCAAATCCATTTCCTGTTTTCATAAAACCATCATCACTACCTGCTAAGTATGGTTAGTTAGATAATATTACAACACAAAGTCCAATTTCATTTATAATATATCAGTTGAATCTTTAAATACTGATCTCGCTTTACTTTCGGTTTGCAAGCCTTAACGCATAGCTTGATTACAATAAAAATTGTAGACATTGATTCTTATCAACAACATTTTCATTATAATAATCAGTGTCATATTTTCTCTGTACCAATCTAATTCTATTGGTACATATGTACATCTACAATGAAAGAGTTCATTGTAGAATATGTAGTATTATTGCGAATATGTCTATCGTATGAAATTTTTATTACGGTTTTTATTTCTTGGCTTCTACTTTCTACTCATTCTTTCTTTACACTTTCAGCCCTATTTAATGTGCTTTCAATTTCGCTATAAGTATAATACTTTATGCACTCGTTTCAGACAAAATTTCTTTGCTTATGTTCTGAAAATGTAAAAAGAGTACTAGGATAATTTCCAGAATGTTTATGTAGAATGATTTTGTTGAAACTTTGTGATATTTTTCAACCTGCGCTTGTAAAGGCTTGTTCCAAATCATAGACTGATCAGTTTTGGACTGTATTTTAGAATTCTTATTTAAATGTGACTTCACTACACAGTTATAGTTAAAGATAAAATCATAGAAATAACACCTATGATAAACAACAACTTTGTTTGTTGCAGTAGTTTCATTTGTACAAGTTGTGATACACATAAATTGCTAACTTCTTTACATTTCTTAATAACATGAAGTCCTAGATACTTATATTTTCAGCAATGTCAAAATGACAAGATAATTTGACAACTATATTTTGGATGCGTTCAAACATGTATTACATAGTCGGATTACTGAATGTAACCATTAAGGGTGAATTCTAAAATTCAAAGACACTTGTTAATAAATGTAATTAGAACACAATATTTTTTTAATAAAAATATTATAAATATATCTTAACAATTAACAATGGGCTTTTAGGATCCCGAAAATTTATAAAAAGAGCAGCGAACAATCAAAGCCGTCCGTTTTCTTTTAAATTTTCGGTAACCTAAAGCTCACTGTTAAGTTTTAAATATTTTTTGTTTCTAAATAAATCTCTTTATCTACAACTATTGAAATATGGGTACATTATACGTGTGATACTACATATAATATACTACTCATATTACACAAGTGTAATATGAAATGTCATGATACACGCTTCACTTTTCTGTAATAATAGGGCATATAATTTAACACATAATATTTTATTAAACTGTTAATTTATTAATAACATATTTTTTATTATAAATATCAATATATATGCTTATAAAAGTATAATAAATACAATTTGAAAAGTGATTTTGACATTTAAGTGCTACTGTGGCGCCATCTGTTAAGCTATATATGAACTACCCACACCTAACTGAATATTTAACAAATAATATCAGATTTGTTATATGCCTGATAGTTGTAGATAAAGTATAGTATTTGACTCGCATAATATGGCTACATTACACTCAGATGATTAAAAATACTCGCTACCGCTCGTATTTTTAATTACATCATCGTGTAATATAGCCTACATATTATGCTTGTTAAATAATATACTATTAAAATATATCGTACAATTTTAATAGGGACACTTCGTTCCACAAATTTTAATTGAATAAAATATATGAAATAATAATGTTCATAAAGTAATTTTCATTTACTATCCAATGAACATACACAAAGAATAATAATATATTTTAAAATGATATATGTTTATAACTACAGAATAATAATTAAAACTAACTGTGAGAACTTGCAAACCCTGCTCGCAACTTTCATCATCCAAAATTTACCTTAAACTAATTTTCATGCAATTCATTCACAGTCACATTCGACTGAGAGCGTATGTCATCAAACTTATTTCTCGATTAATATTTGGTTTCAGAAAGTGTTTATTGTTTGAAATATCAATTAAAATGAATAATTGGATAGATATTTTTGTTTTTTAAAACGTTTTCATTTAAAAAATCATCTCACTCCATAACAAAATATAATAGAATTTTTAAAAATCTAATATTTGTTGTAATCAATTTCATCATTTCAATTTGATGAAATGCATAAAGAATGTATAAAATGCAGTTACTTACAGTTTAATATAATCCAGATACATAATTCAAAATAATTATTGTACAATAAATTGTTAAACATTTCTTTCAAAAGGGTATGAAGGAAAGATTTGTCAATATTTTTAAATAAATGTGTTTATGACTGATACGACGCGCCTTGATTGAATTCCAGAATTTATTTTTTTGTCAATAGTGTTATTATCCGTAATATTATGTTATTTCTTTTCTATAAATATATTCTTGTTTGGATATCTTAACCAATTAAAAACTATTACTGACTTCCATTATGATTCTTTGCTGCTTGTGTTATTATTATTTTTTAAATATTTCGTGTTTCTTCTATATCCTTGTCCTTATAGTTAATTTTCACTGTTAGTTAATCTATTTACTTCTTGTTATTACATCTGTAAGTTTATATGTTTTTATTGTCTCATATTCTATTATCCTTGTTTCTTCAGTTTTAATGTTTTCATCTTTACTCATTTTTTTTATTCTTGCTTCTACGAGAAAGTGATCGCTCAAGATTTCTGGACCACGCCTAACTCTGCAATCCTGTACTAAATTTCTCTTTTTGTTTTCCACAAATATATAGTCTATCTTCTTCTCTCGGCCCTTGTCTTGTGTATTTATGTACATTTTTATGTTGAAAAAACGTATTAGTAATTAACATGTCGTTTAATATGCAGTAGTATATCAGTCTTCTTGCGTTATTATTTCTTCGGTTTTCCCCATGTATCCCCACTGTATTTGCAGTGTTTTCATCTCGTATGCCTACTCTTCCATTACAGTCTCCGATTACAATCATTTCCCCTTTACTATTGTCTACAACTAGATTTAATTCTTCCCAAAATTTGTCTTTTATGTCAACTAACTCACTCATCTTCATCCGGTCCATATATTATTAATATTGTTTTCTCACTTTTTTTTTCAATTTTCAACTCGATTTTTAGGATCCTCTCACTACATCTTCTTAGGACTGCACGTAGTTTATTAACTTTTTATTTACTAGGCAAGCTACTCCTGCTATTGCTCTGTTTTCTTTCGACACTCCACTGTAAATCAACATATGCTCATTATATATAATTGTTTCTCCCTTACCTTTCTTTTTTGTTTCTGTTATTCCTATTATATTTATATTTAATTTATTAAATTCATCGTACAGTTCATGTTCTTTCCCATTCTAACTTCGAACATTCCACGTTGCTAGTTTCCAAATACTTTTCTTTTTGTGTCTATTCATGTCGGTCGTCGCCTGTATATCAGTCCTAGATTTTTTATTCCCATTTATATTCTTGAGTTTTTTGGATCGTGATTCGGTTCTGTCTCTGTTTTTTCCAATTTATTAGTATTCTCAATCCATACATATTTTTCTCTGTCTATAATTAGATGTTGGTACTTACTTTTTACTTGTTTGTTGGCTTGTTTTTCGTTATATGCTAATTTCCTAATTATTTTTTGTATATCTTGTTTTTTTTTATGATCTCTGTCTCATTATTTTTGACTATTTTTAATCCGCTAATTATTATTGTAGCAAACCCAGGGTCGCGGCGCGGGCGGAGGCGCGGGAAGCGGCGCGGGCGGCGGCCGCTAGCGAACAGGTCAGAACACGTCCGTCCGCTCCCCATTGTTCTGATTTCCAAGGAATCAAAGAATATTCTAGAATGATGTGTTTTAATATAAATACCCCAAGCAAAAGATCGCAAGGACAGTCTTGTATCGATACGTGTAGTGAACAGATGGTGATATAAATAAATAGATAGTGATATAAATAAAGAGTGGTATAAATATTGTTGAAATAAATATTGCGTAGTTCTAATTGTTTATATAAATTATCTTAGTGCTTAAGTCTTTATTGATATATGTTAGTCTTAAATTAGTGTTCATATTTGTTTATTCTTAGTGTTAGTTATTTTTCATTATTCTTTATAATTTATATTTCTTTAATTAAACTTAGTTATATAAATATTAGTGTTTTAATCAATTTTACACTTCACCTAAATAAATAAAACGTTACATTATGTTATGTCTTTTACTTGCTTTGTCTATCCTTTCCAGCCTGTTGTTCATTGTTGTCATGATCTAGATGATCTACCCGTTTTTTAAGATGTTCTATTTCCTTCTTCATAACAATATTTTCTTCCATAACCTAACTTATTGCATCTTTGTATTCTTGGTTTTCTCTTCGTACTTCTTTAATTTCCTGTAAAAAAGTGTTCATTAGTTCTTTCATGTCTGCCATGTTGTTGGACTTATCTGTTTTTGTGGGGGTCCTTAATGTTTTTTTGCTGGTTTCAAAAAATCCGTCCTGTTGCCCTTCACTTTTGCGTTTACTGTCCGATTCGCTGTCTGATTCACGTGTGGACATAAAACGTTGCCTAACTTAAGGCGCAAAGTAACTACGTTGACGGCGGTAGAAGCCACGCTCAGATCTACTCTTCAGAAGCTAACTTCTCTCCTATCACGTAGCACTTACTTGCTTGATCTATATTTTTTTCTTATCTCCGGTCAACGTCTCTTAAGATAATAACTGGCGATGCAGTATTGGTGTTGATACACGCGGAGAATCAGCTGTTCGTACTAAATTGCTCGTGGTATACCCTTTTAGAGTTAAAAACCACGGAGCTCACACACGTGCACACTTCTCTGTCAACACCAAAGAAAAAAAAAATAAACATGTTAAAAAATAAAAAAAGTAAAGGTGGTAAACTCATATTCCAAAATGAAATGAGACTTATTCGTTCAATTTTACACAATAACAATTCTGATAGCAAAAACATTTTAATTGCTTTAAAATAATTTAAGAAAAATAAATAAAGAAATACGTAATCCAAGATTAATACCTCTACTAAAAAAGGAGGTATATTAAATATACCACTTATATATACCAATATTCGCTAAATTAAGTGCATTAGGAACATTAGCGAGGGATGCAGCAGGTATCGCAAAGGCAATAAGTGATGTGAAATCTGCAAATAAAATATTACAATAAAATCAACGTCATAATAAAACAGTGGATGCAATTGCGTTAGGAAAAGTTTTATATTTAAAACCGTACAAAAAAAAAGATTAGGATTATATTTACAATCCTTTTCATATTCACAAACAAAAATGTAACAAAACTATTAAAGAAGCTACCAAAACATGCTCTAACTACTAACTAATATTGAATTATTAAAATATGCAAAATTTTAAAAACACAAAATTTTAGGGAAGTTTTTATGAGATATAATTTACCTAAACGTATTCATTTTAAAGAATGTGGAATTATTAATTTGGATGATTCTTATAATCCAGGCACCCACTGGGTAGCTTATAAATAATTTGGTAAAAATGTGTTATATTTTGACAGTTTTGGTAATTTAAAACCTCCAAAAGAAATAGTTAAGTATTTTGGTAGCTCTAATATTAAATACAATTATAATCAGTACCAGTTATTTAACACTGTTTATTGTGTAAATCTTTTTTTAAAATTTCTATACAATAAGCATTCTCTGTGAATAAGTATTTTAGTATTACACAAACTGCAAGCAAGCAATGTAGTAAACATTTCTTTTTCAGGTAATAGTGCTCTCATCTCAAACAATATCTCTAGCTATTCAACTCGATCCTAATACTCAATATGTAATAGGGTTAATACATTTTGAATCTTATAATTCAATTCCAAACATTGATGCCCGAAACAATACGCAGGTAATATTGATATTACTATACCGGAAGGATCGTATGAACTAGAAGATATAAATAGCTATTTAAAAAAGGAATATAAAAGTGCTTAACGTTAAGGAGAAATAAAATATTTCAATTCAAGCAAATAATAATACTTTAAAATGTGAAATATTATGTAAGTAGGATGTAGTTTTTACTAAACCAAATACAATTACAGAATTATTAGGTTTTAATTCAAAAGTATATAAGGGTGGAATATTTCATATATCAGAAAATCCTGTATACATAATAAAAGTAAGTGCTATTCGTACAGAATGCAATATAGTAACAGGTTCATACGATAATTCAAAACAAGTTCATAAAATTAACGAGTTTTATCCAAATATTCCATCGGGATTTCAAATTATTAAAAATCCGTTAAATCTTATCTATCTACCAATCGATACTAGTATTATTGATACTATTTCGCTTAAAATAGTTAAACAGTCTGGTGCATTAATCAATTTTAGAGAAGAACTTATCACGATAAGACTACATTTAAAAAAATGAGTATAATATCTAATATACATACTAAATTACATATAAAGAGAAAACATTGTAATGCAGATGTTAGTAAAAACCAAGCAAGCCATCAACTAACAAATGAAAATAAATCTTATTTGAAAGCACTTGGATTTAAAGTAATATCAAGAAATAGTGTTAAAAACGGAAGGAAAAAAGAAAAATAATAAAAAAGAAAAAACATATTAACACGTTCACTACTTTACATACTTTGTAAAATTCGTACATCATTTTGTAAGTGTTCTAATTACATATATTGTGTACAAAAACAAGAAAATGAGTGAAAATATTTTAAATGTAAAAGAACATGTATATTTCGATCAAAGAATACAAAAGCCGAAACACATATACATCAACTTTACTAGAGAACAATGATGAAATTAGAATAACAATACATAAACAAGATTTACATACGTCACTATCGAATAGTTTTATTTATATTGAGGGACAATTATTAACTCATGATGATAAGAAATCAGAGACAGGAAAATTTATAAACAATGGAATAATACACCTCTTTGATGAGATTCGCTATGAAACTGGTGGAATTGTTATAGAACGTATTCGAAATCCAAGAATTACAACAACTTTGAAAAATTATTGTTAATATTCTCCAAATGAAAGTCATGCAATAATAAAGGCCTGTTGGTCACCATCTACCGATAATATTGATGTAAAAGACGATAATGCCAATTTTAGCTTTTGCCTTCCACTTCGTATAGTATTAGGTTTCATTTAGCAAAAAAATACAATTTTATTGATTATTTAGGTATTATTTACTTATAAATGAAGTTTTAGTCTTTGAAGTGGACAAACTGATGTTCTGTGACAGATACTATTTATCTTTTTTTATAATAACGGACTCAAATAACGCAATTAACTGTTATTTGAGTGCGTTATGTAATTACAGAATCCCACCTCCTGGCCTGTGAAAACTCTAGCACAATCGGAAAAATCTAGATTTATCATATTCGGATTACAAACAGATCGTAAACAGAGTTTTGTTAAAGATATGGGTTTATTTGACCACTTTAATTTAAATGATTTTAGAGCTGAGTTAAACTCTCAAGTTTTTCAATATAATAATATGAATTTAGATGTTGACAATAATCATTGTGCTATTTTATACTGTATGTTTACACAATTTCAATTTGCATATTATCAAAAAATAATAAACCAATTTTTCCTAAGTACACTATATCAAAATGAAACTATAAAATCAGGTGGAATAGATTTAACATTATATTTTCACACAAATAAGTATATTCCTGCACAAACTACTGCTTACTATTTATTAATATATGATAAAATTGTTAAATACACGTCTTTAACAAATAATATACGAATTATGTAAATGTTTATAATGAAATTGTGAAATATATACCATACATAACAAAAATGTATGCATTATTTAATGTTATAAAATAAATAATAGTTTATTGTTTTTATTATTGTAAATACAAAATATTTTAATCTCCCATATCCCTTACAAATACTTGGAATAGACTGCTTCGTCCATCGCTTGCAGATAGTTGCAATAAGCTGCTTCGCTGTAGTATTCGCAATAGGCTGCTTCATCCATGCTAACAATTAATTTTTTTTTGATAAAATATTTCAATTTGTACGTATTTTTATTTGTTTATCATATACATTTTCTTTTCGTATTAAATTTTCTTTACAAAATAATTCGAAATGTTTAATTTTGCAATTTCTTCTAAACTTTTATTTTTTCTACAATAAGATGGTGCTATATGAGTACCAAATATTTCGTGATTAATAATTCTCTTTGGAATTGATTGCAAGTTATTACTCACCACAGGACTTTACATTTTTAACTCTCCCAAACAAATCACTTATTTTAAATTTACAATCGCAAAATGATTTTAACCTTGACATAACAAGTCCAGGACGTGTACGAAAATCTTCTTCTTTCATATATATTACATTTTCAGATGGTTCCCAAATGTAAACACAACGTGATTTGTTAAAAATATACTCCACATTACTATACTGACTGACTTCGTTTACCGCTATATATTTTTTTCCCACTTTATTAGAATCTTCAAAGTACGTTATTGCTTTACTAAAACTTTTGTATTGCGTTTTAAAATCACTTTGCTTTATTAAAAAAATTTCACTTTGTTTATGCAGAAAAAAAACCGAATGAAACATCCACACACCCACAACTAGCTGTTAATCCACCGCTAATTTTTGTTTTTATTTTTTTTTTCTCTTTTTAATTTACAATCTGTTACATATATAACAACCAGTAAATGGTACATAATATGCTACATAACATGTGTAGGGATATTTCCATTGGTATTACCCTATTTTATTTTTCTTAAATTAGATATGTATATTTTTAATTATCACATACAAAACTGGTTAATTAGGTGTTAAATCAGTCTTCTTAATTCCAGGCTGTTGTCTAAGAGGTTTACCGCAGTGTAGTATGGGTGTTTCTCTAATCGTAGCGTGTATTTTTCGCTGATGTTCTTTATTTCTTCATTTACGGTTTTCATGTTAAGATCATTATAAATCGTTGCGTTTCTCACGTACCATGGCGCATCTCCTATTGTTCTGAGTGATTTTGATTCAAACCTTTGTATTATTTCTATGTTTGAGTTACTTGCTGCGCCCCAGAGTTGTACGCCGTATGTCCATATGGCTTTTATTATGGCCTTGTATAGAAGAAGTTTGTTTAATATCGTTTGCTTGCGGGAGTGGTTCGTTGTTTATGTATACTGTGGGACATGTTTTTCTCTTATTTGTAAATGTGATATATACTGATTTGGTTGCATTTGCCTTTATTTTCCATTTACTTAACCATTTTTCTATGTTATTCAGATGTGTTTGTAATAATTCTGAAGTAGTTTTTTTATTCTCATGTGATGCTAGAAGTGATGTTGGTAGGTCCACTGTATAAAGGAGGTAAAGCACTGGTCCCAGTACGCTTCCTTGCGGTATGCCTGAATCGATGGGCCATAGTACTCATTTTGGTATTTCACTTGGAAGTATGTTTCGCTTCGCGGTATTGATATTCAGGAATTAATTTTTGTCTATATAGAATTGGTTTGAGTTTTTTAAGAAGATTTTTTCGAATACTTTTTCTATTATTGGTAGGAGACTAATCGGACGATAGGATGTAAGCTCTTCGAGTGGTTTGCCAGGTTTTTGGATAGGGATAATTTGTGCAAATTTCCACTGCGGTGGGTAGAAGCTCAGCCTGAATATAGTGTTGAAAATATATGTAATCAGTTCAATTGTTTTTTTTAGGCGGCTGGTACATAAATTGTTGTTTTTCGTATCTGTTGGCAACCTTAAAGTATTAATTTTTATTTGACATCTGTCAAAGTCAAAATTTTTGACCGCTTATTTGTTTATTATTGATTTACATAGTTCATATTAATGTGATTGATTATTTTAGAATATAATAACAAGTGTAAGTAAAATTTTAACTATTCCTTTACAAATATTAATGGAAAGGTAATTAATTTTCGAGTAAAAATAGCGGCCGTAAAGTAAATGCGACCGTAAGGTAAATGCGGCCGTAAGGTAAATGAGGCCATAAAGTAAATTTTGACATTTGTTAAAAATTGATTTTGAATGAAATTTAATAATTTCTTGTTGTAATCGCCTAAAAAATGTTGTGTGCACCTCGGCTAAAAGTTCTTTTTTGTGCCTCATCTGATTTGTAGCCTCGGCTTTGCCTCGGCTGCAAACTTCGGATTCGGCCAAAAAAGATTACTTTTAGAACCTTGATACACAAATAACTATTTCTGGTAACTGTTTTAGTATCTTGCCCGTGATTAGATTATACCCCGGTGCTTTTTTATCTGGTAGTGTTTTTATGGTATTTATTACTTCATGATTACTAATTTTTGGGGTAGTAGAGACAATTGATCTGGGGTTTCGAGATATTGTTTTATTTCTTTTTCTTCAACTGTATTTTTATTTATAGGATGCGGTTTGAATACTTGTGTAAAGTGTTCAGCTAAACTGTCACACTTTTCTTTATCACTCCTTGCCCAAGTGTTGTTCTGTTTTCTTATGGGTGGTATTCTTTGTACAGGTTTTCTCAAGTATTTAGTTACTTTCTATAATGAGTAGTTAGTATCTTGAGCGTTGTTTATTGTACTTAAGTGTTCTTGTATATTATGGTTTCTTCATTGGTTAAGTATTTTGTTTTTAGTTCTCTTTGTTTTCTGTTTAATATTGTTTTATGTAGTGGGTTCCGATGTTGATGCCACAATCTACGTATGCGACGTTTTTCACTCAATATTTTTTATCTATTTATTTTTATTTATTTATGAACATTTGGAGAACCAACTGTTTTCTCAAACCAATTATAGGTTCCCACTGAATAATACATTTATATTAACAATGCAATAAGTAGCACAAAGATAAACAATGAAAAAATTGGAAATTCCATGAATACACAAAAATACAACAGATAAATGTTTAAAACACTGACTTACATGATTAACTAATTATTATTATTATTTCTTTGATTAAGTGCGGAACTAGTTGTTCACGGTGTTGTTCACTTATTTCAGTGGTTGCTTTCCATGCAGCTGCTTGTATACATAAATTTGGGTGTTCTATTGCACTATCTATGTCTTTATGCTCTTTAAGCAGTATATTAAGGTTTATTTTTTGGTTTATTAGTTCCGTAAAGTATTCCAAGTCTGTATGTGCATTTTGTAATTTGGGGGGTTTTGGTGTTTTTTTTAAATTTGTGTTAAGCTCCAGCAATACTGGTGTGTGGTCAGATGATAGTTCTAAGCTCTCTTTGATTGATATTTTGTTACGGGGAATATTTCTGACAATGTAAAAATCAAGAAGATCAGGGGTTTTGTTTATGTCTGTTGACCAGTGAGTTGGTTTACCTGTCGAGTGTGGTGTGAGATTAATGGTTTTGTATTGTTTTCAGTAGTTCTCTTCTGCGTGATGTTATCAGCCGTGACCCCCACATAGTATACTTGGCTTAATAGTCTCCGCGTATTATGTATCTATTACCGAGTGTATTTAGAAAGTCTACGAAGTGTTCGGTTTTGATGTTGTGTTTAGGGGGACAGTATAATGCCGACAGGGTAATTGGGCCAGCCCATTTTACTACAAGTACTGTCGTTGCTTGGAGGTGATCCATCATATATTCGCGTAGTATGTAGTGTTTTAACGAGCTTCTTATTATTATAGCTGTTCCACCGTGGGCTGTGCCATCAGGATGTTTAGTGTCGTATATAGTATATTGAGGTATTTTTAGGAATGTTTGATTAATGAAGTGTGTCTCTGAGATGAGCATGATATCTATTTTATGTTGTCTTAAGAAAATTTTTAACTCTTGACAGTGATTTGCCAAGCCATTAGCATTTCATAATGCTATGTTTAAATGCATTATGAAAAGCTTTGTTATTAACGTTGTCAGGAGATTTAGGATGGTATCCATCCGTCCCATCAACTGTACCATCATTCCTTCTAGTTTATTTGTGCTGGTTAGTCTTTTGTATTTGTTTGGAGTAGTGTGTCGTCTGATTTGCTTGTTTTGTTTGGACTTGTTATTTGTGAGTAAGAGATATTTGGGTCTATTTTCATTGAGCTTATATTTGTGCTTTTCTGTCGCAGTGGTGGATATTTTCGGTTGTAGATCTCTTTGTAGACAGCGCATCCTTTATAATTTGCTGGATGGTTTACACCGCATAATACACATTTGACTGGGGCTGTTTTTAGTTTTTTAGTCGCATGGCTGTCTTCGCATTTAACGCAACGTTCTAGTCTAGTGCAATAGGTTTTAGTGTGACCGTACCGCTGGCATCGGGCACATTGCGGTATTTTTTTTTGTCTGGGTGGTTCTATGGTTACTTTGCTATATTGTAAGAACTGGATATCATATATTGTTTTATTGTTTGGATTCTGCTGCAAGTTTACTATAAAGATTGGTAGTGGGTGTTTGAATGTTCGGTGTTTAATATTGTAAATGATTATTACCTAGTGTCCTTTTTCTTCTATTTTTGCTATTAGATCGTTTGTATTTATCGAGTGGTGAAGATTTTTTATGAATACTCGATATGTTCGATTTTGTTTTATCTGGTACGTGTGATGTCCTATATTGCTAATTGTCAGGCGATTGATAATTTTTTTGTAACTATTGATGCCCATTGCTTGGATTTTTATTTGTTTGTTTCCTATGGTTTTTAGGAAGTAATTTTCTTTGGCTTCTTCGTCTATAAGTTTTATTAGCGGATTCACATCTGATATATCTGGAACGAATATGAGTGGTGGTTTTGGAGTTTTGGGTTCTGTGTCTTTTTTTCATTTTAGTTGATACAGTCTAGTATCTGGAATCTGTTCTGGGTTGTAATTGGTTGATGTTCTGTGTTTTGTCAAGTAATCTTGATTTTACACGTCGTATCTCATTTGATTCGGAGTTATCTCTCTTCTTTTTTTTAGTGTTATTATCAGTTTCCCATCGGTTACGTTGTATTTCTTGAGTAGAACTCATATTTGGTGCTTAGGAAATACATCAACCAGTGGCCTACGTATTTCAGCACTTTATTTATTCACTTTGTTGCTTTTTTTGTTGTATAACTTGTATTTTAATTAAATTTAAATTATGTGTAGGTAATATTTATTTGTTTAGATGATTATTTAATCACTTAGGAGCGCTGTAGTTTACACGTCTGTTCACTACGGAGGTCCGAGCGTAACTATTCCACCGCTAATTATAAAATTATTTATATGTTCTACTTTTACTGTTACACTTGAAGTGCAATTTGATAAAGTAATTTTAATTACCTTCATAATTCGACCAGAGCAGACAACTAACTGAATAAACATTAAGTCTTATATGCCAAAAAGGTTAAAGTTTATCGATAAGATATTGATTACAACATAGCAACAGAAAATTATTTGTTTGCAGATCAACATTTAATAAGCTGATATATTTTATCAGCAAATGTTCTAGAAGTTTATTATCCGCTATGAGCTGATAGTTCAAAATTATTAAGATTATCATGTCGACTTGTTTACTCAAAAACATCATTTCAACTTCAATTTCGCTGTGGATACAGCAACAACTATATAGTCGTCGTCGTCGTTACATCTAAATGCTTGAACACCTCTATGTACACGTGTTAATTACCTAAACAATACACCTGTATGACTGAAGCCAGGTACCAGAAATCTACCTGTGAAATTAAACAATACACCTATATGTCTACATATGTATAATATTTACCTGACGAAGGTGAACACCTATGTCTACCTGTTAAATAAACAATACACGTACATGTCTATTCAACCAGTCTCCCCACCTGGGCAAACCAGGTACTTAGGGGTTGCTGAAGAACTGCTGAAGAGTGGTAGAATCCCCACAGCTACTCTACTTGTACCTTGTTAGTCGATGTCAGTTTTTTTGGTCTATTTGTATAGACAATATTTACTGGTTGCTTCACTTTCAATACTTCTGTATTCGAAGATAAAAATGATGTTGAACTTGAACCGAAATCATATGGACTAGCGGTTTACACCAAATTTCTTCGGTAACATCCTCCACATATATACTTCGGATCAAAATGTTTTTCACATATAACTTTGTTCACTAATTTTTCACTACGCAATTTAAACAAATTTAATTTACCACTGTTTTTAATCCACACATTTTGTCTATTTGCATCTAATGGAAACGTAAAATAAATGCGGACAATTTTTTCATGACTTGTTGCAGTTAACACGTTGACTGCCAACTACGAGTTAACTCGTAGATTGCGTTCTTTACTAGGACGCCGACTACGAGTTATCTCGTACTGTGTTTACTTGCCATATTCGTGCAGCTACGATTAAACTCGTAGTATATCAGTGGTAAAATGGATAGATGGCTTCTGGGAAGAGAACAAAAAATCAATGCTGGCTTCATGAACAGAAAATTTATGAAAAATGAACAGAAAATATAATTATAAAAAATTTATTCAAAATCAAGAAATTCGTAAGACCTTTTTTTATAAAAAAATACATTTTCTATGTTTTTTGATGATAACTATGTACTATAATGAGAGTTTTTAATAATATAATATGATTAAATGAAATTGGCTTTTTAGACCGGAATTCTGAAAATTGCCGTGACAGTCAACGTGTTAAAGTAAACACAACAATGTGCTGCAGTATATATTTTAAAGAAAATGAATTAGATATCAAGTGTTAAGTAACCAACCAAGGTATACAATCTATTTAAAAAAAATACAGAACACAAATGAAAAATGTCGGAAAAGTAAAAATAAAAAATACTTTTCCTTGTAATTAAATTTTTGAAAATTTCATGTTAGGGGAAGTTAAGGAAAATATCTGGGAAAATACTTATACGTGGATTGGTCAAAAATTTTAGTTATGAATAATTTAGTTACAGATTATTGGCTAATATTATCTGCATTTAAATCTTTCTTTTGAACTATTTGAAATATCCCTCATCTGTACAAAACGAAGATTAACAATATTTATTGAAAGTAATTGCCGCTTAGGGAATGTTTATTTTTAATCATGTAATTTTAAACGAATTTCAACCTTGCATCGAAAGGTACAAAAGTTCCAAGATTAAGTAAATAAATTAAACGAATTTAAAATATAATTTTTCTGTATCTACGTATACCGCTTTCCAAGAAACTTTCTCATTTGAAGTAATTGTAAATTTTCAAACGAATTGTATAATTATTATTTCTTGCAACCACTGTTAAAAATAGTCTTTTTAACGGTTGCTTAGCAAATTAAAAATAATAGTTTATAACACAATGAATACTTTTAAAAATCGTTGTCATTGACAACGAATTAAAAGTAAAAAACAAATTTACTTTTAACACTTATGTTAAAAAGGAAGTAAATCTAGTTACATTTAGCGATAAAATTATAACTAAATCTAGTTATATTTAGTGTTCATAAGTAAATGTATTTCCATTTCATATTTATTTTTCTACTGAAATTATTTATATAGGTTATATGTATTTTATTAGAATTACACATTATTTTGAAACGTAAACCACAAAACAATACTCACTCATAAAATGTTACTTTTAACACTTATATCACAATTCTGCACCGTTTGTAAACAAAAATTAACGCAAGGTTTAAAGTAACTATCGGTTAAATATATATACAACCTCACCAACTGTTCCATCATCCATACTCGATATCCTGGGTATCCATCCCTGTTATCCCGCACATATATACAGGGTGAATACTGAATACCTTGACATAGGGAAATAACATGGGAAAACAGTTTTTTGCTGTTCCCATCTGTCCCGCTAAATAAAATCGGGTGTATATGGTATTGTTAGTTAGATTACTTAATTTTACATCTAATAAAACCAAATGTTGTGTAATATGGCCTTTTCTAACAGAAATATTTGATAAAATAAATTGTATTTTGAAGGTTATCCTTCATATTTTCGAATAAGAAACGTCAAAAACAAAATGCTCCATAGCCGAGTGGATACAAGGGCTGTTTCATAACATAAATAATCTACAAGACCTGGTTCGAGACCACCTCGACCCTATTTTTTTTTAAATAAATTATGCTTAAAATATCTTTATTATATCAGACTATTTTAATAAAATAGCAATATTCATATTTTTATAAATAAAAAAATCCAAATATTTAATAGAATTATTTGCTGTCTGTCAAACTTAACAATTAATTCGAATTTAGTTTTTGGTATATAATTTTGTATTTCATGTTTCGAAACATGATATTTTAAGTATAATTTAATTTAAAAAAAAATAGGGTCGAGGTGGTCTCGAACCAGGTCTTGTAGATTATTTATGTTATGAATCAGCCCTCGTATCCACTCGGCTATGGAGCATTTTGTTTTTGACGTTTCTTATTCGAAAATATGAAGGATAACCTTCAAAATACAATTTATTTTATCAAATATTTCAGTTAGAAAAGGCCATATTACACAACATTTGGTTTTATTAGATGCAAAATTAAGTAATCTAACTAACGATACCATATACACCCGATTTTATTTAGCGGGGCAGATGGAAACAGCAAAAAACTGTTTTCCCATGTTATTTCCCTATGTCAAGGTATTCAGTATTTACCCTGTATATATGTGCGGGATAACAGGGATGGATACCCAGGATATCGAGTATGGATGATGGAACAGTTGGTGAGGTTGTAAATCTCACTTTCACACAACCACGCGAAAAACACTTATTTATTTACACACAGCACAACCAAAACTATACAAATAACAGATATAACAAATGTAAATACTTTACGGATCAAAGCAGTACAACAATGGATTGTTGCGGACCGATACAAAAACAACTTTGGCGCAACAAAGCCGGAACCGAACAGACTTGTCCTTGCAATTTTTTAAAACCAACCAAATTCGCTAGCGACAGCGCCACTAACAATAAACTACAAAAAATACAGAGAAGCGTATATGGCATTGACATTGGCAAATATGTGTTGTACCTTTGACAATATACGGAGCTGACAACATTTAAAACCTCAAACATACTGCCCACCTAGTCGAGAAGCGACTAAACTAAACAATTAACATAGAAGAACAATGAAACTTAAGTAAGCAAGATCGTGTGGACATCAGGCCGACTGGGAATGACCTGGACTGCCCACCGTAGAACGACGCAGCGGTGGCGACGGCGGCGCGGCGAGTCTCTGCTTGGCTGAGGGGATGACGTCCGTCTCGATCGGCAGAGGGCTTAGCCGGGAGATAGGTCGGCGAAGCTCTGAAGTGGCAGTCTTGACGGTGACTACCCTGACGAGGCCGTCTGCCACTGGATGCAGCTTAGTCACTCGGCCCAGTGCCCATCTACCTGGAGGCAGCTGCGGGTGGTGAACCAGCACTAACTGGCCCACACTGAAGTTGGATCTTTCCCCGCGCCAGCGGGGACGTTGTTGCAGCTGGTGCAGGTACTGCGTTGACCACTTCTTCCAGAAGTGCTGTGTGAGTCGTTGAACGAGCCGCCAGCGGGTCGCCAGGTCGCTGGGCTCGTCATGGGAACCTGGTTCTGGAACGGTCAGCAATGATGAACCAACCAGGAAGTGCGCTGGGGTCAGCGCGGACAGGTCCGCAGTGTCCGACGAGGACGGCGTCAGCGGATGGGAATTCAGGCAGGCCTCTACCTGAGCCAGTACTGTAGATAGCTCCTCATACGTGAGGGTCGTCTCACCAATGGTTTTGCGGAGGAGACTCTTCACTGAATTGACTCTGGCCTCCCACAGGCCGCCGAAGTGCGGTGCAGACGGTGGAATGAAGCTCCAACGTGTGCCGGAATCGGACAGGGTAGAAGCTACTTCGTGGTAGAACAGCGACGCCTGATGGAACATGGAGCGCAGCTCTACGCTGGCACCGACGAACGTCGTGCCGTTGTCGGAAAGCAGCTCGCTGCACACTCCTCGGCGTGCAACGAACCGACGGAAGGCCGCCAGGAAGGCCTTGGTCGTCAAGTCGCTCACGACCTCCAGGTGAAGCGCCTTGGTGGAAAGACAGACGAATAGGGCGATGTAGGCCTTGGTGGAGTGTCGCCCACGACCTGGAGACGGGGGGCACTGGATGGGTCCTGCGTAATCTACTCCTGAACGCAGGAAAGGACGGCTGGGAGTCACTCTGGCAGCTGGCAGGTTTCCCATGAGTTGTTTGCCCATCAGCGGACGACGGCGCCTGCAGGGGATGCAAGTTCGGAGCAGCTTCTTTGTTAGGGCTCGCCCTTGGAGGATCCAGACGTGCTTCTGGAGAAGTGAGTGAGTTAATGCTAAGCCAGCGTGGAGGGCTAATGCGTGCCAATGTAGGACATGTAGCTGGCTTAGCGGAGATGACCTTGGAAGAATAGGCGGGTGTCTTTCGGAATCGGGAAGTCCGGAATTCTCGAGTCTACCGCCCACGCATAGCATGCCGTGAGCGTTGAGAAATGGATTTAGACTTACGAGAGGCGAAGTCCTTGGAATGGGTCTACCGCTTTTCAGTTGCGCTATTTCAGTGGCAAACTTCTCTCTCTGGACGTTGCAAATCAGACGGACTCTCGCAGCAGTTAGTTCGAATGTGGTTAAGAAGCCGGTGCGTGTCTCTTGCTCTCGATCTTCCAGACCTGCAAGTCTGGAAATTCTTCCTCTCTTGTCGCAGCGGCGGGCGAATCGCATGCACTGGGCTGTTACGCGGAGCGTGCGTGACAGGGAGGAATACCGCGCTAACAGAGCGAACTCTTCTTCGACCTGGACCGGCATGGAGCGGGTTTTCTGGACAGCTTCTTCACCTGGTGAATCGGGTAGCTCTTGTGTTGCGGTCGGCCAATTTTGAGTCGCGTCAGAAAGCCATGGAGGACCGTTCCACCATAGGCTCGAGGTGGAGAGTATTTGCGGAGTAGCACCACGGGAGGCGACGTCGGCAGGATTCTCTTCAAGTTCCCAGAACCGGCGGAGATTGTGATACAGGTCCTCCTCCACACGGCAATGTAGAGAGGACACGGGAGATACACCGTCCTCGTCGACGGCTCCGGACAGGACCAAACCTAGAGCTGTGTTGATGGATTCCACCTTGGAGCCTGGGACTGGATACACTCCTGGACGGAGTAGAGGGCCAAAAACGTCGGCTCCAAGCAGTAGGCCAATCTTCTGGTCTCGGTGATAGCATGGATCGGCCAGCTCGAGGTTCAGCAGCAGCTGCGGATCTAAGGGACGGACTGTCCGTTGTGGAACGTGAGCCGTCAGACGTGGAAGCACGTAGGCGGATACCTGGTGCTCGGCACCAGGTGCTGCTCTGGATCGGAAGGCGACTTCCACTTGTGAGGAGGCCGTGGCAGAGTGCGAGGCCCCGACGCCGACGACCTTGAAGTGGGAGCGCCGCCTGGCTAGACCAGGACATTGCACAATGTCTTCAGAGACGAAAGACACCTCGGACGCGCTGGGCGAACAGATGGTGAACAGCGCTGTGCTCAGGAGAACCATGGCACGGGATGTGCCCTGGTGCGTGAAGTGACTAGAGACCGTGGAGGTGTGGAGAGCAGCAGCTCTTTCTGGAGGACTGGCCGAACCTGTAACAGAACTGGATGGGAAAGCGTCGTGCAGCAGCGTGTTGTGCGTCTGGCTGCACTTGGAGCACATCTTCGTGGATCTGCATGTGTTACGCTGGTGGGAACCCAGGCAGTTGAAGCAGAGCCGAAGTCGCTTGACCTCGGACAGGCGCTCTTGTGGAGACTTCCCCCGGAACGATGAGCAGGAGAAGTTGGAGTGCGAGTCTCCGCAGAACACGCAGTTCGTGTTCTTGACGCTTGCAGAGACCTGGTGTGAGCGAAGTGGCGCAGCCTTCGCGTTGGAGGCTGTTATGGACCGGGCAGGTGGGCTCAGCGGGGCCGACATCTCTAATGCGCGGATACGCATCTCGAAGAAGGCCTCGAGCTGCTTGAGTGTCGGCTGTTCCAACTTGTAGTCGGGGTTCACCAACGTTTGAGTCGCATCTATGGAAGCGAGATGCAACTCCCATGCTCGGCGGGATGCGAAGTCTAGGCGACTTGTCTACAGGTCGCCCTAGCAGCTCGAGCGATCTTATCTCTTCCCGTTCTCGGTCGATCAGGGCCCGCAGGTCGCGTGCGGACTCTTTCGATACCTGGGGCAGGTCGAACAGTGCCGACAGGTGAGTACTTACCGGAACCCGACTGTTCCGGTACCTGGCGCAGACGGCGTCCCAGGCTCCCTGGAAGTTCGCTGCCGTGGTGGCCATGGTACGCACTAGGAGTGCGGCTTCACCTTTCAGTGCTGCCTTGAGGAGGAGCAGCTTCTGGACGTCGGGTACATCGTCACGGTCTATCACGAGACCCTGAAAGGCGTCGTGAAATGCCTCCCATTCCAAGTATGACCCGGAGAACTCCGGCAGGTTTACCTTAGGTAGAGACGGAAGGGAAGCCATTGGCGGTTGAACTGGAGCGACAACTGGAGCTGGCGGAGGTGGCGAAGGACGGAGGGCCTCCATGATAGCGACACCCGTCAAGTACAAGAGCTCTGTGGCAGAGAAGTGATCTTCAACGAAGTACACCGTAGCTTCTGAGCCCTTTTCTGCTCTAAAAGAGTGGTGGTTAGTCAGGAAGTCCTCCCAATGTCTCTGTAGGTTGGCGAGCGCGCTGTCGATCAGCTTGCTTGTCGGTGTTATTTCTTCTTTCGACAGCTGCGTATGGAGTGCCAGTGGTAACTTCCGGATCTGTTCCGTCAACTCTTGCTGGTGGCGCAACACTTCAGCCATTGTTGAACCTGGTGAAGGTTACGGACGCGAAAACGGAACTGTTTGGCGATGACTTCGAAGTTATCGTGATTCTACACGCAAGTTTGCGAGGTTAGAATTAACAAAGGATGGGTGGATGACACTGGATTAAGATTTGACAGGCTGTGCACATGGACAAGGATTTGACAGGTTTTACACGTGGTTTTAAGGGTGGAAAAAACTCGGATAATCCGGATAGTATCCGGCTCGAAGGACCAAAAAATATGCGGGATAACAGGGATGGATACCCAGGATATCGAGTATGGATGATGGAACAGTTGGTGAGGTTGTAAATCTCACTTTCACACAACCACGCGAAAAACACTTATTTATTTACACACAGCACAACCAAAACTATACAAATAATAGATATAACAAATGTAAATACTTTACGGATCAAAGCAGTACAACAATGGATTATTGCGGACCGATACAAAACCAACTTTGGCGCAACAAAGCCGGAACCGAACAGACTTGTCCTTGCAATTTTTTAAAACCAACCATATTCGCTAGCGACAGCGCCACTAACAATAAACTACAAAAAATACAGAGAAGCGTATATGGCGTTGACATTGGCAAATATGTGGTGTACCTTTGACAATATACGGAGCTGACAACATTTAAAATCTCAAACAATATATATATATATATATATATATATATATATATATATATATATATATGTAAAGAAAGTAAACTTTCTTCATTATCAATACGCGCTCCTCTTTTAAATAACTCCCGCTAGATGGAATGATAGAGAGTATGATGACACGCAGATTTCGAAGAAGAGTTAAGGAGTTAAGGGTTTAGGGAGTAAACCAAGGAAGGCATAATAATAAACTTTAATTGTCGTTTCTTTGTTTTACAGGTATTTTGTAAATATACTTTTGTAAATATTGTAATATAATTTAATAAAATAATCTTTGTTTTACAGAGAAACTGAACTGTTTATTATTAAATTAAATAAAGAATAAATATCCTTTATAAAACGACAATTTTTGTCAAGAACCATGAAGTTACAATTTACATTCAAAGTTGTAAATTCTCCAAAAGATGAAAAAACAAATGTGATAGCCATAACCTTAATAACAACAGAAGATGGAAAAAATTATGTGCTACCAGAAGAAGTCATGTACATTAGTCTACACAAAGATTTAATGAAAACTAGCACATATACTAAAGTAAAATCTAGTTTAAAAAGAAGACATGACAAAATAAGTGTATGGTTTATATTAACAGAAGATCTTAAAAAAATAAATAGACAATATATGGGTTTTAGTTCTGTAAAAATTTATTAATTACAACGTTTCGACAGCTCAGGGCTGCCTTCGTCAGGTAAATAACAAATAAATAAGTAGTCAAGACAACACGTAACATAGGTAACAAATGAAAACATACAAATGACATTGACAAAATTAAAAACGGATGACAGGTAACCACGACTTATTTAGTTCAAAGCCTGTAATTAAAATTATCAGGAGATTTCTTGATTTCAATTGCTTCTCTAATAAGTCTTCTTATCCAATGATTTTCTCTTGCAAGAATCTTCGTGTTTTCGAAATCAATTCCATGTAATTCCTGAATTGCATGTTCTGCAACGGCAGACTTCTCAGGTTGGTTTAATCTAATATGCCGTTTGTGTTCCTTTAATCTCGTTGCTACAGTTCTTAATCTTAAAAAAACTTACATGGATGAAGCAGGTAATTTAGAATTTAAAGAGATGTTTTTAAAACAAATAGATAATAATAGTGAGGTAGAAAAAACAGAATTAAGCAAAATATTAGAAAAACTAATAGAAACTACACAAAAAAATAAAGAAGAAATAAATCTTAAACATATTGCAGATAAAATAATTATAGAAAAATTTAATAGCAAAACTGCAAATGTTTATCAATGGATAGATACATATGAAAAAGAATGTGCACGACTACAAATAGATAAAGAAGAAAATAAAATTGAAATATTAAGATTTTTCCTAGATGACATAAGTCAGACTTGGTATAATTCAATGATGATTAAAGAAAGAGAAAGCCAATGGGACATATGGAAAGAAAAATTCATAGATACATTTGGAAATAAAGGATGGAGTAGTAGAGCATATGCTCCCTATTATAAGTTCAAGGAAGGCTCACTATTAGATTATGCAATAAAAAAAGAAAAACTACTATTAGAAATTAACAAAAAAATGGATACAGATACTATAATTGATAGAATTGCATTTGGTCTACCAGAATATATTAGAGAAAAAATAGAGAAGATCTGAAAAATCTTACAGATTTATTTAATGAGTTGAAAAAACAAGAAGGAAAATTAATAAAGAAGAATAATCCTAAAATAAAAGAAACCAAACAAGATTGGAAGAATAAATATATAGAAAAGAAACCTTGTAAAATATGTGAAAACTTGAATAAAAAAGAAAGATATCATCCAGAAGATAAATGCTGGTTTAAGAAAAATCAAAATGAGACAGAAGAAAAACAGAAAATAAAAAGCAATAATGCAATCATAGAAGTAGATTTACAGAACGAGACAAAAAACGAATAATCACACCGTTGATAAAAGTTAAAATGTTGCTAGAAAATAAATTAACAATAAAAGGGACTTATGATCCTGGATCACAAATATCTATAATAAATTCAAAATTTATAAAATTAAAAGAAGAAAAAAAAGAAATGAATCAAGTAACATTAAAAACTGTCAATGGTGTGACAAAAACAGATGGATTAATTAGAATAAAAATTAAAATATTTGAAATAGAAGAAGAAGTAGATGTATTTATAATAGAGAATGATAACTTTGAAGATTTTTTAATTGGCTTAGACATGATAAAAATATTTAAATTAAGTCAAGATGAAAATCTAAAGGTATCCCAGAAATTAATAGAGAATAAAACACAAATAGATACAGAAAAAAATGCGGTAAAAGTTAAAGTAAATTTTAACGAACATATTAAAGAAAACGATTTCAAAATAAACATAGAAAATTTAAATAGTAAACAAAAATCTAAAATAGAGTATTTAATAGAAAAATATAAAACGATTTTTGCTAAAGATAAGTACGATATAGGCACAGTGAGAAACTATGAAGCGAGGATAGACCTAGCAGTGATAGATAAATTTTGCAGTAAAAGACCCTACAGATGCACCATTGAAGATAGAAAAGAAATAGAACAACAGGTGGCAAAATTATTAGAAAAAAATCTAATTGAAGAATCATACAGCCCATTTGCCGCACCAGTAACTCTAGCATTAAAAAAAGATGAGGGAAAAACTCGATTATGCATCGATTTTAGAGACTTAAACAAAATTGTGATACCTCAGGCTCAACCTTTTCCACTAATCGATGACATGATAATTAAAGCTAGAAACTGTAAATACTTCACATCACTGGACATAAATTCAGCATTCTGGTCGATACCACTAAGGATAGAAGATAGAAATAAAACAGGATTCATAACGCAAGAAGGACATTATCAATGGACTACTCTACCATTCGGCTTAAAAACAGCACCGGCAATTTTTCAAAGAATTCTATCAAGTATACTAAGAAAAAATAACCTCAAAAGCTTCACAGAAAATTATATAGATGATATATTGATATTTTCAGAGACATTCGAAGATCATATAAAACACATAGAACAGGTTTTGGAGGCAATAATAAAAGAAGGATTTAGATTAAAATTAAAGAAATGCACATTCGCATCAGAATCAATAAAATATCTAGGACATATAATTGAAAATAACACAGTACGACCAATTAAAGACAACTTAATATCGATACAAAATTTTCCAAGACCTACAACACAAAAAAAATATTAGACAATTCTTGGGAAAAATAAACTTCTATCATGAATATATACCACACATTTCAACAATACTAGATCCACTACACAATCTGTTAAGAAAAGATGTAAAATTTAATTGGTCTGAAGACTGTGAAAAATCATTCACAGAAATAAAAAAAATTATTATGTGCGCAACCCGTGCTAGAAATATTCGATAAAGACTTACCTATTAAAATATACACAGACGCATCACTGGAAGACATGGATGCAATATTAAAGCAAAAACAACGGAATGGAAAAGAAAAGCCAGTAGCCTATTTTTCAAAAAAATTAAACGAAACACAAAAAAGAAAAAAAGCCATATATTTGGAATGCTTAGCTATAAAAGAAGCAATAAAATATTGGGAACACTGGTTGATTGGAAGAAAATTTGAAGTGTATTCAGATCACAAACCTTTAGAAAATCTTAATATAAAGGCAAGAACAGATGAAGAACTAGGTGATCTAACATATTACCTGTCTCAATTTGATTTCAAGATTATATACATACCAGGAAAACTCAATACTGAGGCGGATTGTCTTAGTAGAAACCCGGTATTAGAACCAATAGACAGCAATCAAGAAATATTAAAAATAGTAAATATGATCAAAATACAGGAAATAAAAAAAGATCAGGATGAAAATATTACATTAAAAAAACTTAAGAAGAAAACGATAGATGAATATGGTATAATCTATAAACAGAGTAAAAATAAAAAGAAGATAATATTATCAGAAAAATTGAGTGTTAAACTGATAAAAGATACACACAGAGACTGGTGCCACATTGGAATCAGACAAATGATAAACAGAATATGCCCATATTATACTTCAAAAAGATTAATAGAAAATATACAAAATATATGCAAAACATGTGAAATTTGTAAAAAAAATAAATCTAGAGGTCAAGCAAAATATGGATTGATGTCACATTTAGGACCAGCAACAAGACCGTTTGAGATAGTGTCGATTGATACGATTGGTGGATTTGGTGGACAAAGATCTACGAAAAGATACCTTCACCTTTTAGTTAATCACTATACAAGATATGCATTCATACTAACTTCAAAAACCCAATCTGCAAATGATTTTATAAAAATGGTTCAAAACACCCTAGAAATAAGCAAAATAGAAATAATAATAACAGACCAATATCCAGGACTCAACTCAAAAGAATTCAAAATTTTTTTAAAAGGACAAGATATTAAACTCATTTACACAGCTTTAAATGCACCATTTTCAAATGGCCTAAATGAAAGATTAAACCAAACAATAGTTAATAAAATAAGATGTAAAATTAATGAATCTAAAGAAAAGAAAGCTTGGACAACGATAGCAAGAGAATGTGTTGATAAATATAACATAACAGAACATTCAGTTACAGGTTTTACACCAAAATATTTATTAGATGGTACCAACACAAGTCTGTTACCTGAAGAATTGAAAGAATACAAAAATGCAGAAAATTGGAAAAAGGATAGAAAAGTAGCTCTACAAAACACCATAAAATCGCATGAATACAACAAAAAACTATTTGACAAAAACAGAAAAGAGATTGAATTCAATACAGGTGATTTAGTATACATAGAAAACGGTAATAAACTAAATAGAAAAAAATTAGATGAACTTAGAATTGGACCATATGAAATATCAGAGAAAATATCAAACACAATATTTAAAATCAAAACTGGAAAAAGAAATGAAGAAACAGGATTATTCCACATAACGAAGTTAATACCAATAGAAGACAACAAATAAAAAAAATCCTCAAGAGAATTTTCACGGCGGGAGGGGAAGATGTAAAGAAAGTAAACTTTCTTCATTATCAATACGCGCTCCTCTTTTAAATAACTCCCGCTAGATGGAATGATAGAGAGTATGATGACACGCAGATTTCGAAGAAGAGAAAACAATAACAAAATAAATTGAAGAGAATTATTTTATGGAGTTAAGGGTTTAGGGAGTAAACCAAGAAAGGCATAATAATAAACTTTAATTGTCGTTTCTTTGTTTTACAGGTATTTTGTAAATATACTTTTGTAAATATTGTAATATAATTTAATAAAATAATCTTTGTTTTACAGAGAAACTGAACTGTTTATTATTAAATTAAATAAAGAATAAATATCCTTTATATATATATATATATATATATATATATATATATATATATATATATATATATATATATATATATATAAGTTACCACGGTCCATCCTGCTGAGGTTGCTGTTCTCACAGGAAACAACCCGACACCTTTCCACAAATGCTATAAATACTGTAATATGTAATGTAGAGTAAGTCAGTCATAATTCCGTGTCGAATCTATGTCCAAATTGCATTAGAATTGTAACTGTAAATTTTTATAACATTTGTTATAAGATTAAAGAATATAATCTTAGCCTCATTTAATAATAAAATTTGTTTTTAAAAACTTTCCGGCGAACCAAATAAATATAACTGGCGCAGTCGTAACGGATTTTTCGGGCGATTTCCGCGAATAGTGAAACCGTTTTCGTATCAACCGAAAAGAACCGGAAGGTGAAAGAAACAACCAGAAGGCGTCCAAATCGAAGCAACTCCGAACGAACATCGCGAGGTGCAGAACCAGGCCCTGACGAATACAGAGCAACGGATCTATGGATAAGATACTTCTATGATTGTGAGTAACATATGTCACATAATTATCAGTACCATTCGGACTCAGATTCTGATTTGGAAATACAAACCACCAGACAAGAACTCCCTGACTCAGATTACATAAATAACTTAAACGAAATTAATACAAACATGGCTACACCAAAATTAGAAAAACACTATTTGGACATGATTCCAGACTTTTACGGTGATAGCAAACTTTTATCTAGATTTATTGAAATTTGTGAAAAGTTAGTTAAAAAAATTTATAATTTGATAGATCTCACAGATTTTCAAAATAAATTTCTGATGTCTAGCATCATTGCCAAAATAAAAGGCGATGCTGCAGTAAATATAGCAAGTACCACCATAACCAAGTGGGAAGATTTGAAACAAGCACTGTTGAATGCTTATTCCGACAAACGCGACTTATATACCCTAAATATCGAAATTACAGAATTACGACAAGGTAACGAATCAGCCTTTGAATTTTACAATCGTGTACAAGACCTTTTAAATCTACAAATCTCTTACATTAGTACACACTGTACCGAAGCGGCTAAACCTGTCCTAATGAATATTTTCAAAAATACACCCTGAGAATATTATTCCGCGGTCTCAAAGAGCCACTAGGAACTCTTATGAGACCCGAAAGACATGAATACAGCACTGAACATGTTAACAAATGACTTTCAATTAGAGACATACAATCGTACACAAGTTCAGAACAACAACAACACACATCACATACAACATAATAAACCAAAACAGAACACCCACACCCAATACAGACAAATCCAATACCCACAAATAACGTACAGACCTCTGCCTCCAACAAACCAAATCTTTAAACCACAGAACAAACAATTTTTTCCTAATCAACAATATACTAAACCTTTTAACAACAATCAATATAATAAACCGAATCAATCCCAATCCAATGTGTTCAGATCAAATCTCAATTTTAAACCAAACAAACCAACTCCTATGAGCATCTCTACTAAACAGTCAACGACACCTCACCCATCAGCTGTTCCTTATCGTCCACAACAATTCTTCCACTCTCAAAATAAACCTCATTATATTGCGGAAGAACTGTTTAACACAGAGACAGAAGAATACATAGAACCGGATAACGAACAAATTTGCGAGTATTATACACAAGACGAACCAAATTCAGAGTATTTCGTAACTCATCCAGATCAAAACGAAGAAAACGATTTTTTTCCGATAATAGCCTCGGAACCAATATCGAACTAATGAATGTATTTCACAACTACAGCGAATTATCATTTATTATCTTACCAGAACTAAATTTAAAAGCTTTGATAGATACAGCAAGTACACGGTCGTTCATTAACCTAGATATAGCCAATAAATACTATAAAAATAAAATTCAAAATGATCCATTTCAAATCACCACAGCTCACGGAACTTCTTTAGAAAATGCTAGTATTATATTCCCGCTTCAAAATTATTTAATTCACCAGACACACTCCTAAAATATCATCTATTTAATTTCCATAGAAATTTCGATATAATTTTAGGATTGGATAATTTAAAAATATTAGGCGCAAATATTAATTTGACACATGATAAAATTATTACACCTAATCAAGAAATCAAAATTCACTATCACAAAATTGTTCCAAAATCAAACTATATAAAAATTCCTCCTAGATCTGAAAAAATTGGAGAAATATTTGTAAATAATATCGAAAATGGCGAAGTGTTAATACAAGAAACTAAATTCAATAATTTATTAATTCCAGAAGGAATTACAAAAATTCAAAATTATAAAATTATTTACCCAATTATAAATTTAGGACAAAACGAAGAAATTATAGACTCTGTAAATTGTGTACAAGTACAAGAATTAAACCACTTCGAAATAAACAATCTAAATTACTCTCAAAACGGAATACCAAATAAATTTAACATGGATAAAATAAGAACGGAACATATGAACGAGGAAGAGAAACACGAGATAACAAAACTGCTGACTGAGTTCTCTGAGATCCTTCACACCGAAGATAAGCCGTTATCATTTACAAATGAAATTAAACACTCGATCCGCACGAAAAATGAATTACCTGTTTACACCAAAACCTATCGATATCCCGAAATATTCCGAAAAGAAGTCCACTCCCAAATCAACAAAATGCTCGAACAAAACATCATCCGTCCTTCTCATTCACCCTGGTCATCCCCAGTATGGGTCGTCCCAAAAAAATTAGACGCTTCAGGAAAAAAAAAGTGGAGACTGGTTATTGACTATAGAAAACTGAATGACAAGACAATAGACGATAAATACCCGATACCAAACATAAACTCATTGCTGGATAAATTAGGTAGATGCCAATAATTTTCGACTTTAGATCTCGCATCTGGCTTTCATCAAATTGAGATGAACGAATCAGATATTCAAAAAACGGCCTTCAGCACAGAAAACGGACATTACGAATTTTTGAGAATGCCATTTGGGCTCAAAAACGCACCCGCTACTTTCCAGAGAGTAATGGATAACATTCTTCAAAATTTAGCTAACGAAATTTGTCTTGTTTACCTTGACGACGTCATTATTTTCAGTACATCCCTTCAGGAACATATTCAAAATTTACGAACAGTTTTTAATAGATTAAAACAGGCAAACCTAAAAATACAGCTGGACAAATCAGAATTTTTACGGACAGAAGTTGCATACCTCGGACATGTAGTGACCCCCGAAGGAGTAAAACCAAATCCCGACAAAATTTATGCAATTAAAAACTACCCTTTACCTAAGACGACAAAGCAAATTAAAGCATTTTTAGGACTTTTAGGATACTATCGAAAATTCATTAAAAACTTTGCTCAACTTACCAAACCTTTAACGAAATGTTTAAAGAAAGATGCAACAATAAAATATAATGACCCCGAATACATTGATTGTTTTAACACTTGTAAAAATTTACTGATGAATGAACCAATACTGCAATACCCAGACTTTACAAAACCCTTTAACTTAACGACAGACGCAAGTAAATACGCTATAGGTGCCGTACTATCTCAAGGCCCTATCAGATCAGACCTTCCTATTGCTTACGCTAGCAGAACTTTGAACGATACCGAACTAAAATATGACACTACCGAAAAAGAACTCTTGGCCGTAGTTTGGGCAACTAAATATTTTAGACCCTACCTTTATGGTAGAAAATTCAAAATTTTGACAGATCACAAACCTCTTCAATACTTACATACACTAAAAGACCCACATTCCAAATTAATGAGATGGAGGACTAAACTTGAAGAATTTGATTACGAAGTAATTCATAAAAAAGGTTCCCTCAATACAAACGCAGATGCCCTATCTCGAATAGTACTAAACGTGAACACACTAAATCCTGAATCGCAAAGCCTTTTTGATCTCATTGAAGATTTCAACGAAATCTGTAATACTGACATGGACAAACAATCATTAATCGTTCAAGCTGACGACGACGAACAAATAGACCCAGAAACTGACCAAACTATCCATTCCAACCCCGAAAACCCTATAGTAGGCATAACCATATCATAATCCCCAGTAAATTTTGGAAAAAATCAACTCTTCATATCATTAGTAAAGCACTCACCAACAAAACCAAAAATAAAGAAATTTCATGTAGATAAAATGAGATTATACGTACAGATTTCAGAAACAAACTTCGCAAAAGATATTGTAAATTTTATTAAAGAATACATCATACCCAACGTTCGATACTACCTTTATTTTGAATCACCTATATATGAACAATTTAGTAACGTACTTCAAAAATACTTCAAAAATTCCCAATTAAAATTTATTAAATGTAACACAAAATTAATAGACGTAGAAAATGAAGATGAAATTTCACACACTATAATAAAAATTCACGAAGGTAAAACTAATCATCGTGGAATTACCGAAGTACATAACGAAATTAAAAAACGATATTACTGGCCGAATCAACTAAAAACAATCACAGACTTCATTAATAAATGCGAAATTTGTTTGGCTGCTAAATATGAAAGAGATCCCATCAAACCAAAACTAAATATTACACCCACTCCTGACAAACCCTTACAAAAACTACATGTAGACACCCTAACACTGGAAAATACAAAATTTCTCACAATTATAGACGCATTCTCCAAATATGCACAAGCATATAGAGTCAAATCCACTAATGCCGTCGAAATTGCTAATAAACTAATAAATTTCTTTTCGCATCATGGTACCCCAAAATTAATTATATCAGACTATGGACTCGAATTTAAAAACACCGTCTTAAGAGAACTTTTAACCCTACACAAAATCGATATGCACTTCATTTGCTCGCAATATCCAAATTCGAACGGTTTAATCGAACGCTTTCATTCAACACTAATAGAACATATACGCTTATTTAATCTCCAAGATAATTTCAAAAATGAATCAATAGAAGACAAAGTAAATTACGCTATTTTGGCATATAACAACACAAATCATAGCACCACTAACCTGAAACCAGTTGAAATTATCAACGGTCATTTTGAAACAAATTCCCCATTGGATATAGACATCGAACAAAAATTAACACAACATTATATTTCAAAACACAAAGAAAAATCAGAACTGATACACAAAACTATTAACGATAAACTACAAGAAAATAAAATCAAAACTATTTCCAAATTAAACAAAAATCGCGAAGAATTACCTACTATACCTGAAACAGTTTTTGTTCATAATAAACAAAAAGTTAATAAAACTAAGAATCCAAAATTCAAAAAAGAAATAATTAAAACCGTTAATAAAGACTTAAAAACAGCAGAAATCAACACAGATAATGACAAAAAACAATCAAAAATTCACCTTCCTAATATAAAAAGGCCTACAAAAATAATTAAAAAATATTCCGCAATTCCAGGTCCCTCTTCTTCCCGTATTCATACGGAGTAAAATCCAGGACTATTAACAATCAATCTTGGAAATGCTAAATTGCAAAGAACACAACACACACTAGTACACTACTACGATCTGGAACCGATAATAAAGCAATATGACAACCTAAATAAACAATACTCACACCTTATACACACAATCAAAGAAGACAAAAATATAACGGATGACTTTGAAAATAACAATAAAATTATTGGGTATATAAAAAACAAAATTAACGAAAAATTAAGCCACCTATCTATACATTCAAGAACCAGACGAGGCATATTTAATGGATTAGGTACAGTTATAAAATCGATAACAGGAAATTTAGACGCAGAAGATAATAAGCGACACAATAAAATTTTAAAACATTTGGAAAGAAATCAATTGAACCTAATTGACCAAATTAATCACCAATATTCTGTGAATAATCAAATGATAAAATATTTTAACAAAACTATCGATACAATCAAACAAAATGAAAATATTTTGAAAACAAAAATAGAACAACTTTTACAAATCGTTATCACTGGAGTCGAAAATCATGACAAATTATTGATCAAAGATATTTATAATCAATTAGATATTTTATATTCAATGACATTAAGTACACTACAAGATATTGAGAATTCATTAACCTTTTGTAAATTGCATACAATGCACCCAAACATTATTAAAACACATGATCTGTTCGAAGAATTAACTAAAATTTCAAAATTTTACAAAGACGAACTTCCATTTAAAATAACTCCAGAAAACATGCCAAATATAGAAAATCTTATTTCTGTCAATTGTAAATTACATGACAGCAAAATTATATACTTCATTGAAATCCCTATAAACTATAACACACAATTCGAACTTATTCATTTAATTCCGATCCCAACAAAACACAACTCTGAGTTTGTAACAATAATTCCAAATCACGAATTTATATTAATGTCTGATAATGGTCAAATAAGATCCTTATGTGATATATGCACCCGCAATGGTGGAAATACTTACCAATGTCCAAATCACATCAAAGAAATCCACGAAGATTCCTGCGAAGCGAACTTCATATTACAAAATAAAATAGAAAATTGCCGCCTGGTGAAACTCAACGTAAAAAGAAACCACATCGAATATTTGGATGATATAAATCAATACATTGGAGTATTCACACATCCAGAAACATTAAAAACAGAATGCGATCACGGAGACAACATTAAAAATCTCCAAGGGATATTCCTAATCAAAGAAGATCAATGTAAATTAAAAATTCAAAACGAAGCACTAAGTTCCAAACAAGGATCATTTGGCAAACCAATAATAATCGAAAATTTCAAGATTCACATCAATTATACCCAAATTCCAAAAATGGCAATTCAGTTAAACAATGTTAAAGAACTGAAGCTGACGAATAGAATAAACGACATCCAGTACTACAACAACCCCTTCGAGGAAGAAGATACCATCAACTACCCTGTTTGGGGACTCTACGGTATCATCATAGCCAGTGCTGCAACCCTAATCGCAGTGTACGTGAAGAAAAGATTCATCACACCTGCAACAAGACAACCCAAGGCCAACGACATTGAACTTCAATCAAGAACTTCACCCCCTTCAACAACGCTGAAGCTTCCCGATGAAGCCCAATTTTAATGAGGGAGGAGTTACCACGGTCCATCCTGCTGAGGTTGCTGTTCTCACAGGAAACAACCCGACACCTTTCCACAAATGCTATAAATACTGTAATATGTAATGTAGAGTAAGTCAGTCATAATTCCGTGTCGAATCTATGTCCAAATTGCATTAGAATTGTAACTGTAAATTTTTATAACATTTGTTATAAGATTAAAGAATATAATCTTAGCCTCATTTAATAATAAAATTTGTTTTTAAAAACTTTCCGGCGAACCAAATAAATATAACTTATATATATAATATTCTAGTTATTTTTTAAACAAGCAAAAAATGTTAATTATCTCTTCGCGAATATATAATTTAATTTTATCGTGGTGTATAATGTTCTATCTTTTTGTATAGCAGATTTTATAGAGAAGAAACATAGGAAAAATAATTACTATTTAGGAAAAATTTTAAAATGTTAGTAGTGTGAGATGTTATGGAAATGCACGTCTATGAATAAAAAATGTAAACAATTTATCTACCTTTGCTGTTAAAGTGTTACATAACATCTACCCTTGCGGTTAAAGTGCTACTTGGTCCAGTATTTTTATTTGAACGAAGCACACTGGTCTGGTATAGGAAAAATATTATTTATTCTATGGACTGCGTAATTTAGTGTATGTAGCAGAATTATCAAAAGTACATTCTATATTAACATTTCATATTCTAAAACCCAAAATACAGTATTCAGAAATATCGGCATAATATATGTACTTACCGTAGGTTGTCATTATTGGAATACTTTTTGTTAAATGGTTTAGTATTTCATGTATGAAATATAAGATAAACATATTGATAACGAAATACAAGTAATATCTTTAGAGCACGCGCGCTACTTATATAATGGTGTACTAGATCACTCAATCTTACACATCTAGATTCTTTTTATTGTGACCTTCAAAATTAGAAGTTTTATTACGTTCTATCTCACGTTATTCTCCCATGAGGGTGAGGAATCCGGTCTCTCAGTGGAGAATGAGAGGATCAAATATAAAAGGGGCGCCACACCATTTATAAGCGATCTCATCCAACCAAATGGTGCTGGTTGGTAGGTCACGTGATTTCCAGATAGGTTCGATCGAGATTAAAGACCCGGTCTATACTTAACAAACAGAACGAACGACGTCAAAGGTAAAGAAAGCAAAACTTTGATTGAATTTACTACATAATTCACTATAGAATAAAAAATAAAAGTTACTAGATAAATTACAATAAATCGGCGAATACAAGACCGCACATGGCGATGTTTTACGATAGAAATTAGGATTGCAAAAGATACTAAACCGGCAGCTAAAGACTGTGACGTAACGACGCTACAATAAAAACACGACGAATCAATGTTACCAGTGATCGTAGTGGTGCGCAGATCTAGTAATTTTAAGAGCTAACCCTAACAACTATGGCGATACACGAGCCACGTACACGCTATACTAAACTGAATAACAATGCCAAATACTCCTAGGTTAGTAACCCCAAAATACATAAATTAATAAATAAATTATGGCTAAGACAAAAGGAAAATAAATAATATATATTTGCTTAGCTTGTGCTCCGTGCGGGATGAGTTGGCGATGTCGTTGAATCCACTGCGCTGAAATTATTGCGTCGATTTGGCGAATGGTGTCGAAGATTGAAGTTGGAATCGTGCGAACTGCCCACATCCAAAATGGCGTTGCTCATACAGTAAATTTCGCCACGCGTTTTCCAAAACGTGGAATCTGTTTCCAATTGGAAAATCAGATGGGGAACAAAACGAAGCGAAAACGAAAATGTAAACGAAACAAAGACGAAAAGCGTGGGACGAAATATCATGATTATGTTCTTGAATGTAAAATGCACGGCGATGTTAAACAAAACTGTTATAAATTACGAAATAAAACGAATTTACTGAATTTTAATTTAAGCAACCAGAAAAATAATTACAGCTAAAATAATACAATTAAATTTAAAATACAACTAAAATAATAGAATTAAATTTCAAATACAACTAAAATAATAGAATTAAATTTTAAATACAACTAAAATAATAGAATTATATTTTAAATACAACTAAAATAATAAAATTAAATTTCAAATGAAACTAAAATAATAGAATTCAATTTTAAATACAAATAAAATAATAGAATAAAATTTTTAAATACAACTAAAATAATAGAATCAAATTTTGAAATACCTGTGGTGTGCGGCTTTATAAATAATAAAAGAAAAATCGATCGTATAATCCGGGTAAACTTCCGATGAAACAAATTCTCTTAAAGTGCACTCAGAAAATCCAAATTTAAAATTTGAAATGACTTTGCAAGTACTCCAAAATTCAAAATTTTATACAAAAATCAATTACTCAGCAGTAGCACTTTTATGATCGACTAGCACTTTTCCAAAGACCGATTCGTTAAAATTTGTCACCTCAGGTAAAATAGTATATTACGTACCGTGAACTGTAAGTGACAGTTTTTAGGTCGAGAATGTTGTTTGGGAAGTCGAGACCCGAAGGGTCGAGATTTCCTAAACATTCGAGACTTCAAATATCACTTACAGTTCAAGGTTAGTAAGCTATTTTTTGCAATACCTACAAAAATAATAGAAAAAGAAAAATAGGTTTCAAAATTAACGTCTGTCAGATTGATGTCAAAAATAAAAGTTGAATTGCAATTGAGAGTAAGAGTGCCATGAATGTTTTGATGATGTGGAAACTAAATACTTACCATCCACCATGAATTGTAAGTAACACACTTACTGTCCACCGTGCACGGGAAGTGTTTACTATAACCATGGAAACCAAATCTGCAATAAAAGTTTCACTTACTGTGTTTAAATTTTGTTATGAATGGGTAACTTACTGTGCAGGTATTGCAAAAACGTAATTTTTTACTAATTGAACTAATCAGTGTTGCTTTGCAGAACACAAACAAAACGCATAGTCGTGACATTAAATAAATAATAATAATAACAATACTTTAATTAAATAGCTTAGCTAATACAAAACCTATAAAAATGAATAAATATTACATAAATATATAAGGTGTAAACATTTGTTTATAAATACAATTTTAATTTAGATTTAAATTCATTGACGAATTTTGAAGACTTTAAGTTGTTGGGTAAATTATTATAAATCAATAACCCCTTATGAAATATAGATTTGCAAGTTCTTAGATTATTAGTTTTGGATACATAAAAGTGGTTGATTTGCCGAGTTGCATAGTGATGTGTATCAGCAAGGCCGCGCCTATGTAGTTGGCCGCCCGTGTGCAACATTATTTGGTCGCCTTTATATAAAAACCTAATCTTAAATAAAAAAAATAGTTGAAAAAAAATCATTTTATTGTATGTCAATAATAACAAATATATAAATATAATAAGGACAAAAACAAACTTAATAAGATCATAACATAAATTGCACAAAAAATCTTACTTACGTATAAATTATAAATGACAGGAAAAATAAATACTTATAAAAAAAAATTTACAAAAAATAAATATGTCGTGCTTTTCGCAGAGAAAATTCCGTTAATATGTCATGCAATTCTATTTTATCTAATAATTCATATAAGAGACAAATTTTCAAGACGTTCTTGTAGCATTGTAGATCGTAAATAATTTTTAATTATTTTTAGCTTAAAAAAAGAACGCTCGCCAGATGCTACGGAGACCGGTAAAGTTAAAACAATTCTAAGAGCAATAAATATATTTGGAAATGTCCCTTGTAAATTATTTCTGAATAAACATTCAAGCAGATCATATGGTTGTGGTTCCATTTTCGATTTTACATAATTTCTGAAAGATAATATTTCATGGTATAAATCTATTCCTACAATATCTGATTCGTTTCGTTGAAGATCGGACAATTTTAATTGTAGATCTTTGCACGACTTCAATAACATGTCATTCGAAATATTTAAATCAAACATAAAACCAAATACTTCATTGTATTCTTTTAGCGATTCAAATCTTGTTTCAAGAGAGGATAATGCTTGATCGAGAATACAATTATAAAAATTCACTTTAAAATCTGTTTTCGGATCTATTATTGGTTCATCCATCGCTTTAAAATCAAATTTTTTTGGTTTTCTTCTAGCTCTTCTCATTTCAGTGGGAAAATTAAGTTCAATCTCTAATTCCTCAGCTAAACTGTTTACATCAACAAGCATATCTTCAAAACATTTATCTGTACGATAATTCTTTAACTTTTGTATTAAATTTGTCAGATATGTTAGAGATGTATTGATATTTATCTTTGGGTTTTGCAAAACTTTACTGACAACGTTAATTTCAAATAAAATATTATATCAAATTATAACAGAACATAGAAATTTATAATTGGATTTTCGTTTTATTATTTGAAATTTCGTATAATGCGTTGTAACGTCAGCATCTTCATAGCACGAAGCTAACGTTGCTAACTGGCTGTCCGGCTAGTCTCGGAACACATCGGGTCGCGTCGGGCCCCGATCCCACTACTAGCACTGTCCCCCACTCCGTAGCTGCGGCTATATAAGCCCGGACACTAGTCCGGCGAGCACCTTTTCCTTCCCATCCGCCTCCAGCCTAACTACCTAACATACGGCGTACTGAGCCGTTCCTAAGCCGTACTGAGGCGTTCTTACCTGAACCGTACTGAGCCGTTCCTAAGCCGTATTGAGTCGTTCTTACCTGAACCGTACTGAGCCGTTCCCGCTGTACGGCGTACTGAGCCGTTTCTAAGCCGTATTGAGGCGTTCTTACCTGAACCGTACTGAGCCGTTCCCGTTATACGGCGTACTGAGCCGTTCTTAAGCCGTATTGAGGCGTTCTTACCTGAACCGTATTGAGCCGTTCCTAAGCCGTATTGAGCCGTTCTTACCTGAGGCGTACTGAGCCTTTCCCGCTATACGGCGTACTGAGCCGTTCCTAAGGCGTATTGAGCCGAACGCTCAATACGCCGATACCGCGTCGGCCCTGAGTCACCGAGTGGGAACTATATCGCGTTCGTCAACACCCGAGTACAGCACGGCAAGGTGCGCCATTAGTTTTATCGCGAACGCGTACTATCGTATCCGGCACCGTAACCGCAGCCTCGCCGTATCACCGTGTCTGATTTGTTACAGGTTGCCCCGGCCCGGAGAACTAGCTTCGGCGGCCGCTAAACGGCCATCCACTGTCTCGGTCTTTTTTATATATTGTTATACAATAAATTGTATTTATTTTTAATATAGAAAATATATTTATTTATATTTTTGGGTAGAAACAGAAGTGTTTGCTTATTCCTCTAGTACTAGTCCGTCCTGACTCCCATCCTCGCTCCTGAACCCTGGTAACTACTGAGCACCCGATCGGCGGGGAATGAGAGACGTTACATGGCGCCCGAGCAGGGACCGTTAAAGTAAACACTTCTGTATTATTTTCTAAATTTTTGGTGAGTATTATTATAATTTCTAAAATGCCGAACGAAAACCCAACATCGTGGATATACCGATTATCCAAAGATGAGTTGATCGAGCAACTAACTGCTGTCCAGTTGGATCCCACGGGAATAGTAGACGAATTAAGAAAGCGTCTTTGTAGCTTTATCAAGGATAATCCCGACACACCTTTATTAGCGACTACCGATAAAGTACCGCCGAATCAAACCGATCAAGTGCGGGAACTTGAAAATACCGACAGAACCGATGTAAAATTAAATCACGCGGCTTATGTTCCCACCACGACCGGGCTTATGAGCGCACCTCCGGCTGCTGCATGCATTCTTGATACGGTCCGGAAATGGAACTGCCAGTTCGACGGAAAGAATGTCCTGACATTCATCGAGCGCGTGGAAGAACTAAGAGCGGGCTACCATTTTTCTCATTCCCAGATGCTGACCGCGTTACCTGAATTGCTACGAGGCGAAGCCCTGCTCTGGTACCGTAATAGCCGCGATAGCTGGACCGCATGGAAAGATTTTCTCCAAGACTTACGGCTCTATTATCTCTCCACCGGATTACGGATTCAACTCGAAGACGCTGTCCGAGACCGAACTCAAGGGGCAGATGAACCAGTCCGTCCATACGTCACAGCTCTCCGTACACTGATGCGCCGTTTTGAAGGAATGAGCGAGAAAAGCCAGTTAGATCGCCTGTATCGGAATCTACGCCCCGCATACCAACTTTACATCCGTAGAGTCGAAATTTCAAGCATCTCCGACCTGTTTGCAAGGGCAGATGAATACGAAGAAATCCGACGACAGCAAGCAGTCTTCCGACCACCACCTTTGCTGCCAAGTCGCTTATGCCTGAGACAGCTTATCGGAACCAGCCGTCGTCGAGAACCCAAACTCCACGCACATCTATTAGCATAGTTTATCAGCGGAATGAATGCTGTTGGAGATGCGGGCAGAGAGGACATACCCGTCGAGACTGCCGCAGACCCGGGAAAATATTTTGCTCATATTGTGGTACAGCTGACACGCTTACCGAAGATTGCCGTTGCCACCGGCCGGGAAACGCGTTGGCAGGCAGAGGTACCGCTACCGACCGACTGCCGAACGCCATCGCCCAGAAGGAAGCAATCAACCAACCGACCCGCGACCGCATGTTCCTATAACGTTATGCGGCGTAATCGTTAACGCGTTGGTAAACACTGGCTCAGTGGTATCTTATATCAGTGGCATAACCGCCGCGCGCTGTCAAAAAAGGGGATACGTTCTGAACCACGAGGATACCAACGCACGGTTAGCTGACGGCACCGAGGTACAAATAACAGAACATATGACTCTACGGGTTGAGATCGCCGGCCAGGAGACACGCCACTTTCTTGTTATGGACACCCTCGAATCCGCCGTCATACTTGGAGTCGACATATTATGCCAGATAACCCTCGAGTGCCGTATTGGAGCACAATTCCGTGTTGTCACCGGCCCCCACGTATCTAGCATGAGTCCAGGGCTACAAATCATCTCTCCGGAAGAACAAGATCTACTTCAAGAATTCCTAGAGCAAGAACTACCGCGGTTTAAACAGCTCCAAGGAACCACGCACCTGGTCGAACATAAAATTCGCTTGGTAAACCCAGAACCGATCAAACAGCGTTACCGACCACGCAACCCCGCTATGCAGGCGATTATCGACAAAGAGGTAGATGAAATGCTACGGCAAGGAGTCATCGAACCGTCCGAAAGCCCCTGGAGCTCACCGGTTGTAATTGTGCGGAATAAAGACGGAAAACCGCGCTTCTATATTGACTTCCGCAAAGTAAATTCTGTCACCCAGAAAGACGCTTACCCTTTACCACAGATAAACGCCACTCTAGATAAGCTTCGCGGAGCGCGATATTTATCTACGGTCGACTTAAAGAGCGGCTATTGGCAAATTCCACTCTCTCCCGACAGCAAGCCGATAACGGCGTTCACCGTGCCCGGACGTGGACTCATGCAATTCCGAGTGATGCCTTTCGGATTGCATTCCGCACCCGCAACCTTCCAGCGCCTACTCGACCGAATCATCAGTCCAGAAATAGAGTCTTTCGCCCTAGCCTACCTGGATGATATCGTCGTAGCCAGCCGCTCGTTCAAAGAGCATCTTCAACATCTCGCCGAAGTCTTCCGACGTCTTCGCGCCGAAAACCTCCGCATCAACCCCGATAAATGCTAGTTCTGTCGGGGGCATCTTCAATACCTGGGCCACGTTATTAACCGCGACGGCATCAGTACCGACCCAGCGAAAGTGAGCGCTATCACGACATTGACACCACCCACCAATTTGAGACAATTGCGACAATTCCCAGGCATGGTCTCCTGGTATAGGCGATTCATAGCTAATTTCTCCGACCAGGCCCGCCCGCTTACAAAACTTCTCCGAAAGAATGCGAAATGGAAGTGGGAGGACGAGCAACAGACCGCATATAAAGTAAACTCTGCCGAAAACTTGCCGAAGCTGCCGTTCTCACCTGCCCCGATTTCACCAGAAAGTTTACTCTTCAGACCGATGCGAGTAACGAAGGTTTAGCCGCCGTATTGACCCAAGAAGACGACCGGCATGAAAAAGTAATAGCTTACGCTAGCCGCACGCTTAACGAAGCTGAGCGTAACTATTCCGTCACCGAAAAGGAATGCCTGGCTGTAGTGTGGGGAATCCGAAAGATGCGACCGTATTTAGAAGGGTATAAATTCACCGTAATCACGGACCACCAGTCGCTCAAATGGCTCCAGCGAATCGATAACCCTTCCGGACGACTAGCTCGATGGGCGCTGGAACTCCAACAATATGACTACGACATTAAATACCGTAAGGGAACGCTCAACCGAGTTGTGGACACCCTTTCCCGGCAACCCGAACCGAAATACGAAGGGATTGTGCGACGAGAATCATATTCAGAGAGAAATGTTCCCAGGGATAAGAAACCAAATGCCGAAGGTGAGCGCCCCTCGACACCAATAAAATGCTATAACTGTCGAGAAACTGGGCATTACGCCAGTAAATGCCCGAACCCTAAAGAAGAAAAGCGGAGTTGCTATATCTGTGGGAGTCAAGAACATCTAATAGCTAGATGTCCGAAGAAAAACGAAAAACGAAATCGAGCGTCAGAAACAAGAAGAGAAAGAGAGGTGAAAAAGATCAAAGATAAACAGAATGAAGAGAACAGGGACAACTTTATGAGAAAGGTACAGGTAGACGGACAAGAACTTACAGCGTTCGTGGATTTAGGAAGCGACTGCGTAACTCTGAAACAATCCAAAGCTGATAGTTTAAACATCAAATACTTACCATCGACGACAGTACTGAAAGGATTCGGGAAAGGTCATTGTATGGCAGTAGGGAGCAGAATCTTACTGCTTATCGTGGAAGGAATCCCAATAGAAGTTGAAACATTGATTGTATCTAATGAAGCACAAGAAGAAGCCATGATTATAGGGCGTTCTGCTCTAGATAAACCAGGGATTTTAATAACGGTTCAAAATGGAAAATTGGATATTATTTTTTATTTTATTTTTATTTTTTGGTACATAGGAGAACCAACAGTTAATTAAAACCAATAATGGGTTCCCACAAACTGACAATTATATACATTAATACAAATATTGTCATGACACAAGGTAGCATATTAGAATGACGAATAAATATATTACAAAAAAAGAAAAATATATTAATTTAAAAATTTTAAAAGTAGGTGCTTATGTCAATAGCAAAGACTTCAGTTCCCTTTTTAGAGAATTAAGAGTTATGATGAAGATGTCGATGTGCTGAAATCTGTGGTTATATGTTGACATTAATCTGTTTATTGGGGAATTTTTGTGGCTATTTGTTAATGTTTTGTTCAAATAGAATAAATTATTGTTTCGTGTTGTTTTATGTGGAACATGTATACTAAAGTTACCAATAACGGAGCTACTTTCTATCATATTATTAAATATTTTATACAGTAATATCATATCAGCATAAGTTCTTCTGTTCTCAAGTTTACTTATATGAAAATATTTGAGTCTTGCTTCATAGTCATAAGCTTGTACTTTAAATTGGACACATAGGAAATACATAAATCTTTTTTGAATATTTTCAATTAATTGAATGTTGTTATTGTATGAGGGGTTCCAAATAACTGATGCATATTCTAATTTAGATCTAACAAGTGAATTAAACATTTCTATTAAGCAATATGGATCAGTAAAGTATGGTCTATTGCATGTCGATGAACTCTGTGACTTTTAGCAGAAGTTCGCACGGGCTTGTTTATAAAACACTTGTAAAAATTTAAAATTTTATTTCTTGTGTATCACTTATAGGCAGATAAAATCTCAAAAATCTTGTATCTGGATCAAGATGGTGTAGAACAAATATCACAACCACTTAAAGCACTGATATGATAACAACACTGAACGTAACTTCACGACAAAATCGTAGTATTTCTAAAGAAAAATTGTAATATTCGCAGAGCAATGAAAAAACGTGCTACCTGTCTTACGAGAAATATATGAATCAGAGAAGTTAAGAAAATAGAATCGTTAGCAACAATTGAACGCGACGAGTTAATTATAGAACAAAGTTTAAAGAAAGAAACCAAAGATAAGATCGACGAAATCGTTAATCGAAATCGAAAATGTTTTGCGAAATCATTTCAAGAAATAGGTTCAACCAATTTAATAGAATTGGAGATCGAACTAACAAGCAAGGAACCAATTAAATATCGTCCCTATAGACCACCCTATTCACAAAGAGAAAAGATCCAAGAAATGGTGCAAGAGTTATTAAAGGCTGGAATAGTAAGAGAATCGACATCTGAATATGCCAGTCCGGCTATACTTACAAGAAAGAAAGATGGAGGAGAAAGACTCTGTATAGAGTATCGAAAAATAAATGCCATCACAAAAAGAAACGAGTACCCGCTCCAATGATAGACGAAGTACTTGACCAGTTGGTGGGGAAGAAGTTATTTTCCGTTCTAGATTTCGCATCGCAGAAGAACATAAGAAATATACTGCATTCGTAACAACCCAAGGGCAATACGAGTTTAACAAGATGCCGTTTGGGCTAACTAACGCACCAAGCATCTTTAACCGATTAATGAAGAAAGTTGTCAATACCATTGGACAAGATTGCGTTCTCGTTTATATGGACGACATGTTAATTCCCAGTGAAACAGAGGAAGAAGGCCTGCAAAAATTAGAATTGGTTTTAAAAGTTCTAGGAGAGCTAGGACTTGCTTTAAAATTGTCAAAGTGTCGGTTCTTACAGAAGGAAGTAGAATTCTTGGGTTTCACAATATCAGAAGAAGGTATTCGACCCGGAGAGAAAAACATTACGGCAGTAAAAAACTTCAAAAGACCAGAGAATGTAAAGGAAGTACGATTGTTTTTGGGACTTACCGGGTTTTTCCAAAAATTTTTAGAAGACTATGCGATCCTCGTAAAACCCTTGACAAAATTGATGAAAAAGGAAGAGCCATTCCGCTGGGGAGAAGAACAAGAAAAAGCCTTCCAAACTTTGATTCAGAAGCTTGTCCAAAAACCAATATTAGCTATCTATGATCCGAAGGCACAGTACGAAGTGCACACTGACGCAAGCCGCGTAGGCATTGCGGGGATTTTCTTGCAAACCAAAGAAAATGAATCATTACATCCTGTTTGCTATTTTAGCAGGCAGACCACTCCAACCGAAGCCAAATATCATAGCTGTGAATTGGAAACTTTGGCAATAGTCGAGGCCTTAGAACGATTTAGAATTTATTTGTACGGGCGACGATTTAAAGTAGTGACAGACTGTAACGCCCTTACACAAACCATGAACAAACGAGACCTCCTACCTAGAATCGGTAGGTGTTGGTTAAAAATTCAAGATTTTGACTTCGAGGTCGTACATAGAGCAGGAACGAAAATGCAGCATATTGATGCACTAAGTCGTGCACCCCATGATCCGCCTCACGAGACTCAGATGGCAGATCTTAAGATTTTTAAGTTAACCATCGATACAAGAGATTGGTTACTGACTATGCAATTATCAGATCCTACATTAAAAGAGATCGTAGAAACTTTACATAAAGAACCTGAAAATAATAACGAGAGACAAATTCACCAAGACTACGAAATGAAAGAAAATCGACTATGTAGAAAAGTAGAGGGAGAAGCGAAATGGGTAGTACCAAAAGCATCTATTACACAAATAATTAGAGGCAGCCACGACGAGATGGGGCACTATGGCGTCGATAAAACTATACAACACCTACAAAAATATTTTTGGTTCAACAAGATGAGAAAGCGAGTTAAAAACTATATCGCTTCATGTATAGAATGTGCGTACTTTAAGCGCGTCAGTGGCCGAAAAGAAGGAGAATTTTATAACATCCCAAAACAACCCATCCCATTTCACACGGTGAACATCGACCATCTGGGACCATTTCCAGACAGCAGTCAGAGGAATACGCAAGTGTTCCATTTAATTGATAATTTTACGAAGTATACGTTCATAAAAGCGGTTAGAGATACTAAAGCGGAGACTACGCGAAAAGCCTTCCAAGATTTTATAGAAATTTTTGGTTGTCCTGTCAGAATTATCGCCGATAAAGGGACAGCTTTCACTGGAAAACCATTTGAAGAGTTTTGTGTCCAAAATGACATCCAACATATTAGAAACGCTACTAGTTGTCCTAGAGCAAATGGACAAGTAGAGAGAATGAACCAAGTCATTACAACTGCCATTACCACAAGAAGTAGAGAAGATAAAAATTGGGATAAAGACATAAAGAAGATCCAATTTGCGGTAAACAGTATGCCAAGCAGGATCACAAAAAAACGCCGCATGAATTACTTTTTGGGTATCACCCAAGAAATACTCTTCAGAATAAGGTTCTATTAACCTTGGAGAAGGACATTTTTCCCGAAATGGGATTAGAAGAAATACGAAAAGAAGCACTCGAGAAGATAGGTCGGGCCCAGAAAAAGGAAAAACAAAGATTCGACTCTAAAAGAAAGAAACCTACAGTTTATAAAGAAGGCGATCTGGTCCTAATTAGAAGAGATGCAGCGGCTACAGGGCAACCTAGAAAACTGGCACCTTTATATAAGGGGCCATATTTGGTAGGTAAAGTACTTGGTAATGACAGGTATCAGTTACAGGACGTGCCTGGAGCAAAGCGTACTCAGCGTACGTTCGAATCTGTATTCTCGTCCGACAACATGAAACCAGGGTGCCTTCTCCCGGACGAGGATAGCGAAGAAGATGACAACAGCGGTCCCGAAGACGATGGTGTCGAGGACGACACCAAGGGCAGCGTGACCGAATTGTCGCAAATACCGTCCCAGAATACCGAACAGCCCGCCCCTGTCCACCAGACTTGCGATTTTCCTGGCGGCTGGTCGGGGAATCGAGATTTGATTTGAGTGAATACACACGTTCACACATTCTGTAGATAGTATATTACTTTTCTATAATATAACTATTTTAAAACACCGTATCATTGCCAATATATATTTTCTTTTATTAGGTAATTTATCGCTATCTCTGTCCAAGACATCTATTTGAAGTTCCCGCTCTTATCTGGACCACGGCCACTGATGTGCTTGGGCCCAAGCGACAACAGCGCGCTCGTGCCCTACTGTAACCCATAGATGTATGAACATAGAAATGATATTCCTTTGAAATATTGCCATACTAATGAAAACAAACAATTATAAAGTACTTACTTGTATTGCATACTGAGATTTTTATATTAAATGTAGTGTAAGACTTATAAAAAATATTTCAATATTTTCTAAAATTACCTCTCCATACCTATTTTGTCGCCTGTATAAACCATATTATTGTGCTAGTTAACATTTTCCGTCTTAATTCGTTTTTATGGAAATTAAGTAGGCTTTTTACGTTCAGAAGTTAACAAAAAATAAACGTGAAATTTCTCTATGATTTAGTTCGACTTTAAATTGAAGAACGTACATTGATAATTTAAAAACTATATGAGCGCAGAAGAAATTTGTTATAGCACATAAAAGCGCATACAAATATATGACCATTATTTGTATCCAATTAAAAAAATAAAATAATATGAAAATGTATTAAATTGCCCCCCCCCCCCCCGTGTTTATAGTGTTATTTTATAGAAAACTAAATCAGCGCATAAAAACATTTGATTGGTGCATAATAGCGCATAATATTAGTAATAAAATTTCATTTAGAAAATTAATCATTTTCAATTTTTAATTTATCATTATCTTGACCCCCCATCATTCTATTTCTTCAACGGAAAAAGCGCAATGAATATTTGTGGTAGCGCATACGTATTCCAAAACAATAGTTTTTTCCAAATTTTAAAAATAAAAAAAACAGCATTAATGTAGCCCCCCCGAGTTTCAAAAATATATATATATATCCTAAACGTAATTGGCGCATTAATATTTTGCACTGGCGCATATTAGCGCATGTATTCATGAAACCATACATAACAATTAAATACAAATTTACCAATTTGGGGGGGGGCTACACATTAAGTTGGCCGCCCCATTAAAAAAATAAAAAAATAAAAAACTATAGGAGCGCATAAAAAAGTAAAGGTGGTGCAGATAAGCGTATAAAGGGCGCAATTGGTCATATCAAATAGTTATTATTAATTTCCGACTTGGGGGGGGCCAACTTCACCTACCTGAACTTTTTTGTCATTCGTGACCACCAGTCCATTATGTCGGTTCATTAAAACCTAAAGACGACATACTTCTAACAACTTTTTGCCAAAAACAAATGCAGATCGATATGACACATTTTTTTGTCATTTCAAAACCGGCCCTAATGGTTTTCTTTGTTTTGATTGCTTGTAACACAGCAAATTGTTCAATTTAATTAGGAACATTTGATTTCTATTTAGTTATATCATAATTTGGCAACACTGTTTTTATTAAAATATTATAGTTGTAGTTATTTTTTTAAATTTATAAATTACCATCGGAATATTTATTTTTTTGTTTAGTTATTTCATCACACATTTGGCAACATTGACTTCGAAATGTCAAAATTTAAAATAATTAAATGTTTTAAGTTATAAGCTCAAAATATTGGTAAATTAATAATAATCCTTTGTTCAGGATTATTATTCATTGTATTGTTTTCAAATCTTTGATATCAATGTTCTATTAAAAGATACAATCGCTTAAATTTCATAGACAGATTGTGAAAAGTAACGGATGACTGCGTGAAATGGCCTCTGGGATCCAGTATTTTAAGGTACCAATTTTGTACAGTGTTTATTTTTTACATGAAAATTACTCACAGTAAAAATATGAGACACCAAAAGAATCGTAATTAACACAAATCCATGCAATGTGGTAAAAAGAATTAAAATTATTACATAAAAGCTTTAACCTAATAAGGTAGATAAATAACACCCGGATAAGTTTCACAATTTATATATTTATCTTAATCGCAATTTCGGCTTTTACATCATCGTCAGAAGACTAATAATTTTACAAAGGAATTACATGAATATATACACATTTGTAACAGGGATGAAATAACACAATATTAGGTAAAACTATTGGGTAATACAGTACTAAACAAATTTACAAGCGGATTAACAAAAGTTTCTCTTTGTTATCATTTTCAATAACTCGGAATGAAGAAAATCTGTCTGGTCGTTCACAAATTTCTCATTATGCTCAATGGCTTTATGGATTTCGAAAGCTTCTAAGAAATTTAGTTTTGGAGTTTTCTTTTCCAAATGTAAAACTTTTAAATTTTTAATTGAACAACTATGGTTATTTAATACTAATCTCTCTTCACTTTCGATTTCCAAGCCATAACGCATAGCTTGATTACAATGAAAATTGTAGCCATTGATTCTTATCAACATTATTTTCATCATAATAATCATCATCATATTTTCTCTGTACCAATTTAATTCAATTGGTACATATTTACATCTACAATGAAAGAGTTCATTGCAGAATATGTAGTGTTATTGCGAATTAGTCTATCGTATGAAATTTTTATTATGGTTTTAATTTTTTTGACTTCTACTATCAACTCATTTTTTCTTTACTTTTTACTGCACTTTGTATTTCGCTATAAGTATAATACTTTATGCACTCGTTTCAGACGAATTTTCTTTGCTTATGTTCTGAAAATGTTAAAAAAGAGTATCAAGACAATTTCCAGACGTGTTTATGTACAATGATTTTATTGAAACTTTGTGATATTTTTCTAGACTGATCAGCTTTAGACTGTATTTTAGAATTCTTATTTAAATGTGACTTTACTACACAGTTATAATTGAAGGTAAAATTATAGAAATAACACCTATGTAAACAAATACTTTGTTTCTTGAAGTAGTTTTATTTGTACAAATTGTGATACACTATAAATTGCTAACTTCTGTTCATTTCTTAATAAAATGTAGTCTCTTTATGATAATTATTTATACAATAAAATGAACGTGTAGTCTTATTGATTTTAAATGCTTAATACAGTTTAATACTTATATTTTCAGCAATGTCAAAATGACAAGATAATTTGACAACTTTATTTTGGATGCGTTCAAACTTGTGTTGTACAGTCGGATTACTGAATGTGACCATTAAGTGTTAATTTTAAAATTCAAAGATACTTGTTAGTAAATATAATTAGAACACAATATTTTTTTAATAAAAATATTATAAATATATCGTATCAATTAACAATGGGCCTTTAGGGTCCTGAAAATTTTCAGAAAGTGCAGCTAACAATCAAAGCAGGCCATTTTTTTTTTAATTTTCTGGAACCTAAAGGCTCTTTGTTAAATGTTAAATAAGTTTGGTACACTTAGTTTGTGAAAATGAATTTTTAGATAACAGATTAACAAATTTGAATTGATTAAAATAAATAAAATATATGAAATAACAATGATCATAAAGTAATTTTTATTTGCTATCTAATTAATATAAAAGTATAATAATATATTTTAAAATGACATACGTTTATAACTACAGAATAATAATTAAAATTAACTGTGAGAACTTGCAACCCCTGTTCGCAGCTTTCATCATCACAAATTTTTCCAAAAAAAATCCATTTTTTAAACTTTATGGTTGTATATGAAAGGATTTGTTATATTTACTCTTTTTATAGCATTATTTGTAAACAAAATTGCTTCATTTAATTTCATTTGATTACATTCTGAGCTAACATGTCATCTCAAAGTGATAAAAATTAAAAATGTACTTAAAAGTATTTATATCATACCTTAAACTAATACCCAACAATTTTTAAACATTCTTTTACATTATTTCGTAGTAAAAATATGAATTTTCATGCAATACATACACATTTACACTCAACTGAGAGTATATGTCATAAAAGGCATTTTTTTTAATATTTGATTTTAGAAAGTGTTTATTGTTTGAATTATCAATTATAAATAAATAATTAGATAAATACTTTGTTTTTGTAAACATTTTCATCTAAAAAATCAGCTCGTTCCATAACAAAATACAATAGAATTTTTAAAATCTAGTCGTTGTTGTTATCAACTAATTTCATCTTAAATTTGATGAAATGCATAAAGAATGTATAAATTGCAGTTACTTACAGTTTAATATAATCCAGATTACATAATTCAAAATCATTATTGTACAATAAATTGTTAAACCTTTCTTCTAAATTTGTATAAAGCAAAGGTTTGTCAGTATTTTTAAATAAATGTGTTTATAACTGAATACGACGCGCCTTGTTTGATTTCCAGAATTAAATTTTCTTCAATAGTGTTATTATCCGTAATTTTGTGTTATTTCTTTGCTATAAAGATATTCTTGTTTGGATAACTTCACTAATTAAATAATATAACTGAAATGAAGACACATCTCTGAATACAGCCAAGAAAATATAAAATTACATACTTACATTACAGAATGTAGTACAATTTTACTATTAAACTAATTTTACTATATATTTCTCCAAGCAAATACAAGATTTGCTTATGATTGTTTGATTATAGCTGACGTTTTAACAAACGTCATATGTCATGAAAATTTAAATAATGTAAATAAGGTTTGCCGTAAATTATTATGTACAATGCACTTTTATGATAATCAGTTACACTTCAATATTGTTATTATCAGTTATTTTATGTTATTTATTTTCTATAAATGTACTTTTGTTTGGGTAACTTAACTAATTAAAAATTGTAACTGAAATGAAAATACATATTGAAATACAGCGAAGAAAATTTAAAATGATATACTTACATCACAAAGTGTATTGTACATATTTTTTTTAACAAAGTTTACTTTATATTTCTTTTTATTTCTCCTTGAAAATATAAAACTTATGAAACGATTTTTGTAGCCCAGCAGATGATAAACGTCAGATGTCATAAAATTAAATATTTTAATTAGAGCACACTTAACATTCAGTGCATTTGTATATATTTCGCTCACTATTACAATGTATAAAAATATAATTACATTTACAATACCTATTTTCATTTTCAAAATAAGTCTATTAAAAGTTTCATAGTGAATTGTCAAATTAGACGGATGACAACTGTGATTCTTCTCAAATTTAGAAATGGCTTCTGGGATCTTTTCTTTCAAGGTACCAATATTGTACAGTTTCTATTTTTTTAAATAAAAACAACTCCCAGTAAAAATATGAGACCCCCAAAAGGCATTCCGGTACATTAGACCCTAAAACTTGAAAAAAAAGTAGAACAATTACATGAATGGTCTAGGAGTTTGAGCTGGACAAACGAACGTGATGAATCCAAAATATAGATAGATAGATATATAGATAGTGAATCTATCAAAGTCTTCCGGCGTCAGTGAAATGTTTACATTTGATGGCTAATTTCCTTTCTGCACACCAGCCCTCACCGTGACTTTTCATTTGATACCAAACACGACATATTTCTGACAATTCTTTGCAAAAAATGAAAGCCAGTCAGCGGCGCGTTTAACGGGTGTCGAACTTGGCACTTGCTTTTCTGGTTAATGCAGTTATATACAAATAATATTTACCTTTCATTTTCATTATATTATCTTATTATACTCATATATAGAACTTTGCCCATCAAAATGCAAAAATTAAAACATTAGCTACGATTTTAAAAAGTATAAAAAACAATCTCAGAAAAAATATGCAAATATCGGCTGTAGAGTCTTGTTTTTCTTTAAAAGAGGTGATTGTTTTACCTTGTTAATAACAATACATACATATCTCCCTCAGTCCTTGTTCTTTCGCATGCAAGTCTATTGCGCCGATGAAATTAACTATTTCATGTATTACTCTCTCTGCGACGAAGTGAGTTGACCTAGGCTGTGGGCGTTTGTGGGGCTCCCTGAGTTGTTGGGCCTGAAGCGGCCGCTTCCATCGCTTGTGCGTAAATCCTCCACTGCATTTCACTTCCACAGATTTTCAACTTTAGACACACTGATATCGTGACATAATGTTCTTATATTCCACTGGTATATGTTGTAAGACTTATGGTGTTTGTTTTGTGATAAAATGTACTTGCATTTTAGTTTCATTGGTGCCAGTAGTCAGCCTAGAACCAGGCGTTGTAAGATTTGTACTTTTAAGTTAAAGGTGATTTAACTAATAATAATGATTACATTATAAGTTTTATTTGTTTTGCAATTACCTTTTACCTTCATTTAATTCTTTATAAGTAGAATTTAATGAACATTTTATGATAATATTCTACATCAAACAAAACATTTGTAGATTAAATTTTGCGATAACTTACCATTAAATTTACACAAAAATTATGTACGGTAAAAATGAGACCCCAAAAAAGTCCTATTCCTCATTAAACCGCATGTAATTATATAAAATTTTAAATTATTACACAAATGGTTTGAACTGTATGGGGAGACCAAACGGTGACTGTGATTCCAATTTTTTTTTCAATGACACGAAATTATTGAACAATTCAGGTTTGGTGAAATATGTATTTATACATAAGAAGTGTTTTAATAATAATCGATTTATCTACATAAGAAACTTCTTTTTTTTATTAAATAAAAACGACAATTTAATGTGGTAATTTTTTTGTGAATAATTGTATTTCTTAAACGAATCTTTTATTATAATATCAATAAAATAGCAACTAATTTCACATAGATATATATTTAAATGAAATGTATTACTATGGATACAAACAAAATTTATTAGTTTGTGGTAAAATAAAAACCGAAATGGAATGTAATGAAGAAATTGAAGTGGTAGAAGGAAAAAAAACAGTAAGTAACTATATTAAATACTAATTTTATACTATAAATTATATTAATAAATTTATATTTTTCTACGGCAGCAACATTAACAGATCTGAAGCGTGAAATGGAGAGCGGATTGAGATACTTGGAGGACATCAAAAGGAGGATAGAGGCAATAGAAGATGAAAGCAGTAGAAAGGAGGTGGAGAATAACGATAAACCGGAAATGGAGAAGAAGGAGAAAGAAGAAAATAGTTCCCGGCGTAGAGGTGGTAGTTACCGCAGCAAGTAAGCCGGCCGGGGCCGCTTGCGAGGGAACTACCGCCGCTATCGCGGAAACCGGGATGCCCCCCAGGCCACAACCAACAGCACAGTAAGGAAGACGCATTAATATATTTATAAATTTTAATAACTCATACAACATATCTTACAGGATACAAGACAGTGGTGGGCATACAACACCTCATAAATAATTTTCTAAAGAATTAGGATAGTTTTTAGTTTTAGTTTTGAAATTATAGATAATTAAGAGAAATACTATGTTTTAGTTTTAGTTTATTTGTAGATATAAGTATTTTTTAAGTTTGTTTAGTATACTAAATTTAGTTCTTAAGTTCTAAATTGTTCATTTTTCATTATTTTCTTCTAATGCTGATTTGCCAAAGTGCTTAGGAATGATTGTCCGTGCGCCTCGTTCTGATTTTTTGTTTGTCGCCTTATTGTGATAGTGAACTACGCTTGACAGATCGCATTAGCGCGCAGTGAACTTATGGAAGGAGCAAAAATGAATGTATTCAAGGTTATTTACAATAGAATCAGGAGAAGAAAATTATTTTTCCGTGGACCTGTATATAAAATTAAATTTTACATACTAGGTAGGTTACTACGTTTTCGTCCGCAAACACTTTTCAAGCAATAGGAATTGTGATAAACATTTTAATATAATTTTCAAAACACGATCCATTTCGAAGAGAAGTTAGAAGATACAAGACGAATTGAAGTTGAAAATGATTAGCCGTAGATTGATCTCACTTTTTTTGTTTAATTAAGCGTACGTATATATATATATATATATATATATATATATATATATATATATATATATATATATATATATTAGTAATAACTTATTCATCTGAAATGCATTTTGTTATTGTAAATATGTCGTATAAAATCCTTTAATTGTGACTATTTATTGAACACATTAGATTATTTAACAATCAGAAAGAGTTTAACACAGAACCCATAGAATCAAAAGTAAATTACGCCCTATTAGCCTACAACAACACAATTCATTCGGCCACCAAATTAAAGCCAAGTGAAATTATTACAGGACACTTGGATTTGAATTCACCATTTATTTATTTATTTTATTTATTTATTAAACAAGTTATCCTACAGAACATAAGTTCCAATTAGAGGACAATTATATGAAAAGTATAACAAAATAACAAAAGCCTTGCACAAAATTGCAATAAATACAAGAAAAAATACAAATTACAAAGGAAAAGTTCATTCTATTAATACATACAAATTTAAATAAAATTTTTACTAATGTAAAATAACTAATCAAACTTCGTCTGAATGCACTAAAGGTGTCAGCAAATATATCAATACTGCAAGTAATACCATTGAAAATGTTACACATTTGAAATACAGGGGATTTCATTTCATAGTTAGTTCTAGTTCTCTTACAGTGAAACGCAAGCTTATTTCTAGAGGTTTTACGGGGAATATTTAAAAAAGGATGACCTTTAGTAGAGCTGTCATTAATAACATTACTTAAAACTTTATAGAGAAATAAACATGATTGTATTTTACGTCTATTGAAAAGGGAAATAATTTTGAATTCAGTTAATAAAGAATCGTAGTCTGTACCATAGCTGGGATATTGGTTATGTTTCTTATAATAACAATAATTAAGAAATCGTTTTTGAATAGATTCAAGTTGAATAGCATATTTATTATAAATTGGATTCCATATTTGTGAGCAATATTCCAATTTTGATCCAACTAATGAATAATATAAACGTTGGAGAGTATACAAATTATGAAACGGTTTACAAGACAGTTATATATTTCTCTCCTGACATATGTTCTGACATTTGTTCAAACGGTTTGAATGTGGAACAGATCATTTTTAATATATTTATTTCATCGGTATTTAAAATGTACTTTTTATTTTTGCCTTTTTCATAATTAGAAAATAATTCTGTCAGAGCAAAATTCTGTTCTACAACAACTTCTACTAACTTCAGAAATGACCACCACCTTGTTTTGCAATATGATGGAATTCTTTTTATGGGTAAATTGAGTCGTTTCTGTATATTGCTCAATTCCCGATTCATTTTCCAACTATGAGAAAGTGAACATGCTATATGTTTAATTTTATCTGAAATTAATTTTAATTCTTCTAATTCTAACGCTTTAGAGATACTAGTATTCAACACATGCCCAAAACAATATAAATTATTCCAGTTTATTAAGTGCATTGCCGATAGAACGTTGGCACCACAATCAGTCGTACAACAACTAACATTATTTTCTTTTATATTCCAAAAATGTATGAATTCGAGCAACACATCTTTTATATTTATACCAGTATGATTGTCGGACATTTCTTTACAATTTAAACAAAAAGATTTTAATTCCCACTGTTTATCAATGAAATGTACTGTAAGAGAAATATATGGCATGTTGTTGCATGACGTCCAGCAGTCTGTTGTAAATGCAAAGTATGATGCTGATTTTAATTCATTCCTGATACAATTTATTGTCTCCTGATACAATTTGGGAATTAAGTTATCAGAAAATGTTTTTCGGCTTGGCATTTTGTAACCGGGGCATAGAGTTTTTATTAAATTTTTAAAACCTGTATTTTCCACTGTTTTATACGGCATCATGTCAACGGCAATGAAATATGTTATAGCTTTTGTATAAGTTTCTTGAATTTTTTTCCCCGGTATTTTAAAATTTGATAACGTTGTTTGTTGTAATTTAGATGTTTGTTTATGTGATACAGGTGTAGACGTAACCGCTTTGGATGTTGAGGGGGCCGATAATTCACTTTCAATACATTCTGTTTCTACTATGTTTTGTGAAATGTTCATATCTGTATCTGTAGTGGTAATTAAAGATGCAGCAGACACAACAGAAGATGTTCTGTCATCAAAATCATCACCTCCATGGTCACCAGTACTAGTTTCGATTTCTTCTGCGGCATCACTGTAATAATAAACACAAAAAATGAGTAGATTTGATCATAATTTGAATAATCAGTTTATTCATTTTAGCTAATAACGAAAATTTTATTTAATGATTAATCAACAGCTGTTTCAATAAGCTCGCTTATTATAATTTTTTTATTTGAAGATTTTTAGGTTCGAATAAATTAGCAAAATTGTGCCATTTTAAGCAACAAAATTGATTAAGCGAGCTTATTGATTGAGACTCCTGTCCTGAATAAAAGGAGTAACAGAAATAAGTTCATTAAATTTAACAAGTAATAGAACTCATCGAGAGCAACCATATTTCTTAGTATTTCAAAATCTCTATTTTTTCTAAACTATGTTACCTCCCTGAAACTGAAAAGTCATCACAACTTTCTTATTTTAAATTAAATACCCTATAATTTTATATAGTTGGAATTTGGAATCTGTTTATACAGATTCCCACTTTCCAACTATATAAATTTGATGATACGGTTGAAGGTGATTTTAATTAATTTAAAAATTGACTTTCATATGAAATTTGTGACAAACTTTGAACAATTTTAACTCAATAGTCTATAACCTTGATGTATTTCAAGAAAAAACTAATTATATATATATATATATTGTTCTCGATCCTGTCAACGAGTTCTATCACTAAATAAATTTAATGTAGTTACATTCTGTACATGTATACATATACATACATATGCTTACCGATATTTAATTTTTTCCAGTTCAGTGTATTTTATTGGATGATGGTTTTTTATATGTTGCATCATATTTGATGTATTATTATTGTAATTTATTTCCTTCTTACTAAGTATACATTGAGATTGTTTCTCTCCCTTACTACGCAAATCATCAAAATACAGCCACACTTTACTTCTTCGACTCATTTTTATTAAAAATTCTGCCAGAAAATTAAATCTAGAAAAAAAATGTATTTGAGCACAAAAAATTATAACATATTTTACTGACTTACCTATGTTTTGGTTTGCTGCTTTGCACTACTCGAGTTCTTCTAAATCCACTTTTAAACGCATATCGCACAATACAGATACAGAAGTTCTCGCTTGCAAGTGAAAAAAACCCAAAATACACTCTGCCATTGGTTATAGGAAATAACACTTTTATATCTTTATAGCCAGCTATAGAAATTGTAGACCGCAATAAATACGTGTACTTGAACAGACCTGGGGTAAAATTTCAATATTGTAGTCTTAGTGTATCTAAAGGGTCTTATTTTCCTTATACAGGGTGTTAATAGTAAGTTGTACCATCCGAAAACGGCAGTTAAAACTCATTGTGATAAACAACTTTTCTTAGTTCAAATTTTTGATTTGGAGCCCCAGTCCATAGTTATTGGCGTTCTTTTGTTTTTCGAAAAATCGTCATTACTCCCTTTTTTTAAGAGATATTGAAAAAATACAAAAACTTTCAGCATTTGCTTTTAGTTCTCTAAAACTTTTGTATTTACAATTATTTTCTATTTTATCAAATAACAAAATGGCGGCCGATCAAAAATTTCGAAACAAGATATTTTGAAAACCACTCGATCGATTTTTGAAAATAAAACATTTATAAAATCCTTATACTATCTACTAACATATGCCAGAAACATTTTTTTTCGATCTGTCGAAAAAAAATTTTTATTCAAATTTAATTACAAGATAAATTTTAACAAACTGCGTTTTAAAAATCAAATTAAGTACCTCCCTTGCAGTTTCATTGTTCATTGTATTTTTTCTTGCTTGTTTCTTGTTTTTCTTGTTTATTTTTTTGTTTAATGGTAGCAAGCCTACTTTGTTTTAAATTATTATGGCAGTTTGTTAAAATCTATCTTGTAATTAAATTTCAATAAAATTTTTTTTTGACAGATCTGAAAAATATATTTTAGGCATTTGTTAGTAGATAGTACAAGGATTTTATAAAGTTTTATTTTCAAAAATCGATCGAGTGGTTTTCAAAATATCTTGTTTTGAAATTTTTGATCGGCCTCCATTTTTTTATTTGATAAAATAGAAAATAATTGTAAATACAAAAGTTTTAGAGAACTAAAAGCAAATGCTGAAAATATTTGTATTTTTTCAATATCTCTTAAAATAAGGGAATAATGACGATTTTTCGAAAAACAAAAGAACGCCAATAACTATGAACTGGGGCTTCAAATCAAAAATTTGAACTAAGAAAAGTTGTTTATCTCAATGAGTTCTAACTACCGTTTTCGTTTGGTACAACTTAGTATTAACACCCTGTATACTTACTCATTGTTGCAATTAATAATTTATTCTTCTAATTTTGTTATCATGAAAATGAAAATTCATTATTGTTTGTATGTAAATATAAAGAAATGGATAAAAAAATTATCAGTAATAGATTGAAATTGAAAATACTCTAAGCAAACTCCAACATTCTAATAGTTTGAGTCAAAATAATTAGAAAAGATTTTAAAGTAGCAGGTAAATCGAAGTTGAAATCTAAAAGTCGAAAGTCTAATAAATTGAAAAGTTGAAAAAGTCGACGATTAAAAAGTCGAAAAAGTCGAAAGTCTAATAAATTGAAAAAGTCGCCGATTAAAAAGTCGAAAATATCGAAAGTCTTAGAAATTGTAGACCGCAATAAATACATGTACTTGTACAGATCTGAGGTAAAATTATAATATTGTAGTTGTAGTCCATCTAAAGGGTTTTATTTTCCTTATATACATACTCATTATTGCAATTAGTAATTTATTCTTCTAATTTTGTTATCATGAAAATGAAAATTCATTATTGTTTGTATGTAAATATAAAGAAATGGATAAAAAAATTATACTCCCATAGTAGATTGAAAATATTCTAAGCAAACTCTAACATTCTAATAGTTTGAGTCAAAATAATTAGAAAAGATTTTAAAGTAGCAGGTAAATCGAAGTTGAAATCTAAAAGTCGAAAGTCTAATAAAATGAAAAGTTGAAAAAGTCGAAAGTCTAATAAATTGAAAAGTTGAAAAAGTCGACGATTAAAAAGTCGAAAAAGTCGAAAGTCTAACAAATTGAAAAAGTCGAAAATATCGAAAGTCTAAATTCAATTAATCGATATTATATTTTTTAATAGTTGATCGATCGACTTTTTTAAATAGTCGACTTATATCGATATATCGACTTTTTTACCGGCCCTAATCTAGATCATCATATTGTCTAAGAACGTTCCAATCAATTTGCGACAGTAAATTATATAACAAGTAATAATTGGCAGTTGAAAAATTGTAGGTTGGAGATTTATCATTGTAAGTAACATTTGAGAATTTAATACTACAGTTAAAATTTAATGAAACAGATAAAGCAGGATGATGTGAGTCTTCATCAACAAGTGGATCAAGATCATGGGTAACAGTGCAGGGTAAATTACTAACAACTACATCCAATATTCTAGCTTTAGTATTAAGAACATTATTGTATTGACATGCATTTAAAAATTCTGTAAAGTTTATAAAATTAGAAGTAAGATTATCACTACAATTGCCTCTATTAACTAAATTAGGTATATTTAAATCACCTACAATAATAAAATTAGAATTCGATATATTAAGAAGCGATTCAAGACAATCAAAAATGTAATTTAGCTGCTCAATAGGTACAGGTGGAGGTAAATAGACAACAATAATATATATGAAGATACTGGGAGAAAGATGAACTTTTACACAAACTAGATCAGAAAGAGAAGAAGGGTGTAAAGAGAAGTTAACAGACTGAGATTTAAATTTATTGTTAATAGCACATAAAACGCTACCTCCTCGAAATTTGCCACTCCTGAGTGCGTCTCTGTCTTTTCTATACACATCGTATTGAGATGAAAACAATTCTGATGAGTGTACACTGTTATTCAGCCAAGTTTCACTTAGACAGACGATATCTAAATCTGATGTAAATAAGTTATTATGGAGTGAATTTAACTTGGTGTTCAATCCTCTAACGTTTTAATAATAAATAGTTAGTGAATTTGACATTCAAATGTGTAACAAAAAATAAATAAGTATAAAAATAGACAAGTAAACTTTGCAGTGTATGAAATGTGTGTATTTAAATAAAAAATAATTAAATTGAATTGGAAATATCTTGCTAATATTTGTGTAAAAGGTTATTGACACTAGATGAAGTTTGAATAAATTAAGAATCAACTTTAAAAATACAATTTGAAATAAAATATAGAATCAAATGCAATATAAAGCATAGCATTTGACGCTCCAAATTTAATTAACACAAATTTATAATACATTTATAAATCCATAAGTGTAACTCTCTTTATTGTTCTGCCAATTTTAGCAAAAATAACACCGTCATTAGACCATACATTTTTAAAACCAAATTTTACGGACGCTAATTTTAATAACTCAAGTCTGTTTTTAGTGAGATCTTCTTTTTTAGTGATTCCAGTACCTTTAAGTTTTCTACGATTTTGTAGTACAGCTGAGCGGTGTTTATACGAGGTGAATTTAATGATTATAGGGCGAGGTTTGAATGTATTGTTTATAGTTGAATCCCTCTTACCGGTACAATGACATCGATCTATCATATCTGGCACCACATTAGCACGTAACTTTTCATGCAACACAGAACACACAAAATCTTCAGTATTTTCACCAACCACTTCAGAGACACCAAATAAACGGATAGTTTCTTCGGGAGTACTGCTCCTGCTGGTCCAACCGATCCTCCAATAATTTAACTTGAGATGTTAATTCGGTGATGACTCCTTCGTAGTGGGATTTTTGCTCCTCCAACTTATCAAAACGATCAATAAGCTTGTCTAAGAGCTTACCGACAAAATTATCGTTTGATAATAGAGAGCTGATTGTGCGCTTAACAATAGCAGAAAAATCTCTCGTTGCGGACATTGTAGATCACAAAAAGGTATACGGAGAAAATTTATGTAAATAAATATATACAACGATATAAAAAATAAAATAGTGCAGCACTTATAAAAACACAGCGGAGCGACAAAAAAGCACGTCTACTCTAGGCAAGGCATGCCATATATTTAACATTGATATCGAAAAACAACTCATAAACAATTACAAAGAAACCCATAAAAATAAAACAAAATTATTGTACGAAAATATTAAAGATAGAATACAACAAAACAAAGAAAAGGTTATAGACAAATGTAATCAAACTAGAGAAGAATTACCCGATATCCCTAAGAAAGTATATGTTAAAAACAAACAAAAACAACAAAAAACCAAGAATAAATATAAACCCGAAATTATCACAAAACTTAACAAAAATTTGAAAACAGGAAAAATTAAAACCACCCATGGCAATACGACCAAAAATATACACATTTCTAACCTTAAGCGCCCTAGAAAAAATACTTAAAAAATCTAATCGGTTCCAGGTTGCTCACGTTGGGGCAAGGAACAATCATTGAGAATGTAACGGAAAATTTGGGGATACTCCCCATCAATCTTGGACCTTCAAAACTGGAAAAGACCACTCACACATTCATACATTATTACAACCTCACACCCATCTTCAATCAATACAACAATTTAAATATACAATACACCACTTTAAAAACAGCCTTAGCAAGTAACCCTGAATATCTTAACGAAGTCAGTAACTATGACAAAATATTAGAATTTATCCGGACAAATATAGACTCTAAAATTAATAACATCGGAATTCATTTGAATCATCACAAAACTAAACGAGGGTTAATCGATGAATTAGGAAGACGGAAAGAGATACAATGAAATATTAGCACATATGCAAGAAAACGAGCATAATTTGGAGAATCAACTTAGACAGGCACATTCAGTAAATCACCAAATTATTCAAAATTTTAATAATACAATTTCAGACATTCAACATAATGAAGAAATATTAAAATGAAAGATTCTGAAAACTTTTCGAAATTATTAACAATATGCACTTCCAAGACATTTTGTATGCAAAAAATATTTACGACCAGTTAATTATATTATACAACTCTATACTGAACGTCTTACAAGACATTGAAAATTCTGTCACTTTCTGTAAACTAAGAACATTACATCCTAACATAATACACCCCGCGGAACTTCTGGCCGAATTACAAAAAATATCTAGTATCTACCATTTAGAACTACCATTCAAACCAAGACAAGAAAATTTATTAAATATTGAGTCCTTATTAAAAATAAATTGCAAAATTGAAACAACACAAATAATTTACTTTATATCAACCCCAATAAATTTTGAAAAAAGTTTCGAACTTTATTACATGTACCCCATTCCAACAAAATACGAGTCAGGGTTTATTACGATTATTCCAAACACTAAATATTTACTAAAGTCTGACAAGGAGATTGAACCTCTATATGATATGTGTGTCCACTCGAAAATATTCCATTGTCCAAATAAATACCATGGGCACTTCCCTACAACTTGCGAAGAAGAAATCTTTAACCAGCAAACGGCAAAACATTGCCACTACACGAAAATAAACCTCATTGAAAACCACGTCGAAGTAATCCCAGAAATCAACAAACATCTGGTCGTGCTTCCCAAGGAAGAAAAAATAACCATTAAATGCAAGGAGGAAATGAAAATTCAGGCATTACAAGGAATCTACTTAATCAATAACCAAGAAAACTGCGAGATTCACTTCAGAGAGCAAATTCTGGTTTTCCAAAGCAAAACCCATGGCCAACCCTCACTACTCCCAAAACTAAACTCAAAAATCCCAGTACATAAAATCGCTAATTTTTCCATCAATCTAAATCCCATTAAACTGAATGATATTTCCTTCAACCCTGTTGTACCTATAACAAATGAGCAATTCACTATGCATATCCCGAGCATATGGTCAATCATTTTGTACGCCATTATCATAATCGCCTGCGGTTATGCCCTGCGACGACACATGAAGAAACGAAGAACGACAAAACCGACTTCGAGGAACACAATTTCCAATCATCCAGAAGAGGTCGAGCTCCAACTACCCCGAGAGGCTCGAATCTGAGGAGGGAGGAGTTATAGTGGTTAATAGTGATGAGCTAGACACTATAGTGATACGTGACATTCCTTAGTTTAAGAACTATATATGCTTGTAGAATTGGAATAATTAGTTAGTCTTACGTTTGTATACTGAATTGCTGTTACTTTGTATTGTAACAGTACGTCACCCACCTCCTCCATACATACAATTATATTTTAGCCAAAGATCGTCTAATGGAAGGTTTAACTTATCCTACGTTGTGTTTATTTAAATAAGTAACCCTTCATCGTCGTAATACAGAGTAGCTGTTAAGAGTGGAGGAATCGGGACAGGTATTTGATAAAATAAAAGAATGATATTCACTCCAAAAGATAGATAAAATATCTAACTTGTGCATTTATTTATAATTAAGAAAATCGTAGAATGCTGTGGAATATTACGCTCTCTGGCATTCACCTTAATAACCTGGGGGAAACCACAGCCAAAACCCCAGGTAGAGAGACAATTTGACAATACAAGAATTATAAAAAAAGATGCATTCAATTCATAAAGAGTTGTCCCAATAATTTATTATAATCATGTATGGTAAAATTGAGTGACTGAGACCAAACTTATATTGTTTGTCAGTTACAATTGTAATTGTATATAGAGTGTGTTTAGATATAGTGAAAGCAGTAAATCATCGGTAAGTGCGGGCCAGCCCTTGCACAGCGGGTATTTATTGCATTAGAGGACAGGGTGGAACTATGCAGATTTATACATTTAAATCTAAAAATATTCTCGAAATATAAGATAATGTAGGATTCTTTAATCTCATGAACAGTAACATTTTGTAATACGTCAAGCTGATTGCTCTGTCCCGTGGCATGTTGGGGTTAAACCCAAATTAGTGTCCGAAGGCAAATTAGTTAGTTATCGATTTAAATTTAAATCTGAAGATTTTTCCTAGTATAAGGCAATCTAGGAATTTGTAACATTATAGCAACAAGAACATTATGTAATACGTAAAGCCGATTAAAAATTCTAGTTGTACGATGGAGTTAAAAGAGATATGTCAAAAGGAAATTTCGTTAGTCTGGTATATTCCTACAACTTGTTTGTATGCATATTCGCCAATTTTGTGTAAAATGTCGAGTGAAGATAGTGATTGCGTTATTGATGTTGTGGATTCCTGCAATAAACGAAATCATCTATCTGATGACGCAAAAACAATTATTCTAAATGTGTATAATGTTCTTAAAAATGAAAATAATGATGGGGCATTTACTCGCACTGCACATTTAACTAATATACCCATCAGTACAGTGCATAAAATAGTACAAAGTGGAATATCCGGCCGCAAAAAAAGAAATGATGCAGGTACCATAAAAAATATAGACAGTTTTGGTGTTGATGTAATTTGAAGAACAATTTATAAAACGTACGAGGAAAATTTTGTTCCGTCACTAAGAACTTTGCACCAAAGACTAACAAATGACAATTCGGTTTTGTGTTCTTTGTCAAGGCTATATAAAGTGTTATGAGAAAATGGATTCACATATAAAAAACTTGACAAACGACAAACAATCATGGAGTGCCCAAGAATACGTAAGTGGAGATTTGAATACTTACGTAGTATCAAAAAATTTCGAATGGAAAATAGACCAATAATATATTTGGACGAGACATGGTACGACACGCATGACACCGTTTCCAAAGGTTGGTCAGACAACAGCCAACAATGTGTCTTAGATGTACCAGTTTCCCGAGGAAAAAGGATAGTAATACTCCATGCCGGTTGAAATGAGGGTTGGATCAAAAACGCGCTATTTCTCTCAGCAAAAAATATCAGTGAGTGTAATGTGGACTACCATGAAAATATGTGCGCAAATGTGTTCGAACCGTGGTTTGAAAATTCGCTTATTCCCAATTTACCTTCCAACAGTGTAATAGTGATGGACAATGCAAGTTACCATTCTCGCTTGCGAAGCATTTATTGTGAAGAAAGTTATACTAAGATACAATTATTAGAATTAATTAAGATTAAGCCTTTAGTAAAAATTATGTTTGTGATCAAATCGCGGAAAAATATGGTCATACTGTGTTACGTTTGCCCCCATACCATTGTATATTTAATCCAATAGAATTAATTTGGGGACAACTTAAATCTAATATTAGGCGAATTAATACCTCACCAACAAATTGTCCACAAATAATTGATATTATTAAAAATGAAACTATAAATATATCAAATAATTGGTTTAAGAGCATAGAGCATGTAATAGAAATAGAAAATAAGTACATAGACGTAAGTAATATTTGTAATAATTTTATTATTAATTTAGGTCATAGTAATTCTGATAGTGATAATGATGATGATAATATTGTAGTGGATTAATTAAATAAATAATAATGTACCTATATTAGGTGTTTCATTGAAATTATTCGCAATACGTTCCTGTGTAATATACCTGGATTTTTCGCCCAACAATAGGATACTAAGCGAAGGCAGAAAGTAACAGTTTTATTGCTTTCACTATATCTAAAAACACTCTATATATTGTAGTTTGTTTGAGTTTTATTGTTGGTTTCAGAGTCGGCATGCTGTTGCTCTGATATATTTTGTTTATAGGGCGCTCTGTTTTGTCAGAGGGCCATTATTTATATTTTTATAGATGGTCTGAATTGCAAAGACCGGCCCATGAGCTCACGGTTCTACCGGTCCTAAGACCACACAGTAATCGTGAACCGGCCACGGCGAGCACACAGTCAAAGCTATCAGAAATAATTGTTGATAGTTGTATTTTGAGGCAGACACCCAGCTGAGCTGGCGAATCTGTTGTGTTTGAGTAAATTTACAATTGTTAGACAACCAATATTAGATCGGTTATATTTAATAAAAATATGATATCATTGTGACAACTATAATTTCATAATTAATATTTTGTGACATTTATATAAAATAATAGACACATACCTATCTTGTCCGAGTTGAGTCGTGGATAGCCAAGAGTATTGGTAGATGAACTCCATCGTGGTAAACAGAAGGTGCACCAGGTCGTCTACGTGCCAGACGGGGCCTTTTGAGCAACTGTCAGACGACACTAGCGGAGAGGAAACACTATCGATGTGCCGGACAGGGCCTTTTAAGCAACTTTAGATAGCGGTGTCAAAGGGTGCACCAGGTCGTCCCATGTGCCAGACAGTGCCTTTTTGAGCAACTTTGAGACGACGCTAGTGGGGAGGAAAATCTATCGATGTGCCAGACAGTGCCTGACAAGCAACTTTCGATAGCGGTGTCAGAGGGTGCACCAGGTCGTCTCATGTGCCAGACAGTGCCTTTTTGAGCAACTTTGAGACGACGCTAGTGATGAGGAAAATCTATCGATATGCCAGACAGAGCCTTGTAAGCAACTTTCGATAGCGGTGTCAGAGGGACAGAAGGAATGTTGGGGAGTGGAGTCGAGAACACCAGGAGTAACTACCTCGGACAAGCCAAGCATAGTGGAGTCCTGGATCTGACTCCTCGAGTACAGCTTTGGACTCGGGTTATATACAAAAATATCCCTCTTCTCTCCTTCAGCATGAGGGCGTTTCGGGGGTAGCGTCTTCCCTCACCACCACGATCCAGACGCGTGATCGTGGAATCTTCTAGAATATACATATCAACCCTGCAGGTACAGGCTCAGCGTCTTGCAGTCTGTCCCTTTCAAGTGCTTTGGCCATCTGGCTTTATCGCCAGGACGTGGAGTCCATGGGCGTGCGGAAGATCTTTTGAGAAATCTTGTACATTTCAAAATATCTAACAAAACATAATATTCTTTGCCATATTGCATATTTATTTAAATTAGCAGTACCATCTGCAAATCTTACATTGTATCACCTGTCGTAGTTTGACATAGGTAAATTTATATTAGTTGAAATCTAATATCTTATTTATCTGAAGTTGTATTTTATTACAGAATATTTTAACTGATGTGTTGTAATAACACATTATTTTAGAGACTTTAAGAATGATTTAAATACATAATAATTTATAAATTTATTTTATTAAAGTTATTTGTAATTGTAATTAAATGGTAACTGAAAGGATATAGTTTTTACCAATATGATACTGAAATAGATATTTCTGTTATTTAAAATACTTAATTTGCACATCCAAACATATTTAAATAACGATATAATTTTATATAATATTCTACGGTAATATGAATACCGTATAGAAATTCGTGAAATCTACGCCTATGCTCCAAATACAGATAGTGGAATGCATACAATATTTCCGTATATGTCAAGTGTTTTCTGACCTGGCCTGCTAAATGTAAACAACCCTTACAATATTGACGGATATATTTTGGAACATAAATCTTCTACTAAAGATTTAGGTATCCTTTATGATTCTAAATTACTTTTCAACGATCATATTATATATATTGTTAAAAAGGCATATAGAATTCTGGGTTTCATATTTCGAGTAGCAAAATCTTTTATACATAAAAGTCACTATTACTGCTCTATAATACTTTGGTTCGTCCCATTGTCGAATACGTCTCCCAAGTATGGAATCCTATGTACACCAAAAACATTATCCTTTTGGAATCTATTCAAAAGAAATTCATGTACTTGTTAAAACACAAATTCTCAAAAATGCACTTAACTTACCACGAATCTTTAATAAAATACAACTTGCTGACCCTTGAACAAAGGACGTGATATTTTTACACAAATTTTTAAATAATCACATTGACAACCAATGCATTATAGGTTATGTTTACATACATGTGCCAGCTATACACAAACGAAATTCTAATCTGTTTTATTTAAAAAAGTGTAACACCAACAATTTCAAAAATGCACTTTTCAATAGAATGTTGTCTCATTACAATAATAATTTCCAACATCTTGATCTCTTCAATTTAATACTACTCCAATTCAAACGCGCATTAAAAGTACAGTCACTGTAAAAAATGTTTCTCTTTCTTTCTTTCTTATTTTGTTATTTTGTATATGTCACTGTTAAATATGTTTACGTATATGTTCTTCTCTTGATATAATTTAATTTGTAAATTTTTGTTGATTTTTTATACTTGTAATTTTGTACAATTGTATATTATTTATTGTGGAAGCCTTTAATTGGGTTACTGTTGGCTTCTCAGACATCTAATAAATAAAAAAATAAAATAAAAATAGGGATATTTCATTTTATTATTATTTTAATTTTCTAGGATATATAAAAAAGTTCTCTACCCCATATTTATGTAAAATACTCAAATGACACTAAAATGTTCCGCGAAATTAAGATATATACTAAAATTCAGCTTTATAGGATATTTGTAAATCAGTTAAAATAGCTTGTGCAAAATTACAGCTTTCAAGAACGTAGGAAAGTATGTCAACCCATATTTGGGAAAAACCGTAATATAATCCCATAATTTAGAAATGTTCTGCTAAATTAGAACATGTACTATATATTCAGTGCTCTAGGAGGCAAAGGAAACTTTTTCATCCCATTGTTGGATATAAAATCCCAATGACACTAAAATTTTAAAATATTTCGCGGTATTACGTTGTATGTGTACTAAAATTTCATACCTATAGCTTATATTGTGTTTTGAACCACTATTTATTAATCAAAAGTGTTTACGCTATCAAGTAAATACTTATATTTTAAATAATAAAAAAACTTTTGAGGACCACTCGTCTTGACTCGGCATGTCGCCAATGTGACTGGTAGATTACCATGTGGCACTTCTGCGACGACCAGGGTTGGTCGTCGAAGTGCCGCATAGCGGAATATATATATATACCGGGTGTCCCAGCTCGACCGACACATGAGAGATTTACATAGGAAATCAGTTAATTATGAATAGTATCTCCCCAGTGCAGTGGCGGCTCGTCCAGGGTGGCAGAGTGGGCAGTGCCCCCTCAAATTAAAATAAAATAATTTTTCTATTTCACATGAATATATTTTTATTATTAATTATTATAACAATATAAACTTCATCTTAAACTACTTAACATTTAACAATGTTCTATATTAGTGGTCTATGTAAATAGAAATTAGCGCGGCGCCGCTGTGCAACACAATATTATATGCATCAAATTCGACTAACGGGGGCACGCATCCGCCAGACGAAACTTGTATGGTATACTACTCAACGATACGTTCCAAACACAAATGGGAACAAGATGACTGTACAAGTGAGACAGCGCTATGTACGTGAGTGATTTAGTGCAATTCATGTGCGACTGGGCTCTTATAACAGCGGTTGTCAGCCCCCTCGCCATCTCGAACGGTGTTGTACTTATATGACTTAAAATTCTTAAAATAAATTCTATAATATGAATGATAAATAAAGAGATGCACAGATTTAATTTGTTTATAATAAAATAATAATTTAAAGTAAATATTCAGTAAAATTGATAAAACAAAAATAATGCTTATTGTGATTAAAAAACTTATTTAAGAATAAAAATAAATATGTATATGTAAAACATCATTGAAGAGTTTTTAAATCTTATTAATATTTTAATTTTGAAACAAATGCTTTGCTTATTTTTAAAGTTTGTAAATTTATCATAGAAATAATACGAATAGCCGAGTGTTGAACCAGAGGAGGCATGCATACTCTGAGATTCGGAAACAATCGGACGTGATCGGTGAAATATACTCATTGCATGTTATATTTCTAAAATCGCCAGATCGTCAGTCGTGTATAAATTGTATCTGTAAGCGTGTAACATATGATTAAACATTTACGAAAATCTCCAGATTTTCTTTATAAAATAATTGATCATTTTGCTAAAACTAAAGACAGAAGAATTGATATAATATATAAACAACTGTAACTAACAATTAGTGTATTCTGCTTCTAGCTCATTAGAATGTTTTAGTTCATGGGATAAGAATTTATTTTTAGTTATTCTGAACCGAATAGAAATGACATTTGTTTTCTTTTTATTTATATTATATTTCAAATTTATTCTAGTACCTACATCATTTTTAATTTGTTTTTTTACTTTCTTCATTACCCCTACCCACTTTTTTACTATCATTGACCTTTCCGTTGGGTTGTGCTGAACATTGATACCTATTAATATTTATTATTAATAATATTAAAATTATTTGCGACGAAATCAGAGTTCTAAACATCGTTTCATGACCACGTTTTTCTCACCAAAATCTTTGACACTAACAAAATAATTTGCCCCCTCGCTCAAAAATACCACGAGCCGCCACTGCCCCAGTGCAACATATTAACTTCAAATTTTGTATGCTTATTGGCGAATATTATTTCTATGGATTACAGTTATTTGAAATATGTAATTACGTCTGCAAGACGAGATTTTTGAAATTATAAAATCTAACATTTTTGTTCAAAATCAGTCAGCCATGAAAATAAAGGAAAATATCTATGTGACAGTTCTGACAGTTAATGACATGCCATTGTAGATATTTATATTTTTGTAATATTGGTATATTATTTAACAAAAAGAAACTAAGTTCAACTTAAATAATATTAAAATACAGGGAATAAGAATTAAAATCAGTGATACTTCACTAAACTGTCAGATAAATATTTTCTTTTTTTTTCCATGGCTGTCTAATTTTGAACGAAAATATTAGATTTTAAATTTAATAAATCTCGTCCTGCAGACGAAATTGCATATTTCAAATAAGTGTGATCAATAGAATTAATATTCTCCGATAAGTATACAAAATTTCAAGTTAATATCTTGCACTGGGGAGATACTATTCATAATTAACTGATTTCCCATGTAAAACTCCCATGTGTCGGTCGAGCTGGGACACCCGGTATATATATATATATATATATATATATATATATATATATATATATATATATATATATATATTAGTAATAACTTATTCATCTGAAATGCATTTTGTTATTGTAAATATGTCGTATAAAATTTTTTAATAGTGACTATTTTATTTTTATAGCTATAATTGGAAAAAATAAATATATAAATTACAAAAATATCCCTATTTTTATTTTATTTTTTTATTTATTAGATTTTTGGGAAGCCAACAGTAACCCAATTAAAGGCTTCCACAATAAATAATATTCAATTGTACAAAATTACAAGTATAAAAAATCAACAAACATTTACAAATTAAATTATATCAAGAGAAGAACATATACGTAAACATATTTAACAGTGACATATACAAAATAACAAAATAAGAAAGAAAGAAAGAGAAACATTTTTTTACAGTGACTGTACTTTTAATGCGCGTTTGAATTGGAGTAGTATTAAATTGAAGAGATCAAGATGTTGGAAATTATTATTGTAATGAGACAACATTCTATTGAAAAGTGCATTTTTGAAATTGTTAGTGTTACACTTTTTTAAATAAAACAGATTACAATTTCGTTTGTGTATAGCTGGCACATGTATGTAAACATAACCTATAATGCATTGGTTGTCAATGTGATTATTTAAAAATTTGTGTAAAAATATCATGTCCTTTGTTCAAGGGTCAGCAAGTTGTATTTTATTAAAGATTCGTGGTAAGTTAAGTGCATTTTTGAGAATTTGTGTTTTAACAAGTACATGAATTTCTTTTGAATAGATTCCAAAAGGATAATGTTTTTGGTGTACATGGGATTCCATACTTGGGAGGCGTATTCGACAATGGGACGAACCAAAGTATTATAGAGCAGTAATAGTGATTTTTTATGTACAAAAGATTTTGCTACTCGAAATATGAAACCCAGAATGCTATATGCCTTTTTAACAATATATATAATATGATCGTTGAAAAGTAATTTAGAATCATAAAGGATACCTAAATCTTTAGTAGAAGATTTATGTTCCAAAATATATCCGTCAATATTGTAAGGGTAAGTTATTGTATTTGAACATCTGGTGAAACTAACTACATGACATTTTTCGATGTTTAGGATAATATCGTTCGCAGCACAGAAGTTTTGCAATCGAATTAAGTCTTCTTGCAATAGATTACAATCAGTATGGGTTTGTATTTTTTTTTAAAATTTCAAATCATCAGCATAAAGAAAGAAATCACTATTTGAGAAGCATTTACCAATGGAGTTTATATAACTTAAATTTCTTTATTGGTTGAACGCGTTTTTTTTTTAAATGTATTTTATTTACGAGTACAATATAATGCTGATACTGAAGCAGTACTACTAGCATGTATAATTTTGTTATTACTAATATTAGAAATAATCTTTATTACGATAAAATATTTTTGTGAAGAATTATTTTATGAACATCTGTTTTCATTTTTAAACTAGTCAAGGGATGGATTGTTTACATTTAGCAGGCCAGGTCAGAAAACACTTGACATATACGGAAATATTGTATGCATTCCACTATCTGTATTTGGAGCATAGGCGTAGATTTCACGAATTTCTATACGGTATTCATATTTCCGTAGAATATTATATAAAATTATATCGTTATTTAAATATGTTTGGATGTGCAAATTAAGTATTTTAAATAACAGAAATATCTATTTCAGTATCATATTGGTAAAAACTATATCCTTTCAGTTACCATTTAATTACAATTACAAATAACTTTAATAAAATAAATTTATAAATTATTATGTATTTAAATCATTCTTAAAGTCTCTAAAATAATGTGTTATTACAACACATCAGTTAAAATATTCTGTAATAAAATACAACTTCAGATAAATAAGATATTAGATTTCAACTAATATAAATTTACCTATGTCAAACTACGACAGGTGATACAATGTAAGATTTGCAGATGGTACTGCTAATTTAAATAAATATGCAATATGGCAAAGAATATTATGTTTTGTTAGATATTTTGAAATGTACAAGATTTCTCAAAAGATCTTCCGCACGCCCATGGACTCCACGTCCTGGCGATAAAGCCAGATGGCCAAAGCACTTGAAAGGGACAGACTGCAAGACGCTGAGCCTGTACCTGCAGGGTTGATATGTATATTCTAGAAGATTCCACGATCACGCGTCTGGATCGTGGTGGTGAGGGAAGACGCTACCCCCGAAACGCCCTCATGCTGAAGGAGAGAAGAGGGATATTTTTGTATATAACCCGAGTCCAAAGCTGTACTCGAGGAGTCAGATCCAGGACTCCACTATGCTTGGCTTGTCCGAGGTAGTTACTCCTGGTGTTCTCGACTCCACTCCCCAACACTCCTTCTGTCCCTCTGACACCGCTATCGAAAGTTGCTTACAAGGCTCTGTCTGGCATATCGATAGATTTTCCTCATCACTAGCGTCGTCTCAAAGTTGCTCAAAAAGGCACTGTCTGGCACATGAGACGACCTGGTGCACCCTCTGACACCGCTATCGAAAGTTGCTTGTCAGGCACTGTCTGGCACATCGATAGATTTTCCTCCCCACTAGCGTCGTCTCAAAGTTGCTCAAAAAGGCACTGTCTGGCACATGGGACGACCTGGTGCACCCTTTGACACCGCTATCGAAAGTTGCTTAAAAGGCCCTGTCCGGCACATCGATAGTGTTTCCTCTCCGCTAGTGTCGTCTGACAGTTGCTCAAAAGGCCCCGTCTGGCACGTAGACGACCTGGTGCACCTTCTGTTTACCACGATGGAGTTCATCTACCAATACTCTTGGCTATCCACGACTCAACTCGGACAAGATAGGTATGTGTCTATTATTTTATATAAATGTCACAAAATATTAATTATGAAATTATGGTTGTCACAATGATATCATATTTTTATTAAATATAACCGATCTAATATTGGTTGTCTAACAATTGTAAATTTACTCAAACACAACAGATTCGCCAGCTCAGCTGGGTGTCTGCCTCAAAATACAACTATCAACAATTATTTCTGATAGCTTTGACTGTGTGCTCGCCGTGGCCGGTTCACGATTACTGTGTGGTCTTAGGGCCGGTAGAACCGTGAGCTCATGGGCCGGTCTTTGCAATTCAGACCATCTATAAAAATATAAATAATGGCCCTCTGACAAAACAGAGCGCCCTATAAACAAAATATATCAGAGCAACGACATGCCGACTCTGAAACCAACAATAAAACTCAAACAAACTACAATATACACAATTACAATTGTAACTGACAAACAATATAAGTTTGGTCTCAGTCACTCAATTTTACCATACATGATTATAATAAAATATTGGGACAACTCTTTATGAATTGAATGTATCTTTTTTTATAATTCTTGTATTGTCAAATTGTCTCTCTACCTGGGGTTTTGGCTGTGGTTTCCCCCAGGTTATTAAGGTGAATGCCAGAGAGCGTAATATTCCACAGCATTCTACGATTTTCTTAATTATAAATAAATGAACAAGTTAGATATTATATCTATCTTTTGGAGTGAATATCATTCTTTTATTTTATCAAATACCTGTCCCTATTCCTCCACTCTTAACAGCTACTCTGTATTACGACGATGAAGGGTTACTTATTTAAATAAACACAACGTAGGATAAGTTAAACCTTCCATTAGACGATCTTTGGCTAAAATATAATTGTATGTATGGAGGAGGTGGGTGACGTACTGTTACAATACAGAGTAACAGCAATTCAGTATACAAACGTAAGACTAACTAATTATTCCAATTCTACAAGCATATATAGTTCTTAAACTAAGGAATGTCACGTATCACTATAGTGTTTAGCTCATCACTATTAACCACTATAACTCCTCCCTCCTCAGATTCGAGCCTCTCGGGGTAGTTGGAGGTCGACCTCTTCTGGATGATTGGAAATTGTGTTCCTCGAAGTCGGTTTTGTCGTTCTTCGTTTCTTCATGTGTCGTCGCGGGGCATAACCGCAGGCGATTATGATAATGGCGTACAAAATGATTGACCATATGCTCGGGATATGCATAATGAATTGCTCATTTGTTATAGGTACAACAGGGTTGAAGGAAATATCATTCAGTTTAATGGGATTTAGATTGATGGAAAAATTAGCGATTTTATGTACTGGGATTTTTGAGTTTAGTTTTGGGAGTAGTAAGGGTTGGCCATGGGTTTTGCTTTGGAAAACCAGAATTTGCTCTCTGAAGTGAATCTCGCAGTTTTCTTGGTTATTGATTAAGTAGATTCCTTGTAATGCCTGAATTTTCATTTCCTCCTTGCATTTAATAGTTATTTTTTCCCCCTTGGGAAGTACGACCAGATCTTTGTTGATTTCTGGAATTACTTCGACGTGGTTTTCAATGAGGTTTATTTTCGTGTAGTGGCAATATTTTGCCGTTTGCTGGTTAAAGATTTCTTCTTCGCAAGTTGTAGGGAAGTGCCCATGGTATTTATTTGGACAATGGAATATTTTCGAGTGGACACACATATCATATAGAGGTTCAATCTCCTTGTCAGACTTTAGTAAATATTTAGTGTTTGGAATAATCGTAATAAACCCTGACTCGTATTTTGTTGGAATGGGGTACATGTAATAAAGTTCGAAACTTTTTTCAAAATTTATTGGGGTTGATATAAAGTAAATTATTTGTGTTGTTTCAATTTTACAATTTATTTTTAATAAAGACTCAATATTTAATAAATTTTTTTATCTTGGTTTGAATAGTAGTTCTAAATAGTAAAGACTAGATATTTTTTATAATTCAGCCAGGAGTTCCGCGGGGTATATTATATTAAGATGTAATATTCTTAGTTTACAGAAAGTGACAGAATTTTCAATGTCTTGTAAGACGTTTAGCATAGAGTTGTATAATATAATTAACTGGTCGTAAATATTTTTTGCATACAAAATGTCTTGGAAGTGCATATTGTTAATAATTTCGAAAAGTTGCAGAATCTTTCATTTTAATATTTCTTCATTATGTTGAATGTCTGAAATTGTATTATTAAAATTTTGAATAATTTGGTGATTTACTGAATATGCCTGTCTAAGTTGATTCTCCAAATTATGCTCGTTTTCTTGCATATGTGCTAATATTTCATTGTATCTCTTTCCGTCTTCCTAATTCATCGATTAACCCTCGTTTAGTTTTGTGATGATTCAAATGAATTCCGATGTTATTAATTTTAGAGTCTATATTTGTCCGGATAAATTCTAATATTTTGTCATAGTTACTGACTTCGTTAAGATATTCAGGGTTACTTGCTAAGGCTGTTTTTAAAGTGGTGTATTGTATATTTAAATTGTTGTATTGATTGAAGATGGGTGTGAGGTTGTAATAATGTATGAATGTGTGAGTGGTCTTTTCCAGTTTTACAGGTCCAAGATTGATGGGGAGTATCCCGAAATTTTCCGTTACATTCTTAATGATTGTTCCTTGCCCCAACGTGAGCAACCTGGAACCGATTAGATTTTTTAAGTATTTTGTCTAGGGCGCTTAAGGTTAGAAATGTGTATATTTTCGGTCGTATTGCCATGGGTGGTTTTAATTTTTCCTGTTTTCAAATTTTTGTTAAGTTTTGTGATAATTTCGGGTTTATATTTATTCTTGGTTTTTTGTTGTTTTTGTTTGTTTTTAACATATACTTTCTTAGGGATATCGGGTAATTCTTCTCTAGTTTGATTACATTTGTCTATAACCTTTTCTTTGTTTTGTTGTATTCTATCTTTAATATTTTCGTACAATAATTTTGTTTTATTTTTATGGGTTTCTATGTAATTGTTTATGAGTTGTTTTTCGATATCAATGTTAAATGGTGAATTCAAATCCAAGTGTCCTGTAATAATTTCACTTGGCTTTAATTTGGTCGCCGAATGAATTGTGTTGTTGTAGGCTAATAGGGCGTAATTTACTTTTGATTCTATGGGTTCTGTGTTAAATTCTTTCTGATTGTTAAATAATCTAATGTGTTCAATAAGTGTTGAATGGAAACGTTCTATTATGCCGTTAGATTCTGGGTGTTGGGAGCTTATGAAGTATATATCAATTTTGTGCAAGGCTAGCAGTTCTTTTACAAGTGAATTTTTAAATTCGAGCCCGTTGTTCGAAATAATCTGTTTAGGGATTCCGTGGTGAGTAAAATATTTTATTAGGTTATTAACGACTTCTATGCCTTGTCCCGAATTTAATTTGTATGCTTGCGCATATTTGGAAAATGAATCTATGATGGTTAAAAATTTAGCATGTTCCAGCGTGATGCTATCTACATGCAGGATCTGGAAAGGTTTTGTAGCTGTAGGTGTTACGTTTAGTTTTAAGTTAAGGGGTTTTCTATCGTACTTAGTAACTTGACATATGTCGCAATTGTTTATAAAGAGTTGGATCGTTTTCCTTTGGTTAGGCCAATAGTATTGTTTTTTAATGCGCATTTCAGTTTCGTCAATCCCTCTATGGTTTGTTTTGCTACAATGATACGCTGATTTCATCATTTTCAGTAACGTCGGTTAAGAAACTTCTGCATTTTATTAATTTTATCTGTAAATTTGTAAAGTATTTTTGTAGTATATGACTAAATTTCTCGTAGAGGTCATTTTTGAAAAATATGTAATATTTTACATTTGGAACAACGTATTGTTCAATAAGAGATATCATTTCGGTTTCGTAATTACCTTTTGAAAATTCGACGGAAAGTCGCATCTTTTTGGTTTCGTATATTTTTGAAATATCGACAGGTTTAGGCTTGTATTCACATTCGCTTATGATAGTTTTTTCCGTAATTTACTGGGTTTTCGATTATAGGAATTCCAACAATAGGGTCTTGACTGCTAGAGTGTATTGTGATAGCGCTATCGCTTGCTGAGTCGTCTATTATTATCGCGTCCTCGTCTTTCTGTCCGTCACCTACCTCAACTATTAAGGATTGAGTGTCATTGTCTTTATCTTTTTTTTTTAATTGTTTGTAAAAGTCTTCCATAATCTTATTAAAATGTTCAATGTTTTCCGATTCATTTATGTTAAGTTCAATTTGAGGTATTGGTGAATTATTAAAGACTGTCACTAGTATATCGGAGTCGTTAAAAAGGTAATTTAGCATTGATTTGATTTCGTGCCAATTTTGATTATCGTGACCGCAACCCAATTTTGGTATGCCCAATCTTTTTATTTTGTGGAGTAAACAGAATTTCTTTAAATTTAGGAGGGTGTAGAAAATGTCTTGCTTGGTGGGTTTATTATAATGTAGTTCTTTTGTTATTACGTACAACAGATATCTTTTTGCGAACTTGAGGTAGACGATATTATGGAGTTTTGGATTTTGGGCTTTTAATTTGTCGACATTATTGAATTTTAATCTGAATAGTTTAGCGATACCTAGTGACATTGTTAAATCTTTGCTCACGCAGTGAGCGAGACTATAAATAGATCACCTGTTACTTCTATGATATTTCTGTGGTTAGAATTTTGATGTTGTTTTTGATCCAAATAATTCTGATAGATAATTAATGGTGATTCGTCTATTAAGGGTGGTGAGTAAGAATTTTGAATTTCGTTATTATTTCCAGATGGTATACGACTTAAAGCATCGGCGTTCGTATTGAGTTTTCCTTTCTTATAAATGATTTCGTAGTCAAATTCTTCCAATTTGAGGCGCCACCTTATTAATTTTTGACTGCATTGTTTTAACGAAATTATATACTGTAAGGGTTGATGGTAGGTTTAAATTTTGAATTTGCGTCCAAAAAGGTATGGTCTGAAATATTGGGTAGCCCAAATAATAGCCAGTAATTCTTTTTCAATTGTTGCGTAATTTGACTCGGCATCGTTTAGTGTCCTACTAGCGTAAGCTACTGGTAGGTCATTGCCTAGGCTGCCTTGAGACAGCACAGCTCCTATTGCCACGTCACTAGCGTCACATGTCAGGTTGAATTCTTTCTCGAAGTCGGGGTATTGTAGCAAAGGTTCGTTAGTCAACAGATTTTTGCACGTTTCGAAGCACTGTCGGTATTCGGAATTGTTGGGGTCTATGACTGCATCTTTCTTCAAACACTTAGTCAATGGTTTTGTAATTTTTGAGAAGTCTTTGATAAATTTCCTATAATAGCCTAACAGACCAAGAAATCCTTTAATTTGTTTAGTTGTTTTTGGAATAGGATAATTGAAAATTGCCGAAATTTTGTCAGGATTAGGTTTCACGCCGTCTGGAGTTACTATGTGTCCAAGAAACGCTACTTCCTTTTTTAGAAATTCGCATTTGTCTAATTGTATTTTAAAGTTAGAATTTTGTAATCGTTCAAAAACCAATTTTAAATTTTGAATGTGTTCCTGTAGACTAGTGCTGAATACTATAATGTCATCGAGGTAAACGAGGCATTTATCGTTTATTAATCCTCTCAGAACATTATCCATAACACGCTGGAATGTTGCTGGTGCATTTTTTAAACCAAATGGCATACGCGTAAATTCATAGTGTCCGTCCTCAGTATTGAATGCAGTTTTTTGTATGTCTTGTGGGTCCATTTCTATCTGGTGAAAGCCAGATGCAAGGTCTAGGGTAGTGAAATAGTGGCAGCGTCCTAGTTTGTCGAGTAAGTCAGTAATGTTGGGTAGTGGATACTTATCGTCAATAGTCTTTTCGTTCAGTTTCTTATAGTCAACTACGATGCGCCATTTACGTTTGCCCGATGCATCCAATTTTTTTGGTACAACCCAAATTGGCGATGACCATGATGGTCGAATAATATTCTGGTCCAGCATCTTTTTTATTTGAGAACGTACTTCCGCGAGATAAATTTCAGGGTGCCTATACGATTTCGTATAAGTAGGTAATTCGTCTTTTGTTTTAATCGAATGCTTAACTTGATTGGTAAAGGTTAATTTTTTGTCATCTGAGTGAAAGATGTTGGGGAAGTCATTGATTAATTTAGAAATAGCTGTTTTTTCTTCCTGATTCATGTGTTCTTTTCTAATTTTGGAAGTGTCAATTTAAATTTTTTCGGACTGAATGGAATTTAGATTAGGGGAAGAGTATGTTACATAATTGGATATACTTTCTACATTGACTGGTTTTACTTGTTTAAATGTTATATAAGAATCCGATTTATTAATAACGGTACATAATACGTAATGGTTTTTTGCAGTGGCAACGCTTTCAGGGAAGATTAAATTGTTTGTACATCGTTGTGGTAGTAAGACAGTCCCATTTCGTTGGTTAACTTCGACTTTAATAACCCTTTCTGTTTTTGGTTCTATTGTAACAGTAATGTCTTTATGGTTAATATTATTTATATTAACTTGAGAGTTTTGGTGTTGAATTTTAATTTTGCAAGTAGGTGTTGTAATCAAATTTTTGTTCAAATCTATGGTTACTTTTAGTGATTTCAAATTATCGAGCCCCAAAAGTAGATCAAATTCCTCATGAAAATCGAAAATATGATATTTTAAACTAGATTTTTTTTTTAAATTAAATATTTTTGGAATGGGTACAAACGTGCTGTAATTTTCTACTGATGTACCGTGTGCAGTTGAAATTTGGAAAGGGTCTTTTATGATAGAATTTTTGTAGAATTTTTTTGCTATATGAGGTCTTATAAAAGATTTTGTGCTGCCGGTATCTATTAACACTTTTAAATTATTTTCAGGGATCAAGACATAGGGTAGTTTGCTTTTATTAGTTAAGTTCATTAACTCGATTGTGAGTAATGGGTTTCCGAGGCAATTGTTTCTAAAAAAGGGTCGTCAGCGTTTTCTAATGTTTGCATATTATGTTCAGTGTTATCGCTTGTAACTTGATCGGGTGATTCCTCATAGTATTCGAATGAGTTATCATCAACAGCTGTGTCGTTTATGTTTAGCAATTCTTCTGCCATGTAATGTGACGTAGTCACACGATTTTGTGTAAACTGATTTTGACCAGGTCTTGAACGGTATTGTGTTGTAGTATTTCGGGTTGATATGCTCATTGGTGTAGGTTTTGGATAATTTTGATTATGAGAAGCACCTTGCCTTGCTGGTTGTGTTTGCGGTGTATATTGTCTGTGTGTTTGTTGTACAGGTTGTTGAGAATGGGGAGGTCTGTAGAAATTACTATGTGTGAAATTCGTATTCGTTTTGAAATGTTGTGTCTGGTCGGTTTTTGAATATTTTTGTTTGTGTTTGGATTAGCAAGTTTGGATTTTGAATAATATTAAAATTGGAAGTCATTTGCTAGCATGCTTAGTGCTGTATTTAAATCAGTTGGATTTTTAGCTCTCATTAATTGTCCGATAGGTTCTTTTAGTCCTTTTAATAGAACCCGAAGAGCATAATTTCGAAAATAATCTACCATGACAGCGGCTGCTTCAGTTGTGGCGTTTGTTGAAATATACGAAATTTGTAAATTTAAAAGGTGTTGTAATCTTCCGTAAAAATCAAAAACGTTTTCATTAGAATTTTGCTTGAGTTCTGTAATTTCCATGTTTAAGGTAAACCAGTCCCGGTTATCGGAATAGGCATTTTTTAACGCTGTTTTTAGTTCTTCCCATTTAGTAATGGTGAAGCTTGCGATATTAATTGCTGCTTCGCCTTTTATTTTACTTTTTATACTATTCATTAAATAATCGTTTTGGAAGTCGTTTGGATTTGTGGTATTGTAAAATGTGCTAACTAATTTCTCGCTAACACTAATAAATGTAGGTAATAGTTCACGTTCCCCGTGGAACTCTGGTAGCATGTCTAAATATTCCTTTTTTAATACAGCCATGTTAAGTCGTGGGGTCTTTAATACAATGTTAAAATTGGTACTTGATTTGATTTTAGAATTATTAATTTCAATGTCTTGATCTGAGTCTACGTCTGAACTGTCTGACAAGGTATTTGGAATATCTCTATACGACATGTGGTACTCACGAAAATACAAGTAGTGCGGCCTTCATGTGCTCTGAAGTCGTCTACTGGTTCTCGAACTGGCCCTGGGGATGCTGATGTGCTTTCAGCTTGGCTCCTAGAGATGCTCCTGGCTCTGATATGCTCTCAGGAACCGCGGATGCAAGTACGCGTTAACCGATTGTTCGAATTGCCAAATTAATCACGAAGTGAAACAATTTATGTCCGCTAAATTGTTTTGGCAATCCTACCGACTACGCCACTTAAATTTCTTTATTGGTTGAACGCGTTTCAGTATACAAACGTAAGACTAACTAATTATTCTAATTCTACAAGCTTATATAGTTCTTAAACTAAGGAATGTCACGTATCACTATAGTGTCTAGCTCATCACTATTAACCACTATAACTTATATAAATTAAATAAAATTGGTCCCAAATGTGATCCCTGAGGAACACCCGAGGACACCATAATTTTGCGTGATTTGAATCCATTGCATGAGACAATCTGTGAACGATTTTTTATGTAAGATTCTATCCATCTTAACAGAGAGCTATGAATATTATATGATAATAATACAGCTAATAACTTATAATGGTTTATTTGATCAAAGGCTTTTAAAATCTATGTACACTACGTCGACTTGTGTTCTGTTATCTAAATGACTGCTAATTTTTTCAGTGAAAGGGATTAGGTTGTTTAGTACTGACTGACCAACGCAGAAGCCTGATTGCTGCTGTATTATTGTGCTATTTAATTCAAATTTAATTTTGTTAACAATGAGGCTTCCAAAAATTTTACCAAACATTGGAAGAATCGAAATAGGCCTGTAGTTGCGTACATCTCTTTTATTACCAGATTTGTGTATAGGAATAAGAAATGAACTTTTCCACATGTCAGGGAAAATTCCGTTTCTTAATGATTTATTAAAAATTGAAAACAAAGGGTAGACTAGGTAATATGCACAAGTTTTTATGAAATGTTGATGAATGAGGTCAGGGCCACAGCCTTTATTTATATCTAGGTTAGAAAGACTACTAAAAATGTCTTCTTCCTGAATTGCTACATTATGGATATTAACGGGAGTATTACTGTTGTTAAATGAAATATTAATATCATCGTCCTGAAAAGAGTGTACACAGATTCAAATTAATCAGCAAAAAGATTACTAATATCATTCTTATTGAAGGCATTAACATCATTAAGTTGCATTGAGTTAGGTAGACAGTTATCGTTCCTAAGTTTTTTTGTGTGATTCCAGAATGATGATACATTTGATTTTAAATTATTTTCAATATAACTAATGTAGTTACGATAATCAATATCTGACTTTTTTTTAACTCTTTGCCTTAGCAACACTAAAAGAATTATAGTCATTGATGTCACCATATGCTTTCCACTTTTTATGAAATTTATTTTTTTCTTTATTGATTTTAATTAGAGATTTAGAAAACCATTTCGTTGTATAATGTACGTAATTTAGTTTTTAATCCTCTTACATTTTAATAGTATATGTTAATCATTACAGGTGACGACTCAAAGAGTAAATATGGAAGGGTATTTTTATTTGATTTTGACCAAATCATTCTCAGAATTAATAAGTAGAACTGGTGAATTGTCCTGCTTCCTTACAAAAATTCTGCTATTCCTAACTCAAGCATACTTGTAACTATTATTACGTGCACATTCCTTAGTTTTGGATAACAGTAATTTGTTTTTGGGACTCAGATGGTCATTTACGTAGATTTTTGTTTTTGAATCAAATTTTAGTTGGCTTGCATCTAGATTTTTATGTTGACGAGCGCATGCTAAGAATTTGTCACGTTTTAGTCTTGATACAAACCGTACAATAGTATGTTTAGGAACATTTGGAGAATGATGGAATGGTGAAACTCTGTGGAGAACATCCAAATCTTGCTCAGTGATGGGACAATGAATTACAGTACCCAGGTTGCAAATAACATAGATGAGGTTTTCTGAGGGTTTCTCAGGGATGCCGATGATTTGGTGTTGCAGTGGTTGCATATCAAAACCATCTAAAAGATTAGTAAAAAGATGTTAATTAGTTAATTAGTTACCTTGAAGAAGATTTAAATAACTTGTACAAGATTGCTTAATTCCGAAGATGACAAGAAATAATTATGTTCTGAAGTAAATTCAGTTCACACTCAAAAACTGATCCAAATAATCAACTCTTGTGAGAAGTAATAATATATTAATAATTGCACCACAAAAACACACACTTCACTGTAAAAATATGTATTTAATTATAACTGTATTCACTGATAAATGTAGATAAACGAAGAGCAGCATAAAACACGACCGACTTCAATGTACAATATACAATATGTTTTGATTTGTTTTTTGATATAATAGTCTATGAAAACACATACTTTGTTGATTGCAGTAGTTTCATTTGCACAAGTTGTAATATACACTAATCTTGCAACTTTCATATTATTCTTAACATGAAGTCTCTTGATAACGATTTTTTTTACAGCAAATGGAATATCTAGTCTTACAATATGCATTCTTAATCGTTTAACATTTCTGCTGACACTGTAAAATTTTGTTTTGTTTAGTTGTTGTTAATAATTATTCTATGTATATTGTTGTAATATAATATATTATTATTGCTATATTGATTTTAAATATATAATAGTCTAATACTTATGTTTACTGCTGCCAAAATGACAAATGTCAAAATAAACAAATAACTTTATATTTGATGCATTTAAACTTATTTAATACTGCCTGATTTACTGAATGTAATCAGTAAGTATAAATTTTTATGCTAATGATTTAATTTTTTAATAAATTTAATCATATATTATTATTCTTAAATTATCATTTTAGTATATTTTGTTTTTTAATGAATTTTTAAATGTCAGTATATTTGTAATAGTATAGTAACTTAAAAGTAGCCTTGAAAGCTAATTTCGTTTTACAAATTTAACGTCAAAAAAAATGTTATTGAAAACAAATGTTTATGAATATGAATATTCAATTCGTTTATAGGATAACGAAGCGTTATAAATATAACGAACGTTGGAACGTTTATGAATATGTAAATGACTATGATACACCGTGTTCTTCAAGTGCCCAAATAAAAATTAGTCTAAAAGGGTAAGAATCAATAATCGTGAATTTGATTTCTGCTTATTATCGCCAAAAATTTCTCTTGCAGATACAGTAGCATGTGCAAAATTGTAACCTTGAAATAAAATACCATATTATGCCTTTGGAATTTTCAGGTGAAATGCGCTTATAAATGTCATGTCGTATTCTTTGTACACAAAATCTCAGTATACCCTCCCCTTAGTTGGTGAACTTATTATGACCCTATTTTTTTGACAACTGAATTAATGTTAAAGTAAACCATGTTACATAAATCAATTTTGAATTTAAAAATAAAAATAAAATAAAATTGCCATATTTTTTAGGTAAATTTGACAAAATAGCAATTACAATTAATAACTAAAATAAACTAACGCAACTACCTTTGTTATTTTTTGTCTCAATTTCATAGTTACTGCTAGTACTGAGCATATAAGGCACGTAAAATTTATTTTACATATTGATTCAGATACAGAATTTTAAGCTTTGCAACTTCTATTTGAAGCCTTTTTTACCTAAAATAATTAGGGAAGCCGGAAATTACGAAAATATGATTTTATATGTTAAATCCCTATGTTCGGCTGTCCAAATCAGCATCCAGTATTCAATAAAGGCATTATAGTCTATTTTTTATAAGAATAATATGCTGGAAAAAATGGAACAGTTTTATCTTGAATTCTGAGTGGATAATACTCTAATATTATCCAATCAAAAAACAATATCAAACTGCATGTATCTTCCAAGCATATCGTTCTTATAAAAAATAGACTATACAGTGCAAGTATATCTACTTTAGATAATAATTTTATAGTTAAAAACTTCACTTCATGGCTTAAAACTTACCTATTTGTGGTTTTCCTGGCTTGTCTATGATATTCAGTTACACCACTGTTTTTTGAAAATGTCCATCCAATGTTATTTATATTTCTTTTGTATTGTTACTTTTTGTTGTTAATTTTTTGACATATATGAAGGAAATGTTTATTATGAAACAGATGCATTTGCAAGTTTATATAAAGTAATTTTAAAATAAAATTTTACTTGTATATATATATATATATATATATATATATATATATATATATATATATATATATATATTGTGACGCGTCCCTGTTCGGGGGCGCCAATTTGCGACGATCACTTGGGCCGCTGCGGGATGTTGTTGGTCCGCGATGTCGTGGGTTCTCTCGCAGGATGTCGGGTTGTTCTCGGGCGCCAATCTGCGGAACCTGCGAGGAAAGTGACGTGTGCCACGGGAGCTCTAGGTCGGTCGGGCCAAGGTTTAGCACAGACAGACAAAAGTAAGTTTAATAGTTTATTGTACTAAAATTACTACACCTAGTGTTTTACTGAGCCGTAGGAAGTGAACTAGTGACAAACTAATCGCGGTTCTACTCAGCCGTCGACGGAGTTCGCGGTGGGGAACCACCAACGGGTCTTCTCCGATAACTACGGAACGTATAGCAATGAGAAAAGAGAAAAAAAACTACTAAGTTAAAATGCGGATCTGCCCGACAGCCGTAGAAACACGCGGTGGTGACCACCTACGGAGTTTCCCTTTAGGCGTGGAATGCAGCGAGCTGAAGGCTCTAAGGAACGGCGGTAGAAGCTACCAACCTGTATCCTCTGACAGCAGCGGAATTCAAGAAAAATGCAAAAATAAACAAGCAACTTACAACAAGACTCGATTCGGAACAGAACGGTGCGGAAACGGACTGGAACTCTTCTCGGCTGACTGTTAGACGTTATAGTCGTCGTAGACTGAGTCGTGAGTCGTCATAGACTGAAGAAATACGGCCCCGGCGGTCGTATTTATACCCGAAATTTAATTAATCCTGTAGCTACTGATTTTAAAGTGAGACAGATTGACTTTAAGTATTGTTATTTTCGTTTAATAAATTGATTTTTATTTTAAAAATTCGCAAAATCACTTCCCTTAGCTTTACAGACTTTTGTATTGTATTTGATCTGATTTACATATTTTATAAAAATATATCATGGGAATTCGGTCCTCCGAAGCGTTTTGTGTTTGAAGGTTGGCAGTACTGCGGTCGCGCGCACGCGCTGGCGCGGCGAACAGGTGTTTTTGTGAAAATTTGAAAACTGTAAAAATAACAGAAAAGATACAGAAAAATAACAGCGGTAAGTGTTAAAATGTATTTATTATTGTTTCCCCAAGTGCTGTGGTTGTAGGTTACATATTGGTGCAAGTTTAGACCCACGTGTTCTTGAGGTTATGTCTCCGGCCATGTGCGTTCTACAAATGTGTTTCCCGGCGACTATTCGGGAATCCGGCAGACGGTTGGAGATGTCGCACCGCCTCCTGGAGGTGTTTCCAGCGGTTAGCGGCGACTGGTTTCGACGGCGGGTTCGCTTGACCTGGTGTGCGGTCCGGACCTCGTGAAGTCGGTGTTGTGACCTGGTGGAGCGACGAGGAAGGCAGGTACGTGAGCATTGTGACGAGCACTTCGTCACACCCTCCCCTCACTCCGCCTAAAGAAGATCAGAAAAGAAACAAGTTTCTTTTTACAGCGGTGCTGTAGATTTCCGTCCCCTCCTCTTGCCACGCTTCCTGCGACGTACTGGGGGACACGCTTTGAACCGCGTGACCCACTGCACACCACCTCCTGGACGGGCCTCCAGGACTCGGTGTCGGTGACGGATCGGTGTCGGCAGGTCGCTGGGCGTGACGGCCTCGGTCGGCAACTGTGGCAGTGTGATCCCCCCAGGTGTGCCCGGTGCCGGACTCCCGGAACGGAACGGTAACAGCGGTGGAGTCGGCAGCGGCGTCACGTAGTCTGGGGCGGACCACGTCGGCGGACGGCGGGCCGGCCGAGGTTCGACCAGCGGCGTCCTCGGTGTCACGGGGCGGTCAGGTGTGGCAGGAAGCGGCGATGTCTCTATAATTAAGAGTGAGGGAGACGGCGGATGCCGGGGTGCTGTGACGGCAAGGCCAGGTGATCGGGCCTCCGGCGAAGAGTGCACAGCGGGACGCCTTGGCGGCGTCTGATGCAGCGCAGGTTGGTGCAGCCTTGGCCTCGGTGACGGTGGTGGCTTGGCTGCTGGGTGTCCTCGGAACGGCAGCGGGCCCGTCGTGACCTCGCTCTCGGTGGAAACCCGAAGAGCTCTCATCACGGCGGGAAGCCGAGGACTCGGTGATGGTGCTAGATCGACAGCGGTTTCCCCTCGGAACGGCAGCGGGCCCGTCGTGACCTCACTCTCGGCGGGAATCCGAAGAGCTCGCATCACGGCGGGAAGCCGAGGATTCGGTGACAGCGGTGCTGGATCGGCTGGTCGCTGGAAGTGACGGCCTTGGTCGGCAACAGTGGCTGGGTGATCCCCCCAGGTGTGCCCGGTGCCGGACTCCCGGAACGGAACGGAAACAGCGGTGGCATTAAAAGAAAAAGAAAATTATGAATACTAGATATTTTATAATGTAATAAATAATCAATTGTTTTTTGATGAGTAAAAATATATATATAATTTTGACATGTGTTCTGTCATTTGTAATATAAATATAAATCTTATCTAAAAGAATATATAACGTTAATTGGTTATGGGCCCAGATTGCGCAAAGATTGAATTTTAAATAAATCATTCAAAAACTCCTACCCTTATAGTGCTCAGTTACAAAATATTAGTTGTAAACATGGCAGAAGGAATTAAACAAGGAGCAATTCCCCAAATAAATCATTTAGAAGATAAAAGTAATTGGGAGAATTGGAAGGCTAAAATAAGAATGGTTTTTAAAATGTTTCCACCTGCTCTCAGTATAGTTGACGGGTCTAAGACAAAACCAGAACCACCTGTAGATTTAGAAGATACAGATAAAGTGGCGAAGTATGAAAAAGAATTAGAACTTTTCGAAAAAGCAGATAATTTTGCATTACTTATAATGTCTAGTAATATGAAAGAAGACATGTTTATGAAAGTAAGAAGGTATGAAACTTCTAGAGAAATGTGGCTTGCTCTATGTCAACTGTTTGATACAGTTTCTGAAGATAGAATATTTGATTTATACAATAATTTCTTTGACGATAAATGGCAGCCTGGTGACGATGTTATTGGCTTTATTACAAGATCAGCAAATAATTGGGAACGCTTAAAGGCAGAAGTTGAAAAACAACCGTCTGACAATAAGGATGTTGTTTTAATATGTAAAATTTTAAAATCACTACCTGAAAGATTCCAGTCGTTTACAGCAGGCTGGAGACTAATTAGCAAAGAAAACAGAAACTTAAAAACCTTAACTCAGAAATTATGCACATTTGAACATAATTTATTAGAAAATAAAAGAGAAGAAGCTCTTAATACTCAAGTAAGTAAATTTAATCAAAAGATTAATAATACCAATAAAAAATCAAACTTCAAAAAGAAGTGTGTGTATTGTGAAAAACAAGGGCATATGATTCATCAATGTCGGTTTTGGATTGCGGATGGTCGACCTCCAAAACCAGCTAAAGCAAAGTTTGTACAAAATACTACAAAAACAACTAATTCTACCGAAGGAATCACATTAGTTGCAGTATCTGAAGAAGCCTTTAATGCTGAACAAGATGATGAAAATTGGTATGTAGATAATGGAGCCACAAGCCACATATCGAAAAACAGAGAAGTTTTTACCAAATTTGAGGAATTCAAAAGCCATCATGGTATAGTGACAGCAAATGGTATACACGTAAAGGCAATTGGGAAAGGTACTATTTCAGTACAAGCTATGGTAGACGGAAAATGGAAAAACCGTGAATTAACCAACGTTTGGTATGTACCAGGAATTTCAAAGAATCTATTCTCGGTTCTTGCTGCTCAAGATCACAAACCAGAAAGTAAGTTTGAATCTACATATGATAAATGTAAATTAGTACTTGGTCAAGAAACTCTCGTTTCTGGAATTCGGGATAGATGTGGTGGTCTTTACAAGCTATCACTTAAAACTGTTCAACCAAATACAGCACAGGTAAACTTAACTTTTAAAAATAAAGACGAAATTTTACAAATTTATCATGAAAGATTAGGACATCAAAATAAACGCCACGTTAAAGAAGTAATTAAAAGAGAGCTAAATATAGATGTACCTTTAAATAGTGAAACATGTGAAGCATGTGTATATGGGAAAATTCATAGATTAAAATTTGGTCATCGAAAAAGAGAAGAAAAAGCAGGTAATTTAATTCATACCGATGTTTGTGGGCCGTTTATAGCTTCAAAAAGTGGATTTCAATATTTTGTTGTTTTCAAAGACGACTACTCAAGATTTCGAAAAATTTATTTTATGAAGCATAAATCAGAAGTAATATTGAAACTGAAAGAATTTTTAACAGAAGCTAAAAATATAGGTCACACTATTAAAACTCTATTAAGTGATAATGGAGGTGAGTTTGATAATCGTAAAGTTCATGAAGTTCTTCGATCCCAAGGAATTCAACCAAGATATACGATGCCATACACCCCTGAGCAAAATGGCTGTGCTGAAAGGGAAAATAGAACAATCGTAGAGATGGCTAGGACCTTAATGTATAGTCAGAAGGAAGCACTTAATAAACAATTATGGGCAGAATTAATAAATACATCAGCTCATATATTGAACAAAACTGGAGTCTCTTCTGAAAAAGGAAAATCACCATGGGAATTGTGGTTCGGAAAGAAACCCAATATTAAATATTTTAGAATAATTGGATCTAAATGTTGGGTGCATATTCCAAAGAAAAATCGAAGAAAATTTGATAAAAAGGCTCAGGAAGGTATACTCATTGGTTACGAAGATAATGGGTATAGAGTCATCTGCGAAAATAAACTGATACGTTCGAGAGACGTTATATTCAAAGAAGTTATTCATAAGCATTCAGAAACTGAGTGTAAAGAAATGAAACCCACACACGATGATATTAAGTTTAATATAGAAGATGAAACTGTAGAAGAAAATGTGGAGAAATTTAGTAATCCAGAAAATATTGAAGAAGAAATTGAAAATGAAAATATTGAAGAAGAAATTGAAAATGATAGTGTTGACGGAAATGAAGAAATAACTCAAAATCAGAGACTAAGAGATCGAAATAAAATTAATAAACCTTCATATTTGGAAGACTATATATGTACTGTCGAAAATGAAGGTATACCTAAAAACTATAATGAAGCGATTAATAGTAAAGAAGCCAAGATGTGGCAGCAAGCCATGGATAATGAAATGTCCTCTTTAATAGAAAATGGTACATGGACATTAGTAGATTTACCACAAGGAAAAAGGCCAATACCATTAAAATGGGTTTTTGTAAAGAAATATAGTGCAGATCGTACATTGGAACGATACAAAGCCAGATTGGTCGCTAAAGGGTTTATACAACGCAAAGGTTTTGATTATATGGAAACGTTTAGTCCAGTGGCAAGAAGTACTACTATTAGGACAATTATTAGCGTAGCAGCTAATGAAAACTTGTATTTACACCAATTTGATGTTTCGACAGCTTTTTTAAATGGTTTTCTAAAAGAGAAAATTTATGTCTCACAACCTGAAGGTTATAATGATAATAGTGGAAAAGTTTGTCTCCTAAAGAAAAGTCTATATGGACTTAAACAGTCACCTAGATGTTGGAATTCAAGAATTAATAACTTTCTAATAAAATATGGTTTCAAAGTTAGCGAAGCTGATCCCTGTTTGTATGTTTTAAAAAGAAATAATATAAAACTTCTATTAGGCCTATATGTGGATGATGGAATCATAGCTGCGTCTTGCAAACGAGAAGCTATACTCTTAATAGAAAAACTTCAAGAAGAATTTAAAATTACATCCAAACCAGCAAGATATTATTTAGGCCTGGAAATTAATCAAAATGAAGAAGGAATTAAAATAACTCAATCAGCATACACTAAAAAAATTTTAGAAACATTTAATATGAATGAATGTAAATCAGTGATGACACCAATTACTAAAGAAGAGATTTTTGAACCAAGGAAGGCAACTGAAGTTGAAAGTACAAAACATAACACTAAATTTCCATATCGCGAAGCTGTTGGTTCATTGATATACTTAATGACTGGTACTAGACCAGACATTGCATACGCTCTAGGCGTAGTTTCTCGAAATTTAGACAATTACACTGAAAATGACATACAAAAAGTGAAAAGAATTTTCAGATATTTACGTGGAACCACAGATTTGGGAATTACATATAAAAGAAATTTTAAGAAAGGAATTCTTGAAGGATATTCAGATGCAGATTTGGGTGGCGATACTCAAACTGGAAGATCAACTACAGGAGTGATTAACATATATTCTGGAGGTGCAATTTCCTGGATAAGTAAAAGACAGACGTCGGTTGCAATATCCACGACTGAGGCTGAAGTAGTCGCAGCTAGTGAAGGTGCCCGGGAAGGAATATGGTTAAAGAAGCTCTTGAGTGAAATCACTGACTTTCAAAATATGACTCTGTTTGTTGATAACAATGCCGCTATTAAGATAGCAGAAAACCCTATATGGCACAAAAGAACCAAACATATCGCCATTAGACATTTTTTTATAAGAGAAAAAGTACAGGATGGTGAAATTTTTATAAGAAGAGTGTCCTCTGAAGAACAATTAGCAGATGGGCTTACAAAGTCATTACTCGGTACAAGAATTAGAAAAGTGTCTGAGGCCTTTGGTTTAAATTAGTTTTCTTTCAATGAAGGAAGGTATTGCGGATAGCATTAAAAGAAAAAGAAAATTATGAATACTAGATATTTTATAATGTAATAAATAATCAATTGTTTTTTGATGAGTAAAAATATATATATAATTTTGACATGTGTTCTGTCATTTGTAATATAAATATAAATCTTATCTAAAAGAATATATAACGTTAATTGAGTCGGCAGCGGTGTCACGTAGTCTGGGGCGGACCACGTCGGCGGACGGCGGACCGGCCGAGGTTCGACCAGCGGAGGATCCACGCGGCTGCAGTCGACGGTGGCGTAATCAACACCACCGCCTTCCACGGGCCGCAGCACGTAGTGAACCGTGCTGACTACTGGCTGGATCAGCCGGGGCGGTGTTGGCGGCAGCGGTGACAGAGAGGCTGGAACAATTACCTCCCGCTGGATGGTCTATGACGATCTTGGCCGGCTGTTCGGAGTCTCCTTCCTGCGGCATGGTGTCGATGACTCTGTGCTAACAGAAAAAATGAACAAACGAAAAAGTCCCTGCTCGGGCCGCCAATTTGTGACGCGTCCCTGTTCGGGGGCGCCAATTTGCGACGATCACTTGGGCCGCTGCGGGATGTTGTTGGTCCGCGATGTCGTGGGTTCTCTCGCAGGATGTCGGGTTGTTCTCGGGCGCCAATCTGCGGAACCTGCGAGGAAAGTGACGTGTGCCACGGGAGCTCTAGGTCGGTCGGGCCAAGGTTTAGCACAGACAGACAAAAGTAAGTTTAATAGTTTATTGTACTAAAATTACTACACCTAGTGTTTTACTGAGCCGTAGGAAGTGAACTAGTGACAAACTAATCGCGGTTCTACTCAGCCGTCGACGGAGTTCGCGGTGGGGAACCACCAACGGGTCTTCTCCGATAACTACGGAACGTATAGCAATGAGAAAAGAGAAAAAAAACTACTAAGTTAAAATGCGGATCTGCCCGACAGCCGTAGAAACACGCGGTGGTGACCACCTACGGAGTTTCCCTTTAGGCGTGGAATGCAGCGAGCTGAAGGCTCTAAGGAACGGCGGTAGAAGCTACCAACCTGTATCCTCTGACAGCAGCGGAATTCAAGAAAAATGCAAAAATAAACAAGCAACTTACAACAAGACTCGATTCGGAACAGAACGGTGCGGAAACGGACTGGAACTCTTCTCGGCTGACTGTTAGACGTTATAGTCGTCGTAGACTGAGTCGTGAGTCGTCATAGACTGAAGAAATACGGCCCCGGCGGTCGTATTTATACCCGAAATTTAATTAATCCTGTAGCTACTGATTTTAAAGTGAGACAGATTGACTTTAAGTATTGTTATTTTCGTTTAATAAATTGATTTTTATTTTAAAAATTCGCAAAATCACTTCCCTTAGCTTTACAGACTTTTGTATTGTATTTGATCTGATTTACATATTTTATAAAAATATATCATGGGAATTCGGTCCTCCGAAGCGTTTTGTGTTTGAAGGTTGGCAGTACTGCGGTCGCGCGCACGCGCTGGCGCGGCGAACAGGTGTTTTTGTGAAAATTTGAAAACTGTAAAAATAACAGAAAAGATACAGAAAAATAACAGCGGTAAGTGTTAAAATGTATTTATTATTGTTTCCCCAAGTGCTGTGGTTGTAGGTTACATATTGGTGCAAGTTTAGACCCACGTGTTCTTGAGGTTATGTCTCCGGCCATGTGCGTTCTACAAATGTGTTTCCCGGCGACTATTCGGGAATCCGGCAGACGGTTGGAGATGTCGCACCGCCTCCTGGAGGTGTTTCCAGCGGTTAGCGGCGACTGGTTTCGACGGCGGGTTCGCTTGACCTGGTGTGCGGTCCGGACCTCGTGAAGTCGGTGTTGTGACCTGGTGGAGCGACGAGGAAGGCAGGTACGTGAGCATTGTGACGAGCACTTCGTCACAATATATTGAAATAGTAAATAGAAATAATAATTACTGTATGAAAATGTTTATTTCCTGAATTGATATCTAAATTAATTTCGACAAACAAAGAGTATTAAAATGAAATGATATATTTATAGTATTCATTTAATAATAATATTGGATACAATTTCAATTTATTAATAAAATTTAATCATTGTCATTGTTACATTCAACAATAAAATCAGTTTGCTTTAACAATGGTTTAATTATAACTGCGATACACAAAATAGAAAAGTTATATATTATTAGAATATTATAATAAATAATAATGATAATAAGATATGTAGCAAAGAACTTCTGGCCGGCACGATTGAGTCCTCAAGATTCCCATTAAATGCTAACGGAAAACTGCCAAAAAACGTTAGCAAAAGACGATAACTAAACATAAAGTATAGTGTAAAATAATTAGACAATTCGGTAATAAAAAAACCACTTACATTATTTAAATATGTATATTACAATGGTTTCAGCCATAAAGGAAGAGCGTTTTGTCGAAGAAGCAGTAGGTAAAGTAGCTAAGAACTAAAGAATAATAGTATACAGTTGTCCACGAATCGAGTTGGAAAAAGGGAAAACATTTTTATTTTTTATTTTACGAGAAAAATGTATTCTTGATAAAAGTTTTGGCATGTTTTAACGGCCAATTCAGTTTTAACCTTTAAAAATTTTCTTTTAGTTTCAGAGAGCCAGTATGTGACGAATAATAAAAATGAAGCTTATTATTATTTTCTTTAGCATACTTTAGAGGTACAATGCAGTGTAGATTTCAGTTTCCAATACCTATAATTATGAAATCCGTAAATGATATGTTTTAGAACTTAAGAATAACACACCATTTTATTTTGTTGTGAAACATGATTTTTTTTATATTTGTGTATCTTTATTTTATATTATGAAATTAACTTTTAATTAGTTACATTATTTTAAGAAATCTTTCAAGATAATTTTAACAAATATATAATTTTGAAACGGAAATATAAATTTTTTGTCTGGAAATTATTTGAGTTGCCAAATAATTCTAAAATTAAAAGTTAAATAACTCAAAGATATAACTGTAAAACCATTTTTATAAAAAAATTATTTACATTTTAGTTTCACAAATATTTTATTCATTTACAAAACGTATTTCTTGGTAAAATTATAGAAAAGTAATAATTCATATAAAATTAAAATCAAATTTTTATAACCATGCAACTTGATTACATAGAAACATTTACACACGCAGATTCATACTTTTGCGATTTTATTTTTCGTTTATTAGATCGCTTTGTTGTTTTCTTTATTATAATGTTGTAATGTGCTTCGTTTGCTTCATACCCACCAGCCAGTATGTGACGAATAATTACAATGAAGCTTATTATTTTCTTTTAGTAAACACGGGATATAATATTAAAGCAAAAATCTCAAATACCACTGGTATTCGGCATTAAAATATTATATTCAGGCCACTGCCTTGCCAATCTATCATTAAAGTAGGTTTTATGGATTATATGATATATGTACAGTTTTATAAAAATCAAAACTCAAATTTATACAACAGCGACAATGGCTTAAATATAATATTTTAACGCCCACCAATAATATTTAATATTTTTACCATACTTTGTGGGTTTATTTATTATTATTTAAAGCCGAAAACATATTTGTTCTGTTGCATGAGATTTAAAATGATAGACTGGCTTGCTTAAATTTTGCGATTTATTATATACTTTTGTTTAACGTCACATTTTTAATACTTTTTATATAGAGATGCAACATGTTTGAACTTAAGCCTGGTATTAGATAGTTTTCGTATAACAGCGATATACGAGTAGTTTAAATGCCATTACAATTTTTATTATCGAAGAAAAATATTAATGCAAACTAATGATTGCAGTATTGTAATAAAAGAATATTCCTTAACCAATCTTTTACCAAAAAGAAGGAAAATTAAAAAATGAATATAATTTTATACAAATAAATTATTTTATATATATATATATATATATATATATATATATATATATATATATATATATATATATATATAAAATAAGAATCTGAAGTGTGGTGTGACTTATGAGAATAGTAACATAACTCCTTCCCCCTTAAGTTAAATATTATTTAAACAATTTATGTTTGAATAATATTTGTTGAATTTTGTTCATTGTCAGCTCCCTTGTTACGATATTTCTTAAATAATTTCCTTATGATAATTATTAATATTATAATTAAAACAATACTTATAATTACACTATTGAAAATAGAGTGTGAGCTATCATTATTTTCTATTATAGGTTTTATAGGTTTTATAGTTATTAGTTCTAAATTTTGTAATTTCTCAAATGTTCTAATAGTAGGAAGAAATTCGTGTTTATTGCGATCTACTTTTAAATTTATCATTTTTCCAAAACTGAGAGAATATTTCTCATTTACATTATTGATTTTACAATTATGTGTGAAAAATATACCACGTAAATTTTTATTTATTATTTCGCTCTCACATTCTATTTTATATTCTCCTTCAAATGGAGATATTATATACTTAATATTAGTAAAATCTATCTTTATAATATAATTATGCTTTTCAAGAATGACTTGCTTACAGTGAGTATTTAATTTATTAAAATATATCTCAGACAGACAATTTTCGTTAATATTATTAATTTCCTTACAGATAAATAGTCTATCACTTATACAAATGCAATGTTCTAATTTATAAACTTCTTTATTAACAATTGAATAGAAGCCAGTGGGAATATTTAACGTTATTAAATTCTCATTTTTTAATGTAGGAATACGAGTAACTTGATGAATATTAGTTCTTTGTTCCAGAATAGGAATTTCAATTAGAATTTCCAATTGTGTATTAAGATAACAAACTGTTTTCAAAATTTTGTTATTCATGTAATTTTCTTGTAGCAATGATTTTATTGGTTCTTTGGTGTGTTTGTTCATGTAATGATTTATTTCTTCACGAGAAATTAATCCGAAGTATAGTGTATTTAGACTGCAGAAAGAAAGAGTTTCTTCGATTTGCAAAAGTGCTAAATAAATTTGATTACTCAAGGTTAATAAATTTTGAAATAATTGATGTATAGCTATTACGTCCATTTCATTATAAATTTGTTTCATCGCTATATTCATTGATTTTAATTCTTGTTCTATTAGTAAATTATTTTTATTCATCAATTGTATTTGTGTGTTAAATTGTTTAGTGAAATTTTGATTAATTTCGATTTGTTCATTTATACTACTTATTATATTTCCTTGATTACTTCTTATTTTGTTAATTATTTTATCATAATTTTCTCTATCTTCTTGATCCAAAAGACCGGTTATACTTTTTACCACGGTACCGAGTCCGTTTATAAGACCTCTTTTAACCTTGTTGGGTTTTTGAATAATATGGATTTTCATTTCGATATTGTTAATGGAGTTATCCAATAAAGTTTTATCATTTTCATAATGTGCAGTTAGGTTATCCATTTGAGTATACAAGTCATTTTTGTAGCTAATTAAATTATTATAATTATTATAAATATTATCAAATGATATGTTAGCATAAATATAATTATAATTATTAATAATATAGGCATTACCTAAATTAATTATGTTAATTCCGGCATTCTCGGTTACGTTGAGGAAGTGTTCTCCCCGTGACCCTTCGATATTAAAATATCTGAAATTATACGAGGTTTCTTTAGTTGATCTATTTTAGTTTTTATATTTTTAGTTGTTATAATTTGTCCGCGTTCAGGAATTATTTCTTTTAAAATTTGTTTTTTATATTTAGGCTTCTCTACCTTTCCGCTATTTCGTTTATGTTGTTTAATATAGACGGTTTGAGGGATTTCTACGTTCATTTTTATGGGTCCGCTATACTTTTCCTTTTTATTTATAATATTTTGTTTAATCTGTTTAAACAATTCCTCCATTATACGCGAATGTTTAATATTATATTCCTCAATCACTACTTCTTCTGGTTGACATATTTGGTTATTATTTATGTGACCCAAAAGGATCTGGAAGGGTGAATTTTTTGTTGAAGAATGTATACTATTATTATATGCAATTAAACTATAGATTACTTTCTCTTTTAAAGGTAAGGATTTGAAATTTGGTTCATTGTTTAAAATTCGAATAGTTTCAATTAGAGAGCTATGAAATCGTTCTATATTTCCATTTGCTTTCGGATTATTGGTACTAGTAATATGTAATGTTATATTTCTATTAAGTAAAAATTCTGTTAATAATTTGTTATTGAATTCTGTTCCTTTATCGGTTATTACCTTTTCGGGTAAGCCAAAATGTGAGAAAAATTTAATTAATTTAGATATGATAGTAATTGAATTTTGATCTTTAATTTTATAAGCCTGTGCGAATTTCGAAAAGCTGTCAATGATAGTAAGAAATTTCTGTTTTTCTAATGATAAAATATCTAAATGAATTATTTGTAGTGGTTTATCTGCAGTTGGGGTTAGAATATTAGGAACTTGGATCGGTCTTCTTTCGTACTTATTTTTTAAACAGGTTTCACATTTATTTATGAAATTTTGAATCTCTTTTATCATGTTAGGGAAGTAATAAATTGATTTTAATTTAGCATATGTTTCAGAAATTCCTTTATGAATAGATTTTCCTTCGTGGTAGTTTCTTATTATCATTAATTGTTCATCTCTATCTTGGACATCAACAAGTAAATTTGTACATTGTATGAATTTGTAAAATCCAGCTTTGAAATAGGTTTGTAAAACAGTATTAAAGTTTAATTTGAATGTTTCAGGAATTAAACAATGATAATTTACATGAGGCTGACAATAAGTTTTTATAAATTCTAAAATAGCTTTATTGGAGTTAATTTTGTTAAGGTACAAATATATTCGTTGTTTTGTGTCAAATAATTTTTCTATGTCAACGGAATTTCGATCAGATTCTTTTACAATAATTTGGTTATAGCCGTAGTTTATAGGACCGTCTAAATATGAGAGTCCATTAATGGGGCGTTCATCGTCCGAATGAATTGTAACTGAGTCCGTATCTGAGTGTTCTACTTGGAGTGACTGGTTATCATTGTCCTTATCATTCTCATTATTCATCACTTCTTGGGTTACGATAAATTCATGAATATTAATTTTGATATGAGAATTTCCAAATGTTTCCTTTATTAAATTTTCTATTGTTGACCAGTTCTTTTTATCGTGTCCCGAACAAATTTTTGGCATTTTAATTTCGTAAATATCGTTTTCAATAAGATACTCTAATAATTTATTTAAACAATTTTTTATTTTTGCTAAAGACGGTTTAGAATTATAGTTATCTTTTGTTATTAAATGAATTATAATTTGATTATTATAATTTTGAATAGCTATTTTATTATCAATAATTTTGATTTTATCCTGCAATTGTTTTGTTTTATATAAATTATTTACTTGTAAGGCAAATCCTTGCGACATGTGAAAATCCTTTGAGATACAGTGAACCAGCGGTAATTTATTTTCAAAAATATCTTCGCTTTTATAAATGATTTCGAAATCTGGTTTTATTCTGGAAAGCGCATCAGCAACATAATTTTGTTTTCCCTGTTTATACTCTATAGAATAATCATATTCTTTTAATTTCAACTTCCACCGGATTAATTTTTGATTAGGTTCCTTTAATGATTCTAGCCAAGTCAAAGGTTTGTGGTCGGTGACAATTTTGAATTTTCTACCGTACAAATAGGTCCTAAAATGTTTCGTCGCCCACACAATAGCTAACAATTCTTTTTCTATTGCGGCATAATTTTCTTCATGATTATTCAGAGTCCGAGAAGCGTACGCAATGGGAAGATCTTTGCCATTTATATTTTGTGATAAAACAGCACCTAATGCGTAATCACTCGCGTCTGTGGTTAAAATAAAATCGTGATTAAAATTTGGGTATTGTAGAATCGGGCTGTTAATAAGAAGAGATTTACATTTTTCAAAGCATTGCTGATACTCTTTACTTTCATAGTTAATTTTGCTATTTTTCTTTAGACAATTTGTGAATGGTTTTGTTATTCGGGCAAAATCCTGTATAAAACGCCTATAATAACCTAATAAGCCTAAAAATGATTTTATTTGCTTAGTCGTTTTTGGTAGTGGAAAATTTTGTACAGCTCTTATTTTTTCCGGGTTTGGCTTAATGCCGTTTGTTGTTATGATATGCCCCAGATAGGCTACTTCTTTCCTTAGAAATTCACATTTATTTAGTTGAATTTTTAGATTTGCCTCACGCAACAAGTTAAATATTATTTTTAAATTTTGTATGTGCTCCTGAAGTGATGAACCTAATACAATAATATCATCCAAGTAGACATAACAAATTTTGTTAATTACGTCTCTCAGAACAAAATTCATTAGTCTTTGAAACGTCGCGGGGGCGTTCTTTAGGCCGAATGGCATGCGTTTATATTCAAAATGACCTTTTTCAGTGGAGAATGCTGTCTTTTCTGTGTCATTGGGATCCATTTCAATTTGGTGGAATCCACTAGTGAGATCGAGAGTAGTAAAATATGCAGATGTACCAAGTTTATTTAAAATTTCAGTTATGTCAGGTATGGGAAACCGATCGTCGACAGTTTTTTCATTTAATTTTCGAAAATCGTTTACAATGCGGATTTTTTTTATACCGGAGGCGTCTGGTTTCTTTTCAACCACCCAAATGGGACTGTTCCACGGTGAATAGCTGTGTTGTATAATACCATCATGTAGTAATTTATCAACTTCCTCCTCTACTTGTTTTTTATAAATTTCGGGGAATTTATAATTTTTAGCATAACACGGAATATCATCTGTTGTTAAGATTTTGTGTTTTATTTTAGATGTGAATGTCAGTTTCTCGTTTTCTAAAATAGTCAGATCCTTATATTGATTTAATACTTTAGTTAATTCGTTTAATTCTTCCCGATTTAAATGTTCGTGTCTTATTTTTAAAGTGTTTAATATTTCTGTATTAAAGACTGGTTTAGACTTTTCATTAAAATAATTAAATTTATGTTTATTGTTTAATAGTTTTATTTCTTCTTTATTTAAATTAATTTGTGCTTGCAATAATTTTAAAGCGTTGAAACCAAGTAAGATATGAAATGATTTGTGGAAATTATATAAATAACATTTAATATTTTTAGTTTTATATTTAATAAATGTGTATTCTGAACCTTCTGACTCTCCGTTCATCGTTTGAATTTTGAAGTGTTCTTTAAATATTTTAAATTTTGCTCTATTTTTATAAACGTAGTTTTTATTTATAAAATTTTGGGATGATCCAGTATCGATAAGAATAAATAAGTCTTGTAGTTTAATGTAGGGCAATTTTGAAATCATATTAATAGCTAAGGATTCAAGTTGAGACACGGGTCTATGTGAAAATTTTCATGCTCGTTTGATTCATTGCAATTTTCCTCCTTTGTGTATTCTGTATTGTCTTCCAATTCGTCCGGATTTTCTGGATCGAATTCATCGTAATTTTCTACATTATTAATTTCTTCCGAAATAAAATTTGGTCTTCCCGTAGGTTTAAAATAATTTGGGTTTGGTCTAAACGAGCGAGTTGAAATTGACATTGGTGTAGGTTGTGATGAACGTTGAATTTTAATTGGTTGTGAAGGGAATTTGGATGGGCCGGGTTGAGATTGGTATGTTGTTTGCTGTTGCGTTGGCTTATTTTGAGGATATTTCACCATGGGAGATGTGTACTGTTTGGGTTGAGTGTTTGTCGCGTTAGAGTTGTGTTGAATTGTATTTATTTTATAATATTGAAAATCGTTTGTAATTAAGTTATTGATTTCATCCAAAGTGGACGGATTGCTTGCTGCTAATTGGGATTTAAAAGGTTCTTTACAATTTCTTATAAAACATTGTGTCGCAAATTTATGGCCAAACTTTTTGAAATCTTGTACTGATTGCGCACAATATTTATTTTCAATATTATTGACATAGAGTAGAAATAAATCATTGTACCTTTTTAGAAAATCGAAGATTGATTCTTTAGTCTGTTGTAATTGACACAATTCAATCATCAAAGTACATTCATTCCTTTTGTCTTGGTATTGTGAAATTAAAAAGTCTTTCAAGTCTTTCCATGTTTGAATGGATGGACAGGTTGTTAAATATTCACTAGCTTTTCCAGTTATTTTCTTTTTTATAGTTATAAGTGTTAGTGATTTAGTTATTTCAGAGGGATTGGTTTGATTTATAATTTCTAAAATTTCCTCTGTAGATTTTATAAAATGGGATAAGGTTTTCTTTTCGCCATTATATTCAGGGATTAAATCTACTATTCTTAACACACTAGTGTCAAGATTAGCCAGAACACCTGGTACAGTTACCGGGGGAGTCATTCTGGTGGTATTATTAATATTTAAGGTATTTAGTGAATTAATTAATTGGTCAATTTTGACTGCACTAAATATTTAACAATTTTTACAATAAATAAAAATTTACTTACAATAAAAGTAAGGGTAAGAACTTCATGGGGCTGCTTGATGCTGAGGGGGATGGGACTGGGGGCGTTGAGCTGCCGGACCAGGAGAATGCTCGTACAGAACTGCAGATGATCACCTTCAACGAGTTGTACCTCTGGAGGCCCTCGGATGATCGCCAATCTGGTTGTATCGCCTGTGGTTGCTGACCCGTAGGTTGATTCCTCAGGATTGCAGGTTTTGCACTTGCCGTTGGAAATTTATTTTAAAATTGGAGTTGTTAAGTAAATGGTTGAAACCAACGATTTGCACACTTTAACGAATTGATTCTTATTGAATTTAGGTGTAGCAAACCTCTTAACAATCCTACCGACTGCGCCAGTTAAGATTATTGAAACAACAACCAAGTTTTTAAAAATTTATTTTAAAATTTAAAGCGGATTACAACTGTTCTGTTTGGATGCCAGATACATTCTAATTCTAATGTTAAAGTCTAAAATACAAATTATTACAGTTTCTCACAAAGGAAGCTGATATTGCAGATTCTCATATTCCGAAGGAAATATGAAATAAGAATCTGAAGTGTGGTGTGACTTATGAGAATAGTAACATAACTTATATATATATATATATATATATATATATATATATATATATATATATATATATATATATATACAGGATGATCATGCGAGAATGAACCAGCTATTATCTCCGTTATTAAGGGAGATAGCGATTATCTTCTTATAAGCTAATTTACTATAGATAACATGGGCTATAAAATTCGGCAGTTAAAAGTGTTCTATTACTTCCGGTTCCGGACTATCTGATATCAACTAATTTTAACTAAAGCGTTAAATTCTTCTAAATATGGACGTACTTGGTTGAATAAGAATAGGAAATTCATGGCGATATAAAAGAGCTGCTTCTGTTTTATTTTTATGACACCGAAAATAGAAATCAAGCATATCTACTTTTTCAGAATTAGTAAACAAATAATTAGGCATTTTACTTCAAATTGCAAGAATCACAAATTTATGTTTGTTTTATGTATTTTGTTGCCCTGGTAACGCTAAATAAATGAAATTAATTTTAAATATCACATCATCCATGAACTAGAAACAACCAAATCTCAAACAGTAAACACTAATTTAATAAAATATTTTAAACGCCCGCCATTTTATTTTTTAGTAACATAACCTACTACTTATTTACCACCATTGTAAACAAAATTTTATATATATATATATATATATATATATATATATATATATATTTATTCAAAAAATATTGGTAACACTCATACAATAAACCAGGATATTAGCCGTTATACAAAAATTTTCTAATACTAAACCATTGCATATTATTAGTTAGTATTATTTTTTTTATCATTATATTTATTTCATTTTAATTTTTTACATAATTCATTTCTAATTATTAGTTTTATTTTATTAAATTTTTATAATTATATTTATTGTATTTTCATTTTGGCAAGGTCCGTAAAATTTGTAAAAGGAGCAATTGCTTTATCAGTCTTAAGTTCATTTTTATTATTTTTTACCTTTACAATATTTTACGAACTACATTTCATATTGGAATGGTCTTTCATTTTTATATTAATTATATACAGTGTGTGCAACGAAACGCGGAAGATAGAACTTTAACATGAGATTTAAAAAAATTTCGTCTACTCCCTCTCCTGATAGATATAGAGCAAAACTACAACAGTACAAACTTGTTCAAAATTAAATTCTATATTAGATAAAATCATAATTGATACAACAGCAAATCTGTAGTACAATATTTAGTAACACCGTTAAAAATCAGATAGTCCAGGAAATAAGATATAGTAAAAGTTTAGTTATATGAAACTGACTTAAGCGGGTTTTACAACTTTTTATGGACGGGTAAGAAGCATTGTGGTCAGGTGTTATAAATTATCCCAACTCAAAGGTATCACTTGAAAAGTAAGAACAGGTCCGTATTAAATAAATTCATACTGTACTTACTTTGTATAAATAAATAACTAATAATGGAGTTCTTAGAATATGTTATTGGAAATTCAAAGATCCCTCAATGAAAAGAAAAATCTTATGAATGAACAACTTGACTTAGTCAAATCTCCATTGATATCTCCGCTTTAATCCTTTTTAGATATTCTTACCATTGAAAAGGTGGTTAATACTTAGTTTCTCTCTTTGTTCTTCTATGTATAAATACCAGAAATTTTCTGTGAAGTATATTTATTAGTATTTCCTACTAATGGCCTTAAAAGTCTAAATATGAATAAAAATAAAATTCAATTTTTTTTAAACAACCAAGTGTTTCTTATATTTATTTAATAACTGTTTGTATTTCAAATTTACGGTTGAATTTATTTTAATAATTTAATCTCTTCTCAATTTACAAATTGAAATTAGAAGACGGCATTTAAAATGCTTTATTATTTGAATATTTTACTTTAGATTTAAAAGTACATAATTAGGAAACATTTTGAAAGAAAATTTGTTGTACGACCCTTAACATCATACGACAGAAAAATCTACCTGCCTAAAAGTACCAATACCGCAAGTTCCATAAAACTTTATATGGGCCAGTCGGCTTATCCGAAAGTGAATTTCATGTATCTAAACTTCTACTATAACATATCTATCTGTCAGTTATGATCTTATCTAATGTAAAATTTAAGTTTGAACAATTTTATAGTATTGAAGTTTTGTTCTAAATAAAAATTAAGAGAGAATCCGCAATTTTTTGAAATTAGAAATTTAATTTATATCTTTAATTCATATTATTTCTTTTTATATTATTACATATTTTTAAATTATGTTTAAAAATTATCATTATTGTTTCCATATGATTCATCCTTTTAATTTATCTTTTTTGCTTTCTTATATTTGATTTTGAAATTTTTATTTAATTTTTATAACCATGTACTTTATGACATTTTTTTTTGTTATATAATTTGTTTACTGATTAAAATTTATTTTAAATTTGTTTTTTTTTATTTTATCATGATTTTAACATCTTTTACTTTTTACATTAAATATTTTGCTTCACAGTTTTTAAATTAATTATAATATAATTTAGATAAAATAAATATTTCGTTCATAATCATATTTAAAATATTTCAATTGTTTTCAGTGACTTCTACTTGTTTAAATTAAAATTACTTTAAATAAGTTTATTCTTACATAATTTAATGTCTGCTCTTTAGATATATTTATTGTCATTGAGAAAGCTAATCTTATTGGGAATTGCCTTCGTTTCAAAGCGAATGATAAATCTGTTTCGGGCAGCTTCCTGACGTCGACGGTACGCAAGTATTTGAAGCTTGTGACACCTTTTGCATGCACTGAAATTATTCTTAAATGAAATCTTTGAATATCTTTGGGGCTAACGAAAATCATTCGGCCGATAGGTGGCTTTTTCTCACGTTGTCTAGCTTTCCATGCATTATTAGCAAATACATAATATTTAGGAATTTCCATGTAAACATACTGCCGGGCATTAACGTCTATTTCATTGAGTAGGAACCAAGCTGTTAATGTTGTAACAATGGACATGGCATTTTTAAACATTTTCAGCATGAATCGACTGCCACCTTGGAATGTTGATGGTAAAATAATCATAGTGCCTGGTTTTCCGCCTTCATTGTCTGCCAAATTATTAATGTGGTCCATCAACCCGCTATATAACTCTACTCTGATGGTAGGCTGATTTAATCTAATGTACGTTAATCTTTCAGCTTCGACTTTAACATAAGCATCTACAATGTATTGTTGTGTTAGTTTACCAGCTTCTAAACATGTGTTAAATGTGTTTCTAACCGCTAATCTGTTCATGTAAAACTGTAGCAAGTTTTGTTTTTAACACCGTCTGCTTGTTTTAAATTCATGTTCAAGCCACATTCGCCTCGAGGAAAAAGTAATGGATAGGACATTGGATCGCAGTTTTACTAAACTGATTTATTCGAACTAAACCGCCAATTTTTGGGTGGACACAAATGTTCTTGTCTATTGGTGGCTCACCAGTAGTATAGCTAGACACGTTTCGCCTCACTTCCGTGTTCTCGATGACCGTGGTCATCCACATCGACCATTCTTCAGCTGAAGACATCCGTTATGTTAGTTCTTCACGTACTTCTTGCACAACCCTCTCGAATTCGCACCCCGTTTCATAATTCGTATGTCGTCAAACGGACTTAAAGCTAACTTATTTTGTTTTATTGTATGTACAACATGTTTCTTAGATCTAACAGAACATTGATTTATATTTATAGTTTTATTGTTAAATAAACAATTATAGTAATCACTAAAAGTTATAGTATTGAGTGCTGCTTTTGTTATGCCCTTTGCTTTTTTATTGATTTTTTCCTTATTAACATCTTGCAAGACTTTGTACGTGTACATTTTTGATCGCAAACCAATAAACTCTGTCATAATTTCGCCATTATTTTCATCCTTCATGAGACCAATAATTTTTTTGTTAACAAGAGGTATGTTGAAAATATTATTATGTGGATAATCAGAAATATCAAATTTATAAATATCTCGTTTCATTACGTTATAGATATCAATATTTTTAAATAAGTAAATAAGACTATCTGTGTCTGTGTACAATAATATTGTATTGTTACAAACATTTTTCTTAATATAATTGTAGTGAAAGTCATAAATGTAAGTTTTCGAAATGTCTAAAATAGAGAAACCAACATATATGGGCTTGTTAAAAGTAATATTTTTTTTACTCATTTCTATTAATATAATATCATCATCTAATATGGTACAACTATGAAAATTTGGTTGTTGTATGTAAGATTTTGCACCATATCTTCCCTCCCAATTTGAAACTATTTTTATATCTTTATATTTACGAACGTTCTCCATGGTTTTACCAAACACCGCGTTATTCATTAATTTATAAAAAAATTTTAAAATTCATTATTTGATTGTTTTCGCATGTTTGTATTTATATCTATATATGTTTTTAACCATGGTCTTTGTTTAAATTTTAGAACTTTATGAATTTTAGATATTTTTAAACCCAATTTCAAACATTGTTTTAAATTTTGATAATGAATCACATAGTTTTTTTTATCATACAAATTTGTTACTAATTTTGGTAGTTTCGATTGAGGTGGTATAAAATGTTCGGGGCATAACGGTAAATCTTTATGATCATTGTGTAATTCTTTCGGATACTCTAAATCAACTTCAAAAATGTAGCCTATGGGAGATTCATTACTTAAATTCATCAAATCTATTTTGTATATGTCTAAAACATCAACCCACTCAAATTCCAAGTAGGGTAAATAATTACTCATGGCAGCACCATATAAGTTATTTACATCAAAATACATTAAATAAGAGTCAGATTCATTACAATTATATTTCTCCCCCATATATTTATTATTCGCTTTCCCATATCTATTCGAACACTGTGACACTCCACCCCGGATTCCCTTTTCAATAAACAAAATTTTATCAATGTCTGTTAAAAGTTCCAATTGAATTTTACTGCATTTTAACATGGCACTAAATGCTAATCCGGGTGCAGTATAGTAGTGTAATGCATCTAACTGATATGTTTCTAAACAACTTTCACGAAAATTTTCAAATATGTCACTTAGTAATAAAACATCAGTTTTTAAATATAAATCAGCATATTGTCCTAAATTTTGAATTTCAAATAAATTCCAAACATTTATAACATGCTGATAGTCTTCATTTGATATGTTTTCCCCTTTGAGTGAACTGTAAAATTTGTCTATACTAGGTAGTTGTTCCTCATCTAGTTTATCCCAACTATCTAGATATTCATATGGGAATATACCTTTTTTTGTAACTAATATAAATTTCTCTTCTGAATCAGTATGAGCTCTTGTTATCAACTTTTCACTATCTGTTAGATAAGAAGCTAATTTTTCTAAACTGCTTGCCATAAAGCGGAAAGAGTCTATAAATCTGAAATTAATTTTTGTACTTTTTACGTATTTTTTGAAGGATATATATCGTTCTTTGTTTATTGGTAATAGCGATACAGAGCCTGGAATTTTTGTAGTTATTTCTTTTATAATAAAGTGTGCATCGTACGAAGATAAATTATGAAATACAACAGGTATTGCATGTGACTTTGTATAATTCAAATTGCAATTTTGATGAGCGGCTCCTCTGTATTCTCCAGTTAAATGTGAATGATCACGTACTTTTATGTTAAGCAGAGTAAATACTTCATCGCAAATATGATATTTTTTACTATTTATAAAATGTATTTCTTCATTAGAAGTTAATTTCATCGGTTTAATATCTTTCATTATAGTGTCAATTTGGTTCGCTATATTGTTAAGTTCTTCAACAAACCAGTCAATGCAGTGTCTTCCACGGTAAATATTAAATTTTGAATATGAGTTATTGTATGAACATTTCAGGTAATACGCAATACTAAACGGTACATGTTTCTGTGTATATACCGTATTTTTGCCATGTGCTTCTTCAACTTTTTCCAAAATTGATTCTATATCAGCATATATTACAAACGGTACTTTTTCTTTGTGATGAAAGTTTTTAAATTTCAATATTTTATTTTCTTCCGTGGGCACTGTTATTTTACACTCATTAACATTTCTACAGTTTTCTTTGTGTTTTTCTAAACTACACTCGCTTCTAAAATGATTTAAACATCTATCACAAAAGAATGGTCGATTATTTGAAATTTGACTTCTCTATAATCGAGAAAGATTTTTTATCCACATAAAATGATAATTTTCAAGAGATCTAAGTCGTCTAACATTGTCAGTGATGTCAACATCCATGCTGTCATTATCTTGAATCTGATCTTCTTTTTCCTCCTCCTCCTCTTCCTCATCTCCAGCATACATCATCAGTAAATGTATTGTTTTATCATATTTGCATTTGGTTAGAGGTACTGGTACGACATCATGCTTTTTCTTGCCCACCTTTTCAAGTGTGTAGATATTTATGTTAAGTCCATTCATTTCTTCGAATTTCACAATATTTTTTAATTTTATTGGAAATTCTATTCCATCATACTTTAGAATTGTTGAAAAATGGGGGTATGCAGATGTACGATTAGAATTTTTACGTACTGGATATAGCGCTGATGTAACAGCCCAAAGAAAGCAATAATCGTCATCATTGTTAACATTAATAATTGCTCTTTTTAATTTTATGTCTGCAGGTAACGATACATAACCCTTTCTAGAAGCAGTGATCGGTGAATAATTGTTTATGTTTACTTTCAGGTGTAGAACTTCATATAAAGCCCAGCCTGAGTCTCGTTCTTGAAACTCTTCTAAATCGTTCATTATTTTATCTAATACATTTTCTTTATACCATTCTTTTATGTTTGTTGAATTGTCAATTACTTCGTTTCTTGTATTGAATGTTTTAATTTCACTTGTACCTGAACTTGGTAAAATGAAATGTCCACTAAATATAACATTTTAATATTGATGACTGTAATGCTTTCTTTATTTTATTTTTAAATATTGTAATTGCATGTTGTAGAAATATTTAAGGATCTTTAATTCCCGCTTTGTTTATTATTACACCGGTTTTAATACGGTTTTGAAAAACAGATTTTATATCTTGCCATAGTAAGTTATGTTTTGGTTTTCCGTTTTTAGATAATCCAGATCCAGTTTTAGTTTTTAAGTTTTTTATTTTTTCTTTATATGTTTTTAAAATTGTTAAATTAGCTTCAAGTTTTAATGAATTTTCTTCTTTATTATTTTTATAGCCTTTCTTTTTTATATATTTATTTAGTAATGAAATTATTTTATTTAAATGTTTACGCCATCTATTAATTTCATTATCGGTTTTTATTAACTTTATTGCTTTTCGAATATGAGTTATTGTTTGATCACTAAGTGAACTTAGACTACTATTCATTGTTTAGCGGTACACAAAATAGTTATTCTTCAGAACAATGCTTTCAAACAATTGATGAAAACTGAGCGGTGTTTGTTTTTTATATTTATAATATAATATCAGATAAGTTTTAATAATCTAACGTTATTTGCTGTCTTCTTCTTCTTCTAATCTTGAATTTGATGATTTTTGTTTATTCTCTGAACAGGTTTTACCTGCTAATAAGCAGAGAAAACGTCATTATATTATTTAATTAATATTAATATTATTACTTACATGAATACTTCTTGTATTTTAATTTTGGATAAGTTTTAAATGTGTGTATATATAATGTATATATTTTCTTCAGAACATTTGTTCTTGTTTGCGATAATTCACTGTGAATATCGTCATATATGAGTCGTAAACAGGAATTTGTGGTTTTGATAATTTTATATCAACTTGTATGTGGTTCATTATTGATAAACATTAACAAAGTAAATATTTCATTAGTATACATCCGTAGTTAGAAATGGAAACTAGTATTTTATTTTAAAAAATACATATAGATTTCAAATAATGACTAAAATTCAAATTGTAAATGAATTACATAAACCAGCTCGTCGAAATTATCCACGTAGACGTGTAATAGTGAAGGGAATTGATGATTTATGGCAAGCAGATCTCGTAGAAATGATTCCTTATGCTAAGGAAAATAAAAATCATAAATATTTATTAACAGTTATTGATGTATTTTCCAAATATGCTTGGGCTGAACCGATAAAATCAAAATCGGCTGATGATATTGTTCTAACAATGAGTAAAATTTTTAAACAAGGTCGTATTCCAAAAAATTTACAAACAGATAATGGGAAAGAATTTTATAATACTAAGTTTAATAGTTTAATGAAAAAATTTAATATAAATCATTATTCAACGTATAGTAATTTAAAAGCATCTGTATATGAAAGGTTTAATCGAACACTCAAAACAAATATGTGGCGTCATTTTAATTATCAGGGATCTCATAACTGGTTAAAAATATTATCAAATTTAATAAATAACTATAATAATAAAGTACATAGAACAATACATATGAAACCTGTTGACGTGACTAAGAAAGTTGAGAAATATTTATTAAAAAATGTTTATAATAATATTAAGATTTGTTACAAAAGTAAATACAAAGTAGGTGATTTTGTAGGAATTAGTAAACATAAACATATATTTCAAAAGGGGTATGAACCTAATTGGTCAACAGAAATTTTTGTAATCGATAAAGTTCAGTGTACAAACCCGATTACTTATGTTAGAGATGAAAATAAAAGTTGATCCTGTTCTGCAAAAATTTATTATAAACCCAAAATACAGAATACATATATATATAATCAATGTGGCAGGGACTGTCAGCAGGGCAGATAACACCTGGGATAGGTTTAAAAATCAAGCTCCTGAAAAGAAAGAATCTATGAGTAAATAAACTCAGTGAGTGGTTTATCTGAAAATAAAACATTATTACACGATATTTATTTCGCATACGTTAGAGGCTTAAATAAGCATAATAGATAAATAATTTCCATCAATAATCCCGAAACATACTCAGGAAGATTCAACTGCTAACGACTCGAAGATATACTCACAACGAGTTAATACGTATCGGTAACCCCGAGACACACTCAAGAGGCTTCATATATCAGGCAACCCCGAGACACACTCAAGAGGCTTCATATATCAGGCAACCCCGAGACACACTCAAGAGGCTCCATCAGCGACCTATATAAACGCACCGGTAACCCCGAGACACACTCAAGAGGCTCCGTATATCAGGCAACCCCGAGACACACTCAAGAGGCTCCATCCGCGACGGATTTAAACGCACCGGTAACCCCGAGACACACTCAAGAGGCTTCATATATCAGGCAACCCCGAGACACACTCAAGAGGCTCCATCCGCGACGGATTTAAACGCACCGGTAACCCCGAGACACACTCAAGAGGCTTCATATATCAGGCAACCCCGAGACACACTCAAGAGGCTCCATCAGCGACCTATATAAACGCACCGGTAACCCCGAGACACACTCAAGAGGCTCCGTATATCAGGCAACCCCGAGACACACTCAAGAGGCTCCATCCGCGACGAATTTAAACGCACCGGCAACCCCGAGACACACTCAAGAGGCTCCATCCGCGACGGATTAAAACGCACCGGTAACCCCGAGACACACTCAAGAGGCTCCGTATATCAGGCAACCCCGAGACACACTCAAGAGGCTCCATCCGCGCCAAACGTATCACATACTATATCGCTCTACGAGTTGATCGTCGAATAAAGCATCTCAAACCAAGCGTTAACCCACAAATATACTATCTCCCATTATACGTTAACTATCAAATAAACTATTCCATACTACGCATTAACCATTAAATAAAATATCTCACAATACGCTTTAAACATAAAATAAAACCGCTCACACTACGCGTTAAGTATATGATAAAAACCCTCTCACCTGTTGTCACAACACGCTCTCTTAATAAGAATTCACAAAGAAATCACTTCACGTTGTTTACTACTAGAGTATCAAAACGGAACTATTTAAAATTAACTTACGGAGTTGAAGTAATAGTGTACCGTAACCATTTACGTAAGACAATAGAAAAAAATAGTAAATACATTCCTAAATTAATAAGGGAATTAAATTAAATAAAAGTGGTTATAACACTTACAAATTAAAAGATCTACAAAATAATCCAATTGAAGGTGGTTTTTACGAATTTGAGTTACAAAAAACAAAATATCCAAATTATTACCTCGTAGAAAAAGTATTACGTAGAAAAGGTGATCGAGTGTTTGTTAAATGGCTTGGTTTTAGTAATGCCCATAATTCTTGGATCAATAAATCAGACATTTTGAAAGTATAGATAAAATAAAAGTTAATTTATCAAAAATCATATATATATATATATATATATATATATATATATATATATATATATATATATATATACAGTGGCTCACAGAATTATTCGTACACCTAAGTTTTCTATTTAAAAAGTGATAAATAGAGTATTTTTAAAAATAATATTGGTATATTACTGACGGCATCATATTCTCTCATATTCCAGTAATAAAATTCAATAGCCAGTTATGAAAAATATATTATTATTTTTATGTAAATTAAATAAAAACAAAATGCATACAAAAAACAGGTACACAAAATTATTCGTACACTTATGAAATCTTACATATAACGAGTCAATATTAATAGTTATAAATTTAAAACATCTGTGATTACATAATTATCATTTGTTTGAGTATTTTGGTTTTTTCAAAAATGGGTCGCAAAAGCAAGAAATTACGGTAGTTGAAAGACGAATCTATGTGAAATGACTTTGCCAGTGTAAATCTTTAAGGGAGGTTGTCAAAATTGTATGAATATTGCTCTCAATTGTTAACAACATTAGAAGTAAATATAAAATGAGGAGTAGTTGAAAAATATTTGCCGTGGGGACCGTAAGAAAATTTTTAATCAGCAGAATGAACGATTTATTGAGCATTAAATGAAATTAAATACTAAAAACTCCTGAATAAATTAACCAAAAATATATCTGAAATTTGTGGAGGATATATTGAAACATAGACTATTCGAAGAACTCTAAGAAATTTTGATTTTAATGGCCATATAGTCATAACTAGCTCCTACATATCCCCAAACTAATATGATCCTCCCGCCGTGTTTCACTGTACTACATAAATTGCAGTTATTAAGCTCAGAATTTGGATTTCTCTAATCAAAAGATTTGCCATTCCACTCAAATCCGCAAAATTACCAATTTCCAAAAAACACAATCCGTGCTAATGTACTATTTCCAAATGCGAGTCTCTTTATTTTATTTTGTTTGGAATTATAGGACCCATTTTTTACTATAAGACCATTAGAACCAAAATTTCTTGAAGTTCTTTGAATAGTCTATGTTCCAATAGACCCTTAAAATATTTAGTTATTCTCAATATTAATTTATTCAGGGGATTTTTAGGATTTGATTTCACTTAACGCTCAATATATAGTTTATTCTGATGACTTAAAAATAATTTAAGGCCTCCACGGTGAATATTTTTCTACTGGTTCTCATTTTTATATTTACTTATATGGGTCTCAACATTTAGCGCGATTTTCGTGTAATTTTGTCAACCTCCCTTAAAGATTTACACTGGCAAAGTAATTTCAAGCAGATTCGCCTTTCAACTACCATAATTTCTTATTTTTGTGAACTATTTTTTATAAAATCTTATACAAAATACTCAGACAAATGATAATTATGCAATCACAGATGTTTCATGTTTATAAATATAAATATTGACTCGTTATATGCAAGATTTCATAAGAGTACGAATAATTTTGTGTACCTAGTTCTTGTACACATTTTGTTTTTATTTAATTAACATAAGAAAAATAATATTTTTTTCATAATTGGCTATAGAATTTTGTTTCTGGAAAATAAGAGAATCTGATCCCGTCAATAATACATCAATATTTTTTTGAAAGTACCCCATTTTTCACTTTTTAAATATAAAACTTAGGTGTACGAATAATTTTGTGAGCCACTGTATATAAAGTAAATGAAAAATTAAATTACTTTCTAACTTGTATGTTGAACAGTAAACATATAAAAAATGTGTTTTGCATACCACCATCGTGTGTTTCTGCCATATAGTACAGATGAAATATTAGATAACATAGAAATTAGAGTGAATGACTTTAGCCCTAATTCATATATTATAGTTTTATTTAAAAATAGAGAAGTGTATAGTGTATGTAGATATAGACAATCACTTAAAGATTATCATATTATTCACATTGAAAATGTGGAGGAGACAGTGTGTACAAGTTACTTTATACTAGAACATACTGTATTTTACGAAGATTGGGGGAAACTTATTCCTGAACAAGTATTACATACAAGAGGAGGAGAAAATGTTGACTATTAAATAATATAAAATGGATTGTTTTAATATAAAGTTAGTCATTATCAAAATGAACGTCAACAAATTTGGACAATGTTCTGAACTAACGCCTACTGCGTTATCTAACTTACAAAACAAATTTTTGATACTTATAAATAATTTAAATAAAAAAATTATTGAGTTAGACAATAAATATTCAACAAATTTTAAAAACTTAAATATAAATTTAAATAAAGAAAGAAAATAGAAGAACTCAAAATACAAGAACAATTGACTACAACAAATAATAAAATTAAAGAAGAAATTATTAAGTTCCAAAACAGATACAAAGAAGATTTTAGTAATGTAAATAGAATTTTACAACAAGAACTCATTGTGGTTTATAGTGAATTTGAGGAATTTGATAAAATAAAAGAAGAAATGATTACGTTAGATAACAAATATTCAACATATTTTAATAGTGTAAATAAAACTATACAAGAACAAATCACTATAACAAATAATAAAATAAAAGAAGACATTCAAAATCAAGTCAATCAAATTAAAAATATTTTTGAAACTAACATGCATACACAACAAATAAATATGAAAAATTTGCAACAAAAATGTTTAAATAATGAACACCAAATACAACAACACGTCACTGCAACAAATCGAATAAAAGAAGAAATTCAAAGTCAAATCAATATAATTTCAGATATTTTAAAAACTAATATGCGCAATATACATAATTTACAAGAAAATATTAATAAAACTATATATGATTTAATTAAAAAAGATATTCAAAATCAAATTAATGAAATTAACAAAAAAATAAATCCTGATTTTAATAAAAATGAAGATGTTCAATGAATGTTAAAAATAAATAAATAAAAATAAATTGTATATATATTTTATTATTTCGTAAAAATATTACATTATGTACCTATATGTATGTATATAAATATATATTTATAAAAACATTCTGTTACATTTTATTATAATCCATTTCATTTTTAGTTTTGAAGAAAATCTCAATGTTATTTAGCTCATTTTTTCGTACAAACAAATATTGTGTTGGGAACAACGAGTCCACTTCATCTATCTCCAACGTGTTGAAACGTTTTGGTAGAAATATTACGAAGTCACCCATGTCTAGTAGTATCGAGCGTCCAAATTTTGTAAACACATAGCGAGCTTCTTTAATGAAGTATGGTGTATTTTCTTCTAAGTCTTTTATTTTTATTATATTTTTGCTTGGATATTGTCCAAGGAGATTTAGCTTCTCAACAGCCGCAGCAGAATCCAATATTTCTAATAAGAAAAGAACAAATTTAATATAAATATACATTATAAAATATAAATTTAATATAAATATACAAATATTACTTACCCTTCTTTTGTTTGTAGTAACTGGAGGAATCAGCAACGACAACGGTAGCTGTACAGTTCTTGTTATAATGAAATGTTAGCTTTATGCACACATTTTATATTAATTAGTAGGAAAAAATAACTAACCATATTTTTTCTGTAAATACTTTATCAAACCTCAGGTTCCTGTTTACAAGTTAGTTGTGAACACGTGTTAATCAAAGGAAAACTAATGAACCACACATTTCTGATTATTTTTAACAAGCTACATACTGAACCACACATTTCTGATTATTTTTAACAAGCTACATTTATACATGATATTATTTGATAATTTCTTTTGCGTTTTTTTATTATTGTATGTTCGTTATGTTCACGTTTCCTTTTATAACTTTTTGTTTTATTACATTTGTTGTTGTTTAAATTTATTATTCTTATAAAGTCTTTCATATACTGTTTTAATTCTTCTATTTTTAACAGAATTGGTATAATTTCTTCACAAATTTGTTTAAACGATTTATTTACCATTTTATTATTAGTATTATTATGTTCTAAATAAAGTTGTGTTATCCCTTTAGTTATACAATACATCTCAGTTATATATTTTAAATGTTTAAGGTTTAATAAATAATTATCAATTTTTGATAATAATTCTTTGTTTTTATTCATTGCTATAAGTATAACTGTACATATACACACTGTGTAACAGCAACTATTCAATTATATTAGCTTCACGCATCTCTTCTATAATTGATAAAATTTCATTATCATGTCCTGTGTGACCAGCCTCTTTGGAAGCAATTAACAATTGTAGTCTTTCAAGAAGTTCGTTGGGATTATCCCAGTAAATATATTCATGGTGATCGGGTGTAACACTAATATATTTTGGTAAAATACCATATCCTGTAGTAGTGTCTGTAAGAGAATAACTCCTAATTTTCTCGCCTCTACCGCCCGCTTCAATGGCAGGTTTCATAATATCTCTGTATTTTTTACTTCGATTATTGTTAAGTCTATTTAACTCATTATAACCATATCTGTGTGCACTTGTATTTAGAACTATATCAATGTAATTTTTTTGGTCTTCTTCAGTATAATTTTTATAATTTTTTTTGAAAAGCAACTCATATAGACCAGGTGTACCTTCATACCATTTATCTTTTATCTTTAAATCATTATTGTCAATTTCAACTTTTGAATTTCCAATCATCCAATCTCCATTTGAAGTTCGACGAATCCCATAAATATTATCCTTATCTCTATCATTTGAAGTTAAGTAGAATTTAAAATATTCTGCAGCAATGTTACCCAACAAATCTTTCAATTCTTCACGTGTTTCAATAGATTTTTCCAAATGATCTTGTATAATTTTTGTGGGTGATTCTTCACCATCTGTTTCCGCTATAATTTCGCTATCAAGTACAAATGGTGTTGTCCTTGGTGTTTGAAAAGGTGTCCTGCTCACTTTACGTTTTTTAGAACTTCTTGTAGGCGTAAATGTAGAATAAAATGTATCATCATGACTTTTTTCAGGTGATTGTTTTACAGGTGACACGTTATCTGGTAATTCTAATTTTATTTGTTCTTTTTTAACTAATTCTTCTAAAGGTTCTGTGATTGGTTTGAATGTTTTGGCAAGCTCATGCTCAGATTCAACTTGACCTCGTTTTAAACTTTGATATTTACTTCTTATATCTTTACTTACACATATAATTTTTTTAAGTGTATCTTGCTTACTTTTCTCCATTCTTTGTTTAGTTCTTTACTTGGTAATGTTTATTATGTAACTAAGTACAATATATCATATATATAACTTTTATAGTGCATATTAATTTTTTTTCAGAAAACTATCAAATCCGTTTCTATAACGACCGTTTAAAAAATCTCTGTCTTTATCGATAACAGCAAATCCATACTTCTTATTCTAACAGTAAGAACAAAAATCTTTAAATTTTTGAAAAGTCATATCAGTATTACAATGATCCGAATACACATGTTGTAAATTTTTTTCATCTTGCTTAAAAAGTATTATTAAATTTGCATTATCTCGTATTAAATGTTTAGGTATACGAGCATATGTCTGACAAAGATAGAAACAATCAACTGAATTATGACGTCCTTGACTAAAATATTCCCTCATGCAGTCTTGTCGCAATATCATCGAATATGAAAATAGAATTTTGTTTTGAATCTTGCGGTTTAACAATTTCACTGTTATCTGTATAGGGAAAAAATCTCATACCTTTAACACGTGATATGCAATTTTCTAAAAATCTATACTTTGGTTGATTTAGTGACTTTGAGTATAAGTAAATATTTTCAAATTTTAATCCATTCTTATTAGTTAATAAACTTAGAATGACATTTGTTTCACCACAATTAGAGGGACCGCAAATTATACATCTAATAGTATTTGGTAATAAATCACCATGTTTTTTATTAATATTATTGGTGTTTATATCAAAATTATCAACGTTTAAACTTTTATTTTGGTGTTTGAAATGCATTCTGTTCAGAGGTATGTTACATAATTGATATAAATAGAAGAAAACTTCTTTATTTATATTCATTTGATTTGTAACTCTTCATGATTACACATCACAGCGGACAGGGTTTAATCAATTCTGTTATAAATAAATTACCTTTTGAATTACACATACCTGGATACCAAAACGGGAGGATTTTTACCATTACTGGGTCCGTTATTACCCTTAATTGGTAAGGCAATATTGGCGGGCGCCGCCACTGGTGTTGCATCGCATGGTGTGAAAAAAATGTTGGGTGGTTCAGGATTATATTTGAAACCCTATAAATATGGTAGTGGTCATTCTAAAAAAAAAACCCAAAAGAGAAGGAAGAAAAAAAACATTAAAAAAATTACCTAATCGTGCGTTGACAAATCACGATTTATTAAAGTACACACAAAAAATTCCAAATTTTCGTGGTATTTACATGCGCAATAAATTACCTAAAAAACCATTAAAATATGAAAACGCTATCATTAATTTAGATAATTTTGATGAATCTGGAACCCATTGGGTTGCTAATAGAAAAAATGGAAATTCTGTTGTGTATTATGATAGTTTGGTAAATTACCCCCACCCCTTGAATTAATAAAATACTTTGGTAATAATGTAAAAATAAAATACAATTACAATACTGATCAGAGTTATGACTCATTTAAATGTGGTAATTTATGTTTAAAATTTCTATATAAACAATAAACACTTTAGTTTAATTCATTTTATTCAAAATGTCGAGAACGATAACATTATCGGGAAAATCAAATATACTAAGTGTAGATTTTTTCACACCTATTGAATTAAACAATGATGAACACTATGTAATAGGTCTAATTAATTTTAGTACATATAATTCAGTACCAAATATAAATGAATCAAATAATAAATTTTATTATAAAAATAGTAGTAATAATAATAACAATTATGATGTAATAGAATTACCCACGGGTAATTATGAAATTAATGATATAAATTACTTTTTACGTTTGAAAATTGGTGACCCCAGTGCGGATAACAATTTTGAAAAAATTTTAAACTATCACAATGAAATTAAGATAAGACAAAAAGAAAATTTACTAACAATTCAGGCTAACACTACTACTTTAAAATGTGAAATTGCATCTACCTGTGAAATAAATTTCGAACCCCATGATAGTATTAGCAGTGAGTATAAAGTAATTATAGAGGAATAACGTAACGGTATTCCTTGTAATACGTTTGACAACTTTTGTCGCCAGCGGGCAGTACGGTAGTATACTAGTTCGCAACTTTGACCTAGAGATGGCACAAAAACAACATGTGTTACTTTTGTGCCATCTATGATCTAGTAGGTACAATATAAACCACAAAGCAAGAAGGTAAAATAGACGTCACCTAGGAGAATTAGACAAAGAGAGATGCTAATAGAAAGAGAAAGATATAGTGCGACCCGTGCGAACCTTTTGCTACCTGATTCTAATCCGTAACCATGGTAACCAAACAATAAACACGCGCGAGTGTTTATATACTGTTACTGAGACTCGTCAGGGACTTCAATGCCAACCAGATTTACATTATAACATTCGTTGTGTATTTTCAAAATATTTTAATTTTATTCTATATATTTCCTAAATTGATATTTCATATATTGTTTCATTAATAATTATGACTAATTTATCATTAGCAATATTTATTCTATATCATTTAAGTAAAATAAATAAGTTCATTAAATTCCTACTTTTAGCATTGTAAACTGCTCTCTCATTCTCCTAGGTGACGTCAGAGATAGGGCGCTGCTACATATTAATTGCGAATTTCAGTGAAATTATAAGATAATATTTAGTTTTTATCATTATTATTGGTAGTAACAATGGTTAATTTTTAATTTTTATAGTTTTTTTCTTTCAATTCGAGAGTGGTCATATAGCCCATTTTTACACACACTACTGAAAACTGCAAACACAGAAATAACTACGTTTTGATGACTTGTCCAAAACTGACCGTGTACCTCTAAAGAAAATTTTTAATAACTAATAATGGAGTTCTTAGAATATGTAATTGGAAATCCAAAATTCAATGAACAGAAAAATCTTATGAATGAACAACTTGTCTTAGTCAAAACTCCATTGATCTCTCCGCTTTAATTCTTTTTAGATATTCTTACCATTGAATAGGTGGTTAATACTTAGTTTCTGTCTTTGTTTTTCTATGTATAAATGTTAAATATTTTCTGTGAAGTACATTTATTAGTATTTCGTGTTAATGGTGTTAAAAGTCGAAATATGAATAAAAATAAAATTCAATTTTTTAAACAACCAAGTATTTCTTATATTTACTTAATTTTGTATTTAAAATTTACGGTTGAATTTATTTTAATAATTTAATATTCTCAATTTACAAATTAAAATGAAAAGACGGCATTTAAAATGCATTATTATTTGAATATTTTACTCTAGATTTAAAAGTTAAGGCTGTAGTCTTGCAATCCCAAAGTTACTGAGACGCAGAGGGTGAAAGGGGGAGGTAGCAAAGGGGCTGGCCTGTACTTTATCCCTACCGCAGGTAGTTGTATGTATTTCTCACTCAATCTATTCTTATCTTTTTCTAATGTTTCCAATATTTATGAATCGTAGGCTGCATTACTTTTCTTACAATACAAATATATTGAGTTGGAATTTTGTACCTATTTACAAATTTAAAAGCAGGGTTGAGAGAATCATGATTTTAATCTTGATTTAAATCAACTGCTTTTTTTTAAATCATTGAATTAAATCAAGATAATTAAAATTTAAAACTTAAACGAAAAATGAATAATTTTTGTAATTGTCTTTGTAAATGTATGTAAAATGTAAACAATTTTCAAAAAAAAAACAAAAACAAATCATAATTCAATTAACAAAAAGGGAAACGTTTATTTATTTAATGGCACATTGTTATTGTAATATTTAAATAGAAACATCCTTTTCAGTTCCTAATCTGTTTCGCAATTTGGAATGTACAAGTCCAAATGATGAAAAAAATAAGATGTACTTACGTCGACGCAGCACGGCGCACAAACAAGAATAAACATGAATATCTAGGATTAGGAATCGTATATTTTTGAATAATAACATTGGAATATTTATAATACTGAAAAATTTAATTCGAACTACCCGTATTTACACACTGTATTTTTTTTTTTTAAATTTAAATAAAAAAAATCTGATTTAAATTAAAAAACTCAAAAAAAATCTGATTTAAACCAAAAAAAAAACGATTTTTTTGATTTTTTTTTAAATCATAATTTTTATAGACCCTGTTAAAAGTGAGGAAATAGATAAAAAAATAAAATAAATCCTAATGTGTGGAACCAATCAGAACTCTTCGCAAATTTCATCACCAATCATTAGTGTAATTGAATGTGGCCGAGCGCGGGTTCAGAAAATTATAATTGAGGAGGGTAAGGGGCAGGTTGTATTCGCTAAATAATAAAATTTTTATTATGGACAGGAGATGTAAATTTTATAAGCAAAGCAATAATAATTGCCAGAATAATTATTTACATGCATATTTAAGAAAATCGAGCAATATACGTTTATCTATCGCAAATATAATGTTGAAATTTTTTCCAACATTCGTATTTATGTACTTGCTTGATAATCAGGAGTCTAAAAAACGAGCTGTTTTACAAAAAAATATATAGTATCTCTGATACAAGACGTTTTGGAAAACAATTAAACGTCTATTCAGTGAAAATGATGAAAAAAATCTTTAAGAATTTATAGAACGATAAATTGTGGTCTCCAAAATCTAAATTAATATTTTCTAGTTAATTTATGAAATGAATTATTATTGTTATGTTCTTTCGGAAATGAAAATTGTTAAATTCCTTGTCTAATCATTTGACTAGGAGATATACGGGAGAATCCCGATTTGTGGATTATCGGTTAGCTGGAAGTTTAGCTAAGTTTGGATTAGGTAATTTCATGTTTCTTTTGAAATCCTTGGTAATGACTAATGAGATTTGGACAGACATCAAGGGTTATTTTACTTTTGTAGTGTATTTTTGGATGGGATTATTTTGTAATTTGATGCACCGGTCTCTTTATAGTAATTCCTGGACGTGATGTTTATAATCAGATTTATTACTAATGACAATGGCGCTACCTTTATCTATTTAATCCCAAGGCGGTTTGACTTGTGGTATTCTTTTTGGTTTTCTTCGATTGTTTCATTATTATTATTATTTCGTCTGACTTAAACAATAAATTTTGCTTACAAAGTGTTTGAGTACATAATAATTTGAAAAATTGTATCTTAAATTATTGTGTACGATAGGATTTTTAAAAGCAAAAGGAATTTAAAATTGGAACAGAAATAGAGAATGACAGTGACAGTTCTATATATGTACATACTCATACAGTCTTTACAGTCTGTATCTAAATAAATAAACATGACTTTATAAGGCAAAATTGAATAAAAAATAAATTTAATAATTATAAAATTGCAGTTAAAATTTAAAGTTTATCCGAAAGTGAATTTCAAGTATCTGAGCTTCTACTATACGTACGTATGTATCTCGCATAACTCAAAAATGACTGGCCGGAAAATTTTGAAATTTTGTATATGGGGCTGCTATAACATCTAGATGTGCACCTCGCATTTGTGTTGCAATCGGCACGAAAACGTTTATTCCCTGATGAATATGTTCCTGCACAGCAAGACTTGCAACAAACTCCACCAAAATATAGTGTAATACCTTTTCTAGACGTCGAAACACCGCCAAAAATTAAAAAAATTGAAGTAGATACACCACGAAAAAAGAAATTAAAATTAAAATTATCTATTAAAAATAAATTAATTTCAAAACAAAGAGTAACGGAACATAGATTAAAAAAAAAATATTTTTCTCTAATGAAAGAAATTTACTTGAGCGATTATTATCCCCTTTGAGCGTCAATTCAAAAATTTTTATTAAAATGCAGTTTTTGCACAAATCAAAACAGCCTTGGACACATCAGGAGAAAAAATTATGTTTAGCAATTTATTATAAATCACCATCATTATACAGATATTTAAGGGATAGTTTGAAATTTAAGTTACCTGCAATTGACACAATTCGTAAGTGGTTAAAAGTTTTTCGATTAAAAACCGGTTTTTCATCTTCGTTTCACAAAATGTTAAAAGAAAAAGTGGAAACTATGACACAAAGGGAAAAACAATGTGTAATAATGCTTGATGAAATGGGAATTAAAAAAAATTTGGATTATAATGATAGTATGGACTTCATAGAAGGGTTCGAAGATTTAGGGAAAGATTTAGGAAGAAATGGAAATTTAGGAAAAAATGGTCTTACATTTTTAGCTCGGGGTTTATACGATAATTGGAAAATACCGTTAGGCTACTTTATTTGTGGAACTCATATAAAAGGTAACCAAGTACAAAAATTATTATTTTCATGTTTGCAATTAGTTTTTTCAATAGGCTTTAGTGTAAAAGCAATAGTATGTGACCAAGGATCGAACAATAGAGCAATGTATACAATTCTAGGAATTTCATCATGTAACCCCTTTTTCGTATTTAAGGAACATAAAATTTATTGCCTATTTGACCCACCTCATCTTGTCAAAAGTGTAAGGAATACTTTATTAAAAAAAGACATTCTTGTTTGCGAAAAACGTGTATCATGGCGTGATATTAGAAAAAAAAATAGCTTTATACTCACTGGTATTAGTGAATTACTGGGTTTTTCCAAACGAAAACTACTACCAATTGTAATTCATACTTCTGATTTTCCTGTTAACATAATGAAAGTAAATACAATAGCAATTGAGTGTAATATTGTTACTGGAGCATATAGAAATAACGAATTAGTTCACACAATTCATGAGTTCAATCTTTCCGTCCCCCCAGGCTATAAAATAATAGAAACACCAGGAAATATTATTTATTTACCTGTGAACGTTCGAACTATAAACAACATAACTTTACGTATTGTTGATCAAAACGGACAATTGGTAGATTTTAGGGGTGAAGAAGTTACAATCAGATTGCATTTAAAAAAAGTATAAATTATGGGTATTAATTTTAATACCTGTAAAGTATATAATAAGAAGAAAATTTCAAGTAAATTCAATTCATTGTCAACTGCATGCACGTTAACACACAAAAATATCAGCTTTCTGCAATCAATCGGTTTAAAACTAAAAAACAAAAGAAAATCAAATAATAAATAAAAATGAATGAAGTATCAACGAGGGTGTGAGATTCAGTACTGCTATTAGGCGTGAAGAATTACATACTTATGATCCATATTCACCCACACAGTATGAGAACAATGATGAAATTCGAATACCTATACATTATCAAGATATTTACACAGTACCCCACGATAGTTACATTGTAATAGAAGGAAAATTTTTAGAAAAGGATGGAAAAACTCCTATCAAGGCTAAATTAGCTAATAACGGTTTTGCACACCTGTTTGATAAAATACGATATGAATTATTTGGCATGGAAATAGATAAAGTAAAGAATGTTGGTATTTGCAGTACAATGAAAGCGTATGTTTCAATGAATTCTAATGAAAAATCAATATATGAAACTGCGGGATGGTACAACGACAATATTATTAATGACACTGGAGAATTCATAGTTTCGATACCTCTAAAACTGCTTTTGGGTTTCGCAGAAGATTTTAAGAAAGTTATTGTGAATGCCAAGCAAGAACTTGTTTTAATACGTGCTAGAAATGACAGTAACGTCTATATTAGTCAACAAGAATTAAAAATTAAGATAAATAAAATACAGTGGCGTATCAAACATATTTATCCAAATGATGAGGAAAAATTGAATTTATTAAAAATTGTTAATAACAAAAATAACTCCTTATATATTCCATTTAGAAGTTGGGATTTACATGAGTTTCCAGTGTTACAAGTTACATCACAACAAACATGGCAAATAAAATCATCTAGTCAATTAGAAACTCCTCGATATGTTATTATTGGTTTTCAAACAGATTATAGAAATAAGTTTAATGCCGATATTAGCAAATTTAATCATTGTAAAATTAGAAATATCAAGTTAATTCTAAACTCTGAAACGTACCCCTATGAAAACATGAATATTAATTTTGAAAAGAATCAATACTTAATACTATATGAAATGTATACTAAGTTTCAAGCGTCATATTATAACGAAACTAGTTACCCCTTACTAAATTGGAAATCTTTTAAGGAAACTGCACCTTTAATTGTAATTGACTGCTCAAAACAAAGTGAGAAACTTAAATCTTCTACGGTTGATATTAAATTACAATTTGAAGCAATGGAAATATTTCCAGCTTCAACAATAGCATACTGTTTAATATTACATGACAAATTAGTTGAGTACACCCCATTGACAGGTATTGTTAAAACTATTTAAAAGATATGTTTTTGAAAAAATACTTTAGTTATTTATTAACTGTTGTAATATGAAGGTGCTCTCTTTAATATTTATTTTATTTACACAATATGTTTACACATTTGACGAAACTGAAATCATAGTATATTTGAATATTTATAGTTACTTAAATTTCACCAATGAAAATAGTTCGAATTTGGAATCATTTGAGTACAAACATGCTTTACACTTATATCAACAAAAATTTGGTTTACCTGGAAATGGAACAATGAACAATGAAACATTAACATTTATGCAACGTCCAAGATGTGGTGTTCCAGATAATTTACACGCACTTAATAATAACATAAAATGGCGTAATAAATTAGTAAGATGGAATTCATATCATATGTCTGCACGACAAAACTATTTACTAGAAGAAGCGTTTAAACTGTGGTCTAAAGTAGCAGATATAAATTTTACTAGAGATATTTACAATCCAAATATACGTATTTCATTTGGAAGAGGAAAACATTTAAAAGCAAATAGTTATCAATATTGCCCTGATGTTTTCGATGGACGTGGAAAAGTATTAGCACATGCAAATTTACCTAACTATCAACAATCACCTATAGAAATTCATTTTGACATAGATGAAAATTGGGATTATTATAAATTTTTTAAAGTTGCGGTGCATGAAATTGGGCATGCTATCGGTTTAGGACACATATATGTTGAAGAATCAATTATGTATCCTACATATAATTATAATGTGCTTTATAATAATAATAATAATACACCTGTATTAAGTAATATAGACCAAAAGATAATTCAGAGTTTATATGGTACTCGTTTTACTAAAATATTAAATACAATAAAAATCATGCAGTATACTACTACTACTCCTGTTACTACACAAACAACGAAGAACGATGAGGAGGAGGGTGACACTAAAATACCAAATATTTGCAACATTAATGAAAAATTAAATAAATTTTTAGTTATTAAAGAAAATTTATATATAATATATAATGAATGGGTATGGATAAAAAATTTGTTAGATAATACTTTTAATTACAAACCTGTTCATTTGAAAACATGGATACCGTTTATTAAAAATTTTAGTGACATTTCAGCAATTTATCAGAGACCAAACGGTAATATTGTAATTGTTGCTGATAAAATTTATAATATTAAGTTTCCATCATTTGAAATAGAAAATTATATATCCTTACCAAATATAAATAATATTACAGGTATATTCAATTCATATCAAGGTCATACATTTATTTTTTATAGTAATACATTTTGTTCTGAATTAAACGTATGTAATTTAGCTATTAAAGAAAATTCATATGTTTCTAAGAAATTTCCAGAAATACCTACAAATATTGATGGAGTATTTCGTTACATTGATGGGTTAATCTATTTTTTCAAAAACAAAAATTACTATTCGTTTAATGAATTTACCAATAAACTTGTAAAGGCAGGACAATTTGATTTATCTTTGTTTAATATAGAATGTGCTAAAATAAGTGTGTTTAAACAACTAAAAAATTTGTTACATAGAATAAGTCATTTATATAATTTTTAGTAATATGTACTATATTTTTTTTAAATAAATATTTTCATTAAATGTATGTGTATTAATTTATAAAGTTATACCCTGAATTCCTATATATATTTACCAAAGAAACAAATAGAAGTCAATTGATGTCTAACTGCTAAACAGTAATTATAATATTTTCTATTATGAAAGTCAAATCAGTTTTTACAATGCTCCAACGGTGTTCGATCATTATTGTACCTGTTTTCTACCTATTTCTACAAATAACTAGTCTTCTAATTTAATATTTATATACATTTTATAACATATTGAAGTAAAAAAAATCTTAAAAGAAGTTTATTCCACCACTCCATACCTATGATAACATTAATCGCAAAAGATATTGTTCGCTTTAAAAGTGCAGATTTTCTCCTCCTACTACTCATTACAGCTTCTCCTACTACTCATTACAGATCTAAAAATTTCTGTGTTTGTGTGTGGTTTGTGTAACAACCGTAAGTAGTAAATTTTTTATTTATTTATTTATTTATTTAAATAATTTATTAAAACTTTAATTTAAATATTTTAATAGATTGTATGGAAAACGATATAGCAAAGAAGAATAAAGAAGAAGAAATATTTAGACATATTTTTTGTATAATATTTCAATGTAATAAAAACTTTATTCATATTCTAATATGTTCTTTAATATATACTTAATACATATCTATTATTATTTACAAGGAAAACGATATAGCAAAGAAGAATAAAGAAGAAGAAATATTTAAACAAAAAGTGTTGGAAAAATTAGATAAAATAGAAAATGAAATATTAAATTACTTATTTTTTTTTTATTTTTTAAATTTTATTAATATTAGAGCTGCAATTTTAATAATTTTTTTAATTTAGAAATAAAATGGCTTCTAATACTTTATCATACTTCAACCAGTTGGGATCAGCAGATTATCAATTACCAACCATTAATTTGACAGAGTTGGAAAAAAAACAAAAATATAAAATTAATTCAGCCAAAATTATTAATCAAATAAATGAAATAAAAAAATTATATTTTCATACTGAGAAAAACAACAATTTAATAAATATTTGTTTTTCTGAAACAAATTAAATATTTTGTTTCAATATTATATATCATTTACTCCCATATGTTATGTATATCAGTTTCATTAAAAATATAAAAAACTGTATAATATGTTTATGTAATCAATCTATTTTTTATAATATAATATTTCAATGTAACTTTATTCATATTCTAATATGTTCTTTAATATATACTTAATACATATCTATTATTATTTACAGGGAAAACTTACAAATATGTTATTTGTCTCTGTCACTGGGATTGAAATGGCTGTGAAGTTTTTAAATGCATCTGCCATATTCATTCACGCTGATAAGATTGGATTGATGGAACAATTAGATGGGGTTGTGTATACTTTTTCAACGTCAGGGCTTGTGATTAACAATGGTTGGTTGATTGTTGCCATCGTCTTAGAAAATCCTCGCTTGGTGATTCTCAAATTTACCTTTTATATGTACCGGGGACTGGTATACAGTTGGATTCTAAAGTGGGTAATGGATTTAGACACTATTATGGCACAGTTTATGAATGATAACGGAATGCTAGGTTTATTGTATTACTTTTGGCCATCGCCTAATAGAATAAATGTGTTGGAAGAAATAAGAAGATATCGCTGTTGGGTTGGGAATCCACTAAGACATTTTGAAGAAGAAGATGAATGGCAACTTGAGTGGGGAATAGAAAGATATGTTTTTTGTGGTAACGCATCTACTCGAAATACTTTGGGATGTGTGAATTGTTTCTGTGTTCGACGTATGACTGAGGAAGAAATGGATGAGAATGCTTCATGGAGACATACTCCCTCACCCCAAAATATGAATGAAATTATTGATATTAATCAATAAGATTTAATTAGGAATGTATGTGTAATATATTTTGTAATTAGGAATGTATGTGTAAAATATTTAAATAGGGGTGTGTTTGTATGAGTGCGATCATCTGGTGCTTGTTGAATGGTGGGAAGGTTGCTCAACATAGTACGTCAAGTGCTATGTTGTAACTTCCGACTCACACCCCATAGACCCTTACAAATAGTCGGGGCTCTATGGGTGCCTACGGTTGCTGGCTTACGCCCAAACCCTCAAGGCTTTGCACGGGGTAGGTCAGTGATTGGGGCGACACACACCGTCCAAGCGCCACATCGCATTAATGCGTAAAAAACATTGATGTGCTATGAGGTTCTTGGCGGCCTGATCCCGGCAGGTGTGCTGTCGCCGTTCCTTTTTCTTCCCACCCAAAGCAGACTCATTTCATCTCATTTGTTAGGATATACTAATCTTTTTTTTCAGATGCGATTCATTAGCTGGTATGAGTTGTCAGGGTTGTATTGTTATAGAGCCAGTTAGATTGTTACCTGTTAGACCTTGACGTGGTGGCAGGGCTTGACCATCCCCAAATTTTAGGGGTGGGACAAACGTCTCCACGTTTTTTCAGTTATCTTTTCCAAATTTAATAAACTATCAAAAAAATATATGTACTGTAAAAAATATAACGTTTTCATTCCCAATTTTCATACAATTCATTTTATATAAATTTGTATTATAAAATAAATTGTCGCATCTAAAAAATAAGAAAAAATGTTTAAAAAAATATTTGTTCAATGAAAAATTTTTGCACCCAGAAATAAAGAAATATTAAAAAAATTGTTGACATATTCAAGAGAAAAACACTTTTATCGTTTCTGTGAAATTAAATTAAAATGGGTAGGTTAAGAGTTGCTATATTTTTATTCCACTTTCTTCACATGGATACAGGGAGATGACCATTTAAAAGAACATCAAAAATATAATTATTCATGTGAATTTATTCATAATCAAACAAACAACATCGCCACTGCAACCACATCAGCCGCCAACACAGAAGTTACCACAAACGAGGAATATTGTTGTGAACTAAAATGTTTCCCTATACCTAAAGTACAAGTTGATGGAATGGCATGCATATTATGTAAATCTTTCTGTTATTGTTGATGTAAATGTGTTACATATATAATAACCAAATTAAATTTATGTACAAATATGAATAATTGTAATTGTTGTTTTTAAGATATTTATAATACTGTTTTTACGCAAATAAATAAATAAATATATAAAATGTATTTTTTTTCATTTTTTCAAACTCACCACAGTATTTATCATAAATCATAGTATAATATACAGGGTGTTAATACTAAGTTGTACCATCTGAAAACGGCAGTTAAAACTCATTGAGATAAACAACTTTTCTTAGTTCAAATTTTTGATTTGGAGCCCCAGTTCATAGTTATTGGCGTTCTTTTGTTTTTCGAAAAATCGTCATTACTCCCTTATTTTAAGAGATATTGAAAAAATACAAAAACTATCAGCATTTGCTTTTAGTTCTCTAAAACTTTTGTATTTACAATTATTTTCTATTTTATCAAATAACAAAATGGCGGCCGATCAAAAATTACAAAACAAGATATTTTGAAAACCACTCGATCGATTTTTGAAACTAAAACATTTATAAAATCCTTATACTATCTACTAACATATGCATGAAACATTTTGTTTCGATCTGTCGAAAAAAAATTTTTATTCAAATTTAATTACAAGATAAATTTTAGCAAACTGCGTTTTGAAAATCAAATTTAGTACCTCCCTTGCAGTTTCATTGTTCATTGTATTTTTTCTTGTTTTTCTTGTTTATTTTTTTTGTTTAATGGCAGCAAGCCTACTTTGTTTTAAATTATTATGGCAGTTTGTTAAAATCTATCTTGTAATTAAATTTGAATAAAATTTTTTTTTCGACAGATCGAATAAAAATGTTTCAGGCATTTGTTAGTAGATAGTATAAGGATTTTATAAAGTTTTATTTTCAAAAATCGATCGAGTGGTTTTCAAAATATCTTGTTTTGAAATTTTTGATCGGCCGCCATTTTGTTATTTGATAAAATAGAAAATAATTGTAAATACAAAAGTTTTAGAGAACTAAAAGCAAATGCTGAAAGTTTTTGTATTTTTTCAATATCTCTTAAAATAAGGGAGTAATGACGATTTTTCGAAAAACAAAAGAACGCCAATAACTATGAACTGGGGCTCCAAATCAAAAATTTAAACTAAGAAAAGTTGTTTATCTCAATGAGTTCTAACTACCGTTTTCGGATGGTACAACTTAGTATTAACACCCTGTATACAAACAGATCCCAGATCCAGATCCCAGACCCAGATCAAAAATCATAAAAATTCATATTCCAGATTCCAGACCCAGATCCCAGATCAAAAATCATAAAAATTCATATTCCAGATTCCAAACCCAGACCCAGATCAAAAATCATAAAAATTCATATTCCAGATTCCAGACCCAGATCCCAGATCAAAAATCATAAAAATTCATATTTCGCGCGAGCGATGAAATAGATCCCGGATCCAGATTCTTAACCTGGGGACTGCCAACTAAAGTGGAGTGAAGTGGAGAGTGCACCCCACAAAAGACACTTCTAACTAAAGTAAAGAGTGCACCCCCACAAAAGGCACTCAAACTGAAGTGTAGAGTGTATTCCATAGTCACTCCTAACTGAAGCGGAGAATGCACCCAATGGGCACTTCTAACTGAAGTGGAGAGTGCACCCTAGGCACTCCTAACTGAAGTGGAGAGTGCACCACATGGGCACCCCCCCCCAACTAAAGTGGAGAGTGCACCCCATGGGCACTCTATTCTAAAGTGGAGAATGCACCCCCATGGATACCTCCAACTGAAGTGCAGTGTGCGCCCCATGGACACCCCCAACTAAAGTGGAGAGTGCATGCCATAGGGGCGGAGCATACAGGGTGGATGAATTCGAAAGGGTTGTGCAAGAAGTGCGGGCGAAGAAGAATGGTAGGTGAGGATGAACACGGCCATCGAGTTCGAAAACAGGGTGAAATGAAACGGGGTGCGAATTCGAGAGGGTTGTGCAAGAAGTACGTAAAGAACTAACATAACGGATGTCTTCAGCTGAAGAATGGTCGATGTGGATGACCACGGTCATCGAGAACACCGGAAGTGAGGCGAAACGTGTCTAGTTATACTACTCTCACCGTCATTAGATGTAAAAACAACTGCCACCTAGTTTCATTTGGGGATATTGTACCTACGTTTATCTTTTTCTCTGTCATTTACAATCCACAAATTTATTTCTGGTACCGACTGATTTGTTTGGTTAGCTTTGACTATTTCCCTCTGCTATACTTCTTCCAACATCATATACGCCTGACAATACGGATTAACCTCCCTAAGTATTACATCTAATTGCCCTATGATATTTGGTTTACAATTTTTATTATATTCTATGTTCATTCGCTTTTCTAACGATTTATTTGAATTGATTATATATAATTGGGCATATTTTTCTATTTCATTTGGTAAGGCTACATTAAGGTGGCAAAATCATGGTAAATTTCACCGTGAATGCGGAAACAGAAGGGCCCCTCGCTTGGAGGCGCAGATATTTTAGCGCTAAACGATGCGAATGCTAGCGCGCTATTGTATTGTCTAACATTTTCTCTAAAGTTTCTACTGTCTGAGTCTTTACCTAATATTAGATTTTTGATATATTCAGAGAATTAGTTTAATTGGTCTGCGTTTAATTTTCCTTTTCGACAGCAGTAAGTAAATTTGCCATCTGACGGTTTTTCATATAAATAATTAAAAGAAGAACAATATAAATATAAAACATTCATTGACCCCAAGAAGTGGGGCTCAATTTGAACTCCTAATCCTTTTCTAGCTAACATATAATTATTATTGGTAAACTTGTTTTTACGCGCTTTTATTTAATTTTTACTAATCATATTTTTTTTGTTAGTCGTTTTTGTTTCTGTTCCGCAGTTTCCGTTTCAACCAATTTATTAAAATTATCTCTATACTTTTCTAAACGTTTTTGTTTTTGTTCAGGAGTTTCACTCTTATTGTACTCTTTAAAATTAAATTTTAACTTTTGTAACTATTCTTCTATGTTCAGGTTTTTCTTTGTTTATATAATTATTTAAATTAAGTTTAAGTCTTTCTAATCTACTTTCCTTATGTTCTGCAGACTCATATTGTTCATAATTATTAAAATTCTTTCTAACCTATATTCTTTTTGTTCAGTAGTTTCATTTTGCATGTAATTATTAAAATTTGTTTTTATTTATTCTAACTTATCTTCCTTTTGTTCTACTGTTTCATTTTGTACGTAATTATGAAAATTTGTTTCTAGTCTCTTTAACCTATTTTCTTTTTGTAGGGTTGTTTCATTAAGAATGTAATTATTAAAATTTCTTTTAAGTTTTTGTAAACTATTATTTTTTTTGTTCTAATGTTTCATTTACAAGATTATGCAAACTAATTTCTTTCTGCTCCTCTATACGACTTGTTTTTTTTTTCAGGTGTATCAATAACCACGTATTTTGATTTATATTCGTAATTTGATTTTAGACGTTTAGCTCCTTCTTCCTGTTTCATTTGCTTTTTGTTTAAAATAATTTTCCCTTAAAACTTTCTGACGATTTACTGGAAAAACTGTTAAATTACGTGTACAAACCATTTGCAAAACATGTGACCGAAGTCTACTAATTTTCATGCTCCGGATTACGGTTAAATAATATACTTGTGAAAAACGCAATGGCAAATAACCCACAATTGTAACTATTTGTTTGCTGCTGAACTTGTACTAATCTAACTGACGGTCTGTATGAAAACAATCTTTCTAAATAAAAACCTACATTAGCGTTTGAACATTTTGAAATCATGCTATCGTAAATTATTTTTTCAGTACCATCATAGTACGCCGTTAGCCAATGACCGTCACTACTAATATTCGCACCTGATACGAAGAAAAATTGTAGATGTTTAGTTCTCTATCTAATTGGTACTAGCCGGTTTGGAGCATTTAAATAAATCGTAGGCTGAGGATTGAACTCAGTCATGGACCGGACTAATGGGAAATAATAATCGATATGTATATTTTCTAAATATCCCACAGGATTTATTAATGTGTTAACATCTCGGTCTATCAATGGAATTTGGTTGCCTATCGGCTTATTTCCTAAATTCAAATTATTTATTCCCGTCTTTTCTATTATATGTGTTTTATGAAATTTATTATCTAATATAATTGACGATCTATTGGTACTGTTTGGCGTAACCTGAGTCTTTTTGTCTAAATTTCGTTGGGTATCTACTTTGTTTATTATATTATTATTTCCGTATAGTTAATATTATTTTTATTTGCTACATCTTCTTGATGCTTTTGTTTACGCTTAAGGCTGCTGACTCTATTCATATTTGGCATTTTGATATATATATATATATATATATATATATATATATATATATATATATATATATGTATGTATTTGTTGTAACAATAAGATTTAAAAAACTTACTCTTCTTTTAAATGCGTTTTTTTATCAGTACTATAATTACCAACAGTTTCGACAGGTTACTTAACTGATTAGAACTGGATCGATTTCTTTTCTTTTCGAACGAAAATATGCCGTACTCTTTTCTCCACTGTAGTCAATTTCTGTACCTACATTAAAAATATAATTAAGTACACGTAATGACATCATACATTGACCATTACTGAGTAGGTATTCTAATTTACTTTCGTAATGCTAAAATATTTATTCGACAGGCATTTAACAAATATTACAAAGCATAATCAAACTAATTAAATAAAATGAATTAGAAATTTTTTTACCTTAGATTTGTCTAGTTGTCTAGTAGAACGATTAACGGGATTTTTATAGATTTTTCAAATTGCAGCACAATAGAATATTAGTAAATCAATTTTTATAGTCGCACAATGGAAATTATACAATAATAAAATGAAGAAAATAAATTCCAAATATTATTAGATCTGATATGAATTCAAATTTACCTTTTATATAATAAATATAAACATCCAATGTTGAGTAGCATGTGCAAGTCGATGGCTTATTTCGAAATGGCAATATCCAAAAAAGGTTGCGGCTTAAATCTCTTCATTCTCGGCTTATTATCCATAACTAGGTGTTTCGTAGAGAGCTTTTATTAGATTTCACCTCCTAAGCAGTTGAGCTGGGGTGGAGATTGCACCATACGGGCTATTTCTATATGGGAAACCGTGGTTTCGAACCTGAGCAGCCTGGACTTCAATGTTAATAAATTATGGATTCAAATCAAATAAATTATATCTTACCTTTATATGAACTGTAAAAATTACACATTCCCGATATATTGCTTACAGACTACATAATTAAAGTAATACACCTGTTTATATCGAACATGTTTTGACAGCAATTTTAATAAATAGCATCATGACTGAATGTGCGATAGGTGTAGGGGTAACAACACACATATGCGCTGTGCCATATGACGCACCTTGTTCAAATTCCAGATTTAAATTTGTTGTTTGTATTTCTTTATTATTGTTATTTATTATATTTTTCATTTTATTGTAAAACTTAGAAACTTCATTTGATTATTTAACTATTTGTTCTATTGCTGGCATATCTGTTCGTACTCCACTGTTCTTCGGAAATCACTGTTATTGCTATTTATATTTCGCATGTATTTATTTATTATTGTTCATTTCTTGGTAATTGTATGTTCCAAAACAGTTGCTTATTTCCAAATTTTATCTTGGAATTACTTTATTTTATTATTTAGTTTAAAATTGTTGTATTTTTGTATTAAAAATAACTACAACTTTGTTGATACATTTAACTACTATACAATATTATTTTTTAAATTAATAAATCTATACTTTTAAATACTATATACCAATAATTTTTATAGGTTTAACTATACTGTTTAAACCAGTACTAGTAAAATATTTTTCTGTGTATATCAGAGAAAATCAATATTTTTAATAGTTTTAAAAAAACATAGATGGCAGTAATTATATATCTTATTGCATATGCTAAGAAAGAAATCGATATAATTATTCGACAATTAAATATTTTTATATTTAATTTTATATACATAAAAATTATTTATTCTAAACAAAAACAAGAACATAATAGTATTTTGATTTTAATGTGATATGCCAATCTAACTATTAGCGCTAGTGTTGTTTTATTTACTTTCAAGTCACCAGTAACTTGAATTTCTAGAGTAAATCTAAAGTGCTTTTATAATATTTATTACTGAAACTAATGTTATGGAATATTTACTTAAAATGCATAAAAATTTATTACTGAGCACAAAAGTTGATCTTTATACCCATTATTTCATGCGTTGATAACATAAATATTTAATTAAAACTTATTCAGAAAAAACTGGATGAAATATTTAAAGTAATATAAAGTATGTGCATTGAAATGTAGACTATATTTGTCAGACTTCTTGAATATAACGTTACTATTTTCATTGAATTCTAAGTCCCTTACAGCTTACTTCTTATTTAAATAATGTAAATAAGATTTGCTGTATGTTATTATGTATAATGTACTTCAGTAGTGTTATTATCAGTAATTTTATGTTATTTTTTTCTATAAATGTAATTTTGTTTGGGTAACTTACCCAATTAAAAATTGTAACTGAAATGAATATACATATTTAAATACAGCACAGAAAAATTAAAATGATATACTTACATTACAAAGTGTATTATACATATTCTTTTAAACAAAGTTTACTTTATATTTCTGTATATTAAATTAAATATTTTAAATACACCACACTTGACATTTAGTGTATTTGTATATATTTCGCTTACTATTATAATGTATAAAAATATAATTAAATTTACAATATCTCTTTTCATTTTCAAAATAAATCAAATAAAAGTTTCATATTGAATTGTTAAATTCCAAGGATGACAACCGTGATTCTTCTCAAATTTAAACATGGCTTCTGGAATCTTTTGTTTCAAGGTTCCAATTTTGCACAGTTTTATTTTGTTAAACAAAAACCACTCACAGTAAAAATATGAGACTCCCAAAAGGCACCCTGGCACATTAGACCATACAACTTGACAAAAAAATTACAGCAATTACTTAGGTGCGTGAATTTAGCAGAATGAAGTAAAGCACTAACGAAGCAATTTATATACAAAGTTATTGCCTCGTTAGTGCTCTTTGGTGCTTCTTCAATTTCTTTAGCAGGAGTCACCATACCGCTACAAAAAGCATTCAACTTATTTTCCTGCCAAGTTCACACTAGCAGGAACTTTGAAAGATAAATTAATGAACTTGGTGTCAAAAGTTAGTGTTTTGTTAGTGTTCTTTAGTGCTTCTATTAAAAAAATTACAAGTCATACTATATCGCTACCAGGAGCATTCGACTGTTTTCCTGCCAAGTTCACACTAGCAGGAACTTTAAAAGATAAATTATTGAACTTGGTGTCGAAAGTTAGTGCTTCGTTAGTGCTCTTTAGTGCTTCTATTAAAAAAATTACAAGTCATACTATATCGCTACCAGGAGCATTCGACTGTTTTCCTGCCAAGTTCACACTAGCAGGAACTTTAAAAGATAAATTATTGAACTTGGTGTCGAAAGTTAGTGCTTCGTTAGTGCTCTTTAGTGCTTCTATTAAAAAAATTACAAGTCATACTATATCGCTACCAGGAGCATTCGACTGTTTTCCTGCCAAGTTCACACTAGCAGGAACTTTAAAAGATAAATTATTGAACTTGGTGTCGAAAGTTAGTGCTTCGTTAGTGCTCTTTAGTGCTTCTATTAAAAAAAATTAAAGTCATACTATATCGCTACCAGGAGCATTCGACTGTTTTCCTGCCAAGTTCACACTAGCAGGAACTTTAAAAGATAAATGATTGAACTTGGTGTCGAAAGTTAGTGCTTCGTTAGTGCTCTTTAGTGCTTCTATTAAAAGAATTACAAGTCATACTATATCGCTACCAGGAGCATTCGACTGTTTTCCTGCCAAATTCACACTAGCAGGAACTTTGAAAGATAAATTAATGAACTTGGTGTCGAAAGTTAGTGCTTCGTTAGTGCTCTTTAGTGCTTCTATTAAAAAATTAAAAGTCATACTATATCGGTACCAGGAGCATTCGACTGTTTTCCTGCCAAGTTCACACTAGCAGGAACTTTGAAAGATAAATTAATGAACTTGGTGTCGAAAGTTAGTGCTTCGTTAGTACTCTTTAGTGCTTCTATTAAAAAATTAAAAGTCATACTATATCGGTACCAGGAGCATTCGACTGTTTTCCTGCCAAGTTCACACTAGCAGGAAATTTGAAAGATAAATTAATGAACTTGGTGTCAAAAGTTAGTGCTTCGATAGTACTTTTTAGTGCTTCCATTAATAAAAATCACAAGTCACACAACGTCTCTACAAGTAGTAGTCGTCATTTGCTAATTTATGTAGATCGGCATATTATAAAGTTTATTTATTGTAATAAAATATCAAAAATTATTAGCAACTTTTTCGCTCATTTTGTGCTATTTATTGCTACATTGTATTATTTTTTTTGTGCTCAGGTCTTACAATTGTCATTATCAAAATAATACGAATACGATATGTTTACGTGTACTTATTCATAGTGAAAAATTTAAAATTAATATAACAGTAATTTTTTCTGATCTCGTTCCATTTATTGCATTATTTTTAATTTTTTTTATTGATCTCGGTTTATTATAAGTAAGCTGCAGGGAATAAATACTATTCAATTTATCGAAGAAATAATTACATTACATTTTTATATAAATAACGTAGCTCATAACTCACTAGTAGGTTAAAATTATCTTGTCTCATTGCTTATTGTTTCGTAGCTATAATAGTATTACGTTAAGTAAGTTTAGCTACACTATTTTTATTATTATATGTTACATTGAATTTTAAGTGTAACAGTACTTACAGTTACTCACAAGACAATAAAAAGGTATGTAAGTTAAATTATATATTAAATTAATAACAGGAATGAATCGAAATACGTTTATTTATAAAAAATATGACACAGTGAATAGATTGATGTTTCTTAACTACTGTTTTTCACAGACTGCTGTATATACTATGTACAAGGTGTTCGAAAAATAGGGGACCAAATTTAGAAAATATATTAATCAAACCAAAACAAGAAAATAACCCTAATATACCCATGTCCGGAAACGAACCATTTCAGAATAAAACACTCTTTTGTTTGTATTTTGAATTTTATTTTTAGTAATGTTGTTTACTCTCAAAACTACATTAGTTACGTTAATGACGTACGTTCGGACCGCATATGCTATCTAGTGCCATCCAAGCGCACTAGCATGTTTTTACAATTTTATCTCATGCGACTTTGCTTAGCGCAATGACGTCAATTCCTGTCTTGTCTTCACGCACCTGCAAACTGATCTTCCGCAAGTATTCGCTGTCTGTCCGCTGAGGAGATCGCACGCTTCATTTTACTCTACGCTAAAATTGACCATACGAGGCTCAATATATTTTTCCTATTGTTGTTTTTTATAACTCAACTATTGTTCTTTTGTGCAACACACAATCTACACACGCTGTACACTTTACACGCTGTAAGTACACACATTTTTTACATTGTTGAGCACTTTACACTTGCGCTACTTTTGCAATTTTGTTTTACGCTAAATATAGCTTATTTCATGTTCAGTTGTTATTTAATTGCAACATAGTATAGTTTTGCACATTCGCTGCATATTTCATTTACATTTGATCGCATGTAGTTCAAATTAATTTGACTACATTTGACACGTTTTTCTTTGCTTTTATTATTGATCTAATTACTTTTACAAGCGCTAAGATTGTTTAGCTTTGTTTAAAGTTTATATTCGCTTTATTTTATTATTATTTGTTCTAGAATCTGTTAGTATTTTCGCTATTTTGCCTACTTATATTAAGACTTTGTTCATTGAATTTTTAGACAACTTATAATTATTATGTACGCTTGGGTACATTTTTTATTGCATTTATTATTTAGCTGCACATTATTAGTGCACATTTACTTATGTTAAATAAAGTACCCTTTTATTTTGTCCCCTTTTGTACAAATTTACAGCATTTATAGCACCGAGCCTTCTACTGGACATCTTGCGCTGCTTGCTGGTTTATTTGTATTCGCTTTCTACTTCTTTTCTTGATCTTTCGCTGTTGTTAGGAATAAGAACTTTATTAGCTTCGCTATCCTACTCAACATTTATTATTATCCATTTTACCAATTTATCCTGTCATTCTTCAGAGTTATATATCCAGTTCTTTCTTGTGTTTTCGTTTCTACTTTGCTTTGCCGCTACGCTCGCAATAATCGTTCTAAATAACCAACACGTCAATCAACCAGCCGACCAACTACAGTTCTTTCGCTTACGAGGCATACTTTAGGTCAACGCTAGCACCTGATTAGGGATTTTGACTTCAACGCAACGCTGGTGCTTCGAGTAATCCGCCAGAAGTCAGCTTTAGTCAGGCCGCATCTTACACATCTACCTAAAGTGCTGAGACAGCTGAACCAGCTACTCAACGCCCCAACAACTTGTAATTTGTTTAATCACGTTTCTTAACTGTCATAATTTGTTGTCACCGTAATTAAATTGTTTTGATATTGTTTAGAAGCTTTTTTATTAATAATGAATAGTTATACCAACTCAGAATTAGCCGACATACATTTAATGTACGGACGTGCGCATGGTAATTCGCGATGTGGTCCAACTACTTTGCCTCCACGTTCATCAGACTTGAATCCGCTAGATTTTTATTTTTGGCGTCATTTAAAGCGCTTAGTTTATTAGACACCCATTAATAACGTACAGGATTTGCGGCAAAGAATCATAGACTGTTGTAATAGTATAAGACTAAAACAAGGAATATTCGAACGTGTTCGACAATCCATGAGAAAACGTCTAGAATGTTGCATACAAGTTCAAGCAGGTCATTACGAACAACTATTGTAATTTTGAGATTAAAAAAGATTACTAAAAATAAAATTAAAAATTCATATAAAAGAGTGTTTTATTCCGAAATGGTTCGTTTCCGGACATGGGTATATTAGGATTATTTTCTTGTTTAGGTTTGATTAATATATTTTCCAAATTTGGTCCCCTATTTTTCGAACACCCTGTATAACTAATAACAATAACAATTCATACATGATCTATTTATCTTTAACAAACAACCTTAATACTTTAATACTTTCCCTTGTTAATGTAAAATAGTTCAACTATAAATACAATTTTCAAATAAATCGAATTATTGCAGTCCTATCTGGCTATATAAAATTTGAAGACGAACTCTAGCTAACGGTTTAGTTATAATTCCAGCTAATTGTTTGTCAGTTGAAATTTGCTGAATATCTAGTCTGCCTTCCAAAACCTTTTCTCTAATGAAGAAATGTTTAATGTCTATATGTTTTGTTCGGCGGTGAAACTCTGGTTTCTCTGCTAGTCGCACTGCAGCTGTATTGTCTACTAGCAGTACTGGAAGATTCACTGATGTAACTTGGCTGTCTTTTGAGCCAAATGATTTCTTTCGCTGCTTCATTCGCTGCGACTATTTCTGCTTCAGTGGTTGACGTAGCAACTGTAGCTTGTCTCTGGTTCATCCAGGATACTGCTCCTCCTGCATACATTATGAGAATCCCAGAAGTAGATCTTCCTGTCTTTGTACAGCCTCCGAAGTCTGCGCCGCTGTAGCTCTGAAGAAAACTATTATTTTTATCTGAAAAATAAATAATTCCTTTATCTACAGTGCCTGCTATGTAGCGAAATACTATTTTCGTACTCATGCATTGAAATGTGTTGTTTCGCGTTGCCTAAACAACGCCTGGAACGTCAATTTCCCAGGTCTCCACCAGATAGGTGACCGGGAAATTTTGGAAAAAACACTCCTACTTCTACAGCATTTATTAAAAAAACTATATTTATAATAAAATAGTATAATGTTTTAAACATTCTTTTACCTAATAATATTAATAGAAAATAGGGGATTATTGAACGAAATTTAATGTAGAAAAAGTAAATTTAGTGCATTTGATATACAATGTTGGCAACAACTGCTGTCATGTTGACAGATTGACAGCACTTGTTAGTACTGAAACACATAACCACAAATCATGTATAATTTGTAATAAATAATTTTATTTGTTCAAAAATAACTAATTATTAGTTATATAAATTCGTACGAAAAATATTGTATAAACCTCTTGCGTGAACTGGGTTTCCGGAATCGTTCTATGGCAGCGCTCGCGAGCTCGCGCCGCCAAACACTCCTCCGGAAACCAGTCGTTCCCGCATTTGGTATGTAAATAACTATTTCAATCTTGTAATATCTTCTCTTATTGGATTTTCGAGCGACCTTGATAGAATCCAACGCTGAATGCTAAATCTGGTCTTGTTCCAAGCATAAGATACGTGAGTGCACCAACTGCTTGTCTATATGGTAAATTCTCTGACTTTTCCATGTCTTTCTCTGATGTTGAAGTTTCCGGATAGTGTAGCATAGGTGTTGAGTCTTCTTTACAATTAGAAAAATTAAAACGATCTAAAATCCTTTTAGCATACGCTTTCTGACATTTTAATACTTCCATCATTCCTTCTTGTAATTTCCAGTCGCAAATAATATTCTGCAGGTTTTATTGATATTTTAAATTCCTTTTTTAATTCTTCCAAAAAATCATCCAAATCTTCACGAGTTGTAGATGTTACAAGTCCGTCATCAACATATAAAATTAAGATCAGTTTCTTGCCTTTTCTCTCACGTATATATAAACATGGATCAGCTTCACTCATTTTGAATCCTGATTTCGTCAAGAAATTCCCAAATCTTTTATACCAACATCTAGGAGCTTGTTTTAGTCCGTATAAACTTTTTCTTAGCTTACAAACTCTCTCTGTGTTATCTTCGTACCCTTCTGGTTGCTTTATATAAATACTTTCTTCGTTTCTTCTAGTTCTCCATATAAAAAGGCAGTAGATACATCAAACTGAACAAGATGCATCTTTTCACTTGCAACAATGCTTAATATCGCTCGAATTGTACTAAGTTTTGCAACTGGATTGAAGGTTTGTCGATAATCAATTCCTGGCCGTTGATTAAAACCTTTAATCACTAATCTTGCCTTATATTTATCATTGCTGCCGTCTTGATTTTTCTTTAATTTAAAAACTCATCTACATGGCAAAGCCTTAGCTCCATGCGGTAAAGATACCAGCTCCCAAGTCTTATTTTCTTTTAGTGATTTCATTTCATTTTCCATTGCATTTTCCATTGTTTGTTATCTTTACTATTTGTTGCTTTTTCAAAAGATTCAGGACCTATATCCTCTGCAAATAAAATGTAATCATCAAATCGTTGAAGCATTCTAATTTGTAATCGATCTCTAAGAATTCTGTTATCTGTTGTTTTATTTTCTTCTTCATTTTCATCATCTAGATTTCCACTATTTATTGTAATTTCTTGTTCTTTTTCTTCATTTTCAAATTCAGTTTCATATATCTCATGAACATTTCTGGTTTCTTCTCTACTTCTTTCTTCTCGAATTCTTTTATTGTCTTTATCTTCTAAGTTTTCGAATTCGCTATTTAAAAATGGTAATGTTATATGTTTTACACAATTAGTTGGTTTTTCCTGAAACTGAACATCTTTGGATAAAATAACTTTACGAGTTTCTTTTACCCAAATTCTGTATCTTTCATCACCATCATATCTTACTAAATATCCTTTTTCTGCTTTCTTAATAATTTTCTTTCTATTTATTTTTGGAATATGAAAGTATAGCATTTAGTTCCAATAATTCTAAAAAGCTTAATTCTTGTCTTTTTTCGTATCCATAATTCATAAGGACTAAGACCATCAACGGATGACTTTCCTGTTCTATTCAAAATATATATGGCTGTATTGATAAATTCTGCCCATAGAGATTCTAGAAAATTAGCTTCTAAATTAGAATACCTGAAAGTTCTTGCCATTTCTACTATTGTCCGGTTTTCACGTTCACTTCCTCCATTCTGTTCCGGTGTGTAGGGTGCTGTTAATCTTTTGTGATTCCTTTACACTGGAGAAATTCTTTGACATTTTTGTCATCAAATTCTCCTCCGTTATCACTGAAAAATTCTTAAATTTTATGGCCTAATGTTTTTGCATGTGCGATGAATAGTTTTAACACATTTTTAACTACTGATTTTTCCCTAATAAAATAGCCATAGCGAAATTTTCTGTAATTGTCCTTAAACACAACTAAATATCGCTTTCTCTGAAAGGATTTACAAAACGGACCACATACATCGGATGAAATTAACTCATCGGGTTTCTTTGCTCCTTCTCGAATACCAAAAGGCAACCGATGAGATTTTCCGTATATACAGGGCTCGCAGATTTCTTTCTCAACTTTGACATTGACACCAAATAATTTCTGTATCATTACTTATACATGACGTTTGTCTTGGTGACCCCATCTCTCATGGTGTAGCTGCAATGTGGACATACCTGTTTGTGCAAAATTAATTTCTATTCTTTTGCTTGGTACAATCGGCTCAATAGCTGCTTTGTATAGTGTTCCTTTTACTCTTCGATTTCCGCATAACAATATTTTATTATTTGCTTTTAGATGGCATTTTGTAGGAGAAAATATTTTTTTTTTGTTATATTAGGAACGTACCAAACCTCTTTTAATGTTATTTCTCTTTGATTTTTGCCGATTTTTGACAATGCTTTAATTGTGCCTGATCCAATTGCATTCAATACTTATTCTACCGCTGCCTGTATACAACATGAAATTTCGAATTCTGTGAAATAGATAAAATTTTCTAAACAATTTGTCATGTGCCTCGTTGCACCATTATCTATCCACCAATCTGTAGACTTTGTACCACTTAAAAAAGCTTGATAATTCTCTGAAGTAATGGCTATACTCAGAACTGCGTCTTCTTTACATACTTTACTCTTAGGTGGTCTCCCGTCTGCTATCCACTTCTTACAAGTTCTTACCCAGTGTCCTCTCTTCTTACAATAATTACACATATCTTCTTTTTTAAGTATCCTTTTATTGTAAGTTGTATTTTTACTAAATACTTTTGCTTCTAGTGCCTCTTGCTTATTGTTATTTTCTCTACCTTTTGTAAAATTTCTCTCAAACATACAAAGCGGCGATGTTAATTCATCAAGAGTTTTCTTCTCATCATTGGTAAGTAACATCCAGCTTGTTCTAAAAGTTTCATAATTATTGGGCAAGATATATAATATTTTACAAACTATAAGTAACTCAGGTAGAACATTTTCTCCTTTTGCTTTCAAGCTATTATTCAAATCATTCCATAAACTTTCTAATTTCGCTATATGAGTTAAAACATCTTCGCCTGAAGTCCAACAGAATCCAAAGAAATCTGTACAAATCCTAAACAACTGATCTTTGGATGTAGCCTCGAAGTTTTGCATTAATGTTTCCCAGGTCTCTTGTGCTGTCTCTTTATCCATTACTTTTTCATAAACGCAGTCTGTAAGTGAACTGTTTGCCTTACGACACAAATCAGATTTTTCTTTATGTTTTCTAATTTGATCCTCGGTAGCTTCTTCACTTATTGGTTTCGGCTTTACTAATCGACCATCGATTACATCTAAAGCTCCTTCATGGTAATCGACAAGATCTCTTATCTTCCGTTTCCAAATAGGCCAATCTGAATCACTTGTTTCTTGTGCTTGGAGAAATCCATTTTATTAGGTCGTCTTTATTAAAAATGAGTAATATAATCGTTAGCAAAATATCCCTGGGCCCATAACCAGTTAAATTATACAGGGTGTCCATTTTAAGTGGTACACTATTGCTATCTCGGGAACTATAAGAGCTACGAGCGAAACCATTTTTTTTTTCATAATTTTCTTCAAGTTGTGAATATTTATCATTTAAACACTTGAAAAGTTTGACAGCAATAATATTAACAATTGTTTTATTTTCTGTTTCTTCCATAGCACTCTTTGAATAGTCATATTTAAATAAAAATGATACATAGGTACATAATTTTTCATTTTTCTCAAAAATTTTGTTATGTAAGGGTATTACATATGGATATCGTTGAATTCAGAAAAAAATACTGAAGCGAATAAGCAAATAAAAAAAGTATGTTCCCATTTGAAATAAGAAAGTTGTACCCCGTATTTCGAGAACCACTGGTCGAAAAAAAATTGTTTCGCTCATTAAAGTAGTCTTGTAAAATAGAAATTGTTTGCTAATTTAACCGACCTCGTAGCTCTTATAGTTCCCGAGATAGCAATAGTGTACCACTAAAAATGGACACCCTGTATATTAAATTAGTAACAGGAATGAATCGAAATATTTATAAAAAAATATGACACAGTAAATAGATTGATGTTTCTTAACTATTGTTTTTTACAGACTGCTGTATATAGTATATAAAACTAATAACAATAACAATTTATAGATATATGGATGAACTATTTATCTTTAACAAACAACCTTTATACCGTAATAATGTAGTCACCAACGAGGCAATTATTTCAAATTAGCAATATTCGTAGTCAATATTCAGTAGGTATGGGGGCGATTGAGCCACCCCCCACCACTACTCCTTACATGTTCATAAGCCACGCCCACCCATTTGTATCTAGCAATTTGATTGGCCGTGACGTCATGATGACGTAAGTTGGCGGGAAATTTAAATTGGCAAGGTTTTTTGAAATTTTGGTTTTCAGAACAGGTGTCGTCAGGTGTCCAGTTGACCTTGAACTTTTTATGTTTGTTAACATATGTATTGTGTGATTTGAAAAAAATACACGGCGCCCAATATCTCCGAAACCGTGAGGAATTTCGAAAAAATAAATCAAAATTCACCCCCGCACTCCTCCTGTCGTTTTTCGAGCTTAAATATAACATATTAAAATTTGAAAACGCTAAGGCCCACAGAAAACGAAATAATTTTTTGAAAAAAATACATAGCTTGTGAGCAGAATTAACAAAAATTGTCAATGTTGATCGGCTTTTGTTTTTTGCAAAAGGTTGTCACAAGTTTGGTATCGAATGAAAATGTTGGTGTGGGCTAGCTAGATATGATAAAAATGTTTCATGTCGATCGACTTTTGTTTTTTGCAAAAAATTATTGGAAGTATATCGTGTTTGCAATCTAATGAAAGAAAAAAAAGTAGTGGGGAAGACAATGTGCTTTGATTTATATGTAATGAAATACGAAAATGTAACAGATTGCAATTTAAAGCAAATTAACATTGATTCTTATGGAAAATATGCACGAATTTGTCTATATAGCGGTGCATACGTAGCAGTGTTATTTCTTTTCCGTCCGATTTGTCTTATCTGCGGTTTAAATAGCTACAACAGACGACGGAGACTGGTCATTGTTTATTTAATCGTTGACGAATATACACGTATCTGCTTAACAGCTATTTTACACTTATAAATTAACATAAAAATGGAAAAAAAAATTGTGACTAAATAAAATATGAAGAAAGTGAAACGGTTTAATTTACAAGGAAGAACAGTAGAATTTAATATTAATTTAGTACCATCAGGTGAAAACCCAGTTACATGGATTAAAAATGCTATAAATAGCATTATAGTATTAAACTAGCGAATTCTCGGCTACGCCGAGCATTCCCTAGAGCTCCGCTGTCAGTGCAAAAAACAAATGCCGATCGACATTAAACAATTATTTCATATTTGAACGTCAGGCCTCACCGAGACCTTTCATTAGATTGCAAACACGATATACTTCCAATAATTTTTTGCAAAAAACAAAAGTCGATCGACATGAAACATTTTTATCATATCTAGCTAGCCCACACCAACATTTTCATTCGATACCAAACTTGTGACAACCTTTTGCAAAAAACAAAAGCCGATCAACATTGACAATTTTTGTTAATTCTGCTCACAAGCCCTCATTGAAACCTTTCATTTGATACCAAACACCATACACTTCTGACAACTTTTTGCAAAAGACAAAAACCGATCGACATAGCACATTTCTGTCAATTCTGCACGCTAGCCCTCAACGAGACCTTTTATTCGATACCAAACAAGACATATTTCTGACAACTTGTTGCATAAAACAAAAGCCGATCGACATAGCACATTTTTGTCAATTCTGCATGCTAGCCCTCATCGAGACCTTTATTTTGATACTAACCACCACATACTTCTGACAACTATTGGCGAAAAACAAAAGCCGATTGGCATGGAACATTTTTGTCAATTCTGCACGCTAACCCTCAACGAAACCTTTCATTTGAGATCAAACACCACACACTTCTGACAACTTTTTGCAAAAAACAAAAAACAATTGACATGGCACATTTTTGTCAACTCTGCACGCTAGCCCTCAACGAGACCTTTCTTTTGAGACCAAACTCGACATACCTTTGAGAACTTTTTGCAGAAAACAAAAGCCGATCGGAATGAAACATTTTTGTCAATTCTGCTCGCTTGCCCTCAACGAGACCTTTCATTTGAAATCAAACTCGACGTAACTTTGAGAAAGTTTTGCAAAAAACAAAAGCCGATCAACATTGATCATTTTTGTTAATTCTAAACGCCAGCCCTTGTCGAGCCCTTTCATTTGATACTATACACCACATCACAACTTTTTCCAAACAACATTTTTCTGACAACATTTTGAAAAAAAAATTCTAATTTACGTAGAACATTTTTGTTATTCGTGCACACCCGTCCACATTGTGTAGTTTCCTTAAAACCCAAAGACAACCTACTTCTAACAACTTTTTCCGAAAAACAAATGCAGATCGACATGACACATTTTTTTTGTCATTTCAAAACCGGCCATTATGGTTTTCTTTCTTTTGATATCGAACACAGCAAAGTGTTCCATTTAATTAGGTACATTTGATTTTTATTTAGTTACTTCATAATTTGGCAACACTGTTTGTATTAAAAAATAGTAGTTAATTTTTAATTTATAAATTAATATTGTCAACCCTAATACAACTGCCACCGTCTTCAGTAAAGTTAGGTTAGGAATATTTAGTTTTCATTTAGTTACTTCATCACAAATTTGGCAACATTGACTTTTGACAATGGAAACGTCAAAATTTATATTAATTAAATACGTTATGTTTTAAACTTAAATTAATTGTAAAATACCCAAAGACGATATTTTTCTGACAACATTTTGCAAAAAACAAATTCTAATCTACGTAGTACATTTTTGTCATTCGTGCACACCAGTCCGTATTGTGTGGTTTCCTTACAACCCAAGAACGACATACTTCTAAAAACTTTTTACGAAAAACAAATGTAGATCGACACGACACATTTTTTTTGTCATTTTAAAACTGGCCCTTATGGTTTCCTTTCTTTTGATAACAAACACAGCAAAGTATTCAATTTATTTTATTTAGGAATATTTGATTTTCATTTAGTTACTTTATAATTTGGCAACATTGTTTGTATTCAAAAATAATAGTTAATTTTTAAATTTATAAATTAATATTGTCAACCCTAATACAACTGCCACCGTCTTCAGTGAAGTTAGTTTAGGAATGTTTGGTTTTAATTTAGTTACTTCATCACACATTTGGCAACATTGACTTTTGACATAGGAAACGTCAAAATTTATATTAATTAAATACGTTATGTTTTAAACTTAAATTAGTTGTAACACCTTTGCTCAAGTCTATTATTCATGAAATTGTTTTTAAATCTTTGATATCAATGTTCTATTAAAAGATATACTCATTTAAAGTTCATAGACAGATTGTCAAAAGTGACGGATGACGGCGTGATTCTTCTTAAAGTTATACATGGCCTCTGGGATCCATTGTTTCAAGGTACTAATTATGCACAGTTTTTATTTTTTTACATGAAAACCACTCACAGTAAAAATATGAGACCCCAAAAGGATCGTAATCTACATTATTCCCTACAATCTAAAAAAAAAATTACATCAATCTCTTGTATGGTTCAGGCTGTAGCTACTTATAAAAATTAATCGTTTGTCGTGATGAATCTATAGAGAGTGAGATATATTAATAGTGAATCTAATCGTTTAGTATAGGAGACTAGCGAATTCTCGGCTACGCCGAGCATTCCCTAGAGCTCCGCTGTCAGTGCAAAAAACAAATGCCGATCGACATGAAACAATTATTTCATATTTGCACGTCAGGCCTCACCGAGACATTTCATTAGATTGCAAACACGATATACTTCTAATAATTTTTTGCAAAAAACAAAAGCCGGTCGACATGAAACATTTTTGTCATTTATGTACCCCAACACTCACCGAGACCTTTCATTTGATACCATACACGACATACTGCTGACAACTTTCTGCATTAAACAAAAGTCGATCGACATGAAACATTTTTATCATATGTACACGCTAGCCCACACCCAGACTTTTCATTTGATACCAAACACGACATAATTCTGACAACTTTTTGCATAAAACAAAAGCCGTTCGATATAGAACATTTTTGTTCATTCTGCACGCTAGCCCTCATCGTGACCTAGCCTAATATAACATTCACTGTCTTCAGTAACCTTTCATTTGGGAATATTTGTTCTTTGTTTAGTTACTTTATTAAACATTTGGCAACATTGACTTTTGTAATTCGAATATACCCAAACACGACATTTTTCTGACAACATTATGCAAAAAACAAATTCTAATCTACATAGAACATTTTTGTCATTCGTGCACACCAGTCCGTATTGTGTCGTTTCCTTAGAACCCAAGGACGACCTACTTCTAACAACTTTTTACGGAAAACAAATGCAGATCGACATGACACATTTTTTTTGTCATTTTAAAACTGGCCCTTATGGTTTCCTTTCTTTTGATAACAAACACAGCAAAGTATTCAATTTATTTTATTTAGGAATATTTGATTTTTATTTAGTTACTTTATAATGTGGCAACACTGTTTGCATTAAAAAATAGTAGTTAATTTTTAAATTTATAAATTAATATTGTCAACCCTAATACAACTGCCACCGTCTTCAGTGAAGTTAGTTTAGGAATATTTGGTTTTATTTTAGTTACTTCATCACACATTTGGCAATATTGACTTTAGACATTGGAAACGTCAAAATTTATATTAATTAAATACGTTATGTTTTAAACTTAAATTAGTTGTAACACATTTGCTCAAGTCTATTATTCATGATACTGTTTTTAAATCTTTGATATCAATGTTCTTTTAAAAGATATAATCATTTAAAGTTCATAGGCAGATTGACAAAAGTGACGGATGACAGCGTGATTCTTCTTAAAGTTAGACATGGCCTCTGGGATCCATTGTTTCAAGGCAGCATTTGTGCACAGTTTTAATTTTTTACACGAAAACTACTAACAGTAAAAATACGAGACACCCAGAAGGCACCAGATCTCATTAGCCCCCACATATTAAAAAAAAATTATAACAATCACTTGCATGGTGCAGGCTGTAGGCGATTACAAAAGTTACTCGATGCTCGTGATGAATCTATAGATAGATAGATATATAGATATATAGTGAATGTAATCGTTTAGTATAGGGACTAGCGAATTCTCGGCTTCGCCGAGCATTCCCTAGAGCTCCGCTGTCAGTGCAAAAAACAAATGCCGATCGACATGAAACAATTATTTCATATTTGCACGTCAGGCCTCACCGAGACTTTTCATTAGATTGCAAACATATGTATATATATATATATATATATATATATATATATATATATATATAGTGAATCTAATCGTTTAGTATATGGACTAGCGAATTCTCGGCTACGCCGAGCATTCCCTAGAGCTCCGCTGTCAGTGCAAAAAACAAATGCCGATCGACATGAAACAATTATTTCATATTTGCACGTCAGGCCTCACCGAGACCTTTCATTAGATTGCAAACACGATATACTTCTAATAATATTTTGCAAAAAACAAAAGCCGGTCGACATGAAACATTTTTCTCATTTATGTACCCCAACTCTCACCGACACCTTTCATTTGATACCATACACGACATACTTCTGACAACTTTCTGCATTAAACAAAAGTCGATCGACATGAAACATTTTTATCATATCTACACGCTAGCCCACACCCAGACTTTTCATTTGATACCAAACACTATATACTTGTGACAACCTTTTGCAAAAAACAAAAGCCGATCGACATAGCACATTTTTGTCAATTCTGCACGCTAGCCCTCTTCGAGACCTTTCATTTGATACCAAACACGACATACTTCTGACAACTTTTTGCATAAAACAAAAGCCGATCGACATGGAACATTTTTGTCAATTCTGCACGCTAGCCCTCTTCGAGACCTTTCATTTGATACCAAACACGACATACTTCTGACAACTTTTTGCATAAAACAAAAGCCGATCGACATTGAACATTTTTGTCAATTCTGCACGCTAGCCCTCAACGATACTTTTCATTTGATACCAAACACCACACATTTCTGACAACTTTTTGCAAAAAACAAATACCGATCGACATGGCACATTTTTATCAATTCTGCAGGCTAGCCCTTAATGAGACCTTTCATTTGATACCAAACACGATATACATCTGACAACTTTTTGCATAAAACAAAAGCCGATCGACATGGAACTTTTTTGTCAATTCTGCACGCTAGCCCTCAATGAGACCTTTCATTTGATACCAAACACGATATACATCTGACAACTTTTTGCCTTAAAACAAAAGCCGATCGACATGGAACATTTTTGTCAATTCTGCACGCTAGCCCTCTCCGAGACCTTTCATTTGATATCAAACACGACATACTTCTGACAACTTTTTGCAAAAAACAAAAGCCGATCGACATGGAACATTTTTGTCAATTCTGCAGGCTAGCCCTCTCCGAGACCTTTCATTTGATACCATACACGACATACTTCTGACAACTTTTTGCACAAAACAAAAGCCGATCGACATGGAACATTTTTGTCAATTCTGCACGCTAGCCCTCAACGAGACCTTTCATTTGAGACCAAACTCGACATATCTTTGAGAAATTTTTGCAAAAACAAAAGCCGATCAACATTGACCTTTTTTTTTTAATTCTACACGCCAGCCCTTATCGAGCCTTTTCATTTGATACCAAACACCACATACTTCTCACAACATTTTCCAAAAAACAAAAGCCGTTCGATATAGAACATTTTTGTTCATTCTGCACGCTAGCCCTCATCGTGACCTAGCCTAATATAACAAATTTATGTCATTCGCGCACACCAGTCCGTATTGTGTCGTTTCCTTAAAACCCAAGGACGACCTACTTCTAACAACTTTTTACGAAAAACAAATGTAGATCGACATGACTCATTTTTTTTTTTTCATTTTAAAACTGGCCCTTATGGTTTTCTTTCTTTTGAAAACAAACACAGCAAAGTATTCAATTTATTTTATTTAGGAATATTTGACTTTTATTTAGTTACTTTATAATTTGGCAACACTGTTTGTATTAAAAAATAGTAGTTAATTTTTAAATTTATAAATTAATATTGGCAACCCTAATACAACTGCCACCGTCTTCAGTGAAGTTAGTTTAGGAATATTTGGTTTTAAGTTAGTTACTTCATCACACATTTGGCAACATTGACTTTTGACATTGGAAACGTCAAAATTTATATTAATTAAATACGTTATGTTTTAAACTTAAATTAGTTGTAACACATTTGCTCAAGTCTATTATTCATGATATTGTTTTTAAATCTTTGATATCAATGTTCTATTAAAAGATATAATCATTTAAAGTTCATAGGCAGATTGTCAAAAGTGACGTATGACGGCGTGATTCTTCTTAAAGTTAGACATGGCCTCTGGGATCCATTGTTTCAAGGCAGCATTTGTGCAAAGTTTTAATTTTTTACACGAAAACTACTAACAGTAAAAATATGAGACACCCGAAAGGCACCAGATCTCATTAGCCCCCACAAATTAAAAAAAAATTTATAACAATCACTTGCATGGTTCAGGCTGTAGGCGATTACAAAAGTTACTCGATGCTCGTGATGAATCTATAGATAGATATATAGATAGATATATAGATAGATAGATAGATAGTGAATCTAATCGTTTAGTATAGTGACTAGCGAATTCTCGGCTACGCCGAGCATTCCCTAGAGCTCCGCTGTCAGTGCAAAAAACAAATGCCGATCGACATGAAACAATTATTTCATATTTGCACGTCAGGCCTCACCAAAACCTTTCATTAGATTGCAAACACGATATACTTCTAATAATATTTTGCAAAAAACAAAAGCCGGTCGACATGAAACATTTTTGTCATTTATGTACCCCAACTCTCACCGACACCTTTCATTTGATACCATACACAACATACTTCTGACAACTTTCTGCATTAAACAAAAGTCGATCGACATGAAACATTTTTATCATATCTACACGCTAGCCCACACCCAGACTTTTCATTTGATACCAAACACTATATACTTGTGACAACTTTTTGCAAAAAACAAAAGCCGATCGACATAGCACATTTTTTGTCAATTCTGCACGCTAGCCCTCTTCGAGACCTTTCATTTGATACCAAACACGACATACTTCTGACAACTTTTTGCATAAAACAAAAGCCGATCGACATGGAACATTTTTGTCAATTCTGCACGCTAGCCCTCTCCGAGACCTTTCATTTGATATCAAACATGATATACTTCTGACAACTTTTTGCAAAAAACAAAAACCGATCGATATAGTACATTTTTGTCAATTCTGCAGGCTAGCCCTCAACGAGACCTTTCATTTGATACCAAACACGACATACATCTGACAACTTTTTGCATAAAACAAAAGCCGATCGACATTGGAACATTTTTGTCAATTCTGCACGCTAGCCCTCTCCGAGACCTTTCATTTGATATCAAACACGACATACTTCTAACAACTTTTTGCAAAAAACAAAAGCCGATCGACATGGAACATTTTTGTCAATTCTGCAGGCTAGCCCTCTCCGAGACCTTTCATTTGATACCAAACACGACATACTTCTGACAACTTTTTGCACAAAACAAAAGCCGATCGACATGGAACATTTTTGTCAATTCTGCACGCTAGCTCTCAACGAGACCTTTCATTTGAGACCAAACTCGACATATTTTTGAGAAATTTTTGCAAAAACAAAAGCCGATCAACATTGACCTTTTTTTTTAATTCTAGACGCCAGCCCTTATCGAGCCTTTTCATTTGATACCAAACACCACATACTTCTCACAACATTTTCCAAAAAACAAAAGCCGTTCGATATAGAACATTTTTATTCATTCTGCACGCTAGCCCTCATCGTGACCTAGCCTAATATAACAAATTTATGTCATTCGCGCACACCAGTCCGTATTGTGTCGTTTCCTTAAAACCCAAGGACGACCTACTTCTAACAACTTTTTACGAAAAACAAATGTAGATCGACATGACTCATTTTTTTTTTTCATTTTAAAACTGGTCCTTATGGTTTTCTTTCTTTTGAAAACAAACACAGCAAAGTATTCAATTTATTTTATTTAGGAATATTTGACTTTTATTTAGTTACTTTATAATTTGGCAACACTGTTTGTATTAAAAAATAGTAGTTAATTTTTAAATTTATAAATTAATATTGGCAACCCTAATACAACTGCCACCGTCTTCAGTGAAGTTAGTTTAGGAATATTTGGTTTTAATTTAGTTACTTCATCACACATTTGGCAACATTGACTTTTGACATTGGAAACGTCAAAATTTATATTAATTAAATACGTTATGTTTTAAACTTAAATTAGTTGTAACACATTTGCTCAAGTCTATTATTCATGCAATTGTTTTTAAATCTTTGATATCAATGTTCTATTAAAAGATATAATCATTTAAAATTCATAGGCAGATTGTCAAAAGTGACGGATGACGGCGTGATTCTTCTTAATGTTAGACATGGCCTCTGGGATCCATTGTTTCAAGGCAGCATTTGTGCAAAGTTTTAATTTTTTACACGAAAACTACTAATAGTCAAAATATAAGACACCCAAAAGGCACCAGATCTCATTAGCCCCCACATATTAAAAAAAAATTTATAACAATCACTTGCATGGTTCAGGCTGTAGGCGATTACAAAAGTTACTCGATGCTCGTGATGAATCTATAGATAGATATATAGATAGTGAATCTAATCGTTTAGTATATGGACTAGCGAATTCTCTGCTACGCCGAGCATTCCCTAGAGCTCCGCTGTCAGTGCAAAAAACAAATGCCGATCGACATGAAACAATTATTTCATATTTGCACGTCAGGCCTCACCGAGACCTTTCATTAGATTGCAAACACGATATACTTCTAATAATATTTTGCAAAAAACAAAAGCCGGTCGACATGAAACATTTTTGTCATTTATGTACCCCAAATCTCACCGACACCTTTCATTTGATACCATACACGACATACTTCTGACAACTTTCTGCATTAAACAAAAGTCGATCGACATGAAACATTTTTATCATATCTACACGCTAGCCCACACCCAGACTTTTCATTTGATACCAAACACTATATACTTGTGACAACTTTTTGCAAAAAACAAAAGCCGATCGACATAGCACATTTTTTGTCAATTCTGCACGCTAGCCCTCTTCGAGACCTTTCATTTGATACCAAACACGACATACTTCTGACAACTTTTTGCATAAAACAAAAGCCGATCGACATGGAACATTTTTGTCAATTCTGCACGCTAGCCCTCTCCGAGACCTTTCATTTGATATCAAACACGATATACTTCTGACAACTTTTTGCAAAAAACAAAAACCGATCGATATAGTACATTTTTGTCAATTCTGCAGGCTAGCCCTCAACGAGACCTTTCATTTGATACCAAACACGACATACATCTGACAACTTTTTGCATAAAACAAAAGCCGATCGACATTGGAACATTTTTGTCAATTCTGCACGCTAGCCCTCTCCGAGACCTTTCATTTGATATCAAACACGACATACTTCTAACAACTTTTTGCAAAAAACAAAAGCCGATCGACATGGAACATTTTTGTCAATTCTGCAGGCTAGCCCTCTCCGAGACCTTTCATTTGATACCAAACACGACATACTTCTGACAACTTTTTGCACAAAACAAAAGCCGATCGACATGGAACATTTTTGTCAATTCTGCACGCTAGCCCTCAACGAGACCTTTCATTTGAGACCAAACTCGACATATCTTTGAGAAATTTTTGCAAAAACAAAAGCCGATCAACATTGACCTTTTTTTTTAATTCTAGACGCCAGCCCTTATCGAGCCTTTTCATTTGATACCAAACACCACATACTTCTCACAACATTTTCCAAAAAACAAAAGCCGTTCGATATAGAACATTTTTGTTCATTCTGCACGCTAGCCCTCATCGTGACCTAGCCTAATATAACAAATTTATGTCATTCGCGCACACCAGTCCGTATTGTGTCGTTTCCTTAAAACCCAAGGACGACCTACTTCTAACAACTTTTTACGAAAAACAAATGTAGATCGACATGACTCATTTTTTTTTTCATTTTAAACTGGTCCTTATGGTTTTCTTTCTTTTGAAAACAAACACAGCAAAGTATTCAATTTATTTTATTTAGGAATATTTGACTTTTATTTAGTTACTTTATAATTTGGCAACACTGTTTGTATTAAAAAATAGTAGTTAATTTTTAAATTTATAAATTAATATTGGCAACCCTAATACAACTGCCACCGTCTTCAGTGAAGTTAGTTTAGGAATATTTGGTTTTAATTTAGTTACTTCATCACACATTTGGCAACATTGACTTTTGACATTGGAAACGTCAAAATTTATATTAATTAAATACGTTATGTTTTAAACTTAAATTAGTTGTAACACATTTGCTCAAGTCTATTATTCATGCAATTGTTTTTAAATCTTTGATATCAATGTTCTATTAAAAGATATAATCATTTAAAATTCATAGGCAGATTGTCAAAAGTGACGGATGACGGCGTGATTCTTCTTAAAGTTAGACATGGCCTCTGGGATCCATTGTTTCAAGGCAGCATTTGTGCAAAGTTTTAATTTTTTACACGAAAACTACTAATAGTAAAAATATAAGACACCCAAAAGGCACCAGATCTCATTAGCCCCCACATATTAAAAAAAAATTTATAACAATCACTTGCATGGTTCAGGCTGTAGACGATTACAAAAGTTACTCGATGCTCGTGATGAATCTATAGATAGATATATAGATAGTGAATCTAATCGTTTAGTATATGGACTAGCGAATTCTCGGCTACGCCGAGCATTCCCTAGAGCTCCGCTGTCAGTGCAAAATACAAATGCCAATCGACATGAAACAATTATTTTATATTTGCACGTCAGGCCTCACCGAGACCTTTCATTAGATTGCAAACACGATATACTTCTAATAATATTTTGCAAAAAAACAAAAGCCGGTCGACATGATACATTTTTGTCATTTATGTACCCCAACTCTCACCGAGATCTTTCATTTGATACCATACACGACATACTTCTGACAACTTTCTGCATTAAACAAAAGTCGATCGACATGCAACATTTTTATCATATCTACACGCTAGCCCACACCCAGACTTTTCATTTGATACCAAGCACGACATACTTTTGACAACTTTTTGCAAAAAACAAATACCGATCGACATAGCACATTTTTATCAATTCTGCACGCTAGCCCTCTCCAAAATCTTTCGTTTGATACCAAACATGGCATACTTCTGACAACTTTTTGCATAAAACAAAAGCCGATCGACATGGAACATTTTTGTCAATTCTGCACGCTAGCCCTCAACGAGACTTTTCATTTGATACCAAACACCACACACTTCTGACAACTTTTTGCAAAAAAACAAATACCGATCGACATAGCACATTTTTATCAATTCTGCACGCTAGCCCTCTCCAAAATCTTTCGTTTGATACCAAACATGGCATACTTCTGACAACTTTTTGCATAAAACAAAAGCCGATCGACATGGAACATTTTTGTCTATTCTGCACGCAAACCCTCAACGAGACTTTTCATTTGATACCAAACACCACACACTTCTGACAACTTTTTGCAAAAAACAAAAACCGATCGACATAGTACATTTTTGTCAATTCTGCAGGCTAGCCCACTACGAGACCTTTCATTTGATATCAAACACGATATACTTCTGACAACTTTTTGCAAAAACAAATACCGATCGACATAGTACATTTTTGTCTATTCTGCAGGCTAGCCCTCTCCGAGACCTTTCATTTGATACCAAACACGACATACTTCTGACAACTTTTTGTATAAAACAAAAGCCGGTCGACATGGAACATTTTTGTCATTTATGTACCCCAACTCTCACCGAGACCTTTCATTTGATACCATACACGACATACTTCTGACAACTTTCTGCATTAAACAAAAGTCGATCGACATGCAACATTTTTATCATATCTACACGCTAGCCCACACCCAGACTTTTCATTTGATACCAAGCACGACATACTTCTGACAGCTTTTTGCATAAAACAAAAGCCGATCGACATTGAACATTTTTGTCAATTCTGCACGCTAGCCCTCAACGAGACTTTTCATTTGATACCAAACACCACACACTTCTGACAACTTTTTGCAAAAAACAAATACCGATCGACATATCACATTTTTATCAATTCTGCACGCTAGCCCTCTCCGAGACCTTTCATTTGATATCAAACACGATATACTTGTGACAACCTTTTGCAAAAAACAAAAGCCGATCGACATAGCACATTTTTTGTCAATTCTGCACGCTAGCCCTCTCCAAAATCTTTCATTTGATACCAAACACAACATACTTCTGACAACTTTTTGCATAAAACAAAAGCCGATCGACATGGAACATTTTTGTCAATTCTGCACGCTAGCCCTCAACGAGACTTTTCATTTGATACCAAACACCACACACTTCTGACAACTTTTTGCAAAAAACAAATACCGATCGACATAGCACATTTTTATCAATTCTGCATGCTAGCCCTCTCCGAGACCTTTCATTTGATATCAAACACGATATACTTCTGACAACTTTTTGCAAAAAACAAAAACCGATCGACATAGTACATTTTTGTCAATTCTGCAGGCTAGCCCACTACGAGACCTTTCATTTGATATCAAACACGATATACTTCTGACAACTTTTTGCAAAAACAAATACCGATCGACATAGTACATTTTTGTCTATTCTGCAGGCTAGCCCTCTCCGAGACCTTTCATTTGATACCAAACACGACATACTTCTGACAACTTTTTGCATAAAACAAAAGCCGATCGACATGGAACATTTTTGTCAATTCTGCACGCTAGCTTTCAACGAGACCTTTCATTTGAGACCAAATTCGACATATCTTTGAGAAATTTTTGCAAAAACAAAAGCCGATCAATATTGACCTTTTTTCTTAATTCTACACGCCAGCCCTTATCGAGCCTTTTCATTTGATACCAAACACCACATACTTTTTACAACATTTTCCAAAAAACAAAAGCCGTTCGATATAGAACATTTTTGTTCATTCTGCACGCTAGCCCTCATCGAGACCTAGCCTAATATAACTTTCCTTAAAACCCAAGGATGACCTACTTCTAACAACTTTTTACGGAAAACAAATGCAGATCGACATGACACATTTTTTTTGTCATTTTAAAACTGGCCCTTATGGTTTCCTTTCTTTTGATAACAAACACAGCAAAGTATTCAATTTATTTTATTTAGGAATATTTGATTTTATTTAGTTACTTAATAATTTGGCAACACTGTTTGCATTAAAAAATAGTAGTTAATTTTTAAATTTATAAATTAATATTGTCAACCCTAATACAACTGCCACCGTCTTCAGTGAAGTTAGTTTAGGAATATTTGGTTTTAATTTAGTTACTTCATCACACATTTGGCAACATTGACTTTTGACATTGGAAACGTCAAAATTTATATTAATTAAATACGTTATGTTTTAAACTTAAATTAGTTGTAACACATTTGCTCAAGTCTATTATTCATGATACTGTTTTTAAATCTTTGATATCAATGTTCTATTAAAAGATATAATCATTTAAAGTTCATAGGCAGATTGTCAAAAGTGACGGATGACGGCGTGATTCTTCTTAAAGTTAGACATGGCCTCTGGGATCCATTGTTTCAAGGCAGCATTTGTGCAAAGTTTTAATTTTTTACACGAAAATTACTAATAGTAAAAATATGAGACACCCAAAAGGCACCAGATCTCATTAGCCCCCACATATTAAAAAAAAAATTACAACAATCACTTGCATGGTTCAGGCTGTAGGCGATTACAAAAGTTACTCGATGCTCGTGATGAATCTATAGATAGATATACAGATAGTGAATCTAATCGTTTAGTATAGGGACTAGCGAATTCTCGGCTACGCCGAGCATTCCCTAGAGCTCCGCTGTCAGTGAAAAAAACAAATGCCGATCGACATGAAACAATTATTTCATATTTGCACGTCAGGCCTCACCGAGACCTTTCATTAGATTGCAAACACGATATACTTCTAATAATATTTTGCAAAAAACAAAAGCCGGTCGACATGAAACATTTTTGTCATTTATGTACCTCAACTCTCACCGAGACCTTTCATTTGATACCATACACGACATACTTCTGACAACTTTCTGCATTAAACAAAATTCGGTCGACATGAAACATTTTTATCATATCTAAGCGCTAGCCCACACCCAGACTTTTCATTTGATATCAAACACTATATACTTGTGACAACCTTTTGCAAAAAACAAAAGCCGATCGACATAGCACATTTTTTGTCAATTCTGCACGCTAGCCCTCTCCGAGACCTTTCATTTGATACCAAACACGACATACTTCTGACAACTTTTTGCATAAAACAAAAGCCGATCGACATGGAACATTTTTGTCAATTCTGCACGCTAGCCCTCCACGAGACTTTTCATTTGATACCAAACACCATACACTTCTGACAACTTTTTGCAAAAAACAAATACCGATCGACATAGCACATTTTTATTAATTCTGCACGCTAGCCTTCTCCGAGATTTTTCATTTGATATCAAACACGATATACTTCTGACAACTTTTTGCAAAAAACAAAAACCGATCGACATAATACATTTTTGTTAATTCTGCACGCTAGCCTTCTCCGAGACCTTTCATTTGATACCAAACACGACATACTTCTGAACACTTTTTGCATAAAACAAAAGCCGATCGACATGGAACATTTTGTCAATTCTTCACGCTAGCCTTCAACGAGACTTTTCATTTGATACCAAACACCACACACTTCTGACAACTTTTTGCAAAAAACAAATACCGATCGACAAAGCACATTTTCATCAATTCTGCACGCTAGCCCTCTCCGAGACCTTTCATTTGATATCAAACACGATATACTTCTGACAACTTTTTGCAAAAAACAAAAACCGATCGACATAGTACATTTTTGTCAATTCTGCAGGCTAGCCCTCTCCGAGACCTTTCATTTGATACCAAACACGACATACTTCTGACAACTTTTTGCATAAAACAAAAGCCGATCGACATGGAACATTTTTGTCAATTCTGCACGCTAGCCCTCAACGAGACTTTTCATTTGATACCAAACACCACAAACTTCTGACAACTTTTTGCAAAAAACAAATACCGATCGACAAAGCACATTTTTATCAATTCTGCACGCCAGCCCTCTCCGAGACCTTTCATTTGATATCAAACACGATATACTTCTGACAACTTTTTGCAAAAAACAAAAACCGATCGACATAGTACATTTTTGTCAATTCAGCAGGCTAGCCCTCTCCGAGACCTTTCATGTGATACCAAACACGACATACTTCTGACAACTTTTTGTATAAACAAAAGCCGATCGACATGGAACATTTTTGTCAATTCTGCACGCTAGCCCTCAACGAGACCTTTCATTTGAGACCAAACTCGACATATCTTTGAGAAATTTTTGCAAAAACAAAAGCCGATCAACATTGACCTTTTTTCTTAATTCTACACGCCAGCCCTTATCGAGCCTTTTCATTTGATACCAAACACCACATACCACAACATTTTCCAAAAAACAAAAGCCGTTCGATATAGAACATTTTTGTTCATTCTGCACGCTAGCCCTCATCGTGACCTAGCATAATATAACATTCATTGTCTTCAGTAACCTTTCATTTGGGAATATTTGTTCTTTGTTTAGTTAAAACAAATTCTAATCTACATGGAACATTTTTGTTATTCGTGCACACCAGTCCGTATTGTGTCGTGTCCTTAAAACCCAAGGACGACCTACTTCTAACAACTTTTTACGGAAAACAAATGCAGATCGACATGACACATTTTTTTTGTCATTTTAAAACTGGCCCTTATGGTTTCCTTTCTTTTGATAACAAACACAGCAAAGTATTCAATTTATTTTATTTAGGAATATTTGATTTTATTTAGTTACTTAATAATTTGGCAACACTGTTTGCATTAAAAAATAGTAGTTAATTTTTAAATTTATAAATTAATATTGTCAACCCTAATACAACTGCCACCGTCTTCAGTGAAGTTAGTTTAGGAATATTTGGTTTTAATTTAGTTACTTCATCACACATTTGGCAACATTGACTTTTGACATTGGAAACGTCAAAATTTATATTAATTAAATACGTTATGTTTCAAACTTAAATTAGTTGTAACACATTTGCTTAAGTCTATTATTTATGATACTGTTTTTAAATCTTTGATATCAATGTTCTATTAAAAGATATAATCATTTAAAGTTCATAGGCAGATTGTCAAAAGTGACGGATGACGGCGTGATTCTTCTTAAAGTTAGACATGGCCTCTGGGATCCATTGTTTCAAGGCAGCATTTGTGCAAAGTTTTAATTTTTTACACGAAAATTACTAATAGTAAAAATATGAGACACCCAAAAGGCACCAGATCTCATTAGCCCCCACATATTAAAAAAAAAATTACAACAATCACTTGCATGGTTCAGGCTGTAGGCGATTACAAAAGTTACTCGATGCTCGTGATGAATCTATAGATAGATATATAGATAGTGAATCTAATCGTTTAGTATAGGGACTAGCGAATTCTCGGCTACGCCGAGCATTCCCTAGAGCTCCGCTGTCAGTGCAAAAAACAAATGCCGATCGACATGAAACAATTATTTCATATTTGCACGTCAGGCCTCACCAAGACCTTTCATTAAATTGCAAACACGATATACTTCCAATATTTTTTTGCAAAAAACAAAAGCCGGTCGGCATGATACATTTTTGTCATTTATGTACCCCAGCCCTCACCGAGACCTTTCATTTGATACCAAACACGACATACTTCGGACAACTTTTTGCATAAAACAAAAGCCGATCGACATGGAACATTTTTGTCAATTCTGCACGCTAGCCCTCAACGAGACCTTTCATTTGATACCAAACATCACACACTTCTGACAACTTTTTGCAAATAACAAATACCGATCGACATAGCACATTTTTATTAATTCTGCACGCTAGCCCTCTCCGAGACCTTTCATTTGATATCAAACACGACATACTTCTGACAACTTTTTGCAAAAAACAAAAACCGATCGACATAGTACATTTTTATCAATTCTGCACGCTAGCCCTCTCCGAGACCTTTCATTTGATACCAAACACGACATACTTCTGACAACTTTTTGCAAAAAACAAAAGCCGATCGACATGGAACATTTTTGTCAATTCTGCACGCTAGCCCTCTCCAAGACCTTTCATTTGATACCAAACACGACATACTTCTGACAACTTTTTGCATAAAACAAAAGCCGATCGACATGGAACATTGTTGTCAATTCTGCACGCTAGCCCTCAACGAGACTTTTCATTTGATACCAAACACCACACACTTCTGACAACTTTTTGCAAAAAACAAAAACCGATCGACATAGCACCTTTTTATCAATTCTGCACGCTATCCCTCTCCGAGACCTTTCATTTGATATCAAACACGACAAACTTCTGACAACTTTTTGCAAAAAACAAATACCGATCGACATAGCACATTTTTGTCAATTTTGCACGCTAGCCCTCTCGGAGACCTTCCATTTGATATCAAACACGACATACTTTTGACAACTTTTTGCATAAAACAAAAGCCGATCGACATGTAACATTTTTGTCAATTCTGCACGCCAGCCCTCAACGAGACCTTTCATTTGAGACCAAACTCGACATACCTTTGAGAAATTTTTGCAAAAAACAAAAGCCGATCAACATTGATCTTTTTAGTTAATTCTACACGCCAGCCCTTATCGAGCCTTTTTATTTGATACCAAACACCACATACTTCTCACAACTTTTTACAAAAAAACAAAACCCGTTCGAAATAGAACTTTTTTGTTCATTTTGCACGCTGGCCCTCATCGTGACCTAGCCTAATATAACATTCACTGTCTTCAGTAACCTTTCATTTGGGAATATTTGTTCTTTGTTTAGTTACTTTATTAAACATTTGGCAACATTGACTTTTGTAATTCGAAAATACCCAAACACGACATTTTTCTGACATGCAAAAACAAATTCTAATCTACATAGAACATTTTTGTCATTCGTGCACACCAGTTCGTATTGTGTCGTTTCCTTAAAACCCAAGGACGACCTACTTTTAACAACTTTTTACGGAAAACAAATGCACATCGACAGGACACATTTTTTTTGTCATTTTAAAACTGGCCCTTATGGTTTCCTTTCTTTTGATAACAAACACAGCAAAGTATTCAATTTATTTTATTTAGGAATATTTGATTTTGTTTAGTTACTTTATAATTTGGCAACACTGTTTGCATTAAAAAATAGTAGTTAATTTTTAAATTTATAAATTAATATTGTCAACCCTAATACAACTGCCACCGTCTTCAGTGAAGTTAGTTTAGAAATATTTGGTTTTAATTTAGTTACTTCTTCACACATTTGGCAACATTGACTTTTGACATTGGAAACGTCAAAATTTATATTAATTAAATACGTTATGTTTTAAACTTAAATTAGTTGTAACACATTTGCTCAAGTCTATTATTCATGGTACTGTTTTTAAATCTTTGATATCAATGTTCTATTATAAGATATTGTCATTTAAAGTTCATAGGCAGATTGTCAAAAGTGACGGATGACGGCGTGATTCTTCTTAAAGTTAGACATGGCCTCTGGGATCCATTGTTTCAAGGGAGCATTTGTGCAAAGTTTTAATTTTTTACACGAAAATTACTAATAGTAAAAATATGAGACACCCAAAAGGCACCAGATCTCATTAGCCCCCACATATTAAAAAAAAAATTATAACAATCACTTGCATGATTCAGGTTGTAGGCGATTACAAAAGTTACTCGATGCTCGTGATGAATCTATAGATAGATAGATATATAGATATATAGTGAATGTAATCGTTTAGTATAGGGACTAGCGAATTCTCGGCTACGCCGAGCATTCCCTAGAGCTCCGCTGTCAGTGCAAAAAACAAATGCCGATCGACATGAAACAATTATTTCATATTTCCACGTCAGGCCTCACCGAGACATTTCATTAGATTGCAAACACGATACACTTCTAATAATTTTTTGCAAAAAACAAAAGCCGGTCGACATGAAACAATTTTGTCATTTATGTACCCCAACACTCACCGAGACCTTTCATTTGATACCATACACGACATACTTCTGACAGCTTTCTGCATTAAAGAAAAGTCGATCGACATGAAATATTTTTATCATATCTACACGCTAGCCCACACCCAGACTTTTCATTTGATACCAAACACGACATACTTCTGACAACTTTTTGCATAAAACAAAAGCCGATCGACATGGAACATTTTTGTCAATTCTGCACGCTAGCCCTCAACGAGACTTTTCATTTGATACCAAACACCACACACTTCTGACAACTTTTTGCAAAAAACAAATACAGATCGACATAGCACATTTTTATCAATTCTGCACGGTAGCCCTCTCCGAGACCTTTTATTTGATATCAAACACGACATACTTCTGACAACTTTTTGCAAAAAACAAAAACCGATCGACATAGTACATTTTTGTCTATTCTGCACGGTAGCCCTCAACGAGACCTTTTATTTGAAACCAAACACGACATATTTCTGACAACTTCTTGCATAAAACAAAAGCCGATCGACATGTAACATTTTTGTCAATTCTGCACGCTAGCCCCCAACGAGACTTTTCATTTGATACCAAACACCACACACTTCTGACAACTTTTTGCAAAAAACAAATACCGGTCGACATAGCACATTTTTATCAATTCTGCACGCTAGCCCTCTCCGAGACCTTTCATTTGATATCAAACACGACATACTTCTGACAACTTTTTGCAAAAAACAAAAACCGATCGACATAGTACATTTTTGTCAATTCTGCACGCTAGCCCTCTCCGAGACCTTTCATTTGATACCAAACACGACATACTTCTGACAACTTTTTGCATAAAACAAAAGCCGATCGACATGAAACATTTTTGTCAATTCTGCACGCTAGCCCTCAACGAGACCTTTCATTTGAGACCAAACTCGACATATCTTTGAGAAATTTTTGCAAAAACAAAAGCCGATCATCATTGACCTTTTTTCTTAATTCTACACGCCAGCCCTTATCGAGCCTTTTCATTTGATACCAAACACCACATACTTCTCACAACATTTTCCAAAAAACAAAAGCCGTTCGATATAGAACATTTTTGTTCATTCTGCACGCTAGCCCTCATCGTGACCTAACCTAATATAACATTCACTGTTTTCAGTAACCTTTCATTTGGGAATATTTGTTTTTTGTTTAGTTACTTTATTAAACATTTGGCAACATTGACTTTTGTTATTCAAAAATACCCAAACACGACATTTTTCTGACAACATTATGCAAAAAACAAATTCTAATCTACATAGAACATTTTTGTCATTCGTGCACACCAGTCCGTATTGTGTCGTTTCCTTAAAACCCAAGGACGACCTACTTCTAACAACTTTTTATGGAAAACAAATGCAGATTGACATGACACATTTTTTTTGTCATTTTAAAACTGGCCCTTATGGTTTCCCTTCATTTGATAACAAACACAGCAAAGTATTCAATTTATTTTATTTAGGAATATTTGATTTTTATTTAGTTACTTTATAATTTGGCAACACTGTTTGTATTAAAAAATAGTAGTTAATTTATAAATTAATATTGTCAACCCTAATACAACTGCCACCGTCTTCAATGAAGTTAGTTTAGGAATATTTGGTTTTAATTTAGTTACTTCATCACACATTTGGCAACATTGACTTTTGACATTGGAAACGTGAAAATTTATATTAATTAAATACGTTATGTTTTAAAATTAAATTAGTTGTAACACATTTGCTCAAGTCTATTATTCATGATACTGTTTTTAAATCTTTGATATCAATGTTCTATTAAAAGATATAATCATTTAAAGTTCATAGGCAGATTGTCAAAAGTGACGGATGACCGCGTGATTCTTCTTAAAGTTAGACATGGCCTCTGGGATCCATTGTTTCAAGGCAGCATTTGTGCAAAGTTTTAATTTTTTACACGAAAACTACTAACAGTAAAAATATGAGACACCCAAAAGGCACCAGATCTCATTAGCCCTCACATATTAAAAAAAAAATTATAACAATCACTTGCATGGTTCAGGCTCTAGGCGATTACAAAAGTTACTCGATGCTCGTGATGAATCTATAGATAGATAGATATATAGATATATAGTGAATGTAATCGTTTAGTATAGGGACTAGCGAATTCTCGGCTACGCCGAGCATTCCCTAGAGCTCCGCTGTCAGTACAAAAAAAATAAATGCCAATCGACATAAAACGGTTTTTTCATATCTGCATGTCAGCCCTCACCAATACCTTTCATTAGATTCCAAACATGATATGCATGTAATAACTTTTTGAAAAAACAAAAGCCGGTCGACCTGAAACATTTTTCTCAATTATGCACGCCAGCCATCACCGAGACCTTTCATTTGATACCATACACAACAAAAGTCAATCGACATGGAACATATTTGCAATTTCTACAGGCTAGCCCACACCACCGAGAACTTTCATTTGATACCAAACACTATAAACTTCTGACAACTTTTTGTAAAAAGAAAAGCAGATCGAAATGGAACACTTTTATCTATTCTGCATGCTAGCCCTCAACGAGACCTTTCATTTGAGACCAAACTCGACATATTTCTGAAAACTTTTCACAAAAAACAAAAGCCGGTCAACAATAAGCAATTTTGTTAATTTTTCACGAAACCCTTATCAAGTCCTTTATTTTGATACCAAACACCACATACTTCTGACAACTATTTGCGAAAAACAAAAGCCGATCGGCATGGAAAATTTTTGTCAATTCTGCACGCTAGCCCTCAATGAAACCTTTCATTTGAGACCAAATACCACATAGTTCTGACAACTATTTGCGAAAAACAAAAGCCGATCGGCATGGAATATTTTTGTCAATTCTGCAAGCTAGCTGTCAATGAAACCTTTCATTTGAGACCAAACTCGACATATTTATGAAAACTTTTCACAAAAAACAAAAGCCGGTCAACAATAAGCAATTTTGTTAATTTTTCACGAAACCTTTATCAAGTCCTTTATTTTGATACCAAACACCACATACTTCTGACAACTATTTGCGAAAAACAAAAGCCGATCGGCATGGAATATTTTTGTCAATTCTGCACGCTAGCCCTCAATGAAACCTTTCATTTGAGACCAAATACCACATACTTCTGACAACTATTTGCGAAAAACAAAAGCCGATCGGCATGGAATATTTTTGTCAATTCTGTAAGCTAGCCCTCAATGAAACCTTTTATTTGAGATCAAACACCACACACTTCTGACAACTTTTTGCAAAAAAACAAAAGGCGATTGACATGGCGCATTTTTGTCAATTCTGCAGGCTAGCCCTCAGCTAGACGTTTTGTTTGATACCAAACTCGACATACTTATGAGAAATTTTTGCAGAAAACAAAAGCCGATCTAAATGGATCATTTTTGTCAATTCTGCACGCTAGCCCTCAACGCGACGTTTCATTTGAGACCAAACTCGACATACCTTTGAGAACGTTTTGCACAAAACAAAAGCCGATCGGAATGGAACAGTTTTGTCAATTCTCCTCGCTAGCTCTCAATGAGACCTTTCATTTGAGACCAAACTCGACGTACATTTGAGAAAGTTTTGCAAAAAGCAAAAGCCCGTATCGAGCCTTTTCATTTGATACTAAACACTACATAGTTCTCACAACTTTTTCCAAACACAACATATTTCTGACAAAATTTTGTAAAAAACAAATTCTAATCGACGTAGAATATTTTTGTCATTCGTGCACACCAGTCCACATTGTGTCGTTTCATTAAAGCCCAAGGACAATATACTTCTAACAACTTTTTGCGCAAAACAAATGCAGATCGACATGACACATTTTTTTGTCATTTTAAAACCGGCCCTTATGGTTTTCTTTCTTTTGATATCACAGCAAAGTGTTCAATTTATTTTATTTAGAAATATTTGATTTTTATTTTGTTACCTATTTCATAATTTGGCAACACTGTTTGTATTAAAAAATAGTAGTTAATTTTTAAATTTATAAATTAATATTGTCAATCCTAATATAACTGTCACCGTCTTCAGAGAAGTTAATTTAGGAATATTCGGTTTTAATTTAGTTACTTCATCACACATTTGGCAACATTGACTTTTAACATTGGAAACGTCAAAATTTATATTAATTTAATACGTTATGTTTTAAACTTAAATTAATTGTAACACCTTTGCTCGAGACTATTATACATGATACTGTATTTACTTCTTTAATATCAGTGTTCTATAAAAAGTTATAATCGTTTAAAGTTCATAGACAGATTGTCAAAAGTGACAGATGACCTCGTGACTCTTTTTAAATTTAGACATGGCTACTAGGATCCATTGTTTCAAGTTATTAATTTTGCACAGTTTTTATTTTTGTACACAAGAACCACTCACAATAAAAATATGAGACCCCCAAAAGGCACAACTACACATTATTCCCTGCAATCTAAAAAAAAATTTACAACAATCCCTTTCATGGTTAAGGTAGTTAGGCTGTCCACAAAATTTGGCGATCGTCGTGATGAAAATAAATGAACATCACGGACACATGCCTTTTAGTATATAGGATATAGATATATACATAGTGAATGTAATCGTTTAGTATAGTGATTATTTCCCTACGGCACTGGCGAAATTATCGAAAGCATTTGGTCTTGGAGATAATTTTAAAAAGGGATATTTTCCTCATTTGTTCAACTCAGCAGAAAACGCAAAATACATTGGTCCACTACCCGACGTTCGTTATACAGTCTAGACACTATGAAAAATGAGGAAAGAATATTTTTTTCAGAATGGTATAAAAAGCATAAGAACGATGAGTTTGATATGCAACGCGATATAGTCGTATACTGCATTTCGGATGTTGAAATTCTCTCAAGCATGTTTAAAATTTAGAGAGCAGTTGATTTCCACCGGTAATGTATATCCGTTTACCGAGGCGTGTACTATTGCGTCTGCATGCAATAAAGTATACAGGCGTAATTTTCTACAACAAAATACAGTTGGTATAATACCAAAAGGGGGTTATCGGTCTTGTGATAATCAGTCAAAAATTTCTACTAAGTGGCACATGTGGGAAGATCATGTTCGGAATATAAATATTTTGTACTCTGCCAAACAAAAAGAGGTTAGATTGGGTGGATTAAAAGTTGACGGTTATTGTGAACAAACGAACCAAATTTTTGAATTCCACGGTTGTTACTATCACGGTCACCCCGAATGTCAAAAATTTAATAGAGACAATCCGTTACATGAAGACCCCACCCAAACTCTTAATCAGCGTTATGAGTCAACTGTATCTAAAACTGATAGACTTAGATCGCTGGGGTATGAGGTTGTGGAAATGTGGGAGTGTCATTTTAGGCGACAGATGAAGACAAACACTGAAATTGAAAAATTTATAAATACATCGTCTTTAATTACAAATATACCACTTAATCCTCGCGATGCTTTTTACGGAGGAAGAACGGGAAATACTAGAACGTATTACAAATGTAAAGATGGTGAAAAAATTCACTATATTGATATTTGCTCACTATATCCTTATGTTTGTAAATATGGAAAATATCCTGTGGGTCACCCGACTGTATTTGTTGGCGATGAATGTCCCAGTGATATTTCTGGTCTTGACGGCGTAATTAAATGTACGCTTCTACCACTTCAAAATTTATATCACCCCGTATTACCGATGAAAATAAATAACAAATTAATGTTTGCACTCTGTCAGACTTGTGCTCAAAATTTTAATATGAAGGAGTGTATACATAATGATCATGAGAGAGCCATAACAGGAACTTGGGTTATAGATGAAGTTATAAAGGCACTGGAGAAAGGATATCAGTTGCTTAAAGTTTACGAAATTTGGAAATATAAAGTTCAGCAGTTTGATAAAGTAAATAATGTAATGGGTCTTTTTACCGGTATGATGGATAAATTTTTAAAAATAAAGCAACAAGCATCGGGGTGGCCGAAAGAGTGTCTGACAAATGAGCAAAAAGAAGCGTATATAAAATTTTTTTTGAACAGGAACGCATACAAATGGAGTATATAGAAATTTTAGAAAACCCGGGCCTGAGAGCTCTAGCAAAATTAATGTTAAATTCTTTTTGGGGTAAGTTGGGACAGCGAGAGAATCAACCAAAAACAAAAATTATTAATAGACCCGACGAGTTTTTCTCTATCATGTCGAACCCCACAATTCTGGTAAACAGTGTTTTACCAATTAACAATAGTACGCTTATTGTAAATTATGAACACACGAAAGAAAGCAATGATTTATTATCTACAGTAAATGTTTGTATAGCAGCGTATACTACAACACAAGCTCGCTTAAAATTATATGATTATCTGGAACAACTTGGAGAAAGAATATTGTATTACGATACAGATTCTGTTATTTTTATATCCAAACCGGGGGATGTTGACCCAAAATTGGGAAATTGTGTCGGTGATATGACAGATGAATTGGCCTGTTATGGCCCCAACAGTTATATTACTGAATTTACATCTGGTGGACCAAAAAACTATGCATACGTTGTTTACTCCCCGACATCAAATGAGTATATGGAAATTTGTAACACTGTTTTCTAAGAAGCATGGCGCCATCGAACTGTAGCACGTCCTTCCAATAACTTTCATTACTACCAACTTGTAACAATCTTACAGGACCTCTGCTACCAGTTTGTGACCCTCTCCTTGAAAGGGTAGGTATTACAAAATATATTTAAATGGGTTCTTTGTCAGACCGGATACGGAGCAAGTATTAGGAGATGGATATTGAATTAAATAGAATACTCACATTTGTATAAAAATATAAATAATATAATAAATAATATTTTACAGTTGGTTTCTTCTCTAATGACACTTCTGTCCACCACCGCCGTCTACCACTGACTATACCACTCTACTTCTCTTTCACTTCTCTATCTTTCTGTCTCTCCTTTACAACCATTACCTTATACTATATATACTATGAACAAGTACTAAGTCAGCAAATATTAGTTTTACCTTTACACAACACTATTTATGAATTACATCCATTTCTTACTTACATAATTGGTGCCACTAGAATGTGCTGACTTAGACTTGTTACAATTTGTAAGGTTAAAGGTATATGCCTTAACTACAAAACGAATAAAGATGTTAATTTTAATACACTAAAAGAAATGATAATAGAAGATACAGAGCCCAAAAAAATAGCGCTTAGAACTATTCGTACGACAAAAATGCATACAATTGTTACACACAATGAGGAAAAAAAATTTAAACCCACTTCATGCAAGAGAAAATTTGATAACTTTAATTCGGTACCATATGGGTACAAAAAAGCACGTATTGAATAATTTTTGTACGCATTTTTAAATATTTTTACTATCTTTTCACCGAAAATATAATACTATCAAAATTTATTTGTTTACAGTGCAAGAAATTTATTAAACAAATTTGTAAAATTATTGAAGTCATTTAGCATGTCAATGTTATATTAATGAAGTTGGAATTTGATAAAAGACGAATTATTGTAAATATAATTAAGAATAGTGTTTAGCTATTTTGTAGCTATAATTTCTATAAATATATTGATATATTTTCTAAATATTTTTGTAATAAATATTTTTATAAAATTACTATTATTTTAAAAAATAATAATTTTAAATCTACTTTGAGTAAAAGCCAATTTTTGACGGGAATAATTCAGTTACGTATGGGTATGTTAAAAATTACCTAGTGAGTAATACGAAAAATGCTTGTACACATTTAAATGCACACAATTTTTATGTTCGCCGATATAGGTTGCTACGCCCCTAAAGGACAATCCCGCGCAAGTACGGTTGAACTCCGGCTGAGCTACAGTGGAGACGGGTCGGGGTTTTTAAGTCGCTTAATACGTAAGCTAGGTAAACACCGCAGCCTAATAATTTTTAATTTGGGCGCCAGTTGACCACGAAGAGTCCAACAATGCTGATCAACGAGCACTACGGGAAGGGATAGCATACGAAAGCAAATAATACGAAATCGCCATTCAGGTTTAAATTGAATTTAATAAAGTTTAGGTAAACTTGATCAAATATAACATGAATTATTGTTGGGTATAAGTAAATAATGTACAAAATAAATGCGCTGATAATACTAAATATCATTAAAACAATATCATAATAATTTATCAAAAAAAAAAAACTATAACTCAAGCAGAGTGTAAAATAAGCTTACGCTATTGAAAACCAAATGCAAAATAATTAAACGACTATCAGAGAGTGAAATACGCCTATAGCGACAAGGATCAAATTCAAGTGCAATAGTCTGAGAATGGGCGCAACAATAGGCACGGTTTATCCGTTGATCGATCAATGGGTGCACGATGCTAGCGCAAAACATAAAGCAAGACTAAAAATCCGAGACGCTAATTTGCCTAACACACCCTAATAAGTCGGAAAAGAAAAATAACTAAAATAGTAACTGAACTCGTTGAACCACTCGCGTGAGCTATTTACAGCCAACGACAATAATATTCAAATATTAAATATACTAAAAAGACTTTAGCGCCAAAACAATAATATTGAGATATTTAACTATAATAATAATAAAGAAACAAATTTAAATGAACAAAAAAAAATAGTTAAATAAGCTTATCTGGCTCGGCATTCGCCGCGGATGTAGATGGCATGATAGTTCCCTGTCCAGTGTATTGAGTCAGCGGCGGCGCATCCGGGATGGAATGACCACGCACTCACTAACTCCTCCACAGAGTCACAGACAGACCATTCGGTCAATAGAGATGGTTCGGTCAAAACGACGGAACTTGTACGTTGGTGGTAGTAACGGTATTAACCGTGGACAGTACCAAATATTACAAGCCTTAGTTGGAATGCGGCTATGAGAATAAAATAGCAGTGATGGTGGTATTACTCCGGGCTCTCCCGTGGAAATAAATATATTCCTCAAAAGATTTTGATCAATGCTCCCAATTTAATGGATAAAAATACAACCAATTCTCAAAATTGCTCCACAACTAATCAAAATTATAACTGATACAAAATCACAACCACACTGTTCAACTGCCAAAATTATAATGTTCGTTTAAATTTTTCTTACAAGTTTTAGAGCTATTAATTAAGTGAAAAGAGCGAATGCTATGACCAGACAGATTGACATTACTCTTAGGTAATTAGGGTTGCCTACCTCGATACTTTAAATAAAATTAAAATAAAGTCTTGGTATTATTTTAAACCGTAACAATCCCACCCCAACTAGCTGAGGAAATTTTCTAAGAAAATTTCCGATTTGTTGAACGTAGATTTAAAAAAAAAAAACTGACCCAATATAAGCCTATCTAAACAAAATCATCACCCCTGCGGTAAATAAACAAATGACCCGACGACTAGTTCTTCGTTAGGTCAGGTTTCAAATCTTGTATATTCCAAGCTCCTGGAAGGATGTTACCCTCCAAATCCCCTAACTCATAAGTGTTCGCAGACACGCGTCTGTGTACTTTAAACGGTCCGATAAACTTGTTTGCCAGTTTCGCGGAATAAAATTGAGAAGCATCTGACAATACAAAGTTTCTTCTCCAAACCAATTGACCAGGATAAAACAAGACATCGCGACGTCGGAGATCATAGCGAGCTTTAGATCTATCATACGCCATTTGTAATCGTTTCGGAATATCTTTGTATAATTCTTTAAAATTAGAAGATCTCTGAACAGTTCTGTCCCTATCAAATTCTACATTATCTTCATCAGAAATTTTATCATTAAAGTCGTCACCAAGAAGAACAGCTTCCCGCCCAAAATTTACAAAATACGGGGACAAACCAGTGACTTCATGTTTCGCAGTCCTAAGAGCACAAGCAACTTTAGGGAGGATTTTATCCCATTCACGTTGATTATCTGCTACAAAAGATACCAACATCGTCTTTAATACGCGATTCACGCGTTCTGTAGGGTTTGCTTGCGGGTGGTAAAACGCAGTGAATCTCGGTTTAACATGATAGGACTTCAGAAGGTGTAAGTATTCCTTGGACTTGAATTGTACACCATTGTCCGAAATTATTGTGCAAGGTACACCAAAAATCAAGAAAACATCTGTCTCTAAGTGCTTCACAACTAAATTCGCATTAGCTTTCCTCAAGGGATAGCACAACGTAAATTTGCTAAAGCAATCCGTGACGACCAATATATAAGCAAAACCACCAGTGGATCTGGGAAGAGGTCCTATCAAATCCGTACTCAGAACTTGCCAAGGTCGAGAAATTTTTGAGTGTCCTCCCATTTGACCTGCAGGAGCTTTTTGTTCAGGTTTGGTTCTACTACAAACAACACAACGGCGAATGTAGTTTGAAACATCCGACTGCATTTTTGGCCAGAAGTATTTTTGAGCCAAGCGGTGGTAGGATTTATAAACGCCTAAATGACCGCTGGTCGGTGAATCATGACACTGTTCGAGAAGATCCTTACGTTTATCTCTAGGCACTACTAACTTCCAATTATCCACTTCCTCAGCTAAATCATATTTCGGTTTCACGAACTTGAATAACCGACCATTATCTATACGAAAATTGGAAAAACGAAACGGCTTTTCCTCTACCAACTTGACTAAACGTGAATACCAATTATCCTTTCTACCGGTCACTTCCACACTGTTACAAACGGGTACGGAACGAGATAGAGTATCCGGCACCACATGGTCCTTTCCCTTCCTATGAACTATCTCGAAGCTAAACTGTTGCAGGCGAACTGCCCACCTAGCAAGACGTCCGGAGGGATTTTGCAGTTTGTTTAGCCACACTAGGGAATAGTGATCAGTAATCGCTTTGAAACGAACTCCCTCCAAATATGGTCTGAGCTTCTCAGCTGCCCACAATAGTGCTAATAGCTCCTTTTCTGTTGTGGAGTAGTTTCTCTCCTGTCGAGTGAGAGAACGAGACAGATAGCAGACAACTCGTTCTCCGTCAGAGTACTCTTGTGTCAAAACAGCACCGAGTCCAAAATCTGATGCGTCGGTTTGTAGTGTAAAATCTTTTGAAAAATCCGGGCACGACAGAATCGGGACAGAAACCAGGTGATTTTTTATCGCTAACCAAGCCGCATTACAAGCTTTGTCCCAACAGAATTGGACGTTCTTCCGCAGGAGCTGAGTTAGCGGAGAGATTACTGTCGAAAAATTCGGAACGAATCGCCTGTACCAAGATGCCATACCAACAATACGACGTACATCTGACACTGTCCGAGGGGTGGGAATCTCTAGGATGGCTTTAACCTTATCAGAATCTACTAGAAGACCTTGTCTATTCACGACATAACCTAGATAACGAAGTTCTTCTCTACAGAAGATACACTTCTCGACACCAAGAGTGAGTCCCGCACTAACTAAACGTTTCGTTACTTCACGGAGAACTTCCAGATGTTTTTCAAAAGTTTGTGTAACGATAACTATATCGTCGAGATATACAAATACATTTGGTTCCAGGTCTGCGCCAATCACTGAGTCGATAAACTGTTGCCACGTTGCTGGCGCATTGTGCAATCCAAACGGCATTCTCTTAAACTGAAAGAGGCCACGATTTGGAACGGTGAAGGCAGTGTACTGTTTGGACTCTTCCGCGACCGGAATTTGCCAATAAGCGGACTTTATATCTAGAGTGGTTAGATAACGGGAATCTCTTAACTTGTCCAAGGTATTACAAACATAAGGCAGGGGGTATGCGTCACGTTCCGTTACTTTATTTAATTTGCGATAGTCGACGCAGAAACGGTATGTGCCATCCTTTTTTGGCACGAGAAGGATGGGCGACGACCATGGACTAGTTGACTTTTCGACGATTCCTTTACTTAACATTTCGTCCAGCTCTTTGTCTACGTGCTTTTGCATGGCGGGTGACAAGGGATAATACCTTTGTTTTATAGGTTGACTCTCTGTCTTGATTTCATGTTTGACTAAATGAGTACACCCTATCGAATCAGAAGGCATTTCTGCGAACAACTGTCCTAACAATTTATTTAACTGCGACTCCTGCTCCGACGACAACAAGGATCGCGAGATTACTTTATCTACACTATACACCGCCATTGGGTTATCTGAAAATGACCATTCTCCTTTCCTAAGATCAGGAACAATCCCCATAATCCTCCAGAAATCTGCTCCTAGAATAATATCATGGCGAATGGAGGGCACAACTACAAACTTTATTAACTTCACCGTCTCGCGAAGTTGTACTGGCGCTATGATTTCACCCGGACTACTACATTCCTCACTATTCGCAACCACACACGTTGCTGATTTTACTATCAATTTAAAACCCATGCTAACTAAACAATCATATCCTAAACCTCCTACAATTGTTTGAGAGGCACCAGAGTCCAACAACCCAAAGAAATTCCGACCCAAAATAGAAATTTTTAAATAGGGACGCTCATCCCCCTGAACATGTGAAAGGATAAAGTCGAGTTTTACTTTATTAATCGTAGCCAACATAGAAGAATTATGACGACGCACGTGGCCATTTACATCGTCTTCCTCTCGTTTCCCGAAAGACATTTTGGACAAGAATGTCTCGTATGATTTTGCATACCACAACCAAAGCAAAATTTAGTTTTAGGTCGTCTACAGTTCCGCGAAAGGTGACCCGTATCTCTACAATTCCAACACATTAATCGGGCAGAGGTACTAGCTTTTGAATTAACTTGAACTTCCGAAGAATTGACCGTTGTTCGCGAACGTCCTTGGTAACTTAGATCCGGTTCGAGCAGAGATCGGCGATTTGCCGGTGGCGGCCGAAACTTTTCCGCCATTAAACGATTCCTCTCTAACCTCTTACACATTTCACGCAATTCATCTGTAGTATTAAAGTCTTGCGTCCCCAACGCGTGAATATAATATGGCGCGAGGTTGCGTCTCAAAACTTGAAGTTTTTCCACCTCTGAAGCAGGTGTCGGTAGACGTGCAAATAAATTAATTACACAGGCAAAAAAGGTCCCTACGGATTCCTCTGGTCCTTGATAACGTGCCCTAATTTCTCGCCATAATTCGAACTGGTAGTCGTATGGTTCATATTCGTCACGCAGTAATTTAACGAAATCGTCCCAATTCTTAATTTTATGTCGAAGCGACCGATACCACGTTAAAGCATGTCCCGTGAGTAATTCGATAATGCTATCACACAGTTCTGTCTTAGACACATTTCGTGCAACACAAAGTTCGCTTACACTTTCGAGGAAAGCATTTACACTAACGCCTGGGTCTCCGCTGAAGGAAATCTGCTATTTACTGACCGGAATTTGTCCTCGACGACTAGGACTAGGACACACGGATTCTACTGGTTTCTCCTCTACGACTTCTCCCGGTTCGCTACAATTCAATGTGTCTATCTCACAAATGTTTAACGATTTATTCAATTGCAAAATACATGCTTTTATCTCATCGTCTTCTGAATCAATTCTGGCTAATCTACCCTTCACATAAAAAATTTTCGCAAAAATTTTATCAACCGTACTTTTGTCTAAGGTATTCTTTACTTAGTAGGAAAGTTGGGGAGTGATGTGAAAATTCACCACAGTCTTATTCACACAGTTCTTTTATTTTGAAAATGCGACCGAATAAGACTGTGCTGAATTTTCACATCACTCCCCAACTTTCCTATTATATTTTCACACTTGGGTGTACACCAATATCACATATTCTTTACTTCAGTGATTAAAGCTTGTATTTCACCCACATTTTCTGTGCATTTATCTATTTCGGTTGCCGGATCACGTGGTCGAAGACTGTTATCCTTAAACACGCCTAATTCCTCTCCCTTTATTCGACGTCTGAGTTCCGAACGCATTAATGGAATAGTTAAATTTTCAGGGGCCTGTACTCCGCGAACTGACAATTCATATTCAAGTTCCTCTCGGTTTAATCTTCCAACGTCCATGATTAGAAAGAGCTACCGCAATGATCACAGCAAAAAAAAAAACAATAAGAACAACACCTTCGTTAATCTGATTTCCCTACTCCAAATTTACTAAACGACAACAACAAAAAAAAATAATACCATAAACTTCCTCTTTAATCTAGTTTCCCTATTCAAAATTACTAAACAACAACAAAAAAAATATGTTTCGTTAATTTGGTACTGTTAACACGATACAACCGTAACCGTATTGTACTTCAAAATTGATAACTACTACATAACTCGATGTATTCCCTTGCCAACATAAACTTTTCTGGCCCCACGTTGGGCGCCACTTTTCTTGCTACGCCCCTAAAGGACAATCCCGCGCAAGTACGGTTGAACTCCGGCTGAGCTACAGTGGAGACGGGTCGGGGTTTTTAAGTCGCTTAATACGTAAGCTAGGTAAACACCGCAGCCTAATAATTTTTAATTTGGGCGCCAGTTGACCACGAAGAGTCCAACAATGCTGATCAACGAGCACTACGGGAAGGGATAGCATACGAAAGCAAATAATACGAAATCGCCATTCAGGTTTAAATTGAATTTAATAAAGTTTAGGTAAACTTGATCAAATATAACATGAATTATTGTTGGGTATAAGTAAATAATGTACAAAATAAATGCGCTGATAATACTAAATATCATTAAAACAATATCATAATAATTTATCAAAAAAAAAAACTATAACTCAAGCAGAGTGTAAAATAAGCTTACGCTATTGAAAACCAAATGCAAAATAATTAAACGACTATCAGAGAGTGAAATACGCCTATAGCGACAAGGATCAAATTCAAGTGCAATAGTCTGAGAATGGGCGCAACAATAGGCACGGTTTATCCGTTGATCGATCAATGGGTGCACGATGCTAGCGCAAAACATAAAGCAAGACTAAAAATCCGAGACGCTAATTTGCCTAACACACCCTAATAAGTCGGAAAAGAAAAATAACTAAAATAGTAACTGAACTCGTTGAACCACTCGCGTGAGCTATTTACAGCCAACGACAATAATATTCAAATATTAAATATACTAAAAAGACTTTAGCGCCAAAACAATAATATTGAGATATTTAACTATAATAATAATAAAGAAACAAATTTAAATGAACAAAAAAAATAGTTAAATAAGCTTATCTGGCTCGGCATTCGCCGCGGATGTAGATGGCACGATAGTTCCCTGTCCAGTGTATTGAGTCAGCGGCGGCGCATCCGGGATGGAATGACCACGCACTCACTAACTCCTCCACAGATTCACAGACAGACCATTCGGTCAATAGAGATGGTTCGGTCAAAACGACGGAACTTGTACGTTGGTGGTAGTAACGGTATTAACCGTGGACAGTACCAAATATTACAAGCCTTATGCTGCAATTCTGTGCGTATCTGTAAGACCTGTAAGAAAATCTGTAAGACCTGTAAGTCGTTACGGTTAGAATGCAATTCTATGCATAACTCGTAGCTTACAGTTTCTCGTAACTCTCTTACGATTTGTAAAACATTTACAGTGACAGTTTTCTTCCCTGTAAGCTCTGAATACTACAATATTATATGTTAAATAGTGAAACAATATATTTTTTTTTGTATTTTAAACTGAATAATCAGATCAGAATTTTATTTATTAGAGTGCTTGTAGAAGAGGATCGTAATAGGAAATAATTTTGTTAAATGCGTTAACCTAAAAAAGTTGTACAATAGAAATTTTATGATTTAAGGAATTTGTTAGCGTCAAATACATTTCATATCTGTCTTTAGTGGTATTTTTGGTTGTTTTTATTTTTTAATAACTTGCTTAAAAACTGCTTGTATGTGTTCAGCACTAAAAATAAAAAACGTTACAAACAAAATTTATTTAATAAAATAAATATAATAACATTATGAGTATAATAATTTATAATACGTCATGTTAAAATTTGACACTGACACTATACGTATTTGAAAATATAACCTATAAATTCTTCAAAAAACAAGTAGGTAGTTATTTTTATAAAAATGAGTAAGGTACCAACTTAATTCAATTTAAAGAAAAAAAAATATTCAGTTTATCTGAATATTTTTTGCATGTACTTTGTACAAGGAGAAATAATTAATAATATATATTACTATTATTTAAAATAAGTATCCTTGATACTATTATAATAGTATTCAACGAAGAAATTCAATACCAATAAAAAGCATGAATATATAATTGGCAACATTTAAGAAATGTCAAACTATATGTAGCAACCGTGAACAAACCTTTTTCATAAGAAATAATCTATAACTCCAAGTGTTATAGATGTGCACACAGAATTGCATTTTTCATAAATCTGTAATGAACACTTTTACGAATTTTCTGTAAGTTACAGATTTATGAATTTACAAATTTATAGGTTGTGGTACAGAATTGCACCATTAGTTGGAATGCGGCTATGAGAATAAAATAGCAGTGATGGTGGTATTACTCCGGGCTCTCCCGTGGAAATAAATATATTCCTCAAAAGATTTTGATCAATACTCCCAATTTAATGGATAAAAATACAACCAATTCTCAAAATTGCTCCACAACTAATCAAAATTATAACTGATACAAAATCACAACCACACTGTTCAACTGCCAAAATTATAATGTTCGTTTAAATTTTTCTTACAAGTTTTAGAGCTATTAATTAAGTGAAAAGAGCGAATGCTATGACCAGACAGATTGACATTACTCTTAGGTAATTAGGGTTGCCTACCTCGATACTTTAAATAAAATTAAAATAAAGTCTTGGTATTATTTTAAACCGTAACAAGGTCGAAATGATATGTATAGTCATGTAGCTGTGTAGTACAACAGTTTTATACAGTTAAATTATTGAAAATATGTGTAAGAATAGTATTGTTAATTTTCAATTTACGTAGATTATATTTTATAGTATAATTTTTGTAAATATAATAATAGAGTTTGTAAATATCAAATTATTGTAAATATATTTAAGAATAGTATATACATTTTGTAATAAATATTCTTATAAAATTACTGCTATTTTTTTAAAAAAACAACCTATCTTTGCAGAAAAATTTGAAAAATGACTTATTCTGATTTCATTGTTACATCTCAGAGATACACTTTGTTGCTGTTACATGCTGCTGTCGCTCTATTCTATGTCGACACACACGGTAAGATTCACATAGATGCTTTTCAGCATGAAAATTTTAAGCACAAAATTAAATAATAATTGGAAGTATAAAGTCAGTTTTCAGTCATCATCACTCACAATAACACATAGCTGTTGCTTTAAGAGCCTTATTCAAGTGTACAGGCGTAAATGACTCTTTTACAACACAAATCAAATTCTCCTGTAGTATTTGAAATACTCTTGGTTTTCAAACAAATAAAAAACACACAACTTTACACAATTTAGAACCACATTCGACTGCTCTCTAACATTGGAGATAAACAAAATAAGACAATTTTCAATGGCTACGCGCACGCGGAACACTTACTGCAGTAAATAAACACACACAAATTAATTATTCATATCAGAGGCAGATTTAGAAAATATTGGAGTCCCCTTAAAAAAGAGAAAGAGGGAAAATGAAAAATATACGTTAGCCTTATTTTAAATAAATAAAATATATTATGTACTATTAATGTTTTATTTCCAATTGTGAATTTTCAATTTATGGGCACGAACTAAGGGGCCTAGAACACGATTTCACTATTCTTACAATGATGTAAGAATAGTGAAATGTGTGTGTGTGTATGTGTGTGTGTGTGAGTGTGTGTGTGTCTACAATTATTATTATTTAATAAGAATAAGGAAAATTAATATAAATAAATGTTAAATTCACGATTTTTATACTATTAAGTACATATTATTTATTAAAATTTATACCAGATTATAATAATTTACGATACGATTGTAATATTATTTTTTTTATTTAGATAAATTTTAATAAATAGTAATGAATTCAATGACGACGCCTTAAATCATGAAAATCTTGACAGGTGGGTGGGCGCAACCGACACATAAAAACAGTACATAAATCGTAAACTGAACAAATACACAAAAAATTACAAATATTAACAAAAAAATCTGATACAGACCTGCTAAACATAAAACCATTCAACTAAAGAATCAATTGTTATTCAATATTCAATGATTTTTTATCTTGAATAGAGGAAATATATTTTATTTCTCTTTAGTTCGTAACAAATAAAGAATACAAGTATCTTAAATTATCATGATTATTTTCTTAAATAATTCAATTCCCTAACCTAAATACAATTAGTAGGATGCGTATCAATGTCAACAAACATACTAGTGCTTATTTTAATATAAAATAATTCTAAATTGTATTTGTTTAGCAGGTCTGTATCAGATTTTTTTGTTAATATTTGTAATTTTTTGTGTATTTGTTCAGTTTACGATTTATGTACTGTTTTTATGTGTCGGTTGCGCTCACCCACCTGTCAAGATTTTCATGATTTAAGGCGTCGTCATTGAATTCATTACTATTTATTAAAATTTATCTAAATAAAAAAAATAATATTACAATCGTATCGTAAATTATTATAATCTGGTATAAATTTTAATAAATAATATGTACTTAATAGTATAAAAATCGTGAATTTAACATTTATTTATATTAATTTTCCTTATTCTTATTAAATAATAATAATTGTAGACACACACACACTCACACACACACACATACACACACACACATTTCACTATTCTTACATCATTGTAAGAATAGTGAAATCGTATTCTAGGCCCCTTAGTTCGTGCCCATAAATTGAAAATTCACAATTGGAAATAAAACATTAATAGTACATAATATATTTTATTTATTTAAAATAAGGCTAACGTATATTTTTCATTTTCCCTCTTTCTCTTTTTTAAGGGGACTCCAATATTTTCTAAATCTGCCTCTGATATGAATAATTAATTTGTGTGTGTTTATTTACTGCAGTAAGTGTTCCGCGTGCGCGTAGCCATTGAAAATTGTCTTATTTTGTTTATCTCCAATGTTAGAGAGCAGTCGAATGTGGTTCTAAATTGTGTAAAGTTGTGTGTTTTTTATTTGTTTGAAAACCAAGAGTATTTCAAATACTACAGGAGAATTTGATTTGTGTTGTAAAAGAGTCATTTACGCCTGTACACTTGAATAAGGCTCTTAAAGCAACAGCTATGTGTTATTGTGAGTGATGATGACTGAAAACTGACTTTATACTTCCAATTATTATTTAATTTTGTACTTAAAATTTTCATGCTGAAAAGCATCTATGTGAATCTTACCGTGTGTGTCGACATAGAATAGAGCGACAGCAGCATGTAACAGCAACAAAGTGTATCTCTGAGATGTAACAATGAAATCAGAGTAAGTCATTTTTCAAATTTTTCTGCAAAGATAGGTTGTTTTTTTAAAAAAATAGCAGTAATTTTATAAGAATATTTATTACAAAATATATATACTATTCTTAAATATATTTACAATAATTTGATATTTACAAACTCTATTATTATATTTACAAAAATTATACTATAAAATATAATCTACGTAAATTGAAAATTAACAATACTATTCTTACACATATTTTCAATAATTTAACTGTATAAAACTGTTGTACTACACAGCTACATGACTATACATATCATTTCGACCTATAGCGGCGAACATAAAAATTGTGTGCATTTAAATGTGTACAAGCATTTTTATAATATTACTCACTAGGTAATTTTTAACATACCCATACGGAACTGAATTATTCCCGTCAAAAATTGGCTTTTACTCAAAGTAGATTTAAAATTATTATTTTTTAAAATAATAGTAATTTTATAAAAATATTTATTACAAAAATATTTAGAAAATATATCAATATATTTACAGAAATTATAGCTACAAAATGGCTAAACACTATTCTTAATTATATTTACAATAATTCGTCTTTTATCAAATTCCAACTTCATTAATATAACATTGACATGCTAAATGACTTCAATAATTTTACAAATTTGTTTAATAAATTTCTTGCACTGTAAACAAATAAATTTTGATAGTATTATATTTTCGGTGAAAAGATAGTAAAAATATTTAAAAATGCGTACAAAATTATTCAATACGTGCTTTTTTGTACCCATATGGTACCGAATTAAAGTTATCAAATTTTCTCTTGCATGAAGTGGGTTTAAAATTTTTTTCCTCATTGTGTGTAACAACTGTATGCATTTTTATCGTACGAATAGTTCTAAGCGCTATTTTTTTGGGCTCTGTATCTTCTATTATCATTTTTTTTAGTGTATTAAAATTAACATCTTTATTCGTTTTGTAGTTAAGGCATATATACCTTTAACCTTACAAATTTCCGTATACTCATTTGATGTCGGGGAGTAAACAACGTATGCATAGTTTTTTGGTCCACCAGATGCAAATTCAGTAATATAACTGTTGGGGCCATAACAGGCCAATTCATCTGTCATATCACCGACACAATTTCCCAATTTTGGGTCAACATCCCCCGGATTGGATATAAAAATAACAGAATCTGTATCGTAATACAATACTCTTTCTCCAAGTTGTTCCAGATAATCATATAATTTTAAGCGAGCTTGTGTTGTAGTATACGCTGCTATACAAACATTTACTGTAGATAATAAATCATTGCTTTCTTTCGTGTGTTCATAATTTACAATAAGCGTACTATTGTTAATTGGTAAAACACTGTTTACCAGAATTGTGGGGTTCGACATGATAGAGAAAAACTCGTCGGGTCTATTAATAATTTTTGTTTTTGGTTGATTCTCTCGCTGTCCCAACTTACCCCAAAAAGAATTTAACATTAATTTTGCTAGAGCTCTCAGGCCCGGGTTTTCTAAAATTTCTATATATTCCATTTGTATGCGTTCCTGTTCAAAAAAATTTTTATATACGCTTCTTTTTGCTCATTTGTCAGACACTCTTTCGGCCACCCCGATGCTTGTTGCTTTATTTTTAAAAATTTATCCATCATACCGGTAAAAAGACCCATTACATTATTTACTTTATCAAACTGCTGAACTTTATATTTCCAAATTTCGTAAACTTTAAGCAACTGATATCCTTTCTCCAGTGCCTTTATAACTTCATCTATAACCCAAGTTCCTGTTATGGCTCTCTCATGATCATTATGTATACACTCCTTCATATTAAAATTTTGAGCACAAGTCTGACAGAGTGCAAACATTAATTTGTTATTTATTTTCATCGGTAATACGGGGTGATATAAATTTTGAGGTGGTAGAAGCGTACATTTAATTATGCCGTCAAGACCAGAAATATCACTGGGACATTCATCGCCAACAAATACAGTCGGGTGACCCACAGGATATTTTCCATATTTACAAACATAAGGATATAGTGAGCAAATATCAATATAGTGAATTTTTTCACCATCTTTACATTTGTAATACGTTCTAGTATTTCCCGTTCTTCCTCCGTAAAAAGCATCGCGAGGATTAAGTGGTATATTTGTAATTAAAGACGATGTATTTATAAATTTTTCAATTTCAGTGTTTGTCTTCATCTGTCGCCTAAAATGACACTCCCACATTTCCACAACCTCATACCCCAGCGATCTAAGTCTATCAGTTTTAGATACAGTTGACTCATAACGCTGATTAAGAGTATGGGTGGGGTCTTCATGTAACGGATTGTCTCTATTAAATTTTTGACATTCGGGGTGACCGTGATAGTAACAACCGTGGAATTCAAAAATTTGGTTCGTTTGTTCACAATAACCGTCAACTTTTAATCCACCCAATCTAACCTCTTTTTGTTTGGCAGAGTACAAAATATTTATATTCCGAACATGCTCTTCCCACATGTGCCACTTAGTAGCAATTTTTGACTGATTATCACAAGACCGATAACCCCCTTTTGGTATTATACCAACTGTATTTTGTTGTAGAAAATTACGCCTGTATACTTTGTGACGAAGCGTCACGATACAGTTTTATTTTACAGTATTTTTGAACGTAAATTTGAAGTCAAATTTACCGCAGCTCTACCTTCCAAATATTTTAAAAACTATTGCCTAGACTTTGCATTCGAATCAAGCAACCGCGCAAGGCCAGCGCGCGCATATCTAGTAATGGCGGATCAACATAGAGTTTTATTTGTTTACATCGTGTTTTTGTGAAGTTGTTCTACAAACCATTACTCTGATTTTCTTGATTCGAACACCATAAGATGCAAGATAATGTTCTACGTAGTGTAGTACCAAACACATCGCAGTGGTTTTTGTGAAAGTGTTGTTTTGAAAAAACATAACCATCGAACATGTGTTTTGGTTGTAGTCAAGTTACTCGTTCAGTTAATTTCATGCGGCGAAATTAACTCGTTTAGTAACTTAAGGCAATAGTAAGTGTATTGTTTTTATTATTGTTATATTGTATGTTAAATGTTATTTATTTATATTTATTTATATGTGATATTTTTTTGATCTGTGACTATGTTCACCCTCCGGGATGGAGGGGCGGAGGGGAACAGTATAAAAGCTCGGTAAATGACCGACTCATGGCTTTTTTTAGTGAGTTTTTGGCCAAATAAAGACGTAAAAAATAAAAGCTGTGAAGCAGAGTTTTTTATTCGAATTATTTTCAGTTGTTTTCCTATCCTTCCACTAGTGAACGTAAGGTAAGTGGAAGTGAAATATTTATAGGAAAATTGGAATAGTGTTTTGCCGTTTTTCACACCCTTATGTGAGCAAAACGTGTTGGTGAAAAAAAATCGTTCATTTTCATCCCGTGCACGAGTTGTGCGTAAGTTGCGATAGTTTGTGAATTCCGATTACTAGGAGCGGAGAAGAACTAGTGATCGCGTTACCACTATTGAGATAATTTTGGATGAATTTCGGCGTAGAAAGAATCCTCGAAACCGTCATTTTGCTTCGTGAGCCGCGGAACAGGATTCGGCTTGTCCATCGACCACCGCCAGGACTAATTAAGGATAGTTCTGCTGAATTTGGTTTTGCGTTCGTTTTTACCTCGCCCTCGCATCGTGTGCACGTGGGTGAGCGAGCAACGCAGGTTGTAAGAATAACCGATTTTTATTCGAAATTTATTTATGCTTTTATTTACGTCTTTTTACTATCTTTTTTGGAAAGTCGTTCCGTGATGTTGTGTTCAAGCGAGCGACCACAACCCATGTTGGAAACCGTACCTTGGACATTTTTCTCCATTGAGATACCCGTGGCCGTCGTCACTGGAAGCCTGCGAGTTAGACGTCTCTACCGTTACGTAGAGTGGCGCCCGAGATTTTGAAACGAGTAGTGCGACAGCGGTTGTATATTTTATTATACCGTGCCTGTCGACTAATTATTGTGTTTTTGTATGAGTTACTGTGTTATAGGCTGTGACGACGTATTTTACATTGTGTGACGCGAAGGTAACGCCGTAGTCCGTCACACGTTTTCAAGAACGATAGGGACTGACGACGTAGCGACGTCACAACTTTATTGCATGCAGACGCAATAGTACACGCCTCGGTAAACGGACATACATTACCGGTGGAAATCAACTGCTCTCTAAATTTTAAACATGCTTGAGAGAATTTCAACATCCGAAATGCAGTATACGACTATATCGCGTTGCATATCAAACTCATCGTTCTTATGCTTTTTATACCATTCTGAAAAAAATATTCTTTCCTCATTTTTCATAGTGTCTAGACTGTATAACGAACGTCGGGTAGTGGACCAATGTATTTTGCGTTTTCTGCTGAGTTGAACAAATGAGGAAAATATCCCTTTTTAAAATTATCTCCAAGACCAAATGCTTTCGGTAATTTCGCCAGTGCCATAGGGAAATAATTTAATACTATAATGCTATTTATAGCATTTTTAATCCATGTAACTGGGTTTTCACCTGATGGTACTGGTTTAATATTAAATTCTACTGTTCTTCCTTGTAAATTAAACTGTTTCACTTTCTTCATATATTCTTTAGTCACAATTTTTTTTTCCATTTTTATGTTAATTTATAAGTGTAAAATAGCTGTTAAGCAGATACGTGTATATTCGTCAACGATTAAATAAACAATGACCAGTCTCCGTCGTCTGTTGTAGCTATTTAAACCGCAGATAAGACAAATCGGACGGAAAAGAAATAACACTGCTACGTATGCACCGCTATATAGACAAATTCGTGCATATTTTCCATAAGAATCAATGTTAATTTGCTTTAAATTGCAATCTGTTACATTTTCGTATTTCATTACATATAAATCAAAGCACATTGTCTTCCCCACTACTTTTTCCCCACCAGGGATGATGACAAATACAACGCTCTTAAACTCTTCTTAGTCTTTGTACGAATCATTAAGTGATTAGACGTGGGAGTGTGTACGTGCAAGTTCCTGGAGCATAGGGGCGCAAATGGGACATTGTCGCCGTAAGTATAAAAATATAGTTAACGAGTTAAAATTTGTGTTTGTGTGATACATTTTTCAAATTTTTGCCTTTTAAAAATACAGGATTGAACTTTGACGGCTCGACACTGAGGCCCTGTACACAGGGTGGTAATTTTTCTTAGACACTTCGCTAAGACAGGCTTCCAAAACCTGCTGTGGTGTTGCTTGAAAGAAATTTACGCTCAAGTCGCTGTTAGTTCTCCCAAAAGTTGCATATTTACCTAAAAACCGAAAAAACATTTTCAAAAGTCGTTGCATACCTGTACCTAACACAACACATAATCCACAACTTTACAAAATTATGAAAAACAAAATACATTTTTTTCCCGCGCTCAAGACATTGCACAGCTTATTATGCAATAATAGGTTATTTACAATTACATTTCAAAAATTTTATTTCATGTTTAAAGGGCACTGAGCGTTTTCAAATTTTAATATGTTATATTTAAGCTCGAAAAACGACAGGTGAATTTTGATTTATTTTTTCGAAATTCCTCACGGTTTCGGAGATATTGGGCGCTATGTATTTTTTTCAAAAATTTATTTCGTTTTCTGGGCCTTAGCGTTTTCAAATTTTAATATGTTATATTTAAGCTCGAAAAACGACAGGAGGAGTGCGGGGGTGAATTTTGATTTATTTTTTCGAAATTCCTCACGGTTTCGGAGATATTGGGCGCCGTGTATTTTTTTCAAATCACACAATACATATGTTAACAAACATAAAAAGTTCAAGGTCAACTGGACACCTGACGACACCTGTTCTGAAAACCAAAATTTCAAGAAACTTTGCCAATTTAAATTTCCCGCCAACTTACGTCATCATGACGTCACGGCCAATCAAATTGCTAGACATAAATGGGTGGGCGTGGCTTATGAACATGTAAGGAGTAGTGGTGGGGGGTGGCTCAATCGCCCCCATACCTAGTGTATTCTTATCTACTTCCTTCTTATTTTTACATATAACATCAAAATTGTAACTGCCTACTGTTATTGTTGTATTACTGACTGCCTAAAAATTAGTATTATGGAGGAGATTCAAAAAGTGAACAAATATAAATATCTAAGCAGTGTAATAACTAGTGATAGTAAATGCGAAACAGACATTAATACACGTATAACAATCGCTAAAATCGCGTTCGGGAAAATGAAAAATATTTTAACAAATCACGGGGTTAGTAACAAATTAAAAGTGCGAATAATCAAATGTTACATGTGGAGCGTTCTCCTATAAGCTATAAGGGTGTGAATCGTGGACAATCAGCAAGAAACTAATAAACAAATTGCGGCCAGTGATTATCTCTGTATAATAGGAGTATAGTACAGTAAAATTGTTATTATAATATTAAACAAACTTAAAGTATTATTTTTTTTCAATAAACGCACATTACAAAAAATAAAAATAATTAATTTGAATACAGGTTTTGGCGTTGGAAGATATAACGTATTTTCCCAATCTTTTTATATATTTTGATGAGAAATAATTGTGAAAGAAAATAACTGAATACCTACACATTTAAAAATTAACATTCTGATCCCTATACAAGTACGCTTATTCCCCGTGAATCGTTGATAACAAAAAATGACATGAGCATGAAAATGTTTCAATAATTTTATTTTAGAGTTGACTCGATTACTGAAGCAAGAGATCTTTTGAAATAAAAATGTATTTAATTCTTTGATTTACAAAAAATCATATTTGTTACTCGTATCAACCAATTTTCAAAGATACTCGTATAACTCGGTATAAAGAACGTGTTCCTAAAAGAACCCTTTACTTTTAATATATAAATTTTATACGGCGAAGACATTATTTTCCGCATTTTGACGTTGACGTATTGACTATTACCTACATATACAAAATATTAATATAAATTTTTAACAAAGATTTTAAATAAAATGACTACATAACTTTTTATTGTCTTGTGAGTAACTATAGGTACTGTTACATTTAAAATTGAATTTAACATATAGTAATAAAAATAGTGTAGATAAGCTTATTTAACGTAGTACTATTATAGATACGAAACAATAAGCAATGAGATAAGATACTTTGAATAAAAGATGTTTGTTGGATTTTCATTGACTTTGTTTTAAAATATCACAACGTTTCGATTAGTACAATCTCTAATCGTTATCAAGTGTAAACTAAAAATAATCTTAAGGGCTACAACTTATATACTAGAGGATGTTTCCTGTGCACAGAAGCCCACGCACACTGGACAGTACCTCAACAACCAGTCGAACCACTCAACATCAGTGAAAAATGGCGTCATCAGGACATTATACGACAGAGCGGTTAGTATATGCAATACAGAAGAGGCACTGAACATGGAAATGGAAAATATAAAGAAGGACTTGCTGCGGAATGGCTACAAGATACAACAAATTGAAAAAATAATCCAGGACCATCAGAAACAACAAAAGAACAGCAGAGAAGAACACAAAGAATAATCCCTCCTATCTATTCCATACATCAAGGGTATATCGGAAAAAATAAGCAGAATATCAAAAAGATACAACGTAAAAACTGTCTTCAAAACATCAGAAACATTAAGAAGTGTGCTCACCAAAACCAAACCGCAGCAAGACAACACCAAAAATTGCATATACAAAGTCCCCTGTGAATGTGGAGCCTCATATATAGGAGAAACAAAAAGACCGCTTTCCGTTCGACTTAAAGAACACCAAAAACATACAAAAATGGGAGAAACTGAAAAATCTGGAATTGCCCTTCACGCCTGGGAATCCCATCATCGCATCCAATGGGATAACGCACATATTATAGACCGAGAAGAACACTGGCAAAAAAGGAAATTTAAAGAAGCAGTGCATATCACCACCAACGAAAATGTGTTCAGTCACCCCAGCACAGATATTCGGACTGTTTGGCGCCCTCTGATTGGTGAAGTCAACCAGCGGAAAAGATACTTCACACGTCATCAAACATCCTCTAGTATATAAGTTGTAGCCCTTAAGATTATTTTTAGTTTACACTTGATAACGATTAGAGATTGTACTAATCGAAACGTTGTGATATTTTAAAATAAAGACAATGAAAGTCCAACAAACATCTTTTATTCAAAATCAACCATTGTCTACAACCTTCAAACATAAGATACTTTAACCCACTAGTGAGTTGCAAGCTACTTTATTTATATAAAAATGGTAAGGCTATTAGCCTATTAAAAAATAAGGCAATAAATAGAACGAGATCAGAAAAAAATACTGTTATATTAATTTTAAATTTTTCTCTATGAATAAGCAAACGTAAACATATCGTATGCATTTGTATTTTGATAATGACAATTGTTGGAGATGAGCACACAATTAATAAAATGTAGCAATAAATAGCACAAAATGAGCGAAAAAGTTGCTAATAATTTTTGATATTTTATTACAATAAATAAACTTTATAATATGCCGATCTACATAAATTAGCAAATGACGACTACTACTTGTAGAGACGTTGTGTGACTTGTGATTTTTTTAATGGAAGCACTAAAAAGCACTATCGAAGCACTAACTTTTGACACCACGTTTATTAATTTATCTTGCAAATTTCCTGCTAGCGTGAACTTGGCAGGAAAACAGTCGAATGCTCCTGGTAGCGATATAGTATGACTTGTAATTTTTTTAATAGAAGCACTAAAGAGCACTAACGAAGCACTAACTTTCGACACCAAGTTCAATAATTTATCTTTCAAATGTCCTGCTTGTGTGAACTTGGCAGGAAAACAGTCGAATGCTCCTGGTAGCGATATAGTATGACTTGTAATTTTTTTAATAGAAGCACTAAAGAGCACTAACGAAGCACTAACTTTCGACACCAAGTTCAATAATTTATCTTTCAAATGTCCTGCTAGTGTGAACTTGGCAGGAAAACAGTCGAATGCTCCTGGTAGCGATATAGTATGACTTTTAATTTTTTTAATAGAAGCACTAAAGAGCACTAACGAAGCACTAACTTTCGACACCAAGTTCATTAATTTATCTTTCAAAGTTCCTGCTAGTGTGAACTTGGCAGGAAAATAAGTTGAATGCTTTTTTGTAGCGGTATGGTGACTCCTGCTAAAGAAATTGAAGAAGCACCAAAGAGCACTAACGAGGCACTAATTTTGTATATAAATTGTTTCGTTAGTGCTTTACTTTATTCTGCTAACTTCACGCACCTCAATTACTTGTATGGTCTAGAAGTTTGAGCTGGGCAAACGATGCACGATCGTCTTGATGAATCCAAATATAGATATGATAGTGGATTCTAAATAATACAAATTAATTCGTCCAAATATAGATAGATAAATAGATACATAGATAGTGAATCAACCAAAATATTATAGAGCTAGCGAATTCTCGAGCATTCCGTAGAGCTCCGCTGTAAATGTAAATAACAAATGCTCATAGACACTAAACAATCTTTTCATATCTGCATATTAGCCCTCATCGTGACCTTTCATTAGATTCCAAACACGATATAATTCTATTATATTGGGACATGCCAAACTAACTGGTGGAGCTAGTAAGTGTTATTTTATTTATTTCCAAATCACCAGTTTGATGTAAAAAGGAAAAAACCTGAATCTCCAGAGTAAATCTAAAGAGCTTTTATAATGTTTATTTTTGAAAATAATATTATGAAATATTTGATAAAAATGCATAAAAATTGATTACTATGCACAAATATTGATTACTATATTTATTGTTTTATGCATTTGTAACATAAATATACAATTAAAACTTCTGCAGAACAAAATGAATAAAATATTCATTAATAAAAGTCATAAATCTTTAAAATTAATGTAGACAAAAACTTCTCATCTCTTTCTACGAATAATGAAATGGCAATCGTTAATATAAAGCTTGTGCACTGAAAAGTGAACTACAATAAATTTGTTTTAACAGGAATGAGGACATTTTATTTCCAGAAGTTCAAATTCGTTTTCTGTTTTGATAAAACCATCATCACTACATGCTAAGTATGGTTAGTTAGATAATATTACAACACCACAAGTCCAATTTCTTGTATAATATAATTAGTTGAAGCTTGAAATACTGATCTCGCTTCACTTTCGGTTTCCAAGCCATATCGCAAAGCTTGATTACAATAAAAATTGTAACCATTGATTCTTATCAACAATATTTTCATTATAATAATCATTGTCATATTTTCTCCGTATAAATCTAATTCTATTGATACATATATACATCTACAATGAAAGAGTTCATTGCAGAAAATGTAGTATTATTGCGGATTTATGTACCGTATGAAGTTTTTATTACGGTTTTTATTTTTTTTCGACTTCTACTTTCAACTCATACTTTCTTTACTCTTTCAGCCCTATTTAATGCACTTTCTATTTCGCTGTTAAGTATAATACTTTAAGCACTCGTTTCAGACAAAATTTCCTTGCCTATGTTCTGAATATGTAAAAACAGTATCAAGAAAATTTCCAGACGTGTTTATGTAGAATGATTTTATTGAATCTTTGTGATATTTTTCTAACTGCGCTTGTAAAGGCTTGTTCCAAATCATAGAATGATCAATTTTGGATTTTTTTTAGACTTCTTATTTAAATGTGACTTTACTACACAGTTATAATTGAAGGTAAAATAATAGAAATAACACCTATGTAAACAAATACTTTGTTTCTTGCAGTAGTTTCATTTGTACAACTTGTGATACACGATAATATTGCCAACTTCTGTATATTTCTTAATAAAATGAAGTCGCGTTTTGAAAATCATTTGTACAGCAAAAGGAATATCTAGTCTTACAAAATGTACTCTTATTGATTTTAAATGCATAATACATTCTAATACTTCAATTTTCATCAACGTCAAAATGACAAAATAATTTCACAACTTTATTTTAGATGCGTTCAAACATGTTTTACACAGCTGGCTTACTGATTGTGACCATTACGGTGTGTAGATTTTAAAATTCAAAGACATTTGTTAATAAATTTAATTTGTACACAATTTTTTTTTAATAAAAATATATAATTTTTAATAATTTGCTTTCGTATCGAGAAGTTAGCGAACATAATTTTATCAATGAATAATTTGTAACTGACAATGCTACAAATGATTCGTGATATGTTATAAATATTTACAAACGATTTACTTTTGTTTTTCATAAATAAAAACATATTTATTCAATTTTAGTTAGCTAACTTCACGCACCTTAAAATATAGCTATTATAAATAATCGAAAAAAATATGAAATAATATATTTGGAAAGGAGTAAAAAAGTTATTAATATACAGTGTTGTATTATTTATTTATTAGCTTAACAATTTATATAAAGTATGATACATATCTTCCATGTATAACCCAATTGTAGTAGGTGGTAATAGCTCCATAACAGCCAAACTCGGTAACCAATGAGCTTTTAATCCAATTAAATACCAAATTATTTTTATTGAAATAGTGGTAATAGAATTCAGTTTATATAACCTTTCCATCATTTCAAGTTTGTTAATCGGCATTGGATCATGTTCAAGAATAAGTTGCAGAAAGTAGGAAATTTGTTTTTCCTCCATTTTTTCCAAATCTTTTGGGTTGAATATGCTCGTGTTATTACCATTCCAATTTACCCATTTATTCTTTAAAGCAATGCAGGGGTTTGCAAGAGTTTTATCGTAGTTAGGGATCATTGGAGGCATTCCAGGTGTATACAGCCAACGATTCCAGTCAATTTTTTTAACGTCTTTATTATCTTTAAACCACGTCAGAAAAGTATTTTTGAAGTCGTCTGTGTCGACTGTCTTGTATTTGTATTTATCAAGATATTTTTTGAAGAACGGTTCGAACTTCTCCGGACCACCTACTACGTTTTCTAAATAACGTAGGAAAATACTTCCTTTCTCATAAGGAACAGTCGAATTTGCAGCATCGGCATGAACGCCTTTTAAATCGATAACAAGTTTAGTTAAGGGATTAGATTCACCCATAGTGTTGATCTATTGTAAAACAGAAACAGAATAACATATTTTGCAGAGCAAAAAACCAAAAAAAAAATTAATGCTTAATGATACACCGAAATCAAAAATGTTATTACAAAAACGGCTTTAAAAACGAAAACGAAACATTTACCGGAATTTAATAAAAAATCTGATGTGTCCAACACATTACCTCCCGCCACTATAGTAATATTTTAAATTTATTTCGTACCTAAAATTTCCTGCATAAAATTTTTATGACTAAAAATAACCAGCTATTTTTGGCATTACTTACCTTGATTCACCTATGTAAATATTATCCTTATATTTTTTTTCACCTATTTTAATTTTACAATAAAATTACTTCATATTTACTTTTTTGAATATATGAATAACTCATATTTTTTATACAAATTCCTCAGCCTAAACGATATGTAAAATTATTATAATTTATATATTTTTAATGTTTAGCTAAAAGTTATTTATAATCGTAATTATACTGATCGGTAGAATTTTTTTTATATTTAATAATAATGTAATTTGTGAAAAAATGGTATTTAGTGTTATTTTGTAGGAAAAACGGTTTAAAGCTTCAAGTAAAATACTACTCCCGGTTAACGAATTGTAATCAAAATCTAATCAGTTTATCATATTTGAACATAAGTCTTAAATAACAAATATTAAATTTTTTACATGTACCGCATTGAAGTTATCATGGACGAAAACTCATGAACATACAAACATCACGGTAAAGATAGTAAAATCGTATTCTAGGGACACTGATTCGTATTCATATGTTGAAAACTCACACGAGAAATTTAACCAAAAACAATACCTCTTTTATATATATATATATATATATATATATATATATATATATATATATATATATATATGTTGCGACTACAAGACGGCTGTTCCGACTAAGACTGCCTCGATTCAGATTTTATATAATTTTAATATATAGAAACAATTGTAGTAGAGTAGTTACAAAAAAACATTATAATAATTTTGACATATGTTTAATAAATATAAAAATATTTGGGTCGTTCTAGCCGGATATTATTAATATTATTTCTATTACTCATACAGGTAATTCAGACGCTACATTGGTCGTTCAAGCCGGATATTATTAATATTATTTCTATTACTCATACAGGTAATTCAGACGCTACATTGGTCCTTCGAAAGCCTTTAAAAATCAGCATTTGGAAATTACTGTTTAACCATGTCAGATACAATTCGTCGTAGTGTACGAATTCAATCAAAACAAGAATTACGTAGTGAGGTTGAACAACAGCAAAGTACTTCAGAAAAACCTAAAACAACTGATGAAAAAGATACGACTGACAAGATAGTAACTGCTCCTGAAGACGACCGGGCTAGCGTTATTAGTCATCAAAGTCGTACATCTCATCGATCATCGACTAATAGTTTATCTGCAGTACGTCGCCAGAAACTAGCAATTCAGGTAGAATATGCTCGAAAAAAGAAAGAACAAGAAGAAAAACTTCTAGACCTGGAATTGCAATTAAGATTCGCAGAAATAGACGAAGAAAATGATTTAAATGATAATGACGACTTGTCAGTGGGTGCGCAAGCTGATAAGAGAAAAAATATTGAATCGTGGATAATGGATAATAAAGTACATGACAAAGTTGAACATTATCCACAATTTATTGAATCAGATCATGTTAATGTCAATAAAGGTACAGATTTTAATAAAATAATGTCAAGACAATCATTACCAAAAGAATTGCCAGTATTCCATGGGGATCCAACAGAGTGGCCTAATTTCATTTGCCAATTCAGAAATTCGACTTCCATCTGTGGATTCACCGACGAAGAAAATCAATACAGACTCCAGAAATGTTTGAAGGGAAAAGCAAGAGAAGTAGGCAGTAGTCTATTAATTCTCCCAAAAAACATAGATAAAGTTATAAGCGTGTTAGAAAAAAGATTTGGAAGATCAGAACATATTATTTCTTTATTGTTGGAACGAATTAGAAAAATGTCACCTGTCAAAGAAGATAAACTAGATTTGTTAATTGATTTCTCAGACACTGTCAATAATTTAGTATACACGCTACAGACTTTAAATGAAACCGACCATCTAAGAAATCCTTTGTTATTACAAGAACTTTTAAGTAAACTTCCCAATAGTTACAAAATGAGATGGATACGAAGAAGTACAGAGTTGAAGCCAAATGACATCAAATTGGAAAAGTTTCAAGAATGGTTAATGAAGCAAGCAGATGCAGCTTCTGAACTTCAAATTCCATATTTTTTGAACAATGAAAATAAATTTCAGTCAAAAAATGTGTTTCTTACTAAAAAAGTTCAAAATTACTCTTCGTGCTGTTGTTGTCAACTCGAGAAACATCATTTAAGTAAATGCCAAAAATTTCTATCACTCACCGTTGACAAACGTTGGAAATTTGTATCTGAAAAACATATTTGTTTCTCATGTTTATTACAAGGTCATGGTGTTATGAACTGTCAAAATAAAGAATTCTGCAAGATAAATGGGTGCAAGCGACCACATCATAATCTTTTGCATTCTGAAATTAAGAATGTTAAGAAAACAGAAATGTCAAAAGATAAAAATGACATAGAAACTAATTGTCACATGTCACAATTATCAAGTGACATATTATTGAAAATTATACCTGTCAAATTGTCAAGCAATACAAGTACAATTGACACATTTGCTCTATTAGACGATGCACCAACGGTTACTTTAATTGACGACAAAATAACTAGGGATCTCGGACTAGACGGACCTGAGAAACCACTGCAAATTCAATGGACAAATGATGAAATCAAACAAAATTTGACGTCAAAAATTGTAAATTTAAAAATATGTGGGAAGAAGTCTAAATCCTTCTACATACGGAACGCTCGAACTATTAAAAATTTATCATTGCCGACTCAAGTCATTAATATAGAAGATTTAGTCAAGAAATATCCTTATCTTAATATACCAGACATCTCTGATACAGCATTTTTTGGAAAACCAACAATATTAATTGGACAGGACAATTGGCCTCTTCTGATAAGTCGCAAAACAATATACGGCCCTTGGCATGGACCAGCACTCAGCAAGACAATTCTCGGTTGGGTTATTCACGGAAACACGGGAAACTCAAAACATGTATCTTCTCATCACTCTACTTGTCACGTCTATCAAGAAAAGGACAACATAGATATCCTCCATGACATTGTTAAAGAACAATGGAAAATTGAAAACCTTGGACTCAAGTCAATTACCAACACACCGTTATCAAAACAAGACGTACGAGCACAAATAATTTTGCACACTACTATGAAACGAATTGGAAATAGATACGAAACTGGTTTGCTTTGGAAAGAAGACAATATTACTTTCTCGGAAAGTAAACAGAACGCGTTTCAAAGACTGAAGCACACCGAACGAAAAATGGACAAAGACCAAGAATATGCAAAAACTTATTGCAGTAAAATAGACGACTTAGTTTGCAAAGGTTATTTAAGAAAATTGACGCAAGAAGAATTATTGATAGAAAATCCAAAAACGTGGTATTTGCCACACTTCGGTGTTATAAATGCCAATAAACCAAATAAAATAAGAATTGTTTTTGACGCGGCTGTCAAATCAAATGGAGTTAGTTTAAACGATAAATTACTAACTGGACCCGATTTATACAACTCATTATTGACTATACTGCTAAATTTTCGAATAAAGAAAATTGCATTCGTAGCTGACATAAAAGAAATGTTCCTGCAAGTACTAGTACGCAAAGAAGATCGATGCGCACAAAGACTTCTTTGGCGGGGGATGGATCGTCATCGAAATCCAGACATCTACGAAATTCAAGTTGTGTTTTTCGGATCGACTAGTGGACCTTGTCTCGCTCAAGAAGCGAAGAATAAAAATGCCTGTCATTTTAAAGAATTATATCCAGAGGCAGCTCATGCGATAATTAAACAACATTATATGGACGACTATCTTGGTGGTGCTGATAGTAAAGAAGAAGCCATCAAACTAATAAAAGACGTTATAGAAGTTCACAAACAAGGTGGGTTTATCATCTGTAATTGGATATCGAATTCCATGGAGGTTTTAAAACAAATAGACCCTACTCTGACTATTTTTGGGGAGAAAAATATGAGTAGAATGAATGACGATAGTGACTTACCTACTGAAAGAATTCTTGGATTATGGTGGAATCCTTCGGAAGATACATTCAATTTTAAAACAAAATTTAGTAAAATCAACGAAAACATTTTAAATGGCAATCGACGACCATCAAAACGTGAAATTTTAAAAATTGTAATGTCAATTTTCGATCCTTTGGGATTTTTAGCACATTTTCTTATACAAGGAAAAATATTGTTACAAGAAATTTGGCGTTGCGGATTGGGCTGGGATGATGAAATCACAGAAATACTCAATACTAAATGGAAAAGATGGCTAGATGACCTACTAAACATACACGAATTCAGCATACCAAGACAATACACGACATTAAAATTAAATGAACAAAAAATTGAACTACATGTATTTTGTGATGCATCAGAAGATGCATATGCTGCTGTTGCATATCTTCGATTTGTAAACAAAGATACAATTTCGACATCTTTCGTTTCTGCAAAAACTAGAGTTACTCCGCTAAAAACAGTATCGATTCCCAGACTGGAACTACAAGCTGCATTGATGGGAGCTCGTCTAGGTAACTCTTTAGCTAACGACCTTGATCTTACCATAGAAAAAACAATATATTGGACAGACTCACATACAGTGCTCTATTGGATAAAATCAGAAGAACGACGCTTCAAAGTATTCATCGCACAACGAGTTGGTGAAATTCAAGAACTGACAAATACAGAAAATTGGAATTATGTCACATCCAAAAATAATGTAGCAGGTGAAGCTATAAAAAGGACTTCCATGAAATTTGATTTTTCAAATATTAGTCGTTGGATAAATGGTCCCGAATTTTTACTACAAAGAAAATTACCATTACTACTAGAACACAAAGAAGAAGAAATTCTACCTGAGAATCTGGAAATTAGAAATAACTATGTTATAACTATCACAACAATAGAAAATTTGTCGACACCAGAACCTAGTCGATTTTCTAAATGGAACAGGATATTGCGAAGTACAGGATGGATGCTACGTTTCATTAGAAAATGTCAGAAGAAACAGACAAGAAATGAATTTTCATATGAATTACAATCTGATGAATTGCGAAACGCTGAAATATTACTTTGTAAACGAATTCAAACAGACTCCTTTGCAAATGAAATTAATATCCTTAATGCAAAACAACAGTTACCAAAATCTAGTAGATTATTCCCATTATCAAGTTCACTTGAAGAAGACGGACTAATTCGACTAAACGGAAGACTAAATAATAGCAGAATACTAAACGAATCAACAAAGAAACCGATAATTCTGGATCCAAGACATCATTTGACACAACTTTTGATTCGACAGTATCATGAAAATGCAAATAATTTAGGCCATGAAACAGTGATAAATGAATTAAGAAAATTTTTTTGGATAATTAACGTCAGACAAGCTGTCAAAAACATACGTTTCGAATGTCAAAAATGTGAAATTGACAAGAGTTTGCCGAAAGTTCCTATCATGGGTCAACTACCAGAGTGTCGTATTGAACCTACTATTCGACCATTCATAAAAACCGGTGTGGATTACTTTGGACCGATTGAGGTAACAGTGAAACGTGGACATGAGAAACGATATGGCGTCATATTCACGTGTATGGTGGTGACAAGAGCAATACATCTCGAAATTGCAAACGATTTGACAACCAATGGGTTTATCCATACTTTTCGACAATTTGGCTGTAGAAGGGGATTTCCCGAAGAAATTTATAGCGACAACGGTACAAACTTCAAAGGCGCAAACAAAGAATTAACGAAAGCATTGCAAAATCTAAATCAAAATGAAATTTTGAGGAATTTTTCACTGAAAAATACAAAATGGTATTTCAATCCACCGTCAGCTCCACACATGGGCGGAACATGGGAGCGATTAATACAGATTGTGAAAAAGAATATCTCACAAGTATTAAAAAAAAGATATCCTCAAGAATATGTGCTTCGTACACTATTTGCTGAGATAGAAAACATAATAAATAGTAGACCGCTTACACATGTATCTGTGGACCCAGAGGATGGCGAAGCACTGACCCCAAACTACTTTTTAATCGGACCATCTTACGCAGCATATCCTTGTGTAAAAACTGACGACAAGAATATATGTTTGCTCCCAAAATGGCGAGCAGCGCAACGACTCGCAGATATATTTTGGAAACGATGGACGAATGAATATTTACCAACCTTGTTAACACGGAAAAAATGGAGAGAACAACAAAAACAAGTGGCTATAAATGATATTGTCTCCATAGTAGATACGGATGGACCTAGGAATACATGGCCCATGGGAAAGGTCATTTGTGTTTATCCAGGCAAAGATGGACAGGTACGGGTGGTCGACGTGAAGACAATATTTGGAATCTATCGCCGTCCTGTCACCAAAATTTGTATCCTTCCGACTAAATTAGAGTAGTTGTCCAGGAGCAACTACTGAGGGGGAGGATATTGCGACTACAAGACGGCTGTTCCGACTAAGACTGCCTCGATTCAGATTTTATATAATTTTAATATATAGAAACAATTGTAGTAGTAGTAGTTACAAAAAAACATTATAATAATTTTGACATATGTTTAATAAATATAAAAATATTTGGGTCGTTCAAGCCGGATATTATTAATATTATTTCTATTACTCATACAGGTAATTCAGACGCTACAATATATATATATATATATATATATATATATATATATATATATATATATATATATATATATAATACTGAATAATTACGAAAAATACGTAACCAAAAATGGAACATTGAAACATATAGTCGGTGAAGCAAGAAAATTTATTGCAAATACAGACAGATCAGATTAGAATAAAATTAAAGAAATATTATACCACAGTATTCCATTAAATTATAACTTTAAATATCAAAGAACCATATCAATATTTCAAAACTGTTATAACTAAATATAAAGAATTAAAAGATTTCATTGAATTTGAATACCCCAGTGACGATCATTTAATTACTGTACTTGAAGAAATAATGGGGTAGGTGACCAATTTCTAAATTTGGTATATGTGATAGCTTGTACAAAAATAATATACCCGTATTTTTTTAAAATTGTTAATTATATGTTGTTTTGAAGTAAATAAATAATATAGTACTTGGGAGGGGATTATGACGTCAACGAAGTTCATGAGAGCGGCGAAGGTAGACAGACGGAAATAGGTGGTGTGAGTGAGATAGTGCTAACTTAGTGAACGTCATAGTAAAGGACGCTGTTTCTATTTAACGCAAATTACTAAACAATTGCTGATAAATATTTAACTTTTTTAATGTCAACGTTAATAAATAAATATACTTTCTATAATTCAATAGTTTTTTCATTAAAATTCTACCTTGGTCACCTACCCCATTCTGTACGAATATATCGGAAAAAGTAAAAGAACCATTTGCATCAAATATTGCCAAGAGAAAGCCCAAAAAATTACAAGAATTAGTCAACCTACATATAAATGATTATAACGTCTTCAAGTATAGAAGTAATTATAATAGTATTCAAAATAATATTATCAAACCAGTACAGAATAAACCAATAGAAAGAACAATACCAAATATAACAGCCTCTTAATTCCCTAGACAATAATTTCCTTCTTAACCTATACTACTCAACACAAATCATAAAAAAAAAGAATACACCAAGACGGAATATTATTAACGTTCAATATACAAAACTAAATAAGCCAACACCAATGTCTGTAAGTACCAAATTTTCTACAAGACCACATAACAATTATTTCACTAGACAAAACGGAACAAATTCTCAAAAATTTGTTTCTGACGAATTATAAAATCAAGAACAAGATATTATAGAACCAGAATATGAAAAGATTAATGACAATGATTACGAGACTCACGCCGAAGAATATCAAAATTTTTAACAAGATCATTTTTTAGAAACAGACCTAGAACTACAACCGGACACATAATGAATACTATGTCTATCCCAAAATTACTATACATAAAATTAAATAGCTGTATAATTTTATTAGACTCAGGTAGTTCAGTAAATTTAATTTCTCCAAATTTAGTAAAAAAAAATATTAGAAATTAGAAATTTTTACCAAAAAAAAAAAGTTTTACTACAGCCAAAGGAAAATTTGAAGCAAATAAATATATAACTTTCAAATTAAATAAACAATTTTTTTAATGTTTTATATTTGATTTCCACAAAGATTTTAATTTAATGATAGAAACAGATGTTTTAATTAGATTAGATATAATTCTAAATTTTAAAAATTAAACAGTTACTATTAATAATCAAACAAGACCTTTTAATTATTTCGACAGTAATTCTTGCCATGTTAACAAAGAAATTGTACTCAAAATAAAATCAGATCATTTGAATTCTGAAGAGAGAAGATAATTGTTTAAAGTAATTCAAAATTAAAACAAAAGAGGAAACACCCGTCCATAGTAAAAATTATCGTTATCCCGAAGTTTATAAAAACGAAATAAAAAATTAAGTTTTTAGCCTTGGTCATCCCCAGTTTAGATCGTTCCAAAGAAAATACACGCATCCGGAAAACGTAAATACCGTATGGTAATAGACTATGGAAAACTTAATTCCAAAACTACATACCTATTAGTATTAGATAGGTAAGTTAGGAAAAAAAAATTATCACACAACTCTTGATTTAAAATCTAGTTTTTACCAAATTAAAATGCATCTAGACTCTATTGCTAAAACCTCGTTCAATACAGATGAAGGACATTTCAAATTTTTAAGAATGCCTTTCGGACTAAAAAATGTACTAGCGATTTTGCAAACAATGATAATTTATGTACTTAGAGAACATACAAATAAAATTTGCTTAGTTTACCTTGATGATATAATAGCGTAGGAATATTCAGAAAACATTCGCAAAATTTTAGAACTCTCCAAAATTATAATATAAAAATAAAAATGGATAAATCTGAATTTTTGTTAAAAGAAGTAGCTTATTTTAGACGCAATATATCACAAGACGGAGTAAAGCCACAAAACTTTAGTGCTATTCCTGATTCCGAAGACAAATAAAGAAATTAAATAATTTTTAGACCTAGTTGGATATTACAGAAAATTTATTCAAAATTTTGTAAAACTAACTAAACCATTAACTCAATCTTTAAGAAAAGAAATATAAAAAAAAAGGAATATAGAGAATAATTTCAATTGGCAAAAAAAAATACTAATTAATGAACCCATTTTGAAATACCCTGATTTTAGCGAAGAATTCACATTAACAACCGATGCTAGCGACTACGCAATAAGCGAAGTTTTATCTCAAAAATCAAATAATAAAGATATGACAGTCGAATATGCGAGCAGAATACGTAACAAACATGAATGTACTTACATTACCGCCGAAAAAGAACTATTAGCAATAGTTTACGCAACCAAGTACTTTTATTCATATTTATACGGTAGAAAATTTAAAATAATAACGGATCAAATTAATGTGTTAGAGAATGAAATTAGAATATGATTATGATATAAAATAGAAACCCGAAAAATTAAACAGTAATGCCGATGCTTTATCTAGAATTAGACCACCATTCAAAATTAAATATACTACCGAAAACATTTTTGTTTATAAAAATATAGTTCACTGTGTATAAAGAGATTTAAAATTAAGACTAGGATATGCAAAAATTATTAATCAAAAATTTAAAACTTCAGACATAAAAATTTTAAAGATAAAAATTTACTCATCCAAAAATTACAAAATAATAATAGAATAATTCATTTAATAACAAAAGAAATTTATTCAGGCAAACCAATATTAAAATCTATTAGTTTAAGCTTAAACGAATTAAAAAAGTATTGTTTACAAAACGATATTTTTGAAAAACATTCCCCAAAAATCGCTTGTAGACTAGACAGACAAAGTCGGCAAAATATGGAAAATCATATAAATATATTTTTTAAGGAAACTTATATTCTTTGGGTCGTTCATGAAATTAAAAATGAAATTTTTACGACAGAAAGTTTGGAAAGTTTATTGAATAATGTTAGCGAAGGAAATACTCACTCGTTATTGTACAAAAACATCATCTCATAATGAAACCAGAAAATAAAAATAAAGTTGAAATAGAAAAATTTTGGAATAAAATGCGACCTTATTAAAGAATACTTACAACCAAACATAAATTACTATTTATTTTGTGAAAATGATAACATTATTAGAAGTTTTGACGAAATTTTAAATAAAGTCTTTAGATTAGATTAGAAATAAACAAAATGAAAAGACGTGTAAAACAAAAAACGACAAATACGAATTATTAAAAGAATTAGATACAGAAGTTTTAACAAAACAAAACTCGAAACTACTTACTAAATATAAGAACCCTTTATTTAAAAAGGCAAAAATTAAATTTAATAAAAAAAAGAGATTAGTATCGGAGATTAGACGGTCGCAAATTCAAAATTGATAAACTAAAAAGGAAACTTTTATATGTTCCAGCGCCATCAGCCTAGGAATGGATATTATAGAACCAATAACTAATAACATAGGAATAAATTTAGTAAATTTAGGATTAACCAAAGTATTCATAAAAAATAATTATAATTATAACTAATATGATATAACCGAATTAATTAATAATAAATATAAAATAGATATATTGTATAAAGAAATAATAACAAAAATTGAAAGCAGTAAACCAAAAACATATTATAACAAAGAACTAGAAACCCATATCAACATTTTGAAATTTAATCAAGAAAAAATTAATAACAAAATTGCAAATTTTCAACACAAACGATCTAAAAGAGGATTATCAATGGACTGGGAACAACAATAAAGGCAATAAAAATACGACAAAATGTTTAAACAAATTTAACAAAACAAAAAAATTCTTCAAAATCAAAATTTAAATAATATATAGTACAATAAGAAAAAGAACGAGAAATTTAATAAACAAATTCAAAATCTGAATCATAACGAACTAGTATTAAAATCTAGACTAATTCAAATATATGATTTTATTACCATAACAATGACTTATTATTTTAGAATAAAAGATGTAATGAATCATGTAACATTCTTACAAATAAATTTAATAACAACCCTGAATGAAGTTCAAACTGGCCTAACATTTTGTAACATGAACAAATTACACTCAACTTTAATTCAAATAGAAATGTTAAGAAAAATAGTGAAAGGAATTAACAAAAATTTGAACGTTTGGGAATATAATTAATACATAAAAGAATATAATTGAATATTTGTTAGAAATACCAGAATTTCAAGAAATTAACTTTAGAATTAAACAAATTAGTCCAGTACTGTTTGAGAATTTTAAAATATTAACTTTAGAAAAGCAACTAATCTTGTATTATTTATTAATTATTAATTATTATTGTAAAGTAATTATGTTACTATCGATTAATGTTTATGCAATGTAATAAAATATTTTAACTTAAGTAATTGTAAAGCTATTGATTATCATTAATTAGACATTATAGAAATAGAAAACACTAACATTTATTATATTATAAGTAAAGAAAAGAAAACTTTTGACATTGAATGTAAAAGCCAAATGTTAAAAGAATATTACAAGGTATTTGCAAAACTAATTTGGAAAATAATTGTAAAATTAACGGATACGAATAACGTAAGAAAGCAAATATCATAAAAGAATAAATAAGTAAAGATATTAATTTAAGAATTGGAAATAATATGTTAATGGATATTTCAGAGAAGAATCTCAAAAATAATAGTTTCGTAAATCTAATAAAATCACCAAATATAGAATTAATTAATGAACAATCAGTTGAATTGAATAATTTCAAAATTTTTTTAATGATAATAATTGTAATAATAACAATAATTATGTATAATTGTACTAATATTAAAATTTAAAAATAAATTGAAACTATGTAAAATTAAAAAATCAAATTCAGAAAATAAAGAACCTTTGAGTTATCTACTAGAATTGTAAACGTGCAGAATGAAATCATTGTTTTAAAAGATGGAGAAGTTCTATGAGTCAATTATAAGATAAAGTATAAAACTGTCACTGTAAATGTTTTACAAATCGTAAGAGAGTTACGAGAAACTGTAAGCTACGAGTTATGCATAGAATTGCATTCTAACCATAACGACTTACAGGTCTTACAGATTTTCTTACAGGTCTTACAGATACGCACAGAATTGCAGCATAAATCACGTTTAAGCCGCATTCCAACTTAGGTAAGATTCATTCAGTTCAAAGTAATGTTGTATATTATTCCATATTTAAATTTTTCTTTTAATATTATTCACGTATTAATAAATTTTCATTTTGCTAAAGTAATAAATATTGTTCGTAATTCTGCATCATGGTGCAATGTTCACAATCCTAATGCTCATTTTCTCTTTTAGGCTTCTTCCGTTGTTGTATTTTTCTATTTGTTGGTTTTTCGTATTTTATTTTCGTTTATTTGACGTACAGTCATTTTATTGGCGTTGAGTATATTTCGAGTTTCGATTGTACAACCTCCCGTCCACGTGGTTGTTTTATGCACGCTTACTTGCTGGTAACGTGGAGCAATTTTGGAGCTGTGTTCACCAAGCATTGTTGGAAAGAATTGTTGGAGCGTGATCGGACCAGTGCGCGACGTCCAGGCCTGTATAGTATAGGACAAGATATTTGGTTAATCCCTTAAGCTTGGTAATGGATGCGGCTAACCCTCACAACGGGTGATGAGTCGAAAATATGTAGGGGCGGTATTAATAAAAATTTCATATTCTTATAACTGTGATGAGAATCAAAAATGGAAAGAAAATAAACCATTCCCCATTAGGCTGGATTAGTTTTTACATAAATAAAATAAAAATTTGTTTGTTTTAGTACGTATAACCCTAACATTTTTACCTGTATTATATATACCTATTTAAAAATTTGAAATCAGTCCCTGCATTTCTGTACCATAAATTTGGGGATAATCCCATGTTTACGGTATGCTAGTAGGGGGTGATGTAATCCAATTCTCAATTATGTTGTCCAGCACTATACCTTGCAATTGCCGCCATTAGGATACCCGCCATCTCGGAAGTTTAAGACAGCACGACATCCGTGACGTCAGGCTGACTCTCCAACAACAACTATTTTTATTGTTGTTTATTACCCTTATTGTTTTATTGTTGTTTATTCAACCGATACGTTTATTCGAGTCATTGTTTATTGCATATTTAATTGTTGTATTTATTTATACATTTATATTCTGGTTGTTATTCGGGATAATTTGAGTGTTATTACGCATACCGAACATCCAGACAAGCCGTTGTCGAGCTTATTTCATTTTTGGTTATCGGCGCGCGCGTGTACCACGGTGAACATAGTTTGTAGGACCTGCGTATATTTAGTCAGTTTGCGCCAAGTATTTAGGAAAGGTAGTACCATTAGTTCAAATACGTCGTTTGCGCCATTCATGTATTTTATAGGGTGTTCCCTTAAACGCAATCCTCCCCGCTATCGTGACCACTATGACCCTCGCGTACAGCAAAACGTGTTATTTAATTTATCTTTACGCTCGCTTTTGGACGTCTTGTAGCGTTACGCCGTGCGTTTCCCGATCTTATTTGTATCGCGCAAGTATGAATATAGATTGTCATTAGTACGCAATTGTTAAATATATTTCTTTCACTTCCTCAGTACTTTACTTTGCCAGTAAAAAGATATTCCATTTGTCGCGAATTTAGCTAGACACATTGTATATATATATATATATATATATATATATATATATATATACAGGTGTTCCATTAAGTGTGCCACCATTGCTATCTCGAGAACTATTGTGCTGTTTCATAACAAATAATCTACAAGACCTGGTTCAAGACCCCACCTCAGCCCTACTTTTTTTTAATTAAATTATGCTTAAATTATCTTTATTATACCAGACTATTTTAATAAAATAGCAATATTCATATTTTTATAAATAAAAAAAATCCAAATATTTCATAGAATTATTATTTGCTGTCTGTCAAACTTAACAATTAATTCGAATTTAGTTGTTGGTGTATAATTTTGTATTTCATGTTTCGAAACATGATATTTTAAGTATAATTTAATTTAAAAAAAAATAGAGCCGAGGTGGTCTCGAACCAGGTCTTGTAGATTATTTATGTTATGAATCAGCCCTCGTATCTACTCGGCATATATATATATATATATATATATATATATATATATATATATATATATATATATATATATATATATTAGAAATGGGATCGAATCCGAATAATTATTCGGTACTCAGCCTATTCGGCCATATTTTCATTATTCGGTATTCGGCCTATTCGGCAAATTTTACTATCGAATATTCGGTTACAAGAAATAAGTGAAGTACAATACCATTTTGTTATGTTAAAATATATAAATATATAAGTAATAAATTTTACACAAAAGATATACTTACGTTTAGTTATTATTAATGTATCTACAATAATAATAAATAATATATCTAGTTTTATTTTTCGGCGGTAAATTTTTTGATACTGAAATAATTAATTAAAAAAACAAGAAGTTATATTAACAGAAAATAGGATGAGCATTTCGGAATATATACATCTCTCTCCACAATGAGGACCACCATAACGCTTTGAAATTGTACAAACTATATTATTCGGTAATGCCGAATATTCGGTTAAAATTTCGCCGAATATTCGTTATTCGGTTATTCGGCTGAACAGCTATTCGTCACAACACTAATATATATTGATAGGCGGGAGGTAAAAACCAGATTCGAAATCAAAACTATTGTTTCAGTTTGTGGGAATGTAAAGAAGAAAGTAAATTTATACGTACAATATTTTCTTACCACTATTTGTAGTTTTTTAAGACCCATTAAATATTCAAAATCTTGAACTGCACGTCCCTTTATTCTTCCTGTAATTTTTCTTTCCGTGAAAACAGTGAACCCTTCGTTCAACCAAAAATGTTCGAAATTTCGATTAGTAACAAGGTTACCAGTCCAACTATGCGCTATTTCATGAGTTACAACTTCTACTAGAGACCAATTATCAACCATCTATTAAAATATTATTAATAAGAGCAAAATTATCAAAAATAAGTGGCGTATTAATCAAATTTCATGGTAGATAATTTATGATAACTAAATCCTGTTTGACCCCAGTATAATGTCCATTTTTTTACAACCTGCGTTAATGCCCACCGTAAATTACACTCAGATAGGTTGGGCTAGGTATAGATTAGTTTTTTTAAATTTATATATAAACCCTCTGTCTATATATTATGTCTAGCAAAGTGACAATGTAACCACTTATAAAGACAAGGCTTATAGACATTACCGGACTTTTACCATAAATTCAATATTAACGATGGTTTGAACAGATTTTTTTTAATCATAACAATGAACACTCACGATTAACTCACCTTTCCAACGAAAATAGGTTAAACCGTAGTTTGGGACCAAACGTGAAATTTATAAATTTACAATGAATGATTTTGTTCTATTTTTTCTGCAATTTCTCTGCCTGTCATATTACGACGAGCAAAGCAAAAAAGTTAGCTTAGGTTTTATTTTAAATTTTAATAAATTAAATTAGGTATATTTTTCCAAAAAAAAAATCAAAATCGGTTCATCCGTTTGGGAGCTACGATGCCACTAACAGACTTACATATATACACGTTAAACACCCCTCTATTTGCATCGGGGGTTAAAAATAAAATTGTACTGTTTTCTTTTTATTATTTTATCTGTTGATTACTTGTAACGAACATATTTAGTAACACTGATTGTCACTTCATATTTGTAGTTATATTTTAAGTTTTAATTTAATTTTGGTTTCATTACTTCTAACACATTTAGAAACATTGATTGTCACTTCATGCAGTTACATTCGTCTATAATTAATTGTTGGTAATTCGATAAATTTTGGTTTGGTTGGTTTAGTACTTTTTTACATGTTTGGCAACATTGTCTGTCATATTATTAGAAATTTCAAATATTAAACAAATATAAAAACTAAAGAATAATTACTTTTTAAGAAATAAAACGTAATATTTCGTGAAAAGACCCGCGATTTTTGAATAATACGCCACAATTAATATATCATCTTACAAAAACCATAATACTGATGAAAGTTAGGTACGGATTTTCCATCCCTCCAGCGGGGAAAGTAAATGGTACCACCAACAAATCATAAATTCTCCAAATATAAGACCCACAAATATCTTCTGCAGTTTTGAGTATATTTTCAATATCTCCTAAGTCATGAGCTGTTTTTGCAATCAGTTGGGGTTCAGCCCAAATACGCGACCTTTCTCCCAATTTTCGCGATTCTAATTTCCCAGCAGCAATTGCAATTAAATAGGAAGGAATAGGAACTTTTTGTTCAAATGTATAACGGACTAGCTTGTCTTTTAATATAACTGGTTCGCCAACTCTAATTGCGCTCATAAGAACGGTTATACCTTGAGGAGCAGTTATCTACGGAACATTACATTAACTCAGGTTTAAAAGAAATAATTCGGCAACTAAGTGTTCCAATGAAGTGAGACTGTAACGAACAATGAAAGATGAGCTGTGCAGTAAAGTAGCATTTATTGAATACGGCATGAAACATTGAAATTGAGAAGTGAACTGCATCTATTTTATACAATTTTACGTGCATTTTTGGTAGCGTTGAGTGTCAGACAAAAGACTGCAAGGCAAGTGATTTACATCTTTTGTTGGCGTCTCTGGGAATTGAACTCCAGATCTTACACTCCACTTTGTTTAAATCAGAGCCCACTTACCAAGTGAGCCACCGATGTCTGACTGTGACAATTAATTACCTCAATTCTGTAAGGAAGTTACTAGCTCTTAGCAACGATACTAATATCATTAGCCAATAAAAATAGTAGACACTAAATAAAATATGAAAATGACAGCTTTTAAAAATATTTCTATTGGTTAAAATTTTTAGTAACGTTATTAAGAGCTAGCAACTTCTTTACAAAATTGGGGTGATTGTTTATATTTACTATCAATCATGTTATTCTTAAAACTTATTTAGCCCACTATAATGTAGATTTACTTAGCAAATCAGAAAAGCGAAGAGATAAAATGTTAGTGAGTGATTAAAGTTACAGTTTTGGTAGCTCCTCTTTTATTTCATGCAAATTCGGTAGGAAAGTTACGACATTTTTTTTAAATGTAAATAATAAGAGGGTTGGTTTAAAAGTAAACTTGATGGGTATGCCACAAAAGAAATGAGTAGAGAATAATTATTGTATGAATGTATAGCGGTTCGGAACTAGCGTGGATTTATGTTTTGCTACATAAAATTATGAATTTTAACTTACGTCGGCAGTATACGGAGTTTTAACGGATGGCGTATCTTGGCAAGGCAGAAAAGATCTTGCATGAATTGTTTCGAATTTGCTGAAAAGAAAAGGTACTTCCTTCCCAACAGTTTGATTGCGTGGGACCCAATACAAACCACTTGCATCTGGAGAAGTTTTATATTTAATTCGAATATTGAAGCTAAAAATTTACTTTAAGTTTTATTTCGTTTATATCAAAGGTCAACATACACTGTTGAATTAACAATAGGTAAAGTAATTGTTAATTTTGATCCCAAGCCCTTAATCTCCGAACTTTCTTCATTATCTAAAGAAGTACCTTCAGGTAACTTTTCAATTGAGAAAATATGTAAACCTTTGGAATCTAAAATCTAGAAAAGAAACATTTCATTGCATAGTCTTATATCATAAAAAATTTATTACCAAATGTTTTACATTGGGTTGGCGTTTTATCACCTCTAAATCTACTTTTCCATACGCAACATTATTTGTAAAATCAAGATTTAAAGACAGATGTAATTTTTTGACAAGGCATTCCTCTAAAACGTGAACATAAACAATAATTGTATGACAAATAAAAGTAAAATATAACTTACCTGGTCTAGAAAATGAAGTTGGGTCTAATGGACTTAAAGAAATGGGATGTTTATTATATTTACTAGCTTCTAAAAATCTAAAAATTCAAACATATTAAAACACCGGTGTATAAGTTACTTTTGAGTATGCATATTAGCAAAAAATGTAATTTCATTTTCTTTTGATTACATTTTTAAAAATTAGTTATTTACATACATACTTAGTTAAAGTTATAAAAATTATATATTTTTTCAAAATAAAAGTTAGAGTTAACTTACAAAATATTTATTATATTAATTATAAGAATATATTTTAAAGAAACCATGACAAAATTGCAATATATTTATAAAATACAAAAACTATTTTAGTTTTTTGTATAATCACGGCAAAACAAAAAAATATAATAAGATATTTCTTAGCCAGTTTCATTTATAGTCTCACTTATCAGCTGTATTTTTTTTGCAATAAATTTCCATAAAAGCCAGTAAATTTATGGAAAGTTAGTAATAAAACAAATGCTACACTCTCAATTCGTAATGCATGAACAGCCTTATTCAGCTGTTTTTGTTAGTAATTTATTCTGAGTTATTATCTAATACAGTTCATATCATACGGTGCCATATTTCCATTTTTAAAATTATGTATACGTATATATTCAATTACTAATATTCCTGTTTCTATTATATTTCATTTTCTTCATATAATTAATGCAATTGTTTAAGTAAATTACATAGATCTACTAAAATTTATTAATACCATTGAGAAATAAAGATTTATTGTTTATATTATTCAACAATGTATATTTAAACAAATGTATCATTTAAACTCCAACATTTCCGTACATTTTACAATGAATTCTTTAAACAAGTTTAATGCCATTGTTCAAATAAATTACATGTAACTTCTACAATTTATTAATAATAATGTGGGAACATTTTACTGAGTATTTAGCTGTGAACAATAAAGATATTGAGTAATATATTTCAAATTTATTAATAACTATTTGGGAAATAGAAATTGATAATTTAAATTATTTAACAACGTATATATACTAACATACCTATCCGTATTATAAGGCGTTCACATCAAATATTTAATGTCATTGTTTAAATAAATTACAAAACACTTTTAAAATTTACGAACAATAATGGCGATATAGGGTTGAGTATTTACATTAGTTAATAGTGAATAGATATGTTTAAACAAATGTGTAATTTATTGATTGGACAGATGACACTATTAAGAATGGCAAATGTTGATTAATAAAATTTAAATTTATGAATGCAAATAACAAAAAACAGTAAGGAAGATGAGGACTGAATAGTTATATTATTCAACAATTTATATATAAACAAATGAAAAAAATGAAAGACAAGTCCACTTATTTATTTTATGATGAGTTCTAATCACTAATTTAATGTCATTTTTTAACTAATTTGTGTGATTTTTTTCAAATTAACAACAACATGGAAATAGAGATTGAAAATTTAAGTTATTGAACCACTTAAATATATGTACAAATTTATCAACTAACTACCCCATTTGTATTATAATGCGTGTGTATATAAAATATTTATTGCCATTGTTTAAATTAATTTCAAACCACTTCTAAAATTAAGGAACAACGATGGAGAAAATAGGTTTAAGTATTTACATTATTTATTAGTGAACACATATGTTTAAACAAATATATAATTTATTTATTCGATAGAATACGTCTATTGTAGTTGCGGAGTCCGTCAACAGATGACACTGTTAAAAATAGTAAATATTAATTAATTTAATTTATATTTATGAATGCAAATATATATTTCCTATATATTTGAGTCTGCAATCATTGTTATACTTACATAATAACAAATTGATTACTTTATAATTTGGCGCCAAAACTCTCATTTAAATTTGAAAGGAAAAATAATTGCAATTTTTATTATTTTAACTTGCACAAATAATTAATAACAATATGAAGGATGGTGATTGAATAGTTACATATATTATGTATATACATATACAAATAAATAAATTAATAACTAAACCTCCTGATTATATTATATTGGATTCTTATCACAAATTTAATGTAATTGTTTAAATAATTTATGTAATACTTGTAAAATTTATAATATATATATATATATATATATATATATATATATATATATATATATAACAAAGAACATTATTATTCGCATTATAATGCGTTCATATTAAATATTTCATGATAACGTTTAAATAAATTACAAAACATTCCTAAAATATACTCATAACATTGAGGAAGATAGGTTTGAGTATTTACATTATTTAATAGTTAACATATGTGTATAAATGAATGTACAATTTATTAATTCGACAGAAATAATATATCGTAGTTGCGGAGTCCGCCAATATGTGACATTATTAAAAACAGTAAATATTAATGAATGCAAATAGATATTTGCTATATATTCGAATCTAAAATCATTGTTTTAATTATCATATTTACATATTAAGAAATAAATAATTTCATTATTTGGCGCCAAAACTGTCATTTGTATTCTATATGAAAAATAATTGCTATTATTAATATTTTAACTTGCACAATTAATTATTAACAATAAGGAAAATGGGGATTGAATAGATATATTATTCAACAATGTATGTAAAAACAAATGTACAAATTAGACCCTCTGTTTATTTTATGTTGAATTCTAGTCAATAATTTAAGTTCATTGTTTAAATAAATTGGGTGATACTTTTCAAAATCATTAACAACAATATGGGAAATAAAGATTGAAAATTTAAATTGTTCAAAAACGTATAAATTTGTATAAATTTAACAACGAACATTTATATATGTATTATAATGAGTTCAAATTAAATATTTAATGCCAATGTTTACATAAATTACAAAACTCATCTAAAATTTACTCATTCTTAACAATGGGGAAACTTTGGTTGAGTGTTTAAATTATTTAACAGTGAATATATAAGTATAAATAAATGCATAATTTATTGATTTCACAGAATAAATCTATCCTAAATGTGGAGTCCGTCAACAGATGACAGTATGAAAAAATAGTAAATGTTGATTGATTTACTTTATATTAATTAATAATATTTGCTATATATTTAAATCTATAATCAATGTTTTAATTAGTATATTAACATATTAGCAAATAAATGATTTCATTATTTAGCGCCAAAACTATCATTTGTATTTCAAAAAACAATTGCTATTTTTATTATTGTATTAATAACAAAATGGAAAATGGCGGTTGAATATATACATTATTCATTTAAAAACTAACGAGAAGTCCACCTGTTTATTTTATGTTGAGTTCTAATCCATGTAGAAATGATTGATATTCTAAAAATAATGGTGGAAATTACCATAAAATTATCTTTCCTAACAATCAAATAATTTTTTGTAATAAATTGTATTTATATAATAATAATATAATGTGCACGATATAAATCAAGATAACATTTTTATTAGTACACATAAGTGTTACAAACATTCATATATTTTGTTAAATTTGCTTTATTTATTTTTCGAGAACTATAAGAGCTACGAGGTTGGTTAAATTAACAAAGAACCACCATTTTACAAGATTAATACAATGAGTAAAAAAAATTTTTTTTCGACCAGTGGTTTTCAAAATACGGTACACAACTTTCTTGTTTTAAATGGGAAATATCTTCTTGAAATTTTCAATACTTGTAAAGCATATATAATAATTGAGTTATTTTTTTTTATTTTGGTTGCCAAATACTTAACATTTTAAAATCGGTAGCAAAATAAAAATTTATTTTCATAAAACAAATACTTTAAAGGTTTGTACCCAAGTAAGTAAACATGACTTTATAAAGCGAAATAAAATAAATTTGATTAATTTATTTATTGTATAGCATGCATATTTGGTAGTGACTGTCGATTGTGTAGCAGCCATAGCTTATTTTTTTAGAATATCATATAATTAGATTCCTATTATGAATTAATAAAATCTTATTCTAAAATGATTTTTTTCAAGTGGCATTATCAAATCATTTATCAATATAAAAATATGTTATTGAATTTCATATGATAGTCTTTCTTTGTACACAAGAAATAAAAACGATATAATTTACTTTCGAGATTGTGCCTTAACAACGCCTTAGAAAAAGACAGATTTACGAATAAATTATATCAATTTGGACTGCTTTCAGCGTCCTGCGATATTTATTCCCCAAACCATTAATTTTATGTATTACGTAGTATATAAAACCAATGCACAAACTAATTGATATATAAATAAGCTAGCAATACATATTATACGCAACCATTTACGCTTCAATGTAATTTATTATTTAATACATAATTTATTTAAATATAGATATTACACTTTTTAATTAATGTTATAATTTTCATGACAATATTTCCATCCTAAAAATAGGTGTAGAATTTTTTTCCATTGAAATATTTTTTGCCAAACTTCTGTAATCAATAATCATATACTTATACTTGATAGAATATAAAAACAGTAGAATCCTAAATGGATACAAATTTTCGTTTCTTAATTTAGTATTTAATTTTGCAAAGTCGTAGTAAAGTCTTATTTACTAAATAAAAGATAAGTATTGTGTTATCTTTCGTATTATTCATCGAGTAATATCTAACTGTACGGTTATAAATATTTTTATCATAAACAACTGTAACGTCTCTCATTCCCCGCCGGTCGGGTGCTCAGTAGTTACCAGGGTTCAGGAGCGAGGATGGGAGTCAGGACGGACTGGTACTAGAGCAATAAGCAAACACTTCTGTTTCTACCCAAAAATATAAATAAATATATATTCTACAAAAATAAATTAAATACAATCTATTGTAATATGTATATAAACCATTAAGGATGGCCGCTTACGGTTTGGCTGCCGAAGCGAGCTCTCTGGGCCGGGACAACCTGTATAGTGCTGGACAACATAATTGAGAATTGGATTACATCACCCCCTACTAGCATACCGTAAACATGGGATTATCCCCAAATTTATGGTACAGAAATGCAGAGACTGATTTCAAATTTTTAAATAAGTATATATAATACAGGTAGAAATGTTTGGTTTATACGTACTAAAACAAACAAATTTTTATTTTATTTATGTAAAAACTAATCCAGTCTAATGGGGAATAGTTAATTTTCTTTCCATTTTTGATCCTCATCACAGTTATAAGAATGTGAAATATTTATTAATACCGCCCCTACATATTTAAGACTCATCACCCGTTGTGGGGGTTAGCCGCATCCATTACCAAGCTTAAGGGATTAACCAAATATCTTGTCCTATACTATAACAAAGCAGACACGGTGATACGGCGAGGCGGCGGTTACGGTCCCGGATATGATAGTACAAGTTCGTGATTAGGGCCGGTAAAAAAGTCGATATATCGATATAAGTCGACTATTTAAAAAAGTCGATCGATCAACTTTTAAAAAATATAATATCGATTAATTGAATTTAGACTTTCGATATTTTCGACTTTTTCAATTTGTTAGACTTTCGACTTTTTCGACTTTTTAATCGTCGACTTTTTCAACTTTTCAATTTATTAGACTTTCGACTTTTTCAACTTTTCATTTTATTAGACTTTCGACTTTTAGATTTCAACTTCGATTTACCTGCTACTTTAAAATCTTTTCTAATTATTTTGACTCAAACTATTAGAATGTTAGAGTTTGCTTAGAATATTTTCAATCTACTATGGGAGTATAATTTTTTTATCCATTTCTTTATATTTACATACAAACAATAATGAATTTTCATTTTCATGATAACAAAATTAGAAGAATAAATTACTAATTGCAATAATGAGTATGTATATAAGGAAAATAAAACCCTTTAGATGGACTACAACTACAATATTATAATTTTACCTCAGATCTGTACAAGTACATGTATTTATTGCGGTCTACAATTACTAAGACTTTCGATATTTTCGACTTTTTAATCGGCGACTTTTTCAATTTATTAGACTTTCGACTTTTTCGACTTTTTAATCGTCGACTTTTTCAACTTTTCAATTTATTAGACTTTCGACTTTTAGATTTCAACTTCGATTTACCTGCTACTTTAAAATCTTTTCTAATTATTTTGACTCAAACTATTAGAATGTTGGAGTTTGCTTAGAGTATTTTCAATTTCAATCTATTACTGATAATTTTTTTATCCATTTCTTTATATTTACATACAAACAATAATGAATTTTCATTTTCATGATAACAAAATTAGAAGAATAAATTATTAATTGCAACAATGAGTAAGTATACAGGGTGTTAATACTAAGTTGTACCAAACGAAAACGGTAGTTAGAACTCATTGAGATAAACAACTTTTCTTAGTTCAAATTTTTGATTTGAAGCCCCAGTTCATAGTTATTGGCGTTCTTTTGTTTTTCGAAAAATCGTCATTATTCCCTTATTTTAAGAGATATTGAAAAAATACAAATATTTTCAGCATTTGCTTTTAGTTCTCTAAAACTTTTGTATTTACAATTATTTTCTATTTTATCAAATAACAAAATGGAGGCCGATCAAAAATTTCAAAACAAGATATTTTGAAAACCACTCGATCGATTTTTGAAAATAAAACTTTATAAAATCCTTATACTATCTACTAACAAATGCCTAAAATATATTTTTCAGATCTGTCAAAAAAAAATTTTATTGAAATTTAATTACAAGATAGATTTTAACAAACTGCCATAATAATTTAAAACAAAGTAGGTTTGCTACCATTAAACAAAAAAATAAACAAGAAAAACAAGAAACAAGCAAGAAAAAATACAATGAACAATGAAACTGCAAGGGAGGTACTTAATTTGATTTTTAAAACGCAGTTTGTTAAAATTTATCTTGTAATTAAATTTGAATAAAAATTTTTTTTCGACAGATCGAAAAAAAATGTTTCTGGCATATGTTAGTAGATAGTATAAGGATTTTATAAATGTTTTATTTTCAAAAATCGATCGAGTGGTTTTCAAAACATCTTGTTTTGAAATTTTTGATCGGCCTCCATTTTGTTATTTGATAAAATAGAAAATAATTGTAAATACAAAAGTTTTAGAGAACTAAAAGCAAATGCTGAAAATATTTGTATTTTTTCAATATCTCTTAAAATAAGGGAATAATGACGATTTTTCGAAAAACAAAAGAACGCCAATAACTATGGACTGGGGCTCCAAATCAAAAATTTGAACTAAGAAAAGTTGTTTATCACAATGAGTTTTAACTGCCGTTTTCGGATGGTACAACTTACTATTAACACCCTGTATAAGGAAAATAAGACCCTTTAGATACACTAAGACTACAATATTGAAATTTTACCCCAGGTCTGTTCAAGTACACGTATTTATTGCGGTCTACAATTTCTATAGCTGGCTATAAAGATATAAAAGTGTTATTTCCTATAACCAATGGCAGAGTGTATTTTGGGTTTTTTTCACTTGCAAGCGAGAACTTCTGTATCTGTATTGTGCGATATGCGTTTAAAAGTGGATTTAGAAGAACTCGAGTAGTGCAAAGCAGCAAACCAAAACATAGGTAAGTCAGTAAAATATGTTATAATTTTTTGTGTTCAAATACATTTTTTTTCTAGATTTAATTTTCTGGCAGAATTTTTAATAAAAATGAGTCGAAGAAGTAAAGTGTGGCTGTATTTTGATGATTTGCGTAGTAAGGGAGAGAAACAATCTCAATGTATACTTAGTAAGAAGGAAATAAATTACAATAATAATACATCAAATATGATGCAACATATAAAAAACCATCATCCAATAAAATACACTGAACTGGAAAAAATTAAATATCGGTAAGCATATGTATGTATATGTATACATGTACAGAATGTAACTACATTAAATTTATTTAGTGATAGAACTCGTTGACAGGATCGAGAACAATATATATATAATTAGTTTTTTCTTGAAATACATCAAGGTTATAGACTATTGAGTTAAAATTGTTCAAAGTTTGTCACAAATTTCATATGAAAGTCAATTTTTAAATTAATTAAAATCACCTTCAACCGTATCATCAAATTTATATAGTTGGAAAGTGGGAATCTGTATAAACAGATTCCAAATTCCAACTATATAAAATTATAGGGTATTTAATTTAAAATAAGAAAGTTGTGATGACTTTTCAGTTTCAGGGAGGTAACATAGTTTAGAAAAAATAGAGATTTTGAAATACTAAGAAATATGGTTGCTCTCGATGAGTTCTATTACTTGTTAAATTTAATGAACTTATTTCTGTTACTCCTTTTATTTAGGACAGGAGTCTCAATCAATAAGCTCGCTTAATCAATTTTGTTGCTTAAAATGGCACAATTTTGCTAATTTATTCGAACCTAAAAATCTTCAAATAAAAAAATTATAATAAGCGAGCTTATTGAAACAGCTGTTGATTAATCATTAAATAAAATTTTCGTTTTTAGCTAAAATGAATAAACTGATTATTCAAATTATGATCAAATCTACTCATTTTTTGTGTTTATTATTACAGTGATGCCGCAGAAGAAATCGAAACTAGTACTGGTGACCATGGAGGTGATGATTTTGATGACAGAACATCTTCTGTTGTGTCTGCTGCATCTTTAATTACCACTACAGATACAGATATGAACATTTCACAAAACATAGTAGAAACAGAATGTATTGAAAGTGAATTATCGGCCCCCTCAACATCCAAAGCGGTTACGTCTACACCTGTATCACATAAACAAACATCTAAATTACAACAAACAACGTTATCAAATTTTAAAATACCGGGGAAAAAAATTCAAGAAACTTATACAAAAGCTATAACATATTTCATTGCCGTTGACATGATGCCGTATAAAACAGTGGAAAATACAGGTTTTAAAAATTTAATAAAAACTCTATGCCCCGGTTACAAAATGCCAAGCCGAAAAACATTTTCTGATAACTTAATTCCCAAATTGTATCAGGAGATAATAAATTGTATCAGGAATGAATTAAAATCAGCATCATACTTTGCATTTACAACAGACTGCTGGACGTCATGCAACAACATGCCATATATTTCTCTTACAGTACATTTCATTGATAAACAGTGGGAATTAAAATCTTTTTGTTTAAATTGTAAAGAAATGTCCGACAATCATACTGGTATAAATATAAAAGATGTGTTGCTCGAATTCATACATTTTTGGAATATAAAAGAAAATAATGTTAGTTGTTGTACGACTGATTGTGGTGCCAACGTTCTATCGGCAATGCACTTAATAAACTGGAATAATTTATATTGTTTTGGGCATGTGTTGAATACTAGTATCTCTAAAGTGTTAGAATTAGAAGAATTAAAATTAATTTCAGATAAAATTAAACATATAGCATGTTCACTTTCTCATAGTTGGAAAATGAATCGGGAATTGAGCAATATACAGAAACGACTCAATTTACCCATAAAAAGAATTCCATCATATTGCAAAACAAGGTGGTGGTCATTTCTGAAGTTAGTAGAAGTTGTTGTAGAACAGAATTTTGCTCTGACAGAATTATTTTCTAATTATGAAAAAGGCAAAAATAAAAAGTACATTTTAAATACCGATGAAATAGATATATTAAAAATGATCTGTTCCACATTCAAACCGTTTGAACAAATGTCAGAACATATGTCAGGAGAGAAATATATAACTGCTTCGACTTTACTGCCGATATGTAATACTATATTTAGTCAACATGAAAACAGTGATGCTCAGGTAGACAATGATTCAAATATTTCAGATATTCGCAAAAATATTTTATTAAAAATTAAAAATACAATCACTGACCGATACTATTCAGAGAATATTTTGAAAATTTTGCAGATAGCAATGTTTGTTGACCCAAGATTTCGCCAAGATTTTGAAAGTGATAAAAACAGTGATGAAATAATTAATTACGTAAAAGAAGAAATGAGTACGATTCAGTTAGAATTTGTACCTTTACATGTAGATAAACAACCTAAAGTTCAGAGGACAGGTCTCTCCGCAATTTTAGGAAGAGGTAGAAAACAACGGGATTCGGCAGAATGTATTGATTCCGAAGTAGAAAGATATTTGAAGATCGCAGAACCAGATTTAGAAGATAATGTTTTGGAATGGTGGAAATTGAATGAAATTTTTTTTCCCAGGTTATCTAAAGTCGCCAAAAATTTTTTATGTATACAGGGAACAAGCGTTCCTTCTGAACGTGTTTTTAGTAGAGGAGGATTAATTGTAACGGATCTACGTTCAAGTTTATCGAGTGAACATGCCGAACAATTAATATTCCTCGCTATGAACAAGAATATTGTACCACGTTCTTAAATATTTTTTTTTATGATATAAGCATTTGTTATAATATTTTATTTTGTATTTTTCATACATATATATATAAGTGAATAAATTTTGTGTTAAGAGTAAGACTACATTTTTTATGATCTTGAATTAAAATTCACACTGAAAAATTATTCATAGATATAAAAAGCTATATTTTCAATTGTTCCATTTCCTTCAACTGTATCGACCGACACTCGACTTTTCTGACTTAAATATTTCGACTTTTTCGACTTTTAAATATTTCGACTTTTTCGACTTTTCAACTTTATCAACTTTTCAACTTTTTCGACTTCTTCGACTTTTAAATATTTCGACTTTTTCGACTTTTCAACTTTATCAACTTTTCAACTTTTTCGACTTTTTCGACTTTTCAACTTTATCAACTTTTCAACTTTTTCGACTTTTTCGACTTTTTTAAATAGTTGATGTTTTCGACTAGTCGATTAAAATCGATTTTTCAAAAAGTTGAAAATCGACTTTCTGTTTCCAAAGTCTGCCAGCCCTATTCGTGATAGAGCTAATGGCGCACCTTGCCGTGCTGTACTCGGGTGTTGACAAACGCGATATGGTTCCCACGCGGTGACTTGGGTACGAACGCCTCAATACGGCTTAGGAACGGCTCAGTACGCCGTATAGCGGGATCGGTTCAGTTCGGTCTGGGTACGAACGCCTCAATACGGCTTAGGAACTGCTCAGTACGCCGTATAGCGGGATCGGTTCAGTTCGGTCTGGGTACGAACGCCTCAGTACGGCTTAGGAACGGCTCAGTACGCCGTATGTTAGGTAGTTAGGCTGGAGGCGGATGGGAAGGAAAGGGTGCTCGCCGGACTAGTGTCCGTGCTTTTATAGCCGCAGCTACGGAGTGGGGACAGCAGCGCTAGTAGTGGGATCGGGGCCCGACGTGGCCCGATGGTTCCCGAGACTAGCCGGACAGCTAGTTAGCAACGTTAGCTTCGTGCTATGAAGATGCTGACGTTACATCTCCCCCTTTCTTTCGGAGCGTGAAACGTTCACGCGTAATGATCTCATACCGGTGGTCGGCTTTGTGTCGGCGGTGTGCGGATTACTGATTGATGCAGCGTGAGGCACTGCAGGCTCGTCACCTCCATTCTGGCGACCGCTCCCCTCTCCACATGGTTTCAACTCACTCACATGTATATGGCGTAGGTAGCGCCCTCCGGTAGTTCGCAAATCAACTATTACTGGTGAGAGGATGCGGTGCACTCTATACGGGCCAGAATAAACGGGAGCTAGCTTGGCGTTAAAGCCTTGTCTTTTGTCGGATAAATGGTGTTCTTTCTTCATCACCTGTTCTCCGATAGAGGGACGCCAATCACGATGCCGTAAATTGTAATAGCGTTGCTGCTTTTGGAACGCTCGGGCTAGGTTGATTCGTACTAGTTCATATGCTTCTTGTAATGTACGGAATCTGGTTTCTTGTGACGGTTGCTGGTTCTCTACCTGCATGCTACCGGGTGTCGGCGGTTTCCGACCGTAGACGAGGTAGGCTGGTGAATAGCCCGTCGATTCATGGTCTGCTGTATTGAACGCAAACGCGAGTTCCGGAAGATGTTCATCCCACGTTCGGTGTGACTTGGTAATGTACTGGGATATCATCGTTTTGATGACTTTGTTGGCCCGCTCGACTGGGTTGCACTGGGGTGTATACGGTGGGGTCAATCGGTGTGTTACGCCGGCTTTACGAAGGAGGTCCTCAAATTATTTGCTTCGGAATTGCTTGCCGTTATCACTGATCACGGTTTTCGGTCGGCCGTATCGCAGCAGGATTCGGGTTCGGAGTGCGTAGCATATCGCTCCAGCGCTTGCCTTGCGTATCGGTTGCAATTCAATAAATTTTGAAAATTTATCTTGTAGCACGGCGAGCCATACATGTCCTTGTTTGGATCGCGGTAAAGGTCCAATCAAGTTATACGAGACCGTCTCCCAGGGTTGCTCGACTGGCGTTGCATACATTCGCCCCGCGGGTTGTTGTTGCGATGCTTTATGCGATAGACAGTTTGGCAGTGGCGTACATATTTAGCGGCATCTTGTGCCGTGCATGGCAACCCGTGTCGGTCGGATGAAGGAATCCTGGTGGCTGAGTCGTCAGACAACACTCCACTTTGGCCCTGATTTCACCTAGACGGGCGGTCGAGACTAACCCACCTCGATCAACCGGCTGCGACGTCGGGTCAGACCGCCGTCAGGGAGAGTCTCTGGGGACTGCGGACATCCTTGTCATCCTTGGAGGCTATATCTCACCGGTAGGCTCTGAAGGCGTTGAAGTTCAACGTCTCCTTTTGGGGCTCCCTGGTGGGTGGAGCGCTGGTGAGATGAAGCTTCTTTTCCCCATGGATGGATTTGTAAAGACCACCATAACCCCAGCGGGCGCGTCTTCGGATACACCGCTAACAACACCAGTGGGTGCGTCTTCGGACACCCCATTACCAATGGGTGTGTCGTCGGACACCCCATCAACTGCTCCCAAGCCCAAGAGGCACCGCATTAGCGGAGCGGAGCAAAAACGTCGGAAGAAGGCACGTGAAGCTGAGCTGGCGAAAGCTAACTCAGCCGGCAAACCACCTTCCGCGTCTTCGGTGCACTTGGGAAAAGCTAACCCCGCTGGCTCTAGACAATCGTCTAAACCGGTGAAGACGGCTAGCTGCCCAGGAAACACCAAACGCCAACGATCGGAAGGGTCGGAACCTTCTCCCAATGTCAGAAGAAGAAATCGCCCTCTCCTATCAGCAAAACCCCCTGCCCCAAGTGTGAGCTACGCAGATGCCTCTAAGAGACATCTGAAAGTGGCGATCATTTGTCGCAGTAATCCCCTTGGGAAGATCTCCTCCTCTCAGGTGCAGATACTGCAGGACCGACTGTATGAACAACTGAACTCCGCATTATTTACCCTGAAGGATGAAGAACAGCCTCCTGTCTTCGATGGATGGCTTCATTCCGGGAAAATTCTTCGCATCACCTGCGGTGACAACCATTCCCTGGAAAGGCTGAAATCTGCGGTGAGCAAACTCCCCCCCCCCCCTTTGGGACAACGCCTAACTTGAGGTCGTTGGCTTGGACTGCCTTCCTCGGTTGGTGAAGGCAGCTGTCTGGATTCCGGGTAAAGCCGATGAAAGGCAGACTGTCCTTCGGAGGCTGGCAGCACAGAACAAAGTCCTCAAAGTTTCTAACTGGTGCGTCTTTCATGATGCACCTAAGGAGAAACCATTGGGCAGATTGTTAGTCTTCGGCGTCAACGAAGAAGATGCCAAAATCCTTACGGAGAGAGGGAAGAAACTTCGGTATCTTTTCTCCTCCCTCACCGTCAAGTTGAAGGTTGGTAGTTCAATACCACCTCAACCAACCCCTGGGACCGCAGCTCAGTCCTCGCAGAGTGCAACCTCAATGGAGGTTTGCTCCAAAGAGGATGCTGAACTGCAGGAGCTCGAGTCTCTCCTCCTGACATCCAAAACCTTAAATGACCCATCCCAATCCTTAATCTCCCTCTTCTTCACCTCTATCCTTCATTCAAATAAACCTGCAACACTGTCGGGCGGCGTCCTCAATATTGAGACGACACCTAGATAGTAGGCAGCACAGTATAGCCCTAGTTCAAGAACCCTGGATTGTAAAATCAAAGATCTGTGGACTAGGCGACAAAAATACCTTTACCTTTACAGGTTTTGGTATTGAAAATCCGAGGACATGTATAGTAGTGCCTAACAACCTTCAGGCTGTTATTCTCCAACACCTGTGTACACGTGATATTACTGCCATCCTTCTTAGTAGAGTCAGAAACAACAGCAAGGAAGACATCATTCTTGCCTCCTGCTACCTTCCCTCAGATTCTTCACAATCACCTCCCAGCCTCGAACTTGTCAAATTGGTCGAGTTTTGTGAAGAAAATCACAAACATCTAATTGTAGGATGTGACTCTAACTCACACCATACTGTCTGGGGCAGCAAAGACATTAACCCCAGAGGTAAATCTTTATGTGAATACATCACTAGTACCAATCTAGAAATTCTCAACCAAGGCGATGAACCTACTTTCGTCACGTCTCGTGCACAATCTAGGATTGACATCACCCTGGCAACACCTAAGATATCTAATGACATATCAGGATGGTATGTATCACCTGATGTCTCAATGTCTGATCACAAATCAATTCACTTTACGCTGAACGCTAAGCATATTGATAAAAAGTTCTTTCGGAACCCCAAGAAAACAGACAAAACTCTATTTCTAGATCTTCTTCATTCTAGAATAGAGGGATGTCATATTCCAAATCAAATTAGCAAGGATTCGCTTGAGGATTGCGTCAGAAAACTCCAGCACGTTATTATCAATTCATATGAAAGGGCATGTCCCTTAAGTACAATTAACTCAAAGAACGCCCAATGGTGGTGCAAGGAATTGAGTAAAATGAGAACTTCTATTAAGAAATTGTTGAACAAAGCCAAAAACTCCAAAATGGAAGCTGACTGGCTCTCGTACAAATTGGAGAAAACAAAATACAAAAAAGCTATCAGGCAAAGGCAAAGGAACGCCTGGCAACAATATGTCAGCAATATTGACAAATCTGCCCCTGTAGCTCGCTTGAAAAAATGTTCTGCAAAGAACCAAACCAACAGCTAGGCTGCCTCAAAAAAGAAGATGGCACCTACGCTTCCTCAATCATTGAAAACAATGAAATTCTTCTAAAATGTCATTTCCACGGCTGTGTGATCTCTGAAAGATGTACCTGGAAGGACAACGATCACTCCTTCTCAGAGGAGACGCTCGAACTCTCTAAGGTAATCCTTGATGAGACACGCACAACCTGGGCAATAAACTCCCTAAAGCCTTATAAATCACCAGGTCTAGATGGTATTGTTGCGGCCCTTCTTCAATGGGGCTGCAAGCAATTAACACCTTACCTGGTTTGGATCTTTAGAGCTTGCATTACCCTCGCATATGTCCCTATAGGATGAAGGGAAGTTAAAGTAGTTTACATTCCCAAACCCGGACGCGTAGACTACTCAATATCTAAATCATATCGCCCAATAAGCCTTACCTCAGTTCTTCTTAAACTCTGGAAAGACTTTGTGATAGATACATAAGGGAAACTGCACTGGTTCAAAATCCGCTGCATCCCAACCAACATGCTTATATTCAGGGAAAATCGACCGAAACTGCTCTTCATGCTGTGGTTAGCAGGATCGAAAATTCTTTGGAACACAACAATTCCTCCCTGGGTATTTTCATAGATATATAAGGCGTTTTCGACAAAGCTACCTTCAACTCTATAGTCCATGCTCTAGAGTTCCATGAAGTAGAATCTCCTCTTATCAGGTGGATAAAGTTCATGCTAGAACATAGGGCGATCGAATTCTCCTCTGGAGAAACAACCATAAGAGGCTATGTTACAAGAGGCTGTCCCCAAGGTGGTGTTCTGTCACCCCTTCTTTGGGCGATATTAGTAAACAATCTTCTGCTACTCCTCAACAACAATGGATATCACTCTATTGGATATGCAGACGACATCACTGTCCTGCTAAACGGGAAATTTGAGAACATCCTTGCAAATCTAGCAAGCGCTGCTCTCAAACTCATTGAAAACTGGTGCAAAGACCACTCTCTTTCGGTAAATCCTGCCAAAACTGAAATGGTTCTTTTCACAAGAAAGCGGAAAATTGGCACTCTCACAATGCCAAAAATATTCAATCAGTCTCTAAGTTTGTCCAGTAACGTCAAATATCTGGAAGTCATAATTGACAGCAAACTTAACTGGAGTCTACATTTAAACTACAAAGTTGAAAAAGCCTGCATAGCATTCTGGCAGTGTCGACGGATCTTAGGTAAAACCTGGGGTCTAACTCCAAAACTCGCTTTATGGTTATACGTATCCATAATCAGGCCAATGATCACCTACGGAGCTCTTGTCTGGTGGCCCAGAATCAAACAATCCGTAGCAATATCAAAACTAGAACATGTTCAAAGATTGGCATGTCTAGCCATAACCGGTGCAATGCGCACTACACCAACAGCTGGAAGTCCTTCTATGCCTTCCTCCTCTAAACCTTCACATAGAGGAAGTCGCGCTGAAAGCAGTCCTACGCCTCTCACAATTAGGCCACTGGCCCAAAATAGGACCAAGTTGCAGGCATTGTTCTATTTTCAAAGAAGCAGCTCAAAGTGCTCCTCTTCTGCAAATGAACACTGACTGCATTGCTCCAAAATTATACTTTGATAAACCCTATCGGATTATACTAGACTGTCAGATATCATTAAATCTCGACATTCTAATTTCCACTGACGGCTCCAAAAATGGGAAAGGCTCCGGTTCAGGCATTTTCTCTGAACAAATGAACCTGGATGTCAGTATTCCACTAGGCAAATATGCTACTGTCTTCCAAGCAGAAATGCTGGGGATCCTGCATAGTGCATTGCTGATTAAAGAACACAACGTTCTAAATAAGCATATAAGGATAGCATCTAACAGTAGAGCAGCTCTTCAAAGCCTGAATGGTTTTAAATTTACCTCAGGTTTAACTGAACGCTGTCACACCGCCCTGTCAAACGTATGCCAAGATAATACTCTTGAACTCATATGGGTAAAAGGACATAGTGACAATGAAGGTAACATTCGTGCCGACTATTTAGCAAAGCAAGGCTCATCTACCACACCTTGTGGGCCCGAGCCCATCTTGCCGCTAAGTAAATCGACTCTTCATAACATCATTCGAACCATTACTTTCGACAAATTTTCAGCTAGTTGGAACACTAGATCTAACTGCAAACAGACGAAATCTTTTATCTTTAAGCCGACTTTCAAGCTGTTTAATTACCTAATAAGGTTTTAGAGGAACAATCTCAAACTCCTTATTGAAGTATTTACAGGGCATGGTCGTTTCAACAAGCACATGCATCGTATAAAAATCTCAAACACCTTACTTTGCAGAGGATGTGATATGGATAATGAAACAGTGGAGCACATTCTTCAGGAATGCCCCACTTTATCATTAAAAAGAGGTTCCATGCTTGGGGATATGTGGCCTTCCGAGGCAACACTCAGCACAACCCCATCTGCCAACTTGCTAGCCTTCTTCCATAGCGTAGAATGGCTTCAAGATAGCTAGGGAGCTGTGCACCTGGAGGCAGTACAATGGGCCCATATGTGAGGCCTCAGTGCACGTGGAGTTTATCCACCCTCCACCTCAAATCTATTCGTAAATCTAAAAGTTAGTTTTATCAGCGTGAATAATGGATAGTTTATTGAATTTAGAATCAAGAGATTCATATAGGTCAGATTTGAGTTTAGAAAAATAGGAGTCAAATTCAGATAACAGATCGTTTTTTAAACTATTGCATACAGCTGAGAGTGAATCAATAGAATTTAAAATGGTAGACATATTTTTATGAAGGTCTGTGATATTATTTTCAATGTTTATCATTTTCTGTTTATCCACTACATCACAAGTTCTTTTGCAGATATCACAAATAAAGAGCAGATTACAATTTTTTTCTACAAACTTGAATTCTGAATCCGAAAGATTTAGGCAAGATGAATGAAACCATTTACCACAGGGGCCTTCACATCCTACCAAGCCCTCATTTTTTTTATATTTGCATTTTGCACAAGATGACATGTTGACAAGGAAAATACGATTATAGATATGATAAAATTTATTTAATAAAATAAAATTGTCGAGAGCACCCTGTATAAACAGTTTTTATCAATCACCCAGTATAAAACTTGAGCACACTGTCTAATTAAACAAGCGTAAACAAACTAGTTGACCACGTTTTAAAAATAGCAAAAAATAACTAAAAAAACTCACCCCTGGAACAATTACTGAGAAAACAAACTATATAACCACAAAGATCACAAAATGCCGAACACACCAATACCAAATATAAAATATATAATAAGAAATAACCATGAAGAATCAACCACAAATGAAGAACAGCAAAACAACATAACAATCATGTCACTTTAAATTTGCATATTTATAGTAAATTTGATACATTTTTACTTAGTACTCGTAACCTACATGTACTGAGATGTACCGAGATGAAATTTTAAATAAATTAAAACAATTCATTGGTTAAATATTGTTAAAATAAGCGACAATATAACATATTCTTGAGAATACAACCCAAAGATTATTCCAGAATAGATTATTATTATTAAACTGACTTACATTCTGACGATTAAAAGTTGTTATTTGATTACAATTTAAACACTTCCAAAGGTAAATACATACAGTACAGCATTCTTCTTTTATCAATAAATACTTTTTTATTTAATTTATTCATATTTTAGATAGTTAGACAATGGATTTTGTGTGATTACATTGAAAAACTGATAAGACTTTACTTCAGACCGTTTTGTAGGAAATGTTTACAAATTTACTATACAATAATTATTTTAAATTATGCATCTGGATTATATTAAACTGTAAGTAATTGAATTTTACACATTCTTTATGTATGTTATTAAATTTATGATGAAATTTTTGATTACAACAATGATTAGATTTTTCAAAAATCTATGGTATTTTATAATGAAATGAGATGATTTCTCAATTGTAAACATTTTAAAACAAAGTTTAAATTTTGATTACATTAATTTTATAAAATTTAAAGTTTGATTACTACAATCATAATGCATGTTTTAATTTAGTTAATTTTTAACAACATTGATAAATGGAGACATAAAGGTTTACAAACTACATCCTCAGATGTAATCATAATAATTTTCATATGAAGAAATTTATGTATTTTGTTGAATATAATCTGTTATAAGAACAAAGAATGCAAGTTTTACAAACGCTTTACTAAATTATAACATTTTGTTCTTCAATATTCACGCGGTCGAATTCCAAAGCATTGAATTCCCATGCGCCAAATTATTTAGCATTCTCACCACGTCAAATTGCATAGCTTTCCCATTTTGTCAAATTGTTCCCCCACTACTTTTTTCTATTTAAACGAATTTCATTTATTCATGTTTGATTTTTTTTAGAAAAAATCATATGTCCATACGTTCATAAGAGTTATCTTGGTTGTAATTAGCAAATTAGTTCATGGAAAATTTAGACAAACGGCACAAAACGTATTAAAAATGTAAATTGTTTATTGAACTGGGGGTCAGAAGTGGACAAAATCCTGGCTATGTCCATAATATCATAGTTTATTGATCGCTAAATGAACCGAAAGTTTATACATATTTGTTATATGTGCTAATCACTGCCATACTCAAAGAAGAAAAACGGAAATAAAATTGAAAAGTATTACCATTAATTAGCAATTTTTTTAAATAAAAATCTGTTATAGACAAACCATTAATATATATATATATATATATATATATATATATATATATATATATATATATTAAGATAGATAGATTGATACGATAACAAATGTCACTAAATGGCAAAGAAGGTCTAATAACGGAAAGGATAGTTAGAAAACCAATACAAGAATAAATAAAAATCAATCAAATATTTTTTGCAAAGAAGGTCTAATAACAGAAAGAAAAGTTAGAAAACCAATAAGAGAATAAAAAAAAATCAATCAAATATTTTTTATATTAATATGTTTATATAATTTCTAAAAATTCTTTATACTTTTTATAGTATAAAAATACACACCTTGACATCCATTCTAATAAACATATTACATTTGTACGATTATATATGTAAATTTCTTCAGGCGACCAACATTAGTAAAATATATTTACTGAAGTACTTGTCTAATTAATGTTCAAATAATATTTTATTATCTAAAAGAATTACAATAGTAAACAATTGTATTACAAATGTGCAAAATTAAAGAAATAAAAATACCTATATTATTAAAACAAAAATATAAATCATATCAAATCAAATGAAAATAAGAAATCATGACTAAGTAAACAAATAACTTTATAATACCTTTTATGACGTTCGTCGTCAAAATTCCATGTACAAATTTGCTAAAATTATAGGAAGTCCAAATTATAATATTTTGATATTTAAATTTTCCCGCTAATCCCGACATACAACCAAGATAACTCTTATGACCGTATGGAGATATGATTTTCTTCTAAAAAAATTCAAACTTGAGTGTTCCTACTATACAGTTTATTATTCAATTTTTATTAATTAATGATTTAATATTTTAAAATGTAATTTATATCATTTTAACAAACTTATGCGCACTCATATTTACGTTCACATCATGATTTGTAACATTAGGTCCTGTGTTTGAATTGTTGTTTCTTCTGCAAATTGTATATTGTTTAAATGGATGCAATATTTTCTTTAAACTTATACCTGATTTTATAAATTCGTGAGCTTTGATTTTGCTATATTGGAGACGAGTTTAGCTTTGATTATATTTTGCTTTGTGTGTACATTGTTGTAATTGCTTTAGTGAACTTTTGGTTCTTTATTTCGTACAATTTATATTTAAAAAATTGAATGTGACCGGTTTCGGGTCTCATAATACTATATAAATATGAAGCAAGTACGAACGAGTAGACATTGGAAAAAACATAAATAATATTGAGTTGTCAAACATAAAACAAATATAAAGATAAGTAAAAGGTTTTCTAATAAAAAACTATTCTTTATTTTGCAATAAACTGCCCACCGCTCATCATCCTTACAGTTCAGAAGTGGGATTGTGAAGGATAAAGAATACAATATTAAAAAAAGGGTTGTCTTGCATACAAGAGAAAGGTAAAGTAATTGAAGAGTGGCGGATTAAATACACAATTGGCCGACGTGCAGAGTCAATCATCTTAATCCCTGTATCCATTTTCTTTAATATCTGAACTTTAAAAATTGCAAAATGGAAGATAATCAAGAACCGACACAAGAATCTAGACAAGAACCGATTATGCAACAAATGATGTTCATCTTACTACAATGTTGAACATGATTCAAGCAAAAGATGAAGAATTAAATTCTCTAAGACAAAGGTACAATGAACATAGTCAGTCAAATGATACTACTGGTCAACAAGAAAATATAAAGTGCGCAAGTGATAATAGTGGTGCTTTATATACTTCTACAACCACTTCTTCGTCGTATTATACGTTTCCTCAAGCTGGAGAGTATGCCCCCAGATTAGGAACGTACGCACAATGGGGTTCTCTGGATGGTATTTCCTCTAAGTCCCCAAATAAAGACTACATCACGCAGTTCAGCATGTCGGGAGGCCCTCCACAGCATCCACATGGCAGACAGGCTCCCCCTAATACTGCATGGAACCACTTGCAGCAGATGCTGGGTTCGGAGCGGCCGTTCCCTCGGCACTCGCCCGGCGTCGACCTCACCCTCACGCGCAATAGCAGCCAGAACGGCGACCTGCCGTCCACCCCCATCAGCCTTTTCGTGCGGGACACCAAGCAGATAAACAGCCTGCCTGTGGGCGCCACCTTCGATGGCGACCGGGCCGTAGAGCTCACCAAGGGGCCCAGTCCGGGTCTGGGACCCGACTGTCAACCCAACGTCAAGGGCATGCGGCGACCCACTACCAAACGCATGGACTTTATCATTTACAGGCTGAACACTACGACGAGTGAAAAGCAACCACAGAGTGTAATCGTGACCGCAACTAGTAGCTCCCATGACGAGAACAGCAACAGTAGTCAAGGAACTGCAATTACCAATGCTCCTACTCCCACTCCGATGACGGATGATGAAGTTGCTTCTCCCGTCCGTAATGAGGACTCTCTTGACTGTAATAAGTCTCGGCGTAAACGAAAACCGAGCAAAACAATGAAAGTTGCCAAGGAAGATGAAACGGTTAATGCAGAGAGTGAAAAACAGCAGCCCGTTGTACCTCCAGCAGAACCTCCAACTCAACCTCCCGAAACTCAGCCTGTTGTAGTAGCGCCCGTACCCAAACCAGAAGAGATTAAACAGTCTCCAGTGCGCCGGAGATCCAGTAGTGAGCCACCTACAAGTCCAACTCCTCTAAATAAAACTAGAAAAAAAATGTTATCGGAATCTGAAACTATAGACAACATCGCTGCTATGGTACAAGCAAAGAAGAAAATCAAAACTGCAATGAAAATGACGAAATTCCACCGATACATCAAGATTAAGCCGAACTCCGCTGGAAATGTCTTCGATCCAGAGGCAAAAATAGAACAACTGACATCGAGGACAATGTCTCGTCAGGAAAGGCCGAGCTGTAAGGTTCCTACCCAGTAAGCTATGAAGCAAGTACGAACGAGTCGACATTGGAAAAAACATATATAATATTGAGTTGTCAAAAATAAAACAAATATAAAGATAAATAAAAGGTTTTCTAATAAAAAACTATTCTTTATTTTGCAATAAACTGCCCACCGCTCATCATCCTTACTTGCCTTGCATCCTTATAATATGCGATCATATTTAATATTTAATGACAACACTTATAAAATATTATAAATATAATTTCATATTGTTCAACTTATTTATAGGAAAACAAAATAAAATCAATATTCACTTATTTTCACTTAATTATGTTTATTAAAAGTGAAACATATTACAAATATAATTATATGAAACAAGTTTGAGGCAAAGATTGTCAGAATGAAGCTGTGTTGAATGAAAAAAGTAGTGGGGGAACAATTCGACGAAATGGGACATTGTGCAATGATCCGGACATATACCCAATTAGGGTTTACAAACAACACATTTGATTATATGAACTAAAAAACTTGTAGTAACTTCCTCAAATGTAAACAAAATGACTTTCAAGTGAAGCAAGTAATGAATTTTGTTGAATTAAATCTGTTTTATTAACAAGGTATGTCTGTAAATATTACAAATTCTTCATCAAATTATTACAATTTGTTCTCCAAAATTATCCATGCAAAATGTTTGTTCTTTAAATGCAATAGTCAAAAACAAAGTTCAAATTTCGATTAAGATAGCAAAATAAAATATAATCAAATTTTATAAAACTTTAACTTAGATTATATCAACCATAAATATTTTAATTAGTCTTTTTTTGGCCCCACAAATTAACGGACTTATAATTAAGGTTTACAGACTAAAAATTTGATTATAACAATCAAAAATTTGTCTGAGGTATACCGTGTTTTATATTAATTGAAAGAACTTGTTTAACTGAACTTGAAAAAATGAAAAAATAGTTCCATATTGCTCAGCTTTTGATTTTAGCGAAAAATTGTCAGAAGTATGTTGTATTTGGTATCATATGAAAGCACTCGATAAGAACTGGCTTGTAAAATCACCAAAATTTCGATGGGCTTTTGTTTTTTGCGAAAAGTATGCCATGTTTGTTATGAAATGAGAGGACTCGAGTAAGGCATCCATACTGAAATAACAAAAATTTGCCAGGTAGATCTGCTTTTGTTTTTTTGCAAAATTTGTTAGAAGTGGGTCGTGTTTGGTATTATATGAAAGGCCTCGTCCATGGTTGGTGTACAGTAAATATAAATACGTCATTGATGCCGAATCTAGTCTAGAATGCTAGTCTCATATACTAAAAAGATAGTTTCACTATATATATTTATATATATATATATTTGGATTTATCTCTAGCATCGCAAAAACTTTGCTTACGGGTACAGGTCAAACCATACGTGTAATAATTTTAATATTATTTTATTAGATGTGGTTTAATAAGGGCCAATCGCTTTTGGGTGTCTCATGTTTTTACCGTGATGTAAATATATCATTTTAAATTTGTTTCGCTGTGTTTAAATATGTATTTTCATTTCAGTTACAATTTTTAATTGGTTACCCAAACAAGAGTACATTTATAGAAGAGACATAAGATTAAATTACTGATCATAAAATGCATTGTACATAATAATTTCCGGCAAACCTTATTAACAATATTTAAATTTTCATGACATATGACGTTTGTCAAAACGTCAGTTACAATCAAACAATCATAATGCAAGTCTTGTATTTGCTTGGAGAAATATGTAATGAAATAAGTTTAAAAATAAAATTACACTACATTTTATAATGTAAGTATGTAATTTTATATTTTCTTGGCTGTATTTAGATGTGTTTTCATTTCAGTTATAGGTTTTAATTGGTAAGTTATCCAAACAAGAATATATTTATAGAAAAGAAATATCATAAAATTATGGATAAAACTATTGACAAAAAATTAAATTTTGAAAATCAAACAAGGCGCCGCGTATTCAGTCATAAACAAATTTATTTAAAAATACTGACAAACCTTTTCTTCATACCCACTTGAAGAAATGTTTAACAATTAATTGTACAATAATTATTTTGAATTATGTATCTGGATTATATTTGTTACGTCTGCGCAGCCGGGTTGTTGAATAAGGGGTAACTAATTAATTATTCTAAGAGTATTGCTTAATAGGTAGATATTTCTTTGTTGAAATTTGATTATAATAGTTAGTCGTTCGCCATCAGTTAACAAGTGTGGAGTGTTGTATATTGTGGTGATACATTTTCTGGAATATAGGTGAGGGAATGAGTGGGAGAGTGAGTGATATGCTCTTGTGTTGTAAAATTATCCGTATCCCAGAAATTATGATGGTCGCGCTCGGTATGGGCACTCGGAGGAGTGACTCAAAAAGAGTAACCAGGAAAGCGATCTGTGTGTGCGCGAGGTGATAGTCTCGTGTTTCGCTGATGCATCGCATGGTATCGGCAGGGATGATTTTATCCTGGTTTTCTAATCATACCCCTAAGGCCATATAAAACCATTTTGGATGCTCACCAACGGAGTGTGCCAAGTCTGAGTGGGATAAGGCAGGGACGCGATACGGTTTGCCCATAAGGTCTTTGGGATCCACAGTTGTTCAGTTAGGCTCTCAGGGTGATGAGGGCAGGGACGCTGTGACGCGTGCCCATAAGTCCAAAGTAAAACCACAACTACTGTTGAGTAGTGGAGGTGCGATTCGCATACGGAGTTATCCTTATCCTTGCAATCCTGAATATGTATTTTACTTACTCGCTAAGTTGAAATACTTATAGTTCTCCTTCCTTTTTTTACAGAACAATCATTGAGAAGAATTCGGAGTATTAATTTGAATTTTTATTTGTTTGTTATATTATATTTATTAATAAATATTTTTGGGGTACAGGTAATTAGATTATTTTTCTTTTTTCAGAATTCTATATCAGGTTTCTTTTGTTTACTAAATAATACATTAATATTTCAGAAGTGGGATTAGTATTCACGTACCTTACACATATTGAATCCTAGAGATTGGCGACAACGTACCAATTTTTGATTCACCTGTAAGGATGACTTCGCCGAGTAATCGTAGTAGTACTGATACCAGCATTCAACAAATGGCATCCATAATGATGCAAATGACTAAAAGTTTTCAAATGTTGCATGAATTCGGAAAAATGTCTGCTACACGTCAAGTTCGTCCTGAAAGTCGAGAGTCGATATCTGTATTCAATCCATCTGATTCAAAATTGTCTACCAAGAACTGGATACAAGAAATTAATGATCTACGCGAAATGTTTGAATGGGATGAACCTACCACAATTATGTTTACAACATCTCGTTTAAAAGGTTACGCCGAAACTTGCTACAAAAGTCTAGTGTTAATCATACTTGGGCTACCTGGAAGACAATGTTGTTAGAAGCCTTTCCATGCCAGCACGATTATTTCTGATGAGCCAATGTTAAAGTATTTTTATGAAAAATTAGCTTTTCTCAATAATTATGAAATATACGAAGAAAAAGCATTGGCGCGAGAATGCAAGAAATCAGAAACACTGCTTCTCTTTTTGAGAACTATTACGGAAGCACCGCCAAAAGCATCATTTAATCAACTGAAGCGTAATACATCGGTTCCTCGTCATCAAAGTTTTAAACGGCCGTATCAACAAAATCACACTACCCATTTACCGCTATGTTTTTCATGTGGACAAAAAGGTCATAAGAAATTTGACTGCTCAAAGAAATCACGTCTCAGTTATGAAAATCCTAGGTCAACGCAAGCTAAACCTACATATTCAGGAAAATTACATAGGAATCCACCACAGCGTCCTCCATTTAACATAAGAAACAGCATCCGGAGAACACTGTTCTTACTACTAGCGTGGAGGTAAGTCCTAATGAGAGGTTCTTTTTTACTGTTTATGTGAATGGTTGTGAATCACGTGCGTATGTTGATCTTGGGTGTACTTGTGTAACTTTGATCGAATCTGAGGCTAGAAGATTAAATATTCCTTACGATACTACAAAAACAAAATTATTACGAGGGTATGTAAACGAAAAAGTAGAAACCCTAGGTGAAGCTGATGATCAAACTGGCGAAATAGATGAGGTAAAATTACTTGTAACTATATATATATATATATATATTTATATATATATATATATATATATATATATATATATATGTTACCTGCCTAGGAGTTGCAACCATCAGCAGTTCCCGACATCCTGTTATCATGTTATCATATTGTATTACTCTGTATCAAAAACACATGTAAAAGATTGTAAAGAAATATTATAGAGTCTGGACTTGTATCTTGCTTTGAAAACATTAAATTTAATATTTGTGAATACAATAATTATTTTTAAAAACTCACAAACCAGAACCACGAAAATAATTGGCGCAGTCGGTAGGATACTGAGAGGCAATTCATCGTGAAAAAACCTGCAGTATCAACTGTTAACTCGCGACGGACCGAAATTCTACAAGATTCATCGAGAATCCAAGGAATCACCCTCCGACCCAGCAGATCTCCATCGAAGAAATCAGCCAGGAATGCGACTCTTCATCAAATTGGTTGTGTGAGTTGTTTTCATTTTTATGTCCGACTCCTCGCTTTCATCTTACCCTTCCACCGCGGAAAACAGTGAGAACGAGTTAGATTTAGACTTAGATTTTACGAATTCTTACAGAAATCAAAAAGTAGATTTAACAATAATTAATTCAGTTCTTTCTAATTTATCTATAAGCGAAAATATGTCACAAATACCCAAATTTGAAACTAAATTACTTGAAATCGTTCCAAACTTCAATGGAAATCCAGCAGAATTAGCTGGATTCCTAGAAATTGCAAATGCCCTAATAAAATCTTATTGGGACCCGAAACCTGAAAATTTACATTGCGTTCAAAATATTGCAGTAGTATACGGAATATATGCAAAATTATCCGGAGCAGCCCGCGAAGTATACACTACTTGTATAACCAAAGACTGGAAAAGAGTAAAAGAAACGTTAGTTGCCCATTTCGGCGACCAGCGAGATGAAAATAGCTTATTATTTGATTTAGATCAACTGAGACAAAAAGATGAATCAGCACTTCAATTTTACACAAAAGTAATGCAAAATTTAAGCTTTCTTCATAATTATGTTGAAATTCATGAATCTGAAGAGACAATTAAAACAGTAAAGAAAAATTTTTATAATACACATGCGTTGAAAATATTTTTAGCTGGATTAAAAGAACCACTTGGTTCAACAATTCGCGCAATGAAGCCCACTAGTTTAGCAGAAAGTAGACAATATATAGTAGCGGAAAATAACATCAGGCATTTACAAAGACCCGCTTTCAATAATAAAATTACTCAAAAACCTCAGCCTAATATGCACATTCAAAGACATATCCCAATGCAATTTCCGAGATATCAGTCCCCAACAACCTATAATTCTCCGCAATAACAATTTTATAATCAACCCCGACCATTTCCCAGTGCTCCAATAGCTTTACAGCCTAGACCAATTCAACCTCAAAGAACCTTTACAAACCAACAAGTATTTGGAAGACCTCAACCTAGACTTAATCCTACAAACGTGTGGAAACCACAAGGTTCCGCCACCCGTCAACAATTTCCCAAACCAACCGCCATGAGTGGAATATCACATGGTACTATATCAAAATTCCAAAATAACGGACAACAAAAATTTGTATCCGAGGAACTATTCAATGTAGAGCCCACCGAATTTTACGAACCAGTAGAATATTATTACGATAATTATAATGAAGTGGAAAATTACGAACAATACGGAAAAAATACTTCGGTCGACACAAATGAAACCGAATACGACGTGTACGAACCCGACTCTTATGAAGATAATCAAAATTTTTGCGAAACGAGCCAGTCTCAGAACCAAACATAGAAATTCATTCCATCTATGATAAAAAAGAAATTACCCCTTACCAAAAACTACGCGGGAAATAAAAGCATTTTTGGGATTACTCGGATATTATCGCAAATTCATAAAAACTTTCGCAAATCTAACAAAACCTTTAACTTCATGCTTGAAAAAAGACGCCAAAATCGATACACAAAATCCAAATTACATAAATTGTTTCAATACCTGTAAAAATTTGTTAGCTAATGAACCTATTTTGCAACACCCTGATTTCGAGAAACCTTTCATTTTAACGACAGACGCGAGCAATTTCGCGATTGGTGCAGTACTGTCACAAGGAAAAGTAGGATCAGATCTGCCTATATCTTATGCCAGCCGTACGTTAAATGATTCAGAGACTAAATACTCCACAATTGAAAAGGAGCTACTAGCCATAGTATGGGCAGTAAAACATTTCAGGCCTTATCTATTTGGTCGTAAATTTGTCATCTATACGGACCACAGACCTTTACAATGGTTGTTTTCATTAAAAGAACCCAATTCGAAACTCGTAAGTTGGCGACTTAAACTAGAAGAATATGATTACCAAATTGTTTATAAAAAAGGTTCACTAAATTTAAACGCAGACGCATTATCTCGTATTCAAATCAATGCCAACGAAACAAATGAGAACTCCGAAGGAATATTCGAATACATAGAAAATTTTAACAAAAATTTTTCTAACACTAATAAACAAGAGAATGAAAATAATTTAGATAATGTCTCTTTAGTAGTTCAAACCGATAATGAAAATCAAGATGAAATTATTTCAGACAATGAAACAGTTCACACGAACACAGAAAATCCGATCGTAGGAATACCTATTTGTGATAAACCAGTTAATTTCGGAACAAACCAAATTATTATATCAGAAGTAAATTTTGATCCCCAAAAACCAAAAATTATAAAATTATTTGAAAACACACAACGTTTCCTTGTACAAATTTCGAAAAACAATTTTGCTAGAGATATAATTAATTTCATAAAAGAATACATCATCCCGAAAGTTAAATATTGCTTATACTTTGAAGATCCAATATATGAAAAATTCAGTTCAATTATTCAAAAATATTTCAAAAACTCACAAATAAATTTAGTAAGATATACTCAAAAATTTTTAGATGTCGTAGACTCAGAAGATATTAAAGAAACTATTCAAAATTATCACGACAGCAAAACTAATCACAGAGGAATCGATGAAACAGAGAAAGAAATTAGAAAGAAATACTACTGGCCTAATTTAAGGAAATCAGTTCAAACTTACATTAATGAATGTGAAGTATGTTTAAAAACTAAATATGACAGAATCCCTATTAAACCAAAATTTAATATTTCACCAACCCCAACTAAACCTTTTGAAATTTTACATATTGACTCGATAACTTTAGAAAAACAAAAATTCTTAACGATAATTGATGCTTTCTCAAGATATGCTCAAGCCTATAGATTGAATTCCGGACAAGGCATAGAAGTTGTGAATAATCTTGTTAAATATTTCACCCATCATGGGATACCAAATCAAATAATTTCGGACAATGGCTTAGAATTTAAAAATTCATTAGTTAAAGAATTATTAGAAGTACATAAAATAAAACTCCATTTTATAACATCACAACATCCAGAATCAAACGGGTTAATTGAAAGATTTAATTCGACCCTTGTGGAACATATAAGACTACTAAACAATCAGAACGAATATAACAAAGAACCAATTGAAATGAAAGTCAACTACGCTTTGCTAGCATACAATAATTCTATCCATTCTGCTACAAAATTTAAACCGTACGAAATTATATCAGGACACATTGACGTAAATTCACCCCTAGACCTTGAATTGGAAAAACAACTAGTTAATAATTATATAATCAATCACAAGGAAAAAATTAAACTGCTATACAATAAAATCAGAGATACAAACGAGCAATACAAACAAAAAACTATTGACTATGCAAATAAAAATCGCGAAGATCTACCTGAAATACCGAAAACAATTTACGTAAAAAATAAACAAAAGCAAAGCAAAACGAATAACAAATTCAAACCAGAAGAAATTGAAAAAATTAATCCAAATCTAAAGACCGCCGAAATAAAACCACAACACGGCAACACTTCTATAAACTGTGACGTCGTTACGTCGTCAGTCCCTATCGTTCTCGAAAACGTATGACGGACTACGGCGTTACCTTCGCGTCACACAATGTAAAATACGTCGTCACAGCCTATAACACAGTAACTCATACAAAAACATAATAATTAGTCGACAGGCACGGTATAATAAAATATACAAACGCTGTCGCACTACTCGTTTCCAAATCTCGGGCGCCACTCTACGTAACGGTAGAGACGTCTAACTCGCAGGCTTCCAGTGACGACGGCCACGGATATCTCAATGGAGAAAAATGTCCAAGGTTCGGATTCCAACATTGGTTGTGGTCGCTCGCTTGAACACAACATCACGGAACGACTTTCCAAAAAAGACAGTAAAAGACGTAAATAAAAGCATAAATAAATTTCGAATAAAAATCGGTTATTCTTACAACCTGCGTTGCTCGCTCACCCACGTGCACGCGATGCGAGGGCGAGGTAAAAACGAACGCAAAACCAAATTCAGCAGAACTATCCTTGATTAGTCCTGGCGGTGACCGATGGACAAGCCGAATCCTGTTCCGCGGCTCACGAAGCAAAATGACGGTTTCGAGGATTCTTTATACGCCGAAATTCATCCAAAATTATCTCGATAGTGGTAGCGCAATCACTAGTTCTTCTTCGCCCCTAGTAATCGGAATTCACAAACTATCGCAACTTTCGCACAACTCGTGCACGGGATGAAAATGAACGATTTTCTCAACACACGTTTTGCTCACATACAGATGTGAAAAACGGCAAAACACTATTCCAATTTTCCTATAAATACTTCACTTCCACTTACCTTACGTTCACTAGTGGAAGGATAGGAAAACAACTGAAAATAATTCAAATAAAAAAACTCTGCTTCACAACTTTTATATTTTTTTTACGTCTTTATTTGGCCAAAAACTCACTAAAAAAAGCCCTGAGTCGGTCAAAGACCGCGCTTTTATAAAAATGTTCACCCCCTTCCTCTCGTACCCATCATCAGAGGTGAACATAGTCACAAAACAATTACAAATACAATATATAAATATAAATAAATAACATTTAAATACAATACAAACAGAAATAAAAACAATACACTTACTATTGCCTTAAATCACTAAGCAAGTTAATTTCGCCGCATGAAATTAACTGAATCGAGTAATTTAACTTCTACTCAAACACATGTTCGGTGGTTATGTTCTTCAAAACTACACTTTCACAAAAACCACTGCGATGTGTTTGGCACTACACTACGTAGAACATTATCTTGCATCTTATGGTGTTCGAATCAAGAAAATCAGAGTAATGGTTTGTAGAACAACTTCACAAAAACACGATGTAAACAAATAAAACTCCATGTTGATCCGCCATTACTAGACATGCGCGCGCTGGCCTTGCGCGGTTGCTTGACTCGAATGCAAAATCTAGGCAATAGTTCTTAAAATATTTGGAAGGTAGAGCTGCAGTAAATTTGACTTCAAATTTACGTTCAAGAATACTGTAAAATAAAACTGCATCGTGACGCTTCGTCACAAAACATCCACCTAAGTAACATAAAAAGACCCAGACAAAAAACTTATGACTTTAAAAAACAGAATAAGACTAAAAACAAATTCAAAATCTTAGAAAATAAAATTCTAAAACCAGCATAATTTCACAGACTCTCGACTCTGTACATAACGATGACGAAGACACAAGAAGTTCTAATCCAGAATCTATCCAACAATCCTGGAATCCTCCCATTTAAATTAGGAGAAGCAAGAATTAAAACCGCTTCCCACACATTCCTTCATTACGTTGACCTCAAATCCCTATCTAAAATAAAAGAAACAATAAACTCTGCTACCCCCGACATTTTCACTGTATTAAACAATTATTACGAACACTTGAAATACCAATTATCAGTTGTAACTAAAAAATTAAGAAATTTCTACCCAGAAAAACTACAAAAACGTGGTATTATCAATCCTTTAGGATCTCTTATCAAGTTTATAACAGGAAATATGGATAATGCTGACGCAGAAGAAATTCATGATAACATACTTAAATTACAAACTAATCAAAAATCAATCGTAACTAAATTAAATAATCAGATATCACTTTCGAAAAATATAATGTCTTCTATCAATGAAACGATGACATCAATAATCAAAAATCAAAATGATATAGAAAATAAAACAAATGAGATAACCAAATCAATTAAAAACACAAGTTTCTCGTTTTCCCATTATTTGATTATACAAGAAATTTTAGAAGAAATTAAATATAACATTGATTCATTAGTGCACTATTTGGAAGAAATTGAAAACGCGGTAACATTTGCCATTTTGGAAACTGTACACCCAAGCATAATTTCCTTTGAAGATTTGAAACATGCCATTAGCAAATTATTATCCATTTACGATCACAAACCATTATTATTTCCAAACATTGAAGACGTTTCTAGATATTATCACGTTATTAAAATTAAAGTACATATTAGTAACGAAAAAATTATGTTTTCACTTGATTTCCCGCTGGTACACCCAGAAACATTCGATCATTATACTCCATTCCAAACGTTAATCAATCTACAATTATTCCACCTGCTACTTATCTATCCTTAAACAACAACGCATACCAATATACCAACGAGAAGTGTATAGACCTAGAGTCGAAATTCCTATGCGACAACACAAATCTCCTTCCAATGGAAAAATATGAAGAATGTCTAACTTCAATATTAACTACCGATACCACTGCCAATAATTGCCAACATGTGCCAGTAAAAATTAGACAAAAAATTGTATTAGAAATAAACAAAGCACATTACATTGGAATATTTCCTACACCGCAACAAATAAAAACAACGTGCAGTAGAAATACCATCGCTACCCTTCAAGGAACCTATCTATTCATTATACCACCAAACTGCTCAATCAAAATCTCTTCCTATGTGTATTCCAATAAAATAAACTCCATACCTGGCCATCCAATCAACTTAGAAAAAATCAACATAAGAAGTCCTACAACCCTACAAGTTGAAAAACTAAAACTGGACAAGACACCACTGGACAAACTACGTCAACTCCAACTACAAGAAATTGAAGAAATCGACATCGATCCGATGAAGACAGAATACAAATACTCCGTGGCTGCAATAATAGGAGTCATCTGCCTGTCATTGGTGATCGCAACATATTTTTTGTTCAAAATAAAAAATAAATTTTTCCAGAATACAATTCCCAGGACCCCCACGCAGATTGACGAAACTCAAGTCGTTCCGCCCTAGAGTTTCTTCTTAAGGAGGAAGGTGTTACCTGCCCAGGAGTTGCAACCATCAGCAGTTCCCGACATCCTGTTATCATGTTATCATATTGTATTACTCTGTATGAAAAACACATGTAAAAGATTGTAAAGAAATATTATAGAGTCTGGACTTGTATCTTGCTTTGAAAACATTAAATTTAATATTTGTGAATAAAATAATTATTTTTAAAAACTCATAAACCAGAACCACGAAAATAATTTATATATATATATATATATATATATATATATACAGGGTGAATTCTGAAAACCTTGACATAGGGAAATAACATGGGAAAACAGTTTTTTGCTGTTTCCATCTGTCCCGCTAAATAAAATCGGGTGTATATGGTAACGTTAGTTAGATTACTTAATTTTGCATCTAATAAAACCAAATGGTGTGTAATATGGCCTTTTCTAACAGAAATATTTGATAAAATAAATTGTATTTTGAAGGTTATCCTTCATATTTTCGAATAAGAAACGTTAAAAACAAAATGCTCCATAGCCGAGTGGATACGAGGGCTGTTTCATAACATAAATAATCTACAAGACCTGGTTCGAGACCACCTCGGCCCTATTTTTTTTTAATTAAATTATACTTAAAATATCATGTTTCGAAACATGAAATACAAAATTATACACCAAAAACTAAATTCGAATTAATTGTTAAGTTTGACAGACAGCAAATAATACTTCTATTAAATATTTGGATTTTTTTATTTATAAAAATATGAATATTGCTAGTTTATTAAAATAGTCTGATATAATAAAGATATTTTAAGCATAATTTAATTAAAAAAAAAGTAGGGCTGAGGTGGTCTCGAACCAGGTCTTGTAGATTATTTGTTATGAAACAGCCCTCGTATCCACTCGGCTATGGAGCATTTTGTTTTTGACGTTTCTTATTCGAAAATATGAAGGATAAACTTCAAAATACAATTTATTTTATCAAATATTTCAGTTAGAACAGGTCTTATGACACAACATTTAGTTTTATTAGATGCAAAATTAAGTAATCTAACTAACGATACCATATACACCCGATTTTATTTAGCGGGACAGATGGAAACAGAAAAAACTGTTTTCCCATGTTATTTCCCTATGTCAAGGTTTTCAGTATTCACCCTGTATATATATATATATATATATATATATATATATATATATATATATATATATAAATTATTTTCGTGGTTCTGGTTTATGAGTTTTTAAAAATAATTATTTTATTCACAAATATTAAATTTATATATATATATATATATATATATATATATATATATATATATATATATATATATATAGAGCCTAGAGCTCCGCTGTCAGTGCAAAAAACAAATACTAATCGTCATGAAACAGTTTTTTCATATCTGAATGTCAGCCCTCACCGAAACCTTTCATTAGATTCTAAACTTTAGATATACTTCTTATATTTTTTTTGCTTTCTGCAAAAAACAAAAGCCGGTCGATATGAAACATTTTTCTCAATTATGCGCGCCAGCCCTTGTCGAGCCCTTTCATTTGATACCAAACACAACATACTTCTGATATTTTTTTTGCATAAAACAAAAGTCAATCGACAGGAAATATTTTTGCAATTTCTACAGACTAGCCCACACCGAGAACGTTCATTTGATACAAACACTTTAAACTACTGACAACTTTTTGTAAAAAGAAAAACAGATCGACATGGAACATTTTTGTCAATTCTGCATGCTAGCCCTTAACGAGACCTTTCATTTGAGACAAAACTCGACATATTTCTAAAACCTTTTCGCAAAAAACAAAACCCTCTCAACATGGAGCAATTCTGTTAATTTTTCACACAAAATAAAAACCGATCAGCATGAAAATTTTTTGTCAATTCTACACGCTAGCTCTCAATGAAACTTTTCATTTGAGACCAAACACCAGACAATTCTGACAACTTTTTGCAAAAACAAAAGCCGATCGGAATGGAACATTTTTGTCAATTCTGCACGCTAGCCCTCAACGAGACCTTTCATTTGAGACCAAACTCGACATACCTTTGAGACCTTTTTGCAGAAAACAAAAGCCGATCAACATTGACCATTTTTGTTAATTTTACACGCCAGCCCTTATCGAGCCCTTTCATTTGAAACACCACACACTTCTGACAACGTTTTGCAAAAAACAAAAACCAGTCGACATAGCACAATTTTGTCAATTCTGCACGCTAGCCCACAACGAGACCTTTCATTTGAGACCAAATTCGACATACCTTTGAGAACTTTTTGCCGAAAATAAAAGCCGATCGGAATGGAACATATTTGTCAATTTTGCACGCTAGTCTTCAAAAAGACCTTTAATTTGAGTCCAAACTCGACGTAACTTTGAGAAAATTTTGCAGAAAACAAGAGCCGATCAACATTGATAATTTTTTTTTAATTCTATACACGCCAGCCCTTATCTAGCCCTTTCATTTGATACTAGACACCACATACTTCTCACAACATTCTCCAAACAATATCTTTCTGACAACATTTTGCAAAACACAAATTTTATCTTAATTAGAACATTTTTGTCATTCGTGCATACCCGTCCACATTATGTCGTTTCCTTAAAACTCAAGGACGACCTACTTCTAACAACTTTTTCTAAAAAACAAATGCAGATCGACATGACACATTGTTTTTGTCATTTCAAAAGCGGCCCTTATAGTTTTCTTTCTTTTGATATCAACCACAGCAAAGTGTTCAATTTAATTAGGAACATTTGATTTCTATCTAGTTACTTTATAATTTGGCAACACTGTTTGTTTTAAAAAATAGTAGGTAATTTTCAAATTTATAAATTTATATTTTCAACCCTAATACAACTGCCACCGTCTTCAGTGAAGTTAGTTTAGGAATATTTGGTTTTAATTTAGCTACTTCATCACACATTTGGCAACATTGACTTTTGACATTGGAAACGTCAAAATTTATATTAATTAAATACGTTATGTTTTAAACTTAAATTAGATGTAACACCTTTGCTCAAGTCTACTATTCATGAAATTGTTTTTAAATATTTGATATCAATGTTCTGTTAAGAGATATACTCATTTAAAGTTAATAGACAGATTGTCAAAAGTGACAGATCCCAGCGTGATTGTTTTTAAATTTAGACATGGCCTCTGGGATCCATTGTTTCAAGGCACTATTCTTGTACAGTTTTTATTTTTTACACGAAAACTACTAACAGTAAAAATATAAGACACCTAAAAGGCACCAGATCTCATTATCCCTCACATATAAAAAACAAAATTATAACAATCACTTGCATGGTTCAGGCTGCAGGCCTTTACAAATGTTACTCGATGCTCGTGATGAATCTGTAGAGAGTGATATGAAAGAATGTGAATCTACCCTTTTAGTATAGTGACTAGCGAATTCTCGGCTACGCCGTCAGTGCAAAAAACAAATACCGATTGACATGAAACAATTATTTCATATTTCCACGTCAGGCCTCAGCGAAATCTTTCATTAGATTGCAAACACGATATAGTTCTAATAATTTTTTGCAAAAAACAAAAGCCGGTCGACATGAAACATTTTTGTCATTTATGTACCCCAGCCCTCACCGAGACCTTTCATTTGATACCAAACACGACATACTTCTAACAACTTTTTGCATAAAACAAAAACCGATCGACATGAAACATTTTTGTCAATTCTGCACGCTAGCTCTCAACGAGACCTTTCATTTGAGACCAAACTCGACATATCTTTGAGATTTTTTTGCAAAAAACAAAAGCCGATCAACATTGACCTTTTTTGTTAATTCTACACGACAGCCCTTATTGAGCCTTTTCATTTGATACCAAACACCACGTACTTCTCATAATTTTTTCCAAAAAACAAAACCCGATCGACATAGCACATTTTTGTCAATTCTGCCCGTTAGCCCTCTCCGAGACCTTTCATTTGATACCAAACACGACATACTTCTGACAACTTTTTGCATAAAACAAAAGCCGATCGACATGGAATATTTCTGTCAATTCTGCACGCTAGCCCTCAACGAGACCTTTCATTTGAGACCAATTTGTTCTTTGTTTAGTTACTTTATTAAACATTTGGCAATATTGACTTATGTAATTCGAAAATACCTAAAAACGACATTTTTCTGACAACATTTTGCAAAAAAAAAAAATTATTCTACGTAGAACATTTTTGTCATTCGTGCACACCAGTCCGTATTGTGTCGCTTCCTTAAAACCCAAGGACGACCTACTTCTAACATCTTTTTACGAAAAACAAATGCAGATCGTCATGACACATTTTTTTTGTCATTTTAAAACTGGCCCTTATGGTTTCCTTTCTTTTGATAACAAACACAGCAAAGTATTCAATTTATTTTATTTAGGAATATTTGATTTTTATTTAGTTACTTTATAATTTGGCAACACTGTTTGTATTAAAAAATAGTACTTAATTTTTTAATTTATAAATTAATATTGTCAATCCTAATAAAACTGCCACCCTCTTCAGTGAAGTTAGTTTAGGAATATTTGGTTTTAATTTAGTTACTTCATCACCCATTTGGCAACATTGACTTTTGTCATTGGAAACGTCAAAATATATATTAATTAAATACGTTATGTTTTATGAATCTATCAAAATAGTATATGATGTTTATATTTTTGAATTCAGAAAAAAAAACTCTATCGAATAACCTAAAAATAAATATATGTTCCCATTTAAAATAAGAAAGTTGTGTCCCGTATTTTGAGAACCACTGGTCGAAAAAAAATTTTTTTTTGCTCATTGTATTAGTCTTGTAAAATGGTGGTTCTTTGCTAATTTAACCAACCTAGTAGCTCTTATAGTTCTCGAGATAGCAATGGTGGCACGCTTAAATGGAACACCCTGTATATCTAGGAAGAAAATTTTAAATTTATGTTCATGGACGTGCGAATTTTTATTATACCGTATTTTTATTTTAGTAATTTGAATAAATTCAAAACCATGCAGATAATGAAGAAGATAATAATAAATAATGAATGTAAGGTATATTTGAAGTATTGACATCAAATTGATTGTACAAAAAAATAATAACAATAAACGCCTGTGGAAGCAAATGTTAATATTTATTTCCAGGAAATAAAATTTAAGAACTTCGCAGTTTTGCAATAGCCAATCATACTATTAAGACTACTTTTAATAATATATAATGACGATGATGAAACTAATAAACATTTGTTGTAATGTATATTATTTATTTATAACCATTTCAAAGCGGCACGCGAGACCGTTTAGGAAATAAATAAAAATATATGTTTAATTTGTCAAGTTTTGAACTTGAGGAATTTTTTTCACACTCTTCTACGGGGGTTGCTACTATGTGTTGTACCTAGAAACATTTGTTGTAATGTATATTATTTATTTATAACAATTTAAAAGCGGCACGCGAGACCGTTTAGAAAATAAATAATAATAACTTACCACTTGCTCTGGTTTGAGACCGCCTCGATCCTAATCTTTTTTTATTATTTATATTTATTATTTATATCATACATTGAAAAAAAAATTATTCAAAGATGAATTTAACTAATTTTCATACATTCTTTTTTATTATACCTTAGCAAAATTTGTAGTTTAATACAATACATTAAGTTTGACAGCGTAACTGTCATCACTTGACAATAAGTTTGAAGTTAGTTAAAGAATATATAAAAATGTATTATTTTGAAAATAATTATCTATTTTACAAATATAAATAATTTGAAATAACATACCGAAATTTATAAATTGATACATTTTTATATTGCCAAAAAAAACATGATTATATTAATGTTTTTCTGTTGCTATGTTCATTTATATATTTATGAAGCTGAATTATATATGTATTTATCTACAACTATTGTTATTGTTATTAATAATTTATTTTTCATTATAAATATCAATTAAATGATTATAAAAGTATAATAAATACAATTTGAATAGTTATTTTGAAATTTAAGTGCTACTTTGGCGCCATCTGTTGAGGTATATATGAACTACTCACACATAACTGAAAATTTATATGGCTGTTAGTTGTAGATAAAGTGACCAATTTTTATACGTTCTTTTGCATTATTTCTTAATGAAAACATGAATTTTCGTACAGTACAATCACATTCAAGTTCGACTAAGAGCAGAAGCCATCAGCTGGTAATCAGACGCACTACTCGGTGAATATTTGGTTTGAAAAGGTGTTTATTGTTTCATACATCAGTTACAAATGGATAAATGGATAGATACTTTGTTTATGTAAACGTTTACATCTGAGAAATCATCTCATTTCATTATAAAATACTACAGAATTTTGAAAAATGTAATCTCTATTGCAATCAAATGTTTTCATCAGAAATGTTAAGAAATGGGTAAAGAAAGAGTAAACTGCAATTAATAATAAGTTTAATAAAGTCCAGATACATAATTTATTTTTATACTAATTATTGTACATTAAATTGTTAAACAATTCCCTCCAAAACTGTATGAAATAAAGGCTTGTCAGTTTTTTCACGTAATCAGACAAAATCTATAGTCTATCTAAAATATGTATAAATTAGATTTAAAAGTATTTATATATTTATATATATATATATAAGGGAAGAATACTGTACAGTATGAATTTACCTTTGGAAGTGTTTGAATTGTAATCAAATATAGTTTTTTAAACGTCGGGTTGTAAATCAATTTTGAAATGTAGTTTTCTTGATTAAATAATCCATTCTGGAATATTCTTTAGTTTGCATTTAATAAAGAATATGTTTTACTATTACTTATTTTTATAATTATTGCCCAATAGATTGTTGTAGTTTATTAAAAATTCCATGTTAGAGTATCTGAGTACGTGAAGGTTATAGTCTCATCTAAAAAATAAAATATTTAACTATTAATATATAAATATTTATATTCTATATAAAAGTATTAGAGATGATTTCTTATTAAATTTCGTACAATATTTCATTATACATTTTAGTAAATATGACATTTTTCACTTAGTTGTCTCCAACTCAAGTGTCAAATGAACCATTTTTGTTAAATTTTATAATACCGTGCAATTTTTCTGGTTTCATTTTCAAGGATACGTTATAGTAATGATTTTCATCCAACGAATTGCCTTATTATAGAAAACGCATTTCTCGATTAATATTTGGTTTCAGAAAGTGTTTATTGTTTGAAATATCAATGATAAATGAATAATTGGATAGATACTTTGTTTTTATAAACGTTTTTATCTAAAAAATTATTTCATTCCATAACAAAATACAATAGAATTTTTAAAAAACAAATCTTTGTTGTAATCAACTACTTTCATCTGAAATTTGATGGAAGAATACATAAAGAATGTATAAAATGCAGTTACTTACAGTTTATTATAATCCAGATACATAATTCAAAATAATTATTGTACAATAAATTATTAAACATTTCTTCCACGTGGGTACGAAGGAAAGGTTTGTCAGTATTTTTAAATAAATGTCTTTATGACTGAATACGACGCGCCTTGATTGAATTCCAGAATTTATTTTTTTGTCAATAGTGTTATTATCCGTAATATTATGTTATTTCTTTTCTATAAATATATTCTTGTTTGGATATCTTAACCAATTAAACACTATAACTGAAATGAAAACACATATCTAAATACAGCCAAGAATATATAAAATTACATACTTACATTACAAAATGTAGTGTAGTTTTACTTCTAAACTAATTTTACTAAACATTTCTCCAAGCAAATACCAGACTTGCATTATGATTGTTTGATTATATTGTAAATAAGGTTTGCGGTAAATTATTATGTACAATGCACTTTTATGATAATCAGTTACATTTCAGTAGTGTTATTATCAGTAATTTTATGTTATTTCTCTTCTATAAATGTACTCTTGTTTGGGTAACCAATTAAAAATTGTAACTGAAATGAAAATACATATTTAAATACAGTGAAACAAATTTAAAATGATATACTTACATCACAAAGTGTATTGTACATATTCTTTTAAACATAGATTACTTTTATTTCTGTATATTTGTCTTTGAAAATATAAAACTTGTACCACGAATTTTTGACGGCTCTAACGTATGATAAACGTGAAATGTCAAAAAAGAAATATTTTAAATACACCACATTTAACATTTAGTATATTTGTATATATTTTGCTCACTATTATAATATATGAAAACATAATTCAATTCATAATATCTCTTCACATTTTTCAAAAAAATTAAATAAATGTTTCATATTAAATTGTCAAATTTGACGGATGAGAACCGTGATTCTTCTTAAATGTAGACATGGCCTCTGAGATCCATTGTTTCAGTGTACCAATTTTACGCAGTTTTTATTTTTTTAAACAAAAACCACTCACAGTAAAAATATGAGACCCCTAAAAGGCACTCCGGCACAATAGACTCTACAACTTGGAAAAAAAATTACAGCAATTACTTAAATGGTCTTAGAGTTTAAGCTGGACAAACGTTGCCTGATCGTCGTGATGAATCCAAATATAGATAGATAGATAGATATATAGATAGTGAATCAATCAAAATAGTATATGACTATCGAATTCTCGGCTACGCCGAGCATTCTCTAGAGCACCGCTGTCAGTGCAAAAAACAAATGCCGATCGACATGAAACAATTATTTCATATTTCCACGTCAGGCCTCACCAAGACTTTTCATTACATTGCAAACACAATATACTTCTAATAATTTTTTGCAAATAACAAAAGCCGGTCAACATGAAACATTTTTGTCATTTATGTTCTCCAACTCTCACCGAGACCTTTCATTTGATACCATACACGACATACTTCTGACAACTTTCTGCATAAAACAAAAGTCGATCGACATGAAACATTTTTATCATATCTACACGCTAGCCCACACCGAGACTTTTCATTTGATACCAAACACTATATACTTGTGACAACCTATTGCAAAAAACAAAAGCCGATCGACATTGACCATTTTCGTTAATTCTGCACACCAGTCCTCACTGAAACCTTTCATTTGATACCAAACACCACACATTTCTGACAACTTTTTGCAAAAAACAAAAACCGATCGACATAGCACATTTTTGTCAATTCTGCACTTTAGCCCACTACGAGACCTTTCATTTGAAACCAAACACGACATACTTCTGACAACTTTTTGCATAAACCAAACGCCGATCGACATGGAACATTTTTATCAAATCTGCACGTTAGCCCTCAACGAATCCTTTCATTTGAGTCCAAACACGACATATCTTTGAGAAATTTTTGCAAAAAACAAAAGCCTATCAACATTGATATTTTTGTTAATTCTACAAACCAGCCTTTATCGAGCCTTTTCATTTGATACCAAACACCACATAAATCTTACAACTTTTTGCAAAAAATACAAAAACCGATCGACAGCACATTTTTGTCAATTCTGTACGCAAGCCCTCAACAAGAAGTTTCATTTGAGACCAAACTCGACATACCTTTAAGTACTTTTTTGCAGAAAACAAAAGCCGATCGGAATGGAACATTTTTCTCAATTCTGCATGCTAGCCCTCAATGAGACGTTTCATTTGAGACCAAACATGACATACTTTTGAGAAATTTATGCAAGAAATAAAAGCCGGTCGAAATGAATCATTTTTGTCATTTATGTAACCCAGCCCTCACCGAGACCTTTCATTTGATACCAAACACGACATACTTTTTACAACTTTCTGCATAAAACAAAAGTCGATCGACATGAAACATTTTTATCATATCTACACGCTAGCCCACACCGAGACTTTTCATTTAATACCAAACACTATATACTTGTGACAACCTTTTGCAAAAAACAAAAGCCGATTGACATTGACAATTTTTGTTAATTCTGCACACCAGCTCTCATTGAAACCTTTTATTTGAAACCAAACACAATACACTTTTGACAAGTTTTTGCAAAAAACAAAAAACAGATCAACAGCACATTTTTGTGAATTCTGCACGCTAGCCATCAACAAGACGTTTCATTTGAGACCAAACTCGACATACTTTTGAGAAATTTTTGCAAAAAAAACAAAAGCCGATCGGAATGGAACGTTTCTGTCAATTCTGCACGCTAGCCCTCAACGAGACCTTTCATTTGAGACCAAACTCGACATACTTCTGACAAATTTTTGCATAAACCAAACGCCGATCGACATGGAACATTTTTATCAAATCTGCACGTTAGCCCTCAACGAGTCCTTTCATTTGAGTCCAAACACGACATATCTTTGAGAAATTTTTGCAAAAAACAAAAGCCTATCAACATTGATATTTTTGTTAATTCTACAAGCCAGCCTTTATCGAGCCTTTTCATTTGATACCAAACACCACATAAATCTTACAACTTTTTGCAAAAAATACAAAAAACGATCGACATAGCACATTTTTGTCAATTCTGTACGCAAGCCCTCAACAAGACGTTTCATTTGAGACCAAACTCGACATACCTTTAAGTACTTTTTTGCAGAAAACAAAAGCCGATCGGAATGGAACATTTTTCTCAATTCTGCATGCTAGCCCTCAATGAGACGTTTCATTTGAGACCAAACATGACATACTTTTGAGAAATTTATGCAAGAAATAAAAGCCGGTCGAAATGAATCATTTTTGTCATTTATGTAACCCAGCCCTCACCGAGACCTTTCATTTGATACCAAACACGACATACTTTTTACAACTTTCTGCATAAAACAAAAGTCGATCGACATGAAACATTTTTATCATATCTACACGCTAGCCCACACCGAGACTTTTCATTTAATACCAAACACTATATACTTGTGACAACCTTTTGCAAAAAACAAAAGCCGATTGACATTGACAATTTTTGTTAATTCTGCACACCAGCTCTCATTGAAACCTTTTATTTGAAACCAAACACAATACACTTTTGACAAGTTTTTGCAAAAAACAAAAAACAGATCAACAGCACATATTTGTGAATTCTGCACGCTAACCATCAACAAGACGTTTCATTTGAGACCAAACTCGACATACTTTTGAGAAATTTTTGCAAAAAAAACAAAAGCTGATCGGAATGGAACGTTTCTGTCAATTCTGCACGCTAGCCCTCAACGAGACCTTTCATTTGAGACCAAACTCGACATACTTTTGAAAAATTTTTGCAAAAAACAAAAGCCGATCGACATTGATCATTTTTGTCAATTCTCTACGGGAGCCCTCACCAAGACCTTTCATTCGATACCAAACACGACATATTTCTGACAACTTTTGGCAAAAAACAAAAGCCGATCGACATGGAACATTTTTGTCAATTTTGCATTTCAGCCCTCAACGAGACCTTTCATTAGATACCAAACACGACATACTTCTATTAACTTTTTGCATAAAACAAAAGCCGATCAACATAGAAAATTTTCATTTCTGCACACCAGCCCTTCCCGAGACTTTTCATTCGATACCAAACACGACATATTTCTGACAACATTTTGCAATAAACAAATTTTAATCGACGTAGAACATTTTTGTCATTCGTGCACACCAGTCTACATTGTGTCGTTTCATTAAAACTCAAGGTGAAAAACAAATGCAAGTCGACATGACACATTTTTTTTGTCATTTGAAAACCGGCTCTTATGGTTTTCTTTCTTTTGATATCAAATATTTGATTTTTATTTCGTTACTTCATAATTAATTTTTAAATTTATGAATTAATATTGTCAATCCTAATGTAACTGCCACCGTCTTCAGTAAAGTTAGTTTAGAAATATTTGGTTTTAATTTAGTTACTTCATCACACATTTGGCAACATTGACTTTTGACTTTGGAAACGTCAAAATTTATATTAATTAAATACGTTATGTTTTAAACTTAAATTAGTTGTAACACCTTTGCTCAAGTCTATTATTCATGAAATTGTTTTTAAATCTTTGATATCAATGTTCTATTAAAAGATATAAAAATATAAAGTTCATAGACAGATTGCCAAAAGTGACGGATGACGGCGTGATTCTTCTTACATTTAGAAATGGCCTCTGGGATCCATCGTTTCCAGGCAGCATTTGTGCACAGTTTTAATTTTTTACACGAAAACTACTAACAGTAAAAATACGAGACACCCAAAAGGCACCAGATCTCATTAGACCCAACATATAACAATCACTTGCATGTTTCAGGCTGTAGGCGTTTACAAAAGTTACTCGATGCTCGTGATGAATCTATAGATAGATATACCGGGTGTCCCAGCTCGACCGACACATGGGAGTTTTACATGGGAAATCAGTTAATCATGAATACTATCTCCCCAGTGCAAGATATTCACTTGAAATTTTGTATACTTATAGGAGAATATTAATTCTATGGATCACACTTATTTGAAATATGCAATTTCGTCTGCAGGGTGAGATTTATTAATTTTAAAATCTAATATTTTCGTTCAAAATCAGACAGCCATGAAAATAAAAGAAAATATCTATGTGACAGTTCTGACAGTTAATGACATGCCATTGTAGATATTTATATTTTTGTAATATTGGTATATTATTTAACAAAAAGAAACTAAATTCAACTTAAATAATATTAAAATACAGGGAATAAGAATTTAAATTAGTGATACTTCACTAAACTGTCAGATAAATATTTTCTTTTATTTCCATGGCTGCCTAATTTTGAACGAAAATATTAGATTTTAAATTTAATAAATCTCGCCCTGCAGACGAAATTGCATATTTCAAATAAGTGTGATCCATAGAATTAATATTCTCCTATAAGTATACAAAATTTGAAGTGAATATCTTGCACTGGGGAGATACTATTCATAATTAACTGATTTCCCATGTAAAACTCCCATGTGTCGGTCGAGCTGGAACACCCGGTATAGATAGATATATAGTGAATGTAATCGTTTAGTATAGGGACTAGCGAATTCTCGGCTACGCCGAGCATTCGCTAGAAATCCGCTGTCAGTGCAAAAAACAAATGCTGATCGACATAAAACAATTATTTCATATTTCCACGTCAGGCCTCACCGAGACCTTTCATTAGATTGCAAATACGATCTAATAATTTTTTGCATAAAACAATAGCCGGTCGACATGAAACATTTTTGTCATTTATGTACCCCAACTCTCACCGAGACCTTTCATTTGGTACCACACACGACATACTTTTGACAACTTTCTGCATAAAACAAAAGTCGATCGACATGAAACATTTTTATCATATCTACACGCTAGCCCACACCGAGACTTTTCATTTGATACCAAACACTATATACTTGTGACAACTTTTTGCAAAAAACAAATACCGATCGACATAGCACATTTTTGTCAATTCTGCACGCTAGCCCTCTCCAAGACCTTTCATTTGATACCAAACACGACATACGTTTGAGAACTTTTTGCAGAAAACAAAAGCCGATCGGAATGGAACATTTTTGTCAATTCTGCACGCTAGCCCTCAACGAGACCTTTCATTAAAGACCAAACTCGACATAATTTTGAGAAATTTTTGCAAAAAACAAAAGCCGGTCGACATGAAACATTTTTGTCATTTATGTACCCCAACTTTCACCGAGACCTTTCATTTGATACCAAACACGACATACTTCTGACAACTTTCTGCATAAAACAAAAGTCGATCGACATGAAACATTTTTATCATATTTACACGCTAGCCCACACCGAGACTTTTCATTTGATACCAAACACTATATACTTATGACAACCTTTTGCAAAAAACAAATGCCGATCGACATTGACCATTTTCGTTAATTCTGCACACCAGCCTTCATTGAAACCTTTGATTTGATACCAAACACCACACACTTCTGACAACTTTTTGCAAAAAACAAATACCGATCGACATAGCAAATATTTTATTAATTCTGCACGCTAGCCCTCTCCGAGACCTTTCATTTGATACTATAAACACGACATACTTCTGACAACTTTTTGCATAAAACAAAAGCCGATCGACATGAAACATTTTTGTCAATTCTGCACGCCAGCCCTCAACGAGACCTTTCATTTTAGACCAAACTCGACATACCTTTGTGAAATTTTTGCAAAAAACAAAAGCCGATCAACATTGAACTTTTTTGTTAATTCTACACGCCAGCCCTTATCGAGCCTTTTCATTTGATACCAAACACCAAATACTTCTCACAACTTTTTCCAAAAAACAAAAGCCGTTCGGTACAGTACATTTTTGTTCATTTTGCACGCTTGCCCTCATCGTATCCTAGCCTAATATAACATTCACTGACTTCAGTAACGTTCATTTGGGAATATTTGTTCTTTGTTTAGTTACTTTATTAAACATTTGGCAATATTGACATATGTAATTCGAAAATACCCAAACACGACATTTTTCTGACAACATTTTGCAAAAAACAAAATCTAATCTACGTAGAACATTTTTGTCATTCGTGCACACCAGTCCGTATTGTGTCGTTTCCTTAAAACTCAATTACGACCTACTTCTAACAACTTTTTACGAAAAAGAAAAGCAGATCGACATGATACATTTTTTTTGTCATTTTAAAACTGGCTTTTACGGTTTCCTTTCTTTTGATAACAAACACAGCAAAGTATTCAATTTATTTTATTTAATAATATTTGATTTTTATTTAGTTATTTTATAATTTGGCAACACTGTTTGTATTAAAAAATAGTAGTTAATTTTTAAATTTATAAATTAATATTGTCAACCCTAATACAACTGCCACCGTCTTCAGTGAAGTTAGTTTAGGAATATTTGGTTTTAATTTAGTTACTTCATCACACATTTGGCAACATTGACTTTTGAAATTGGAAACGTCAAAATATATATTAATTAAATACGTTATGTATTAAACTTAAATTAGTTGTAACACATTTGCTCAAGTCTATTATTTATGAAATTGTTTATAAATCTATGATATCAATGTTCTATTAAAAGATATAATCATTTAAAGGTCATAGACAGATTGTCAAAAGTGACGGATGACGGCGTGATTCTTCTTAAATGTAGACATGGCCTCTGGGATCCATTGTTTCAGTGTACCAATTTTTCTCAGTTTTTATTTTTTTAAACAAAAACCACTCACAGTAAAAATATGAGACCCCCATAGGCACTCCGGCACAATAGACACTACAACTTGGAAAAAAAATTACAGCAATTACTTGAATGGGCCAGGAGTATAAGCTGGACACAGGATCGGTGATCGTCGAGATGAATCCAAATATATATAGATAGTGAATCTATCAAAATAGTATATGACTAGCGAAGGCTCAGCTACGCTGAGCTTCACTAGGCCTCCGGCATCAATGAAGTATTTACAGTTGACGTCTAATTTTATTCCTGTACACCAGCTCTCGACGAGACCTTTCATATGATACCAAACACGGCATACTTATGACAGTTTTTCACAAACAAAACAAAAGCCGATCGAAAATTTTGTTATTTCTGCAAGCCAACTCTTATCGACTCCTTTCATATGATACCAAACACAACATACTTCTGACAACTTTTCGCTAAAAACAAAAGCCGATCGACATGGAACTATTTTATTATTTTTTCAAGCTAAGCCCTTGTCAAGTGCTTTGAAAACAAACACGGTATACCTCAGACAAATTTTTCATTGCTATATTCAAATTTTTAGTCGTAAACCTTAATTACAAGTTCATTTTTGTAAAAAAAAGGATTAATTAAAATACGCCTTGTGGTTGATATAATCAAAATTAAAATTTTTGTAAAATTTTATTACATTTTCTTCTATTATCTTACTCGAAGTTTTCACTTTGTTTTAGACTATTGCATTTAACGAACAAACCTTTTGAATGGATCATTTGAAGAAGAATTTGTAATATTTACCGACATACCTTCTTAATAAAACAGTTATTATTCAACAAAGTACATTACTTGCTTCACTTGAAAGTAATTTTGCTTACATTTGAGGAAGTTACTACAAGTTTTTGAGTTTATTTAACCAAATGTGTTGTTTGTAAACCTTAATGGGATATATGATCTAATTTAGTTTCTTCCATTTTATTGTTCTGTACAAAAAATAAAATAATATTCTTTCAGCAAAAGTTTTGGAGAGATATTCTCTCAGTGCTATTTGTGGAAGAGGTATTTTCTCGATGAAATTTTTGGAGCTATGTTCTCTCAGCAAAAGTTTTGGAGAGATGTTTTCAACTGTGATTTAATGAACATGGAACGAATTTTATTAACCCGTTTTACAATATTTTCTACCAATTGATTAGATACTATTTGACTTATATATTTCTTAGCATAATTCATTTTTGAAAGCTTGTTCTTCAATTTTATAATTTTTATTTTCTCTCGTCTATAAAATTTATATAATATTCTTTCTTTTCCAGATAAATTTGTAACACACAAACCTCTATTTTTATTTCTAGAAGCACATGCCGAAACTGTTGTATTAGAAGGAATTTGTTTTAAATTATTTTGACGTATAACGTTACACCTAGATCCTAATTCGGTTCTGGAAAACTCTATCCTATCATTGAGACATGACAGATCTGCATTTGTATCGGAGTTTAAATGTGTCTGGGAGCCAGAATGAATGCATTTTTTGTAAATGGTGTTTCGATAGGTTGTAAAAGGAATTAATATCAAAATGATCTTCATAAAGATAATAATATGATCAATTTGTACCTGCTTTAATTTTATAAAAAAAATATCCACACGTCACAGCTTGTTTGATCGTGAAGAGGAAAATTAAAAAATGTTTATTCTGTGTGCCGCGGACATTCACACTTCTTTTATTCTTGCAGTTGGGGTATTTACATCGGTACTTATATGCTGAAATGTAAATAAAAAAAAATATTTTCTAATACATAGATAAAAAATTTCCGAAAATAACACTTACGATGTCGACATTATATATTTTTTATATTATTGCCTTTGTGGTAATTATTTATGTTTACTGTCATACTTTTTTCTTTTAATTTTTCATTGTCAATTGACATTGTTTAATATTGTTTAACCAGTTAACTTAATTTTAAATTAAAATTAAAATCAGAAGTTACTAAATTTTCCCCCAGATATGAAAACATTGGAATATAAGTAGTTCAAAAATTAAAAAGGCATCCTATAAAGTCAAATTACTTTCATAAATATTCATATTGGACGATATATTAATTAAGTAAAATTTAAGGTTTTTTAGAAAATAAATTTATATTGCCTTGATAAATAAAACAAATTTTTGGATAAATTATCTATCAACACTTTTGACTCATCGATAAATTATTATTTTATTTAAAATTATTGTATTCTTGTATTAAAATTTACTATAACTTTGTTTATAAATTTAATTATTATATAATAATATTTTTGTATTAATAAATCTATATTTTTAAATAATATATAAACATAATTTTTATAGGTTTAACTATGCCGTTTAAACCAGTCTTTGTAAAATTTGTTCCTGTGTATATCATAGAAAATCAATATTTTTAAGTTTAAAAAAATCACTTAGATGCCACTAATTATGAATTTTATTACATCTTCTAAGGAAGGAATCCATATAGTTATTCAACAATGAAATATTTTTATAATTAATTTTATATAGTGAGGTTAAGAATTACATTTGGCGCGAAACCCTAATTTAAATCTGAGTGCATGCATTTCTTTTGGGAGTACATTTTCAATTCCCGATATTAAAGCATTTTGTCGATTCTTAATTATAACATAGAGATTTTTTATGTTCCAAAACATTACTCTTTGCTGTCCTTACAGAAAAAGTACAACTAAAATAATAAATTAAGAAAAAAATTCATTTTAAAGAAAATAGTATCGCAAATAGTAACATATGTCGTTACTTGGTGCAGCAGATTAAAAACGCCAAATTAAAGTGACAGGTTCAACTTAATACTAAGACAGCTACGACATACGTTTTCAGAAATTTGCACCTACTGTTTAAATAGAAGTTTATTAAATAATATTATGTTTTTTGGGTGTGTATATTACATTAGAAGATAGATAGAAGAGATTAGTAGTTATAAGGTTTAATAATTAAGACTTGCATTTTATAATACTTTCCAGCAGCTTAAAGATAGCATATATTTATTCATATAAGAATAACATGGGCGTATAAATCGGCAGAGGCGAGTTAGGGTTTCAGTTTGAATTTGACGTCACAAAATGACCGGTACACTAATGCAGTCTATTAAAACTTATTCAGAACAAAGTGAATGAAATGTTTCAAATAAAAGTCTTGAATTTTTAGAATTAATGTAGATAGAAACTTCTCATCTCTTTCTACGAATAATGAAATGGCAAACGGTGATATAAAGTATGTGCTTTGAAAAGTGGTCTTGTGTGTAATATTTGTCGGACTTCTTGAGTTTAACGTTACTATTTTCATCGAATTCTAAATCATTTTTAGCTGACTTCTTATTTGGTAAATCTACAATTAATTTGTTTTGACAGGAATAAGGACATTTTATTTCCAGAAGTTCATATTCGTTTTCTGCTTTGATAAAACCATCATCACTACGTGCTAAGTATGTTTGGTTAGACAATATTACAACACAACAAGTCCAATTTCATGTATAATATATTAGTTGAAGCTTGAAATACTGATCTCACTCCACTTTCGGTTTCCAAGCCATAACGCATAGCTTGATTACAATAAAAATTGTAGCCATTGATTCCTGTCAACAACATTTTCATTATAATAATCATTGTCATATTTTCTCTGTACCAATCTAATTGTAATGGTACATATGTACATTTACAATGAAAGAGTTCATTGCAGAATATGTAGTATTATTGCGAATTTGTCTAACGTATGAAATTTTTATTACGGTTTTTATTTTTTGGCTTCTATTTCCTACTCATTTTTTCTTTACACTTCCAGTCCCATTTAATGTGCTTTCAATTTCGCTATAAGTATAATACTTTATGCATTCGTTTCAGACAAAATTTCTTTGCTTATGTTCTGAAAATGTAAAAAGAATATCAAGAAAATATCCAGACGTGTTTATGTACAATGATTTTATTGAAATTTTTTAACCTGTGCTTGTAAAGGCTTGTTCCAAATGATAAAAGTGATCAGTTTTGGACTGTATATTAGAATTCTTATTTTAATGTAACTTCACTACACAGTTATAATTCAAATTAAAATTATAGAAATAACACATGTGTAAACAAATACTTTGTTTCTTGCAGTAGTTTCATTTGTACAAGTTGTGATACACAATATATTGCTAACTTCTTTACATTTTTTAATAAAATTAAGTCTCTTTATTATAATACAGCAACATGATTATCTAGTCTTATTGATTTTAAATGCATAATACAGTCTAATACTTATATTTTCAGCAATGTCAAAATGACAAGATAATTTGACAACTTTTATTTTGGAAGCGTTCAAACATGTGTTGTACAGTCGGATTACTGAATGTGACCATTAAGCTTAAATTTTAAAAATCAAAGACATTTTTTAATAAATTTAATTAGAACACAATATTTTTTTAATAAAAATATTAAAAATGTACCATAACAATTAACAATGGGTCTATAGGGTCCCAAAAATTAACAAAAAGATCAGCTAACAATCAAAGCTTGCCGTTTTCTTTTAAATTTTCGGAAATATAAAGGCTCACTGTTAAATGTTAAATATTTTTTAACGCTAGCCCTCTCCGAGACCTTTCATTTGATACTAAACACGACATACTTCTGACAACTTTTTGCATAAAACAAAAGCCGATCGACATGAAACATTTTTGTCAATTCTGCACGCTAGCCCTCAACGAGACCTTTCATTTTAGACCAAACTCGACATACCTTTGTGAAATTTTTGCAAAAAACAAAAGCCGATCAACATTGAACTTTTTTGTTAATTCTACACGCCAGCCCTTATCGAGCCTTTTCATTTGATACCAAACACCAAATACTTCTCACAACTTTTTCCAAAAAACAAAAGCCGTTCGGTACAGTACATTTTTGTTCATTTTGCACGCTTGCCCTCATCGTATCCTAGCCTAATATAACATTCACTGACTTCAGTAACGTTCATTTGGGAATATTTGTTCTTTGTTTAGTTACTTTATTAAACATTTGGCAATATTGACATATGTAATTCGAAAATACCCAAACACGACATTTTTCTGACAACATTTTGCAAAAAACAAAATCTAATCTACGTAGAACATTTTTGTCATTCGTGCACACCAGTCCGTATTGTGTCGTTTCCTTAAAACTCAATTACGACCTACTTCTAACAACTTTTTACGAAAAAGAAAAGCAGATCGACATGATACATTTTTTTTGTCATTTTAAAACTGGCTTTTACGGTTTCCTTTCTTTTGATAACAAACACAGCAAAGTATTCAATTTATTTTATTTAATAATATTTGATTTTTATTTAGTTATTTTATAATTTGGCAACACTGTTTGTATTAAAAAATAGTAGTTAATTTTTAAATTTATAAATTAATATTGTCAACCCTAATACAACTGCCACCGTCTTCAGTGAAGTTAGTTTAGGAATATTTGGTTTTAATTTAGTTACTTCATCACACATTTGGCAACATTGACTTTTGAAATTGGAAACGTCAAAATATATATTAATTAAATACGTTATGTATTAAACTTAAATTAGTTGTAACACATTTGCTCAAGTCTATTATTTATGAAATTGTTTATAAATCTATGATATCAATGTTCTATTAAAAGATATAATCATTTAAAGGTCATAGACAGATTGTCAAAAGTGACGGATGACGGCGTGATTCTTCTTAAATGTAGACATGGCCTCTGGGATCCATTGTTTCAGTGTACCAATTTTTCTCAGTTTTTATTTTTTTAAACAAAAACCACTCACAGTAAAAATATGAGACCCCCAAAAGGCACTCCGGCACAATAGACACTACAACTTGGAAAAAAAATTACAGCAATTACTTGAATGGGCCAGGAGTATAAGCTGGACACAGGATCGGTGATCGTCGAGATGAATCCAAATATATATAGATAGTGAATCTATCAAAATAGTATATGACTAGCGAATTCTCGGCTACGCCGAGCATTCCCTAGAGCTCCGCTGTCTGTGCAAAAAACAAATGCCAATCGACATGAAACAGTTTTTTTATATCTGCACGTCTGCCCTCACAGAGACCTTTCATTAGATTCCAAACACGATATACTTTTATTATCTTTTGCAAAAAACAAAAGCCGGTCGACCTGAAACATTTTTATCAATTATGCACGCCAGTTCTTACCGAGACCTTTTATTTGATACCAAACACATCATACTTCTGACATTTTTTTTGCATAAAAAAAGTCGATTATCATGAAACATTTTTGCAATTTCTACAGGCTAGCCCACACCGAGAGCTTTCATTTGATACCAGACACCACATACTTCTGACAACTTTTTGCAAAAAACAAAAGCCGATTGACATGGCACAGTTTTGTCAATTCTGCACGCTAGCCGTCAACCAGACGTTTTGTTTGAGTAAAACTCGACATACTTTTGAAAACTTTTTGCAGAAAACAAAAGCCGATCAGAATGGAACATTTTTGTCAATTTTGCACGCTAGCCCTCAACGGGACCTTTCATTTGAAACCAAACTCGACATAGTTGTGACAACTTTTTGCAAAAAACAAAAACCAATCGACATAACACATTTTTGTCAATTCTGCACGTTAGCCCTCAACCAGACGTTTCATTTGAGAACAAACTCGACATATCTTGGAGAACTTCTTGCAGAAAACAAAAACCGATCGACGTAGTACATTTTTGTCAATTCTGCACGCTAGCCCTCAACGAGACCTTTCATTTGAGACCAAACTCGACATACTTCTGAAAACTTTTTGCAAAAAACAAAAGCCGATCAACATTAACCATTTTTGTTAATTCTGCACACCAGCCCTTATCGAAACCTTTCATTTGATACCATACACCACACACTTGTGACAACTTTTAGCAAAAAACAAAAACCAATCGACATAGCACATTTTTGTCAATTCTGCACGCTAGCCCTCAACGAGACATTTCATTTGAGACCAAACTCGACATACCTTTGAAAACTTCTTGCAAAAAACAAAAACCGATCGACGTAGTACATGTTTGTCAATTCTGCACGCTAGCCCTCAACGAGACCTTTCATTTAAGACCAAACTCGACATACTTCTAAAAACTTTTTGCAAAAAACAAAAGCCGAGCAACATTAACAATTTTTGTTAATTCTGCACACCAGCCATTACCGAAACCTTTCATTTGATACCAAACACCACACACTTGTGACAACTTTTTGCAAAAAACAAAAACCAATCGACATAGCACATTTTTGTCAATTCTGCACGCTAGCCCTCAACGAGACGTTTCATTTGAGACCAAACTCGACATACCTTTGAGAACTTCTTGCAAAAAACAAAAAACGATCGACTTAGTATATTTTTGTCAATTCTGCACTCTAGCCCTCAACGAGACCTTTCATTTGAGACCAAACTCGACATACTTCTAAAAACTTTTTGCAAAAAACAAAAGCCGATCAACATCAACCATTTTTATTAATTCTGCACACCAGCCCTTATCGAAACCTTTCATTTGATACCAAACACCACACACTTGTGACAACTTTTTGCAAAGAACAAAAACCAATAGACATAGCACATTTTTGTCAATTCTGCACGCTAGCCCTCAACGAGACATTTCATTTGAGACCAAACTCGACATACCTTTGAAAACTTTTTGCAAAAAACAAAAACCGATCGACGTAGTACATGTTTGTCAATTCTGCACGCTAGCCCTCAACGAGACCTTTCATTTGAGACCAAACTCGACATACTTCTAAAAACTTTTTGCAAAAAACAAAAGCCGAGCAACATTAACAATTTTTGTTAATTCTGCACACCAGCCCTTATCGAAACCTTTCATTTGATACCAAACACCACACACTTGTGACAACTTTTTGCAAAAAACAAAAACCAATCGACATAGCACATTTTTGTCAATTCTGCACGCTAGCCCTCAACGAGACGTTTCATTTGAGACCAAACTCGACATACCTTTGAGAACTTCTTGCAAAAAACAAAAAACGATCGACTTAGTACATTTTTGTCAATTCTGCACGCTAGCCCTCAACGAGACCTTTCTTTTGAGACCAAACTCGACATGCTTCTAAAAACTTTTTGCAAAAAACAAAAGCCGATCAACATCAACCATTTTTATTAATTCTGCACACCAGGCCTTATCGAAACCTTTCATTTGATACCAAGGACCACACACTTGTGACAACTTTTTGCAAAGAACAAAAACCAATCGACATAGCACATTTTTGTCAATTCTGCATGCTAGCCCTCAACGAGACGCTTCATTTGAGACCAAACTCGATGTACCTTTGAGAAAATTTTGTAAAAAACAAAAGCCGATCAACATTGATCATTTTTGTTAATTTTACACGCCAGCCCTTATCAAGCCCTTTCATTTGATACTAAACACCACATACTTCTCACAACTTTTTCCAAACACAAAATATTTCTGACAACATTTTGCAAAAACAAATTCTAATTTACGTAGAACATTTTTGTCATTCATGCACACCCATCCATATTGTGTCGTTTCCTTAAAACCCAAGGACGACCTACTTTTAAGAACTTTTTACGAAAAACAAATGCAGATCGACATGACACATTTTTTTTGTCATTTCAAAACCGGCCCTTATGGTTTTCTTTCTTTCGATATCAAACAAAGCAAAGTGTTTTAATTTAATTACGAACATTTGATTTTTATTTAGTTACTTAATAATTTGGCAACACTGTTTTTATTAAAATAATGTAGTTAATTTTTAAATTTATAAATTATCATCGGAAATCCTAATATAAAATAGCCACTGTCTTCAGTGAAATTCATTTAGGAATATTTGTTTTTTGTTTAGTAATTTCATCACACATTTGGCAACATTGACTTATGTAATTCGAAACGTCAAAATTTAAAATAATTAAATGTGTTGTGTAATAAACTTAAAATAATGGTAAAACCTTTGCTCAGGACTATTATTCATGACACTGTTTTCAAATCTTTGATATCAATGTTCTATTAAAAGATACAATTATTTAAAGTTCATAGACAGATTGTCAAAAGTGACGGATAACTGCGTGATTCTTCTTAAAGATAGACATAGCCTCTGGGATCCATTGTTTCAAGGTACCAATTATGCACAGTTTTTGATTTTTTACACGAAAACCACTCACAGTAAAAATATGAGACCCCAAAAAGGCCCTATTCTACTTTAAACCACATCTAATAAAATAATATTAAAATTATTCCATGAATGCTTTGACCTGTACCCGTGAGCAAAATTTTTGCGATGCTCGAGATGAATCCAAATATAGATAGATAGATAGATAGATATATAGATAGTGAATCTATCAAAATAGTATATGACTAGCGAAGGCTCAGCTACGCTGAGCTTCACTAGGCCTCCGGCATCAATGAAGTATTTACAGTTGACGTCTAATTTTATTCCTGTACACCAGCTCTCGACGAGACCTTTCATATGATACCAAACACGGCATACTTATGACAGTTTTTCACAAACAAAACAAAAGCCGATCGAAAATTTTGTTATTTCTGCAAGCCAACTCTTATCGACTCCTTTCATATGATACCAAACACAACATACTTCTGACAACTTTTCGCTAAAAACAAAAGCCGATCGACATGGAACTATTTTATTATTTTTGCAAGCTAAGCCCTTGTCAAGTGCTTTGAAAACAAACACGGTATACCTCAGACAAATTTTTCATTGCTATATTCAAATTTTTAGTCTGTAAACCTTAATTACAAGTTCATTTTTGTAAAAAAAAGGATTAATTAAAATACGCCTTGTGGTTGATATAATCAAAATTAAAATTTTTGTAAAATTTTATTACATTTTCTTCTATTATCTTACTCGAAGTTTTCACTTTGTTTTAGACTATTGCATTTAACGAACAAACCTTTTGAATGGATCATTTGAAGAAGAATTTGTAATATTTACCGACATACCTTCTTAATAAAACAGTTATTATTCAACAAAGTACATTACTTGCTTCACTTGAAAGTAATTTTGCTTACATTTGAGGAAGTTACTCCAAGTTTTTGAGTTTATTTAACCAAATGTGTTGTTTGTAAACCTTAATGGGATATATGATCTAATTTAGTTTCTTCCATTTTATTGTTCTGTACAAAAAATAAAATAATATTCTTTCAGCAAAAGTTTTGGAGAGATATTCTCTCAGTGCCATTTGTGGAAGAGGTATTTTCTCGATGAAATTTTTGGAGCTATGTTCTCTCAGCAAAAGTTTTGGAGAGATGTTTTCAACTGTGATTTAATGAACATGGAACGAATTTTATTAACCCGTTTTACAATATTTTCTACCAATTGATTAGATACTATTTGACTTATATATTTCTTAGCATAATTCATTTTTGAAAGCTTGTTCTTCAATTTTATAATTTTTATTTTCTCTCGTCTATAAAATTTATATAATATTCTTTCTTTTCCAGATAAATTTGTAACACACAAACCTCTATTTTTATTTCTAGAAGCACATGCCGAAACTGTTGTATTAGAAGGAATTTGTTTTAAATTATTTTGACGTATAACGTTACACCTAGATCCTAATTCGGTTCTGGAAAACTCTATCCTATCATTGAGACATGACAGATCTGCATTTGTATCGGAGTTTAAATGTGTCTGGGAGCCAGAATGAATGCATTTTTTGTAAATGGTGTTTCGATAGGTTGTAAAAGGAATTAATATCAAAATGATCTTCATAAAGATAATAATATGATCAATTTGTACCTGCTTTAATTTTATAAAAAAAATATCCACACGTCACAGCTTGTTTGATCGTGAAGAGGAAAATTAAAAAATGTTTATTCTGTGTGCCGCGGACATTCACACTTCTTTTATTCTTGCAGTTGGGGTATTTACATCGGTACTTATATGCTGAACTGTAAATAAAAAAAAATATTTTCTAATACATAGATAAAAAATTTCCGAAAATAACACTTACGATGTCGACATTATATATTTTTTATATTATTGCCTTTGTGGTAATTATTTATGTTTACTGTCATACTTTTTTCTTTTAATTTTTCATTGTCAATTGACATTGTTTAATATTGTTTAACCAGTTAACTTAATTTTAAATTAAAATTAAAATCAGAAGTTACTAAATTTTCCCCCAGATATGAAAACATTGGAATATAAGTAGTTCAAAAATTAAAAAGGCATCCTATAAAGTCAAATTACTTTCATAAATATTCATATTGGACGATATATTAATTAAGTAAAATTTAAGGTTTTTTAGAAAATAAATTTATATTGCCTTGATAAATAAAACAAATTTTTGGATAAATTATCTATCAACACTTTTGACTCATCGATAAATTATTATTTTATTTAAAATTATTGTATTCTTGTATTAAAAATTACTATAACTTTGTTTATAAATTTAATTATTATATAATAATATTTTTGTATTAATAAATCTATATTTTTAAATAATATATAAACATAATTTTTATAGGTTTAACTATGCCGTTTAAACCAGTCTTTGTAAAATTTGTTCCTGTGTATATCATAGAAAATCAATATTTTTAAGTTTAAAAAAATCACTTAGATGCCACTAATTATGAATTTTATTACATCTTCTAAGGAAGGAATCCATATAGTTATTCAACAATGAAATATTTTTATAATTAATTTTATATAGTGAGGTTAAGAATTACATTTGGCGCGAAACCCTAATTTAAATCTGAGTGCATGCATTTCTTTTGGGAGTACATTTTCAATTCCCGATATTAAAGCATTTTGTCGATTCTTAATTATAACATAGAGATTTTTTATGTTCCAAAACATTACTCTTTGCTGTCCTTACAGAAAAAGTACAACTAAAATAATAAATTAAGAAAAAAATTCATTTTAAAGAAAATAGTATCGCAAATAGTAACATATGTCGTTACTTGGTGCAGCAGATTAAAAACGCCAAATTAAAGTGACAGGTTCAACTTAATACTAAGACAGCTACGACATACGTTTTCAGAAATTTGCACCTACTGTTTAAATAGAAGTTTATTAAATAATATTATGTTTTTTGGGTGTGTATATTACATTAGAAGATAGATAAAAGAGATTAGTAGTTATAAGGTTTAATAATTAAGACTTGCATTTTATAATACTTTCCAGCAGCTTAAAGATAGCATATATTTATTCATATAAGAATAACATGGGCGTATAAATCGGCAGAGGCGAGTTAGGGTTTCAGTTTGAATTTGACGTCACAAAATGACCGGTACACTAATGCAGTCTATTAAAACTTATTCAGAACAAAGTGAATGAAATGTTTCAAATAAAAGTCTTGAATTTTTAGAATTAATGTAGATAGAAACTTCTCATCTCTTTCTACGAATAATGAAATGGCAAACGGTGATATAAAGTATGTGCTTTGAAAAGTGGTCTTGTGTGTAATATTTGTCGGACTTCTTGAGTTTAACGTTACTATTTTCATCGAATTCTAAATCATTTTTAGCTGACTTCTTATTTGGTAAATCTACAATTAATTTGTTTTGACAGGAATAAGGACATTTTATTTCCAGAAGTTCATATTCGTTTTCTGCTTTGATAAAACCATCATCACTACGTGCTAAGTATGTTTGGTTAGACAATATTACAACACAACAAGTCCAATTTCATGTATAATATATTAGTTGAAGCTTGAAATACTGATCTCACTCCACTTTCGGTTTCCAAGCCATAACGCATAGCTTGATTACAATAAAAATTGTAGCCATTGATTCCTGTCAACAACATTTTCATTATAATAATCATTGTCATATTTTCTCTGTACCAATCTAATTGTAATGGTACATATGTACATTTACAATGAAAGAGTTCATTGCAGAATATGTAGTATTATTGCGAATTTGTCTAACGTATGAAATTTTTATTACGGTTTTTATTTTTTGGCTTCTATTTCCTACTCATTTTTTCTTTACACTTCCAGTCCCATTTAATGTGCTTTCAATTTCGCTATAAGTATAATACTTTATGCATTCGTTTCAGACAAAATTTCTTTGCTTATGTTCTGAAAATGTAAAAAGAATATCAAGAAAATATCCAGACGTGTTTATGTACAATGATTTTATTGAAATTTTTTAACCTGTGCTTGTAAAGGCTTGTTCCAAATGATAAAAGTGATCAGTTTTGGACTGTATATTAGAATTCTTATTTTAATGTAACTTCACTACACAGTTATAATTCAAATTAAAATTATAGAAATAACACATATGTAAACAAATACTTTGTTTCTTGCAGTAGTTTCATTTGTACAAGTTGTGATACACAATATATTGCTAACTTCTTTACATTTTTTAATAAAATTAAGTCTCTTTATTATAATACAGCAACATGATTATCTAGTCTTATTGATTTTAAATGCATAATACAGTCTAATACTTATATTTTCAGCAATGTCAAAATGACAAGATAATTTGACAACTTTTATTTTGGAAGCGTTCAAACATGTGTTGTACAGTCGGATTACTGAATGTGACCATTAAGCTTAAATTTTAAAAATCAAAGACATTTTTTAATAAATTTAATTAGAACACAATATTTTTTTAATAAAAATATTAAAAATGTACCATAACAATTAACAATGGGTCTATAGGGTCCCAAAAATTAACAAAAAGATCAGCTAACAATCAAAGCTTGCCGTTTTCTTTTAAATTTTCGGAAATATAAAGGCTCACTGTTAAATGTTAAATATTTTTTGTTTTAAATAAATCCCTTTAAAATATACCTTATTATTTTAATAGGTACACTTCGTTTATGAAAATGAATTTTAGATGTCAGATTGACAAATTTGAATTGAATAAAATAAGTAAAATATATGAAATAATAATGTTAATAAAATAATTTATATTTACTATCCAATGAAAATAAAAGTATAATAATATATATTAAAATGACCGATGTTTATAACTACAGAATAATAACTAAAACTAACTATGGGAACTTGCAAACCTAGCTCGCAACTTTCATCATCACAAATTTTGGCATAAATAATCCATTTTTTAAAACGTTATTGTTGTATATGAAAGAATATATTATATTTTCTCTTTTTATAGCATTATTTATGATAACAATAACTTCATTTAATTTCATTTGATTATACTCTGAGCCAGTAACCTAATATGACATCTGTATGTGATAAAAATTAAAAATGTACTTAAAAATATTTATATCATACCTCAAACCAATATACAATAATTTTCAAACACTCTTTTGCATTATTTCGTTGTAACAATATAAATTTTTATGCAATCCATTGACAGTCATATTCGACTAAGAGCATATGTCATCAAACGCATATCTCGATTAATATTTGGTTTCAGAAAGTGTTTAATGCTTGAAATATCAATGATAAATGAATAATTGGATACATACTTTGTTATTGTAAGCGTTTTCGTCTAAAAAATCATCTCGTTCCATAACAAAATAAAATAGAATTTTTAAAAATCTAATCGTTGTTGTAATCAACTACTTTCATCTGAAATTTGATGAAAGAATACATAAAGAATGTATAAAATTGCAGTTACTTACAGTTTAATATAATCCAGATACATAATTCAAAATAATTATTGTACAATAAATTGTGAAACATTTCTTCCAAGAGAGTATGAAGGAAAGGTTTGTCAGTATTTTTAATAAATGTGTTTATGACTGAATACGACGCGCCTTGTTTGATTTCCAGAATTTATTTTTTTGCCAATAGTGTTATTATCCGTAATTTTATGATATTTCTTTTCTATAAATATATGCTTGTTTGAATAACTTACCAATTAAAAACTAGAACTGAAATGAAAACACATCTAAATACAGCCAAGGAAATATAAAATTACATACTTACATTACAAAATGTAGTGTAGTTTTACTTTTAAACTTATTTTACTATATATTTCTCCAAGCAAATACAAGACTTGCATTATGATTGTTTAATTATAACTGACGTTTTGATAAACGTCATATTTCATGAAAATTTAAATATTGTAAATAAGGTTTGCCGTAAATTATTATGTACAATGCACTTTTATGATAATCAGTTACATTTCAGTAGTGTTATTATCAGTAATTTTATGTTATTTCTCTTCTATAAATGTACTCTTGTTTGGGTAACCAATTAAAAATAGTAACTGAAATGAAAATACATATTTAAATACAGTGAAACAAATTTAAAATGATATACTTACATCACAAAGTGTATTGTACATATTCTTTTAAACATAGTTTACTTTTATTTCTGTATATTTGTCTTTGAAAATATAAAACTTGTACAACGAATTTTTGACGGCTCTAACGTATGATAAACGTGAAATGTCAAAAAAGAAATATTTTAAATACACCACATTTAACATTTAGTATATTTGTATATATTTCGCTCACTATTATAATATATGAAAACATAATTCAATTCATAATATCTCTTCACATTTTCCAAAAAAATCAAATAAAAGTTTCATATTAAATTGTCAAATTTGAAGGATGAGAACCGTGATTCTTCTTAAATGTAGACATGGCCTCTGGGATTCATTGTTTCAGTGTACCAATTTTACGCAGTTTTTATTTTTTTAAACAAAAACCACTCACAGTAAAAATATGAGACCCCCAAAAGGCACTCCGGCACAATAGACACTACAACTAGGAAAAAAATTACAGCAATTACTTGAATGGGCCAGGAGTTTAAGCTGGACACAGGATCGGTGATCGTCGAGATGAATCCAAATATATATAGATAGTGAATCTATCAAAATAGTATATGACTAGCGAATTCTCGGCTATGCCGAGCATTCCCTAGAGCTCCGCTGTCAGTGCAAAAAACAAATGCTGATCGACATGAAACAATTATTTCATATTTGCACGTCAGGCCTCACCGAGACCTTTCATTAGATTGCAAACACGATATACTTCTAATAATTTTTTGCAAAAAACAAAAGCCGGTCGACATGAAACATTTTTGTCATTTATGTACCCCAACTCTCACCGAGACCTTTCATTTGATACCATACACGACATACTTCTGACAACTTTCTGCATTAAACAAAAGTCGATCGACATGAAACATTTTTATAATATCCACACACAGACTTTTCATTTGATACCAAACACTATATACTTGTGACAACCTTTTGCAAAAAACAAAAGCCGATCGACATAGCACATTTTTTGTCAATTCTGCACGCTAGGCCTCTCCGAGACCTTTCATTTGATACCAAACACGACATACTTCTGACAACTTTTTGCATAAAACAAAAACCGATCGACATGGAACATTTTTGTCAATTCTGCACGCTAGCCCTCAACGAGACTTTTCATTTGATACCAAACACCACACACTTCTGACAACTTTTTGCAAAAAACAAATACCGATCGACATAGCACATTTTTATCAATTCTGCACGCTAGCCCTCTCCGAGACCTTTTATTTGATATCAAACACAACATACTTCTGTCAACTTTTTGCAAAAAACAAAAACCAAACGACATAGCACATTTTTGTCAATTCTGCACGCTAGCCCTCTCCGAGACCTTTCATTTGATACCAAACACGACATACTTGTGACAACTTTTTCCATAAAACAAAAGCCGAACGACATGGAACATTTTTGTCAATTCTGCACGCTAGCCCTCAACACGACCTTTCATTTGAGACCAAACTCGACATACCTTTCAGAAATTTTTGCAAAAACAAAAGCCGATCAACATTGACCTTTTTTCTTAATTCTACACGCCAGCCCTAATCGAGCGTTTTTATTTGATACCAAACACCACATACTTCTCACAACTTTTACCAAAAAGCAAAAGCCGTTCGATATAGAACATTTTTGTTCATTCTGCACGCTAGCCCTCATCATGACCTAGCCTAATATAACATTCACTGTCTTCAGTAACCTTTCATTTGGGAATTTTTGTTCTTTGTTTAGTTACTTTATTAAACATTTGGCAACATTGGTTTTTGTAATTCGAAAATACCCAAACACGACATTTTTCTGACAACATTTTGCAAAAAACAAATTCTAATCTACGTAGAACATTTTTGTCATTCGTGCACACCAGTCCGTATTGTGTCGTTTCCTTAAAACCCAAGGACGACCTACTTCTAACAACGTTTTACAGAAAACAAATGCAGATCAACATGACACATTTTTTTTGTCATTTTAAAACTGGCCCTTATGGTTTCCTTTCTTTTGATAACAAACACAGCAAAATATTCAATTTATTTTATTTAGGAATATTTGATTTTTATTTAGTTACTTTATAATTTGGCAACACTGTTTGTATTAAAAAATAGTAGTTAATTTTTAAATTTATAAATTAATATTGTTTACCCTAATACAACTGCCACCGTCTTTAGTGAAGTTAGTTTAGGAATATTTGGTTTTAATTTAGTTACTTCATCACACATTTGGCAACATTGACTTTTGACATTGGAAACGTCAAAATTTATATTAATTAAATACGTTATGTTTTAAACTTAAATTAGTTGTGACACCTTTGCTCAAGTCTATTATTCATGACACTGTTTTTAAATCTTTGATATCAATGTTCTATTAAAAGATATAATCATTTAAAGTTCATAGGCAGATTGTCAAAAGTGACGGATGACGGCGTGATTCTTCTTAAAGTTAGACATGGCCTCTGGGATCCATTGTTTCAAGGCAGCATTTGTGCACAGTTTTAAATTTTCACACGAAAACTACTAACAGTAAAATTATGAGATACCCAAAAGGCACCAGATCTCATTAGCCCCCACAAATTATTTTTTTTTTTATAACAATCACTTGCATGGTTCAGGCTGTAGGCGATTACAAAAGTTACTCGATGCTCGTGATGAATCTATAGATAGATAGATAGATAGATAGATAGATATATAGTGAATGTAATCGTTTGGTATAGTGACTAGCGAAGGCTCAGCTACGCTGAGCTTCAGTAGGCCTCCGGCATCAATGAAGTATTTACAGTTGACGTCTAATTTCATTCCTGTACAACAGCTCTCGACGAGACCTTTCATATGATACCAAACACGACATACTTCTGACAAATTTTGCAAAAAAACAAAAGCCGATCGACCTGGCAAATTTTTGTTATTTCAATATGGCTGCCCTACTCGAGTGCTTTCATTTGATACCAAACACGGCATACTTCTGACAGTTTTTCACAAAAAACAAAAGCCGATTGAAAATTTTGTGATTTCTGCAAGCCAACTCTTATCGACTCCTTTCATATGATACCAAACACAACATACTTCTGACAATTTTTCGCTAAAAACAAAAGCCGATCGACATAAACTATTTTATCATTTTTGCAAGCTGAGCCATTGTCAAGTGCTTTCAATTAATAACAAATACGGTATACCTCAGACAAATTTTTCATTGCTATAATCAAATTTTTAATCTGTAAACCTTAATTACAAGTTCATTTTTGTTAAAAAAGGATTAATTAAAATACGCCTTGTGGTTGATATAATCAAAATTAAAATTTTTATAAAATTTGATTCCATTTTCTTCTATTATCTTACTCGAAGTTTTTACTTCGTTTTAGACTATTGCATTTACCGAACAAACCTTTTAAATGAATAATTTTGGGGAACAAATTATAATAATTTGAAGAAGAATTTGTAATATTTACCGACATACCTTCTTAATAAAACAGTTATTATTCAACAAAGTACATTACTTGCTTCACTTGAAAGTAATTTTGGTTACATTTGAGAAAGTTACTACAAGTTTTTGAGTTGATTTAACCAAATGTGTTGTTTGTAAACCTTAATGGGATATATGATCTAATTTATTTTCCTCCATTTTATTGTTCTGTACAAAAAATAAAATACCCGTATTTTTTTAAATCGCTCTATTATTGAAAATTCCGGAGAAAAACAATAATAAAGTTTTGGAGAGGGGATATGTGATGTCACGTAGAAAACTTTGAGGATTTGAATTCATTCTATAAAAATCATTTATTATAGAATAATGTACATTTGGCAAATTACCCCGGTTTCATTTTCAAAACAATGTACATATGTAAACACTAAACAGCCTTTGAAAATCATACGACATTGACAATGTTAACAGATGAGTACAGACATTTCAATGTCAACCAAATTTGATTCCATGTTTTCTAGCCGTTGTAAAAAAAAGTTGAATCCACAAAACATTAACATAACGAGAAGCGTAACCCAATGGATCAAGTGTGCAGCACGAAACTGCTGCCATCTGATGTTCTCGGGGTTGAGCTACTCTAAGCCTACTTGATCATTAAATTTTGTATATTCCACATAAACGTCAAATGCAACTGTCAATTTTCATTTGTTCATTTATTACTACTGGATATTTTAATTTTAAATAAAAGATATACATTTGTTATCATTATATTTATTGTTTATTTATTCATTTAAAATAAACATATATGATGAAAGATGTTCTCTTGGTGCCATTTGTCGAAGCGATGTTCTCTCAGCAAAAGTATTGGAGAAATGTTCTCTCAGTGCCATTTGTGGAAGAGTTATTTTCTCGATGAAATTTTTGGAGCGATGTTCTCTCAGCAAAATTTTGGAGAGATATTCTCTCAGTGCCATTTGTGGAAGAGATATTTTCTCGATGAAATTTTTGGAGCGATGTTCTCTCAGCAAAAGTTTTGGAGAGATGTTTTCAACTGTGATTTAATGAACATGGAACGAATTTTATTAACCCGTTTTACAATATTTTCTACAAATTACTTAGATACTATTTGACTTATATATTTCTTAGCATAATTCATTTTTGAAAGCTTGTTCTTCAATTTTATAATTTTTATTTTCTCTCGTCTATAAAATTTATATAATATTCTTTCTTTTCCAGATAAATTTGTAACACACAAACCTCTATTTTTATTTCTAGAATCACATGCCGAAACTGTTGTATTAGAAGGAATTTGTTTTAAATTATTTTGACGTATAACGTTACACCTAGATCCTAATTCGGTTCTGGAAAACTCTATCCTATCATTGAGACATGACAGATCTGCATTTGTATCGGAGTTTAAATGTGTTTGGGAGCCAGAAACACGTCACAGCTTGTTTGATCGTGAAGAGGAAAATTAAAAAATGTTTATTCTGTGTGCCGCGGACATTCAAACTTCTTGTATTCTTGCAGTTCGGGTATTTACATCGGTACTTATATGCTGAACTGTAAATAATTAAAAATATTTTCTAATACATAGATAAAAAATTTCCAAAAATATTACTTACGATGTCGACATTATATATTTTTTATATTATTGCCGTTGTAGTAATTATTTATGTTTACTGTCATATTTTTTTCTTTTAATTTTTCATTGTCAATTGACATTGTTTAATATTGTTTAACCAGTTAACTTAATTTTAAATTAAAATTAAAATCAGAAGTTACTAAATTTTTCCCTAGATATGAAAGCATTGGAATATAAGTAGTTCAAAAATTAAAAAGGCATCCTATAAAGTCAAATTAGTTTCATAAATATTCATATTGGACGATATATTAATTAAATAAAATTTAAGGTTTTTTAGAAAATAAATTAATATTGGCTTGATAAATAAAACAATTTTTTGGAAAAATTATCTATCAACACTTTTGACTCATCGATAAATTATTATTTTATTTAAAATTATTGTATTCTTGTATTAAAAATTACTATAACCTTGTTTATAAATTTAATTACTATATAATAATATTTTTGTATTAATAAATCTATATTTTTAAATAATATATAAACATAATTTTTATAGGTTTAACTACACCGTTTAAACCAGTCTTTGTAAAATTTGTTTCTGTGTATATCATAGAAAATCAATATTTTTAAGTTTAAAAAAATCACATAGATGCCACTAATTATGAATTTTATTACATCTTCTAAGGAAGGAATCGATATAATTATTCAACAATGAAATATTTTTATATTTAATTTTATATAGTGAGGTTAAGAATTACATTTGGCGCGAAACCCTAATTCAAATCTGAGTGCATGAGTAGAGTATCTATGCAGGTTCTAGACCAAATTGACCTTTGGACCTTCCATCATATTTTTTTTGTTTTGATTTGGCGCTCGCTACTTGCTATATGATAACGGTGGTCACATTTGGAACTATGATAAGGACTTAAGAAATTATAAGACAGTGCTTTGATTTCGCGCTCGCTACTTACTGCGCCATCTATATGATAACGGTGGTCACATTTGGAACTATGATAAGGACTTAAGAAATTATAAGATAGTGCTTTGATTTCGCGCTCGCTACTTGCTGCGCCATCTATATGATAACGGTGGTCACATTTGGAACTATGATAATGACTTTAAGAAATTATAAGACAGTGCACGTGTCGAAAGGTTAAAGGTTATCTATTTGCCGACGATTTGATATTATTTTTAGGAATTTAACTTGTTTTCGTAAACAGCAGATGTACAAAAGGTTAGGCGGGTTAAGGACATGAATTTGATAGCACATTTTAAGAAATTTTGAAATTTTAATAACCTATTTGTATCCGGGTACAAGAGTTTAATGTGTTTTCGTAAACATCATATGTATGGGAAGGTTAGGGGTTAATGATATATATTTGATTACAATTTTGAGTAAACTGTATATAAGTGAAATTGTGTATGTGAATATTATCATATGTTACAATGAACTGTGAACAGACAATGATGAACGGTAAGAATATAAATATATATATATATATATTTATTTATTTATTTATTTATTTGTACGTGTATATATCTAGATATGCACAAGAATTACAAGGTGGAAAGCACCGAAAATTGGGATAATGATCCTGTAAGACCCAGTTTTATGGCGTTTTCACCACCTTGTAAATGCCGCATATGTAGGGGGAAAAGAGCAGCAGCCAGCAGGGGTAGAAGCAGCAGCAGCCAGCAGGGGCAGAAGCAGCAGCAGCCAGCAGGGCAGCAGCAGCAGCAGCAGCCTAATATGGTAAGTAACAGTCAAAACTAGTATAATCTTATAGTCAATGTATAACATAGAACTTTTCTTCTTAGCCCCACGATGACAAAGAATAAATTAGAATTTATGTAATGTAGTATTATAAAAAATAAACATTTTTAATATGTATATATTTATTTTATTTCTTAATCCTATTACATAATATATTTTATTAATACAAAAATTACATTACATTACATTACATTTTTTTTACATTTAGAACAATCTTTTATTAAAATATTTGCAGACCAAATATAATCGTCATCTTCAATATGATTTTTACATATTCTATAACTTTGAAATACTTTATTATTTTGCCATTCTATGGGAAATCTGTTCCAGTTGCTTTCTATTCCAGATGATATGTATACCATAAAAAATTCCATAGGTAACAAATGTATATCTTCAGTACACACATTATTTAAAGTTTCATAATTATTATATACTGAACGAAATGCATTGTACTTATTAAATCGTAAGTGAAATATTTCTCCTAAGTTTATTGCATTTTGTGTTGCACAGTTTGTTTTAAAATTACAAAAATTTGTATTAATTTGAAAATCTTGTAGTAATGGTTCCAAATTTATAACATCACAGTTTAACACATTTTTTTTTAACCACATTTTATTTTCTTCACCCCATACATAAACTTGTAATATTTTAAAATCATTTATTATATTTTGTAAAACTTCTTTTCGCTTAGAGTACAAAATATCACCTGAAGTCCAACGAAGATTAGGAGTATTTTGTTCTTGTAGTTTAATATTTTTTTTGCTGTTGTTGCTTAATGATAAAATTGAAAATGGTTGTTAAAAAATTACTTTTTTATATTCATTTGTACTTATTTTTAACACTGCAAATTCTTTGCATACAAATCGATTTCTTTTACTGTATTTATATCCTTTAAAATCAGCTACAGCAACAGTCGACAAAAAAGTACTCATGTTTTCTGCAATCTTTTCTTGCGTGCAGTACGGAAAACTGTATGTATATTCTGCAAAGCACAGTATTTATACGAGTACAGTAGCTGTTATCATTGTTTTGTACTAAACAATTTCATCTTTGTGAATCCAACTATTATGAGTATTATCAAATCCCAACCATTTTACAAGTATTTTATTATTTTGCTTTTTCAAAATTTTTTCTACTAAATAAACATTAGAGTGTTTCACTTTTTGTAATTCTTGTTCATAAAATGCACCATCAATTAATTGACCAAATTTATCCTGTAGTATATACGTAATAGGATTTGTTAACTTCACATTTTTTACAGTAAATATTTCATTTGACCAATTTGGCATATAACCTTTAGCAAAAATTCCTCGATATTTACTGATACGCACGTTATCATTTATTTGAAATTTAGGTTTTTTATTTGAAACAATTTTAATATGATTATATACAGTATTTAAAAGTTTTTGCTCATTTTTCTTTGTTACATTAATTGGTTTCATTTTAATTGTCCTATGTATTTTATTATTATATTCTGAAACAACAATTGGTAATAATTGTAGCCATTTATATGAACCTTGCATACTAAATTTTCTCCACATTATATTTTTTAATGTGCGATTTACACGTTCAACAATGGAAGCTTTTGGTGCTTGTTTTGCAAAATAATGATTAATATTATATTTTTCAGTCAATTGTTTAAATTTTTCATTTTTAAATTCTTTTCCTAAATCTGTGTGTAAATTTTTTGGAATACGATTACTTGATTCAAAATTTTTTTGCATTGCATTTGCTACTTCAATACTTGATTTATTTTTTATAGGTTTTGCCCACACATATTTTGAAAATATATCAACTACTACAAGTATATATTTATATTTTTTATTTAAATTAGCATAGGCGTTCATTTCAACCAAATCAGCTTCAAATGCTTCATCTAATCCTTTTATAATAACACGTCTTCTTGTAAAATTTTTTCGTGCTGGCTTGTGTAATTCATTAACTATATCTTGTTTTATTTTTGACATTTTACTGTTTACTTAGTTGTATCATGAATGTGTAATTCTTTAAATATAATTTTTAAATCGTCTTTTATACTATTTATGTCGTTTGTTATATTTTTTATATTGTTTTGTATAGCATATATCACATTTTCAGCTTTTAACATATTGTCTTCAGCACTTTTATTATGCAAATTTATTTTTTTTTCTAATTCTTCTATTTTATTATTATAATCTTCACTATCGCTATCGCTATTGTTACAAATCTGTAAGCTATGACGTCCAAACTTGTCAATAGACATTTTACTACTAATTATTTAAGATAAAGATATTATATTAGCCTCTTTTAATTCATTAATTATAGAAATAATTTCATTGTCAAGGTTATTGTTACCAGCGTTTTTAGATGCTATAATTTTTTTTAATTTTTCAACTAATTCATTAGGATCATCCCAATATTCATATTCTACAGGTTTATTATTATAATTTTTTAATAACATATTCAAACCTGAACCGCTTTTATCGGGAGTAGAGGTAGATGAATGCCTTGTAGGCATTAATAATGGTTTAATAATGCTTTTGTATTTAACTGATGTACTTCCCTTAAGTTGTCCTAATGGGTTATTGTCACGACGTGCAGCATTTGTAATATTTAATATTTTTTTATAATTATTTTCATCATCAGAATTGTAAATTTTTATAGGATTTTTTTTAAAAATAAGTTCGCATAAACCGTCAGTTCCTAAAATTTTTTCTTGATTTATATGTATATTTTGTTTTTTAAATTTAATTTCTTTATTGCCCATTAGAAATTTTTTTCTACTTCTATTAAAAGTAACACCGTATGTGTCATCCATATCTTTAGAATTTTTTTTGACGTCACTAATATATTTTTTAAGAGTTGGATCAATATCAGAATTTAATTTTAAATTTTCATCAGTTTGAGTGCGAGTATAATATGGATTTTTCAGACTAGTTCTAGTTTTTTGCTTTTTTTCTTGATCTTCTGTTTTGATTTGTTCAACCGTGTCCGCTTCTTCTTCTTCCTCCTCCTCTACCTCTTCCTGTTCCTCCTCCTCCTCCGGTTCATTTTTTGTTATATTTAATATATTAGTGTTTTTGTTTTTTGTAGGTGATATATTATGTAAATTTTTACTAATTTCTGATAATTGTTTGGTTATAGGAATATATGTTTTTTCTAAATTAATTTCTTTTTCTATTTCACCACTTTTTATTAATTGCAATTTTCGTCGAATATTTTTTCTGGCTTTTATTAATTGTGTTTTTAAACTTTTATTAATATTCATTTTAATATAACAAATATATTTTTAAAAAATAACGTTATAGTTCTGAACAGCTTTGTATACTGCTCTGTATACAAATATACAGCTTTTATATACTTATATAATGATCAAATCCTTTACGATATCGTCCATTATTTATTATACATTCTTTATTTATAACTAAAAATCCATAATTGTCATTCCAACAAGTAGCACACATTTTTTTAAATTGATCAAAAGTCATATCAGTCCCAACATGATCATTGTAAATATGTTTTAAATTTAAATCATCTTGTTTAAATAATATTAGCAAATTAGCATTATCACGAATTAAATGTTTTGGCATACGTGCATATGTTTGACATAAATAAAAACAATCTACATATTTATGACGTCCCATAGAAAAATAATCTCTAATTATATCTTGTTTTTCGCAGGCAATATCATCGAATATAAAAATAGAATTATATTTTGCTTCATTTGGTTTCATTATATTCTCCCTATTATTATAAGCATAATATCCAATAGCTCGAATAGGTTTTAATAATTTTTCTAAATATAAATATTTTGGTTGAAAAAGAGAATTTGAATATATATAAATATTTTCAAAATGTAACCCTTTAGGATGTTCCAAAAGCGCGATTATAACATTTGTTTTACCACAACCAGAAGGACCACTTATAAGACAACGAATTGTTGAAGGAAGTAAAACACTATGGCGTGGGTTTTCTTTTGTTTCTTTAAAATCGTAATTTTTTACACTAAGTGTATCTTTTTGCTTTAAAATTTTCATTGTAACTAAAATGTAATACTATATATTAAAATTTTATACAAAATACTATTTAGTTAAATGTGAAACACAGATGATTCAACTTCGATATCGACAACAACAAAATCATTTAAGAAAAAAAATTGGTGGTGGTATATTAAATACAGTTATTAATAAACTTCCTGTTGAACTTCATATACCTGGCTATAATTATTGTGGCCCTGGTACAAAACTACAAAAACGAATATCACGTGGGGATCAAGGTGTTAATTTATTAGACGAGGCTTGTAAAGTTCATGATATTACATATTCTAAAAGCAATAATTTGGAAGATCGTCATAAAGCTGATATAATATTATCAAATAAAGCATCTCAAAGGTTTCATTCGAAAGACGCTTCTATAAAGGAAAAATTGGCGGCTTTAGGTGTGTCAGCTGCAATGAAAGAAAAGTTAAATTAGGTGCTGGTACTACAAATATAAAAAAAACATCAGCGTGGTAAAAAACATAAAAAAAGCAGCTAAGTTTCAAAAATGAAATAAAACGTATTCAATCTACATTAAACAACAATGAGTCTAACAATAAAAATATTAAAATTGCTTTGAAAGAATTTAAAAAAAATAAAAAAATATTACGTAAACCAAGAATAATATCAGTGCCGAAGAAAGGTGGTGTGTTACCACTTATACCAATATTTGCTGGGTTAAGTGCATTAGGAACATTAGCTGGGGATGCTGCCGGTGTTTCCAAAGCCATAAATGATGCCAAATTTGCAAATAAACAACTAACTGAAAACCAACGTCATAATAAAAAAATGGAAGCAATCGCTTTAGGAAAAGGTTTATATTTACAACCGTATAAAAAAGGATTAGGTTTATATCTATCAAAATTGCCGCATTCTTCTTAAAAAAAAAAACAATACAAAAAAACTGTTAAAAAAGCTACCAAAACATGCTCTTTCTAATATTGAGTTGTTAAAATATGTAAAAATTTTAAAAATTCCAAATTTTAGAGGAGTTTTTATGAGAAACAATTTACCTAAATATATTAATTATTCTGAATGCGGAATAATTAACTTGGACAATTATAATAATGAAGGTACACATTGGGTTGCTTATAAAAAATTTGGTAAAAATGTGATATATTTCGATAGTTTTGGAAATTTAAAACCTCCAAAAGAAGTAATTAATTATTTTGGTAGCTGTAATATTAAATATAATTATAATCAATATCAATTATTTAATACAATTAATTGTGGACATCTTTGTTTAAAATTTTTATGTAATATTAATAATGTATAATAAAATTTTTATGTACTATTAATAATTTATAAATAAATTATCTACTGTTTAACCAAATATATTCATTTACATTTTGTTTTTTCAAAAGTCAACATTTCTTTTAATATTGTATTAAAATTCCAAAAATGGAAAGTTTCATTGTTAATAATAAAACACAATCTATACCAAAAAGAATTATTCATCGTGAAATATTTGGTACTCATATATCTCCATCATATTGCAGAAAGAATGATGAATTAAGTAAAATTGCTAATCTTGAAAATGTTCAGTTATTTTGTAAAGAAAATTTAATACATAAAGAAACTATTTACGATAAGCAAATAAAAATTCTTACAAACTTAAATATTTTATCACATACAAAAAGTAATAAACATAAGTAAAATGTGCAAATTGTTTATAAATAATTTAGTGTGAAACAAACAGCAATGTCGTACACATTTACGTTTTCTGGAAACAGCTCTCAATTAACAACAACAATATATCCACCAATTCAACTAGACCCTAAACATGAATATGTAATAGGGTTAATAAATTTTGAATCTTTTAATTCAATACCAAATATTGATAGTAGAAATAATTGTTTTTATTATTATGAAGAAGTGGGAAACAAAAAAGAAATTCAAAAAATCGAAATTCCTGATGGATCGTATGAGCTTAAAGATATAAATTCATATTTAAGAAAAAAGATGAAAAGAATTGATAAGAAAAATAAAAATAAATATAGCCCCATTACAATCGAAGCAAACAATAATACTTTAAAATGTAAAATGATATGTGATTATGAAGTGGATTTTACACAGCAAAATACAATAAGAGAACTATTGGGATTTGAAGAAAAAAAGTGTATTGAAAATAAATTTCACATATCTGAAAAACCTGTCAATATAATTAGAGTTAATGCTATTTGTGTAGAATGTAACATAGTAACATGTTCTTATGATAATTCAAAACAAGTTCATAGAATTCACGAATTTTTTCCGAACGTTCCATCAGGATTTAAAATAATTGAAAATCCATTGAATGTTATATATTTACCTATAAATACAAATATAATAGATAATATAACACTTAAATTAGTTGATCAGAACGGTGAGTTAGTCAATTTCAGAGAAGAACTTATCACAGTAAGACTACATTTAAAAAAATTTTAAAACAAAATGGGAATAATATATAATAGGCATGCTAAATCATATATAAGAAAAAAATATATTATTAAAGAAGTTAGTGTTAATCAAACACTGAAGCAGTTAACAAGTGAAAATAAGAACTACTTAAAATCTTTGGGATTTAAAGTGTTATAATTATCATAAATAAAACTCATAAAATTTTAAAAAAATTAATACTAAAAGAAGTAAACCAAAAAACACAAATAAAATAATTAGTTTCATAATTTATATTCATTTAAAACTTCGTACATCATTCTGCAAGTGTTCTAATTATATATATTGTATAAAAAAAGAAAAAAAAATGACTGAAAATATTTTAAATATAAAGGAACGTGTTTATTTTGATGAAAACATACAAAGTCTAGAAACTCATACTTATCAACCGTATGCTTCAACTTTATTAAACAACAATGATGAAATAAGAATATCAATACAAAGGCAAGATTTATTTACATTGCCATCAAATAGTTTTATTTATATTGAAGGAGCATTATTAACTAATGATAATGTAGCCACCACAACTGGAAAAATTATTAATAATGGAATAATGCATCTTTTTGACGAAATTCGTTATGAAATTGGTGGAATTGTAATAGAACGTATTCGAAATCCTGGAATTACAACAACATTGAAAGGTTACTGTTCATATTCTAAAAATGATTGTATTTCCTTACAAAATGCTTGCTGGTCACCAAATGAGCTTATTACTTTGAGTGATAAAACAAAAGGAACTTTTAATTTTTGCATACCACTTCGCATGATATTAGGATTTGCTGAAGATAAAAAATAATTTTAAATATGCGTCAGGATTTAGTTCTTTTACGTGGTAGTACAGATAAAAATGCTATATATAACACCAATGATAAAGAAATATTAAAAATAAATCTTACAAAAGTTCAATGGCATGTACCCCATGTAACTGTTGGAGATCAAGAAAAATTAAAATTACTAAAATATATGGATAGTAACATTGAAGTTCAAATCCCATTTAGAAGTTGAGAATTACATGAGTATCCATCATTACCAAAAACTAATCGCACCACATGGGTTGTAAAAACAGCTACTCAATTGGAAAAACCAAGATTTATTATTTTTGGATTTCATACGGATCGTAAAAATAATCTACTTAAAAATATGAGTGAATTTGACCATTGTAATTTAACTAATTTAAAAGTTGAATTGAATTCTGAAAATTTTCCATATGATATTTTAAATCTAAACTTTGACAATCATCAATGGTTTATTTTATATAACATGTTTGCACAATTTCAATCTGCTTATTATCAGAAAGATGATAACATACCCATTTTTACACCAGAAGAATTTAAAACAAAATGTCCTATTGCTGTAATATATACGCAACATTAAAATGAATCAATAAAATCAGGTGTGATTGATTTGAAAATAAATTTTGAAACAAATAAAACTATTCCTGATAACACCACTGCTTATTGTTTAATATTATATGATACAATTGTTAAATATACTCCTTTAACAAATACTGTACGAACAATGTAATTTTAAAATAATAACACAAATAAATATTATTTAACATAAATTTATTTATTTTTTATTTATATATACAAAGTCAAATTTATACATTTATTAATTAATTTATTTCCATTTCTTCTTTTCCTTCTTCTTTTTCATAATTTATTTCCATTTCTTCTTTTCCTTCTTCTTTTTCAGTATTGTCGTCTTCGTCATCAGTTGATAATGTTGCTGGTATTTGAATATATTCATACTCTTCATCCGGACTCCATTTTCTAACATGTTCACAATTTATACAATTATTGTGACCTGTTAAACGACATAATATTATGCATTAGTTAAAAACATCGCATGACCCTCCGTCTAACTCTTCCTCGTCGTTAACATATCGAAATGAATTTAAAATCCACTTTTCGTATAATGTTCTTTGTATTTCCTCCTCATTAGATGGTAAAATATTAAAAATATTATGTATGTATTTATATTCACTTTCATTGTTGGTATCATGTAATATTTTATAATTATAATAATCAGTTGATGATCTTATAAATTCTAATTTAAATGAATACACTTGTCCACAATATAATTCAATACAATATTTTAAAAAAATACATATTCCGTCTTCATCTTCAATAATCAAATCAAACATTCCATTTAATAATGGAGTTTTATATTTTAAAGGTAGAACAACTGTTTTATTTTTTGTTACAAACACTCCATAATTATTATTGAAATATATACCCAAAATATTATCAAAAATTATTTTTTTTAAATCATTTTTATTAGTAACACTACAGATAAAGGTATGCATGTTTGAAAATCATATACTTTAATATGTTACAAATTTATTCATTACATTTATTATACATATGCCCCCACCATTTCTTATTCCACTTCCACTAATAATTGTGAACTAATAATTGATAAAGTACTTGTAACAATATTTGAATAATATAATAAAATTTCCCTAATAGTTATATTACATACATTATCATTACAATTATCAATTATATTATATATATTTTTATATATGTCAGTATCTTCCATTTGCAATGCTTCTTTTATTATATTATTATAATAATTATGCAAATTTAGTGAATTTAAATAATTTATTACTTTATTTATAATGTATGATAATTGAAATAAGTTATTGATACAATTATAACCTAAATAAATATCATTATTTTTAAATTCAATAATAATAATTTTCTTGTTTTCAATACTATCAAAAAATAACTTGTGTTCACTAAAGTTATATAACTCTATATTTGAAGTATTATTTAAATACCCCCCCGTGGGCCCACCTTGTCGTGGTGGGGGGGCTTAGTACCCCTCTGTTGCCAGCAGAGGGGGAACTAACGGGCCATCCTGTTTCATACCGAACGGTTAGTAGGCGGCCGTTTTCAGCACTGTTTTCTTATACCTACCCGCGTGTTGGCCGTGCGTGGAGACCCGTGTCGCTGGAGGAGGAGATCCTGGTGGCTGAGGAAGCCCCAACACTCCACTTTGGCTCTGAATTCAGCTAAACGGGAGGTCGCAGACTAGCCCATCTGCGATCAATCGGTCTCCATCCCATTGCGAGGCTGGGGGGTGAGTAGTCTTGGGGAGTGGGGCGGGATAACCAGGAAGCGGGCATGCGCGTCGACTTAGCGGCCCGACGCGATCTTACCCGTGGAATGGCCCTGCTTCCCCCTGGGATTGCTATAGTCGTGGGGAAGCCCTGGCGCTATACCGGCTTGCGGTTCTAGCGTCCCATTTGAGGCTCCAAGGAGGGTGGGGATACCCAGGACCGAAGTAATGTTTACTATGTATGGTAAACCTTCGCCGCTACCGGGTACGTCGTCCCAAAAAAACGACACGTCTGGCAAGACGATAAAAGCGCCCGGGGAGAAAACCCCGACATCAAACAAAACTCCCCAAGGGGGGACTGTTGAGAAGACTACTCCAGTGAGTAGTATGGCAGCAGTAAATAAGAACACGAGCCAGGAAAAGGTGGTTGCACCCCGGTTCCTGGTCGTGAAATGTGCAGAAGGAAACTTCGACAAAGTGAGCCCGTTTGTGATCAATAAAGCAATATTTGGACTGGTAGGCGATGTTAAATCGATGCACAAGACAAGAGAAGGTCTGTTCATTGAAACAGTGTCGGCGGCGCAAGCTGTACGGCTGTTAAACTGCAAAAAAATAGGAAACCAAAATGTAGAAGTCTCTGGTCATAAGACAATGAACTATGCAAAGGGGGTAGTTTTTTGCAGAGATCTTCTGAACTGCACAGTGGAGGAAATTTACGAAGAACTCAGGGAACAAAGGGTAACGGAAGTACGACGTATGAAAAAGCGGGAGAATGGTGAGCTGGTTGATACACCAAATCACATTCTCACCTTTAACTCGCCAGTACTACCTGAGAAAATCAAAGCAGGATTTCATAGCCTCAAAGTACGGATGTACATACCTGCACCAATGCGGTGCTTTAAATGTCAAAGATTTGGCCACACATCTCTGAGATGCACAAACCCTGCGATTTGCGCTTGTGGCAAGGAGGCGCATGACGGCAGTAGTTGCGTAGAGCCAATGACCTGTGTGAATTGCAAAGGCAATCACTCGGCTCGCTCTCGCAACTGCCCCACCTACAAGCAGGAAATGGCCATTCAGGAGATTAAAGTCCGCGACAACATACCGTATTTTGAGGCTAGGAACAAAGTCGTCATCAGAACCCCATCACCCGGAGTTTCATACTCCACTGTTGCTAGCAGTAAACCTGCAAAAACAGATAGCGCGTCCTTCGTTAAAGAACTGCTACCACAACTGGTAGCAGTCTTAAAAACTGTCTTTGTCACCAAAGACAGTTTTAGGCAGCCTGCTGCTCCTGAACCACGAGTTCTGCGGCAGAGAACAGGCAGCCAAACTCCCTCCGAATCGTCCCATAAAAGGGCAAGGGAGGGAGACTACATTGAGTCAAGTGAGGAGGAGCTCTCCACTTCCTCACTAACTTCAATACCTCCCAAAAGAGGAAAAGGATGGCCGAAAGGGAAAGCAAGGAAAATCAAGTCTTGATCCTTGCTTTTTATTTTAACTTTTTAATAATCTATTCATGGAACACATCATCCAATGGAATATACGCGGTTGCGTTTACCACTATTGCGGTCTGAAAGCTTTACTTGCAGCATATAATTCGTCGGATACAACTATACAGGAGGTATGGAGTAGAGCAAATCGTGTGATGGGTAGAGGATACTCTCCCCCTATCACATACCTATAATGGGATGAAGATACGGTCACAAGGGATCCAAAGCGCATTGCCGAACGTCTGGCAGACCAATTTCAAAGCGCGAGTAGCTCGGAGAATTACGCTCCAGACTTCTTAGTTTCTAAGCAGGAAAGGGAAGTTGTGCTAAACTTCGATTCACTCGAAGATCACGAGTACAACTTACCCTTTACCTTGCTGGAATTGGATCATGCGATCTCTACATCGCAATCTTCATCTCCAGGACAGGACAACGTTCACAACGAGATGCTCAAACACCTACCTCCTGAGTTCAAATCGCTCCTTCTCTCAGCATTCAATAGAATGTGGTCGACTGGTTTGTATCCTGCAATATGGAAGGAGGCTGTCGTAGTCCCCATCCTAAAAGCAGGAAAAGATGCACTCCATGCGTCAAGTTATAGGCCCATCAGTCTAACGTCATGTTTAGGGAAGCTAGTTGAACGAATGGTCAAAAACCGGCTTATGTGGTGTCTCGAAACGAGCAATCTGCTCAGCGAGCACCAGTCGGGTTTCCGCAAGTACCGTTCAACGACCGATCAGCTAGTGTACCTAGAACATGCCATCAGGTTGGCGTTCAAGAACCGCGAACACTGTGTCGCAGTGTTCTTCGACCTGGAAAAGGCCTATGACATGACCTGGAGATTCCACATCTTGGAATGGCTGCATAGAAGGGGATTCCGTGGGAACCTACCGCTCTTCATCGCTTCATGCGAGATTGCAAGTTTAGAGTTCGAGTAGGTACCAGCCTGTCCACTCAGAGGGAGTTGGAAAACGGCGTACCACAAGGCTCGACTCTAAGCGTTGTCTTATTTGCGATAGCGGTAGATGACTTGATATCCGGCGTCAATAACTCAGTGGGTAAATCGCTGTACTTTGATGATCTCTGCATCTTTTACTCTGCTAAAAGAATGGGAGACATCAACAAAGTACTGCAATCAGCGATTGACCAGGTTACCCGCAATGCCGACGCCATAGGATTCAAGTTTTCCCACGAGAAAACCAACTGTGTCCACTTCTGCAAGCTTAATCGACCACATTATGGGCCACTTTTATTCTTGAAGGGTGAAGGTATACGTTGCAAGGAGAGTGTAAGGTTTCTTGGCTTGAAGTTTGATAGCAAACTTACCTGGCAAACACATCTTAAGGATCTCAAGGTACAATGTATCCGAACATTGAACCTCCTTAAGATGTTAGCCGGCACGAGGTGGGGTGCAGAACCAAGAACCTTACTGCGCGTATACCAATCCCTAGTTTTAGCGAAACTGGATTATGGCTGCGTTGTGTATTCTTCTGCTTCGAGGACGCTTTTGAGAACCCTAGACCCGGTGCACCATTTGGGCATCCGATATTGCATCGGTGCCTTTCCAAGCACGCCAACAGCAAATCTTTGCTGCGAATCGGGTCTAGCTCCTCTTAACATCCGACGAGAGAAGTTTGTGATTTCTTACATAACGAAGATAGCAGCACAACGTAGTCATAAGAATTTTAACATTCTTTTTAACAGCGGATACAGGTCACAGCTCTTATGTAAACCACTGTGCAATCGAGCTAGTGAACTTCTGGAGAATCTACAGTACGAGTTACCTGAGGTCACTCAGATTGGGTTCCTGGAAATACCACCCTGGACTGTACCCCAAGTTCAGGTAATCCAGGACCTAACTCGTTACGACAAAACACATACTCCACCTGTGTTAATTCGACAGAAGTTCTTAGCGATTCTCGACGACTACAGACACTGTAGTGTCATATATACCGATGGTTCGAAAACCAACAATGGTGCCGGCTCAGCCATCGTGGCTGACCAAACCGCACACTCGTGGACCATGCCGAAAGATACCTCCGTGTACAGTACAGAAGCATATGCCATTTGGCAAGCTCTTCTGTACTCCGTGTATGAAAGGAACTCAGTCGAGTTCATCATTGCCAGTGATTCGCTGACCGTTCTCACTGCCATTCAGAAGCCTTTCACAGACGACCCACTCATCCAGATGGTACTGTGCACCATCGCACACCTGGATGACGTAGGGAAATGTGTCTCGTTTCTGTGGATCCCAAGTCACGTCGGGATAAAGGGCAATGAATTGGCAGATGAGGCAGCTCGTAACGCAGCGGACCTGGAACACGCAGATACTCAAATCCTGACATACACGGATGTGAGAAATGTTCTGCACCGGAGGTTATCTGACAAATGGCAGAGGCAGTGGGAGTTAGTCGACAACCATCTGCGGCGAGTAAAACCATCGGTAGCACCAGTGGTCCTTCCCAGAGGACTGTCCAGAATTGAGCTAGTCAAAGTCCACCGGTTAAGATTAGGTCACACGCGACTGACGCACGGGCACAGATTGGCACGGCAAGAGCCTCGCTCATGTGAGCATTGCCAAGTGCCAGTCACTGTGCCTCATGTCCTTTTTGACTGTCCGTCATTGGAACCGGTGCGACGATTATATTCCTTTGGTAGGAATGTAGCAGAAGTTCTGGCTGAGCCTGGGAAGGTAAGGGAAGTTCTACACTTCCTAAGAGCTTGTGACTTGTACCGCGAAATCTAGTTTCATTTTTTAACGTGTTAATTTATTTTGTTTTGTCAGATATATGTTAATTTATTTTGTGTTTGTCTAACAATTTATTTTTAATATTTGACAATGCCGACGGGCTTTAAACGGTGATACTTACCTGTGATATTATTTTAACATGTTGTGAAGTCTTAATAATAATATTTTAACTTACCTTGTAAGGCCGACGGGCAATAAACGGATCTTTTAACGTGTTGTGATGTGTAACTAATAATAATTATTACTTACCGCTAGAACGGCTAATGACCCTAGCAGTCGACGCCGCAAACCTAAAAAAAAAAAAAAATTATTTAAATGTGATACAATTAAATTATAACATGAAAGGAACTCATTCCATTCTTCTGTATTAAAACTTTTTTTTTTTCCTAACTTTTCATTACATAAATTTATATTTATTTCAAAATTTTGTATAGGATTTATACCTACATATATAAATATATTATTGTCTAGAAAATATCGATGTTCCACAAGTAACTTTTTATAAGTTTGGTTTTGCATATTTTCTTGTTTGTTATTGTCATTGTCATTAATAATTTCATTATTTTTTTCTTCTGTAACTTCTTTATGTTTAGTAGAAGACTCACATATATCATAATTAAGCAAATTTTTTGTAAATCGTTTTCGAGGTATTGTAGTTTTTGAACGCTGTGCAGACATTGTAGTACTTTTAGGTGTCTAAAATTTTTTTATTATTATATTAAAATTTTATATAAATATCTATATATTTTATTACCTTCATTTTTTTTTCTTTTATTAATATAAAATATTGACAATTTAAAAAGTAGCATGTTTAGTAAGCATGTACACACACAACCAAGATAACTTTTAAACTAATTTACTTAAAATATATATATTTTTTTTTAAATATATATTACATATATATGTTAGAGTTACCACGTGTGTGTGTTCTCATATATTTTGAAATCCAGGCAGGATATAAATATCAGGTTATGAATGAAGACTAAGGAAACTTATTGTGAATCAGGTGGTTGTGTTTCATAGTATCAGCAATAAAACCTACATTTTGAAGGAATTGTTATACGTGTGAAACCCAAAACATTAAATTAGTGAATCTTAACAAGGAAGATACAATATCAATTTAAAGTACAGACGGAAAAAAGTGAGTTAATAGAATAAACACAATATTTAATAGAAAACTAAGTTATAGGTTAATAAATCATAAGTGACAGAACCAAGGCCAAATAAGATAAGTAGCCACGCCTCCGAAGAGACAGTCTGGGCGAGCTGCTTTACGCCAAAAGACCTGGCAACCAGTTATGCAAGAACGATTTACAGGAAACATATCAGACAGGGACAACGACGATTACTCAACTGACGAAAATAAACGTAGAAGAGAGAGTGATTTAGAAGAAATTACTAGTAAAAGGAGTAAACTAACTAAAAGAACACCAGTTAAGAACCAAAATAGAGAAATGGAAGAGCTAAAAAATATGATGACAGAGATGATGACAGAGATAAGGGAAATACGAAGAGAAAACAACGAGTTTAGAAAAGAATTAGAGCAGGTAAGAGAAGAAAACATTGAATTAGAAGCAAAAATAGAAACGTTAGAAGGTTTGGAGAACAGAATTGAAAAAATGGAAAAATATGCACGAAGAAATAATATTGTAATAAGTGGACTCGAAATACACGACAACACGGAATGTCCAATGACTGAAAAAATACAAAAATTCCTAGAACAGCACCTCCAAATTAAAACACAAGTCAAAACTGCTTTTGAAATCAAGAAAAATATTATAATTGCAGAAATCGAAAGCTTCGAGAAGAAATTATGCATAATGAAAAATAAAGCCATGCTTTTGAACACCATACATAAATCAGTATATATAAATAATGAATTAACGACACAAGAAAGAATAATACAGAAAAAATTGTCAGAAATAGGAAAACAAATGAGAACTGAAAACAAAGTCGTGAAAATAAAATACCAAAAGCTAGTTATAGACGGAAAACTTTGGATATGGAAAAATATCTTGGAAGAAGCGTCAAAAAACGATACAGAATAGTACAAGATAAGAAAAAAAGGACTGCTCAAATGGAAACGAATGAAATTGCAAATCAAAAAACTAATAACGAAAAGAAGAAATGTAGATTCTGGAAATTGGCAACGTGGAATATCAGAAGTATAAAAGATAAAGAATGGGAACTGTGTAACGAATTCAACAAATTAAAAATTGATAACCTTGCAATAACGGAAACAAAGAAAAAAGGACAAGGAGAAATAATGCTGGAAGATGAACATCTCTTAATTTACAGTGGTGTAAAACAAGAAATGAGAGCTGCAGCAGGTGTAGGATGTATAATAGACAAACGATTAGTCGAATTTATACAGCACTGGGAAGGACTATCAGAAAGAATACTAAAAATTGAACTTAACGAGAACGAAGAAAAGAAAACAATTATAATAGTATATGGACCCGACGAAAATGAAAAAACAGAAGTTGTTTGAGATTTTAATGTTGTCAGCTCCGTTTATTGTGAAAGGTACACCGCATATTTGCCAATGTCAACGCCATATACGCTTCTCTGTATTTTTTTGTAGTTTATAGTTAGTGGCGCTGTCGCTAGCGAATTTTGTTGGTTTAAAATTCGTACAAGGACAAGTTCTGTTGGGTTCCTGCTTTGTTGCGCCAAAGTTGTTTTGTATCGCTCCGCAACAATCCATTGTTGTACTGCTCCAGTAAAGTATTTACATTTGTTATATCTGTTATTTTGTTTAGTTTTTGGTTGTGCTGTGTGTAAATAAATAAGTGTTTTTCGCGTGGTTGTGTGAAAGTGAGATTTACGACCTCACCATTGTTACCATCATCCATACTCGATATCCTGGGTATCCATCCCTGTTATCCCGCAAATTTTTTGGTCCTTCGAGCCGGATCCTATCCGGATTATCCGAGTTTTTCCACCCTTAAAACCACGTGCAAAACCTGTCAAATCCTTGTCCATGCGCATAGCCTGTCAAATCCTAATCCAGTGTCATCCACCCATCCTTTGTTAATTCTAACCTCGCAAACCTGCGTGTAGAATCACGATAACTTCGAAGTCATCGCCAAACAGTTCCGTTTTCGCGTCCGTAACCTTCACCAGGTTCAACAATGGCTGAAGTGTTGCGCCATCAGAAAGAGTTGACGGAACAGATCCGGAAGTTACCGCTGGCACTCCGTACGCAGCTATCGAAAGAAGAAATAACTCCGACAAGCAAGCTGATCGACAGCGCGCTCGCCAACCTACAGAGACATTGGGATGACTTCCTGACCAACCACCACTCTTTTAGAGCAGAAAAGGGCTCAGAAGCGACGGTGTACTTCGTTGAAGATCACTTCTCCGCCACAGAGCTCTTGTACTTGACGGGTGTCGCTATCCTGGAGGCCCTCCATCCTTCGCCACCTCCGCCAGCTCCAGTTGTCGCTCCAGTTCAACCGCCAAAGGCTTCCCTTCCGCCTCTACCTAAGGTAAACCTGCCGGAGTTCTCCGGGTCATACTTGGAATGGGAGGCATTCCACGACGCCTTTCAGGGTCTCGTGATAGACCGTGACGATGTTCCCGACGTCCAGAAGCTGCTCCTCCTCAAGGCAGCACTGAAAGGTGAAGCCGCACTCCTAGTGCGTCCCATGGCCACCACGGCAGCGAACTTCCAGGGAGCCTGGGACGCCGTCTGCGCCAGGTACCGGAACAGTCGGCTTCTGGTAAGTGCTCACCTGTCGGCACTGTTCGACCTGCCCCAGGTATCGAAAGAGTCCGCACGCGACCTGCGGGCCCTGATCGACCGAGCACGGGAAGAGATAAGATCGCTCGAGCAGCTAGGGCGACCTGTAGACAAGTGGGACGACGTCATCGTGTTCTTACTCCTCCGTCGCCTAGACTCCGCATCCCGCCGAGCATGGGAGTTGCATCTCGCTTCCATAGATGCGACTCAAACGTTGGTGAACCCCGACTACAAGTTGGAACAGCCGACACTCAAGCAGCTCGAGGCCTTCTTCGAGATGCGTATCCGCGCATTAGAGATGTCGGCCCCGCTGAGCCCACCTGCCCGCTCCATAACGGCCTCCAACGCGAAGGCTGCGCCACTTCGCTCACACCAGGTCTCTGCAAGCGTCAAGAACACGAACTGCGTGTTCTGCGGAGACTCGCACTCCAACTTCTCCTGCTCATCGTTCCGGGAGAAGTCTCCACAAGAGCGTCTGTCCGAGGTCAAGCGACTTCGGCTCTGCTTCAACTGCCTGGGTTCTCACCAGCGTAACGCATGCAGATCCACGAAGACGTGCTCCAAGTGCGGCCAGACGCACAACACGCTGCTGCACGACGCTTTCCCATCCAGTTCTGTTACAGGTTCGGCCAGTCCTCCAGAAAGAGCTGCTGCTCTCCATACCTCCACGGTCTCTAGTCACTCCACGCACCAGGGCACATCCCGTGCCATGGTTCTCCTGACCACAGCGCTGGTCAGCATCTGTTCGCCCAGCGGACAGCGCGTACAGACACGCGCGCTCTTCGACACCGGGTCCGAGGTGTCTTTCATCTCTGAAGACATTGTGCAATGTCTTGGTCTAGCCAGGCGGCGCTCCCACGTCAAGGTCGTCGGCGTCGGGGCCTCGCACTCTGCCACGGCCTCCTCACAAGTGGAAGTCGTCTTCCGATCCAGAGCAGCACCTGGTGCCGAGCACCAGGTATCCGCCTACGTGCTTCCACGTCTGACGTCTCACGTTCCACAACGGAGAGTCCGTCCCTTAGATCCGCAGCTGCTGCTGCACCTCGAGCTGGCCGATCCATGCTATCACCGAGACCAGAAGTTTGTTCTACTGCTTGGAGCCGACGTTTTCGGCCCTCTACTCCGTCCAGGAGTGTATCCAGTCCCAGGCTCCAAGGTGGTAGCCATCAACACAGTTCTAGGTTGGGTCCTGTCCGGAGCCGTCGACGAGGACGGTGCATCTCCCGTGTCCTCTCTACATTGCCATGTAGAGGAGGACCTGGATCACAATCTCCGTCGGTTCTGGGGAACTTGAAGAGATTCCCGCCGCTCCTTCCTCGCTCTCCCCAGAAGAGAGTGCCTGCGAAGAATTCTTCACCTCCACCTACCAGAGAGACGCCAGTGGTCGCTTTGTGGTGCGGCCGCCACGTCGATCCAGAGTTCCCACAGGCGGCAATCGCGAGCAAGCAGTCCGTTCGCTTGTTTCCATAGAGCGACGTCTGGCACGAGATCCAGCTGTTCATGACAGCTACAGTAAGTTCATGCACGAATACGAGTTTCTTGGTCATATGCGTAGGGCTGAGGAAACTCCATGGTTTTCTGACGCGACTCAGAATTGGCCGACCGCAACACAAGAGCTACCCGATTCACCAGGTGAAGAAGCTGTCCAGAAAACCCGCTCCATGCCGGTCCAAGTCGAAGAAGAGTTCGCTCTGTTAGCGCGGTATTCCTCCCTGTCACGCACGCTCCGTGTAACAGCCCAGTGCATGCGATTCGCCCGCCGCTGCGACAAGAGAGGAAGAATTTCCAGACTTGCAGGTCTGGAAGATCGAGAGCAAGAGACATGCACCGGCTTCCTAACCACATTCGAACTAACTGCTGCGAGAGTCCGTCTGATCCGCAATGTCCAGAGAGAGAAGTTTGCCACTGAAATAGCGCAACTGAAAAGCGCTAGACCCATTCCAAGGACTTCGCCTCTCGTGAGTCTAAATCCATTTCTCAACGCTCACGGCATGCTATGCGTGGGCGGTAGACTCGAGAATTCCGGACTTCCCGATTCCGAAAGACACCCGCCTATCCTTCCAAAGCCATCTCCGCTAAGCCAGCTACATGTCCTACATTGGCACGCATTAGCCCTCCACGCTGGCTTAGCATTAACTCACTCACTCCTCCAGAAGCACGTCTGGATACTCCAAGGGCGAGCCCTAACAAAGAAGCTGCTCCGAACTTGCATCCCTTGCAGGCGCCGTCGTCACCTGGAGGTCGTGAGCGACTTGACGACCAAGGCCTTCCTGGCGGCCTTCCGTCGGTTCGTTGCACGCCGAGGAGTGTGCAGCGAGCTGCTTTCCGACAACGGCACGACGTTCGTCGGTGCCAGCGCAGAGCTGCGCTCCATGTTCCATCAGGCGTCGCTGTTCTACCACGAAGTAGCTTCTACCCTGTCCGATTCCGGCACACGTTGGAGCTTTATTCCACCGTCTGCACCGCACTTCGGCGGCCTGTGGGAGGCCGGAGTCAAATCAGTAAAGAGTCTCCTCCGCAAAACCATTGGTGAGACGACCCTCACGTACGAGGAGCTATCTACAGTACTGGCTCAGGTAGAGGCCTGCCTGAATTCCCGTCCGCTGACGCCGTCCTCGTCGGACACTGCGGACCTGTCCGCGCTGACCCCAGCGCACTTCCTGGTTGGTTCATCATTGCTGACCGTTCCAGAACCAGGTTCCCATGACGAGCCCAGCGACCTGGTGACCCGCTGGCGGCTCGTTCAACGACTCACACAGCACTTCTGGAAGAAGTGGTCAACGCAGTACCTGCACCACCTGCAACAACGTCCCCGCTGGCGCGGGGAAAGATCCAACTTCATTGTGGGCCAGTTAGTGCTGGTTCACCACCCGCAGCTGCCTCCAGGTAGATGGGCACTGAGCCTGAGCTGCATCCAGGAGCAGACGGCCTCGTCAGGGTAGTCACCGTCAAGACTGCCACTTCAGAGCTTCGCCGACCTATCTCCCGGCTAAGCCCTCTGCCGATCGAGACGGACGTCATCCCTTCAGCCAAGCAGAGACTCGCCGCGCCGCCGTCGCCACCGCTGCGTCGTTCTACGGTGGGCAGTCCAGGTCATTCCCAGTCGGCCTGATGTCCACACGATCTTGCTTACTTAAGTTTTATTGTTATTCCATGTTAATTGTTTAGTTTAGTCGCTTCTCGACTAGGTGGGCAGTATGTTTGAGATTTTAATGTTGTCAGCTCCGTTTATTGTGAAAGGTACACCGCATATTTGCCAATGTCAACGCCATATACGCTTCTCTGTATTTTTTTGTAGTTTATAGTTAGTGGCGCTGTCGCTAGCGAATTTTGTTGGTTTAAAATTCGTACAAGGACAAGTTCTGTTGGGTTCCTGCTTTGTTGCGCCAAAGTTGTTTTGTATCGCTCCGCAACAATCCATTGTTGTACTGCTCCAGTAAAGTATTTACATTTGTTATATCTGTTATTTTGTTTAGTTTTTGGTTGTGCTGTGTGTAAATAAATAAGTGTTTTTCGCGTGGTTGTGTGAAAGTGAGATTTACGACCTCACCATTGTTACCATCATCCATACTCGATATCCTGGGTATCCATCCCTGTTATCCCGCACAGAAGTAAAGGACAAATTTTGGGAGGACTTGTCGATAGTAACAGAGACCAGCAAAGGAAATATATATGTAGCGGGAGATTTTAACAGTAGAGTAGGAAGAAAACATACAAGTAACTCAGATGTGGTAGGGAATTACGGAGAAGATAAAATTAACAACAATGGCACAAGATTAATAGACTATTGCATATTGAATGATATGATAATAACAAACACTTTTTATATGCATAAGGAAATACACAAATACACGAGACAAGGACCAAACGAGGAAGAGAAATCCATTATAGACTATATATTAGTAGAGAGAAAAAATAGACAAATAATCAAGGACATCAGAGTTAAAAGAGGCCCGGAGATATATAGCGACCACTACCTGCTAGAAGCAAAAGTTAAACAAGTACCAAAAACTAAACAAGTAACAGAACAAGGAAAGATACAGAATAAACATGAAACGATAAAGACATATAAACTTAGAGATGCAGAAACAGGTAATAAGTACGAGGAAAAAATTAAAGAATTACTAATTAAAGAAAAAATAGAAACGAAAAATAAAAGTGTAGAACAACTGTGGCACATATTTAAAACGATATTAACACAAGCAGCAAGACAAGTATGCGGAATAAGTAAAGTCAACAATAATAGAAAACAAACCGCATGGTGGACGCCTGAAATCAAAGAACAAATAAAAATAAAGAAAACAAAATGGTTAGCATATCTACAAAATAAAAATGAAAAAACATACAGCGAATATAAAGAAATGAGACAGCGCACAAAACTAATGATACGCAATAAAAAACAAGAAACCTGGGAAAAATTCGGAGAGAAAATTGAAGAAAATAGCAAAAGTAACCAGAAACTATTCTACAAGGCAATAAAAACTATGAGAAGTGATAAAATAAGAACAAACACGACAATCAAAGATAAAAACAACAAATTGCTAACAAATGAATTACAAATAATGGAAAGGTGGAAACAGTACTTCCAAGAACTATTAGATGCAACGAATCCGGAAGAAGAAAGAACATACAATATGGATACCCAGACCATTGAAACTAGAGATACAGACAGCGACAGAATAAGAAGTCACATAACGCACGAAGAAATGTGTGAAGCAATCAGAAAAATGAAACATGGAAAAGCACCCGGACATGACAAAATTACTACAGAGATGATAAAGTATATGGGGATGGAAGGAGGTGAATTATTATTAGAAATATTTAATAAAGCGTGGAAGAAGGGTAAAGTACCAAGAGACTGGCAAATAGGAGTAATTGTACCTATACATAAAAAAGGTGATACTAAAAATTGTAATAATTATAGGGGAATTACACTATTGAGTACAGTAGTTAAAATATACGAGAGGATAGTAGAAAGCAGATTAAGAAAAATAGTAGAAGACACGTTATCACAGTCTCAGAGCGGTTTCAGAAAATGAAGAAGCGCCCAAGACCACATCTTCACAATAAAGCAAATAATACAAAAAGCTATACTAAGTAAATCAAAAGCATGTTTCGCGTTCATTGACCTAGAAAAAGCTTTTGATAAAGTGAACCGCCAGCGAATGTGGGAAATATTAAAACGAAGAGGAGTTAATAACGAGCTATTGAAAGCTATCAAAAGTCTGTACGAAGAAAACAGTAATTACGTAATAAGTAAAAACTTGAAATCAGATGTGTTCACAACCAAAAATGTATTAAGACAAGGTGGCGTTCTTAGCCCGGTATTATTTATAATATTCATAGACGAAATTACAAAAGAATGTAAACCTAAAATGAAAGAACTGATAGTGGGACATAGACATCTACAAACAGTCAGTATAACAGAATGTGCTTTTGCGGACGACGTGGTTATCATAGCTAACAATGAAGTAAACCTCCAGCGGAACCTAAATGTATGGAATGAAATACTAACAAAATACGGAATGAAGATAAACACAAAAAAGACTAAAGTATTAACTACCTCCAAAGAATTCGAAACAATAAATGTACAAATAAATGGAATACAAATAGAACATGTTACACAATTTCAGTACCTAGGAGTAATAATACAAAGTGATGGAGGTCAGGACATAGATATAGGTCAAAGACTAGAGAAAACGACTAGAACACTACATGCATTGAAAAACAGTCTTATAAGCAAAAAAGAAATCTCACAGAAGACCAAAATGATAGTGTACAAAACCATCTATAGAAGTATACTAACCTATGGATGTGAAACCTGGGTACTCACAAATAAAATGAAGAGTAAACTACAAGCCTTGGAAATGAGATACCTGAGAATGGTCAAAGGTATAACTATATTGCATAAAATAAGAAATACGACTATCAGAGAAGAATTAGAAATAAAACCATTATTAGAATATGTCAAGCAAAGATAGTTAGAATGGTGGGGACACTTACAAAGAATGGAAGAAGAACGACCGGCTAAAAGAATATGGGAAACAAGAATCCAAATAAAAAGAAGTAGAGGAAGGCCTTCGGAAACATGGGAGAAGGTTACCAACAAACTAATTGAAGAGAAGGGTAAAACAATACAGGAAGCCAAAAGGATTGCGAAGAACAGACAAACGTGGAGAAATTTTACTTTAAATTGAAATGTATCTTACCTATTATGTATTATTAGAACACTTAAGCTGAAATGTAATATTAAAAATGTAATACTCAAACCCTACACCGAAAGGTAAATGGGAAATAGATTATATATATATATATATATATATATATATATATATATATATATATATATATATATATATGTTATTATCTTATCAATTCCTATTAATTATAACCTTTTAACCTTATAACAAATATAAATTCTTTATCTAAAATATTACAACACAATTTATTTATGCTCAACAACATTTCTTGTTTTGCATTCACAAATACAGTAAGAAAAATTTCCGCAAATTCTGCATGCCATACCATCCACTTGTACGGTTGGTAAAACAAAGCATTTTAATGCACAACAATAATCTTTCTCTTCTTTGGATAATGATTGTAGCAATTTATTTATTGCAGGAGTAGCTGTTTCATTTTTAGACGTCTAAAGAAATTTTTTTTATTAATACATATAAACTTATAAAAATAATTTTATATTACCGTCATTATAAAACAGCACAATTAACAAACATACATGTGAATACTGTGAAAAATAATTTTAAACTAGTTAATTTCAAAATGTTTATTCATATTTATTACTTATAATCTAATAACATTTGACCTTTCATCATTTTTATAGCACAACACTTTATATATTTACAATGGACGAACGAGTACACCATGTTTTAGTATTTTTCTCCCATTTTCCCCATATTGTACGAAGGTAATGTGTAGCCTACCCTTGTGACATGTAGGACACTCCATGTTTCTGGTTGATGCTGGTGGATTATATCTGAACATCTCCCAACAATTATTGCAGTAAGTGCAATAATATTTCCAAATAGTCCAAGATGAGTCTGTTGAACGTGTAGACGAAGACATACTTGTAGCGCGCTTTGACTCGCTGAGCGGAGTGTGAGATCTGAGGTTCAAATCCCAGTGACGACAAACTTCTAACCCAAAATAAATACCGCTGTATTTGGATTTCATGAAAACGATTTCGCTTTATATAAAGCAACTGGAACTGATATGTAATAGGATTAAGAAATAAAATAAATATATACATTTTAAAAATGTTTATTTTTTTATAACATACATACATACAATAACAATATAAAACAAAATTTACATATAATTTTTATTTTTTTACAAATTCTAAATTTGCTGTATTATTAATTAGTCCTCTATGAATAAGGTATACATTTTCATCTGTGTCACTCGCAGCATCCTGGTTCATTTGTTTAAGATGTTCATCACTAATTGCGTTAAATCGTTGTCCCAAATAAATTCGAAAATCTTCTAAATACACCATAATACAATCACCAAATTTTGTAGTAGTACGTTTTAACGATTTGATTTTATAAGGCTTGTTTATCGTTAAGGTATTAATACCCGCAACTTCTGGTTTTTTAGATAAACTTGTCATCAAAGCATATGCTGATGATGACGATGACGATGACGAAGAAGAAGCCATTGTTGAATTATTGGTAGCAAGATTAGTTAGTTCTATTCTTGTAAGTACTTGTTAATGTGTGTACTGTTGTTACACATATATTTAGTTTCTGCTATTGGATTTATATATATACTGTCTTATCTTGCTTATAGTTTTGATAACATATTTATAATTGTGGAATATTTTAATATTTTGTAACTAGTAAACAATACGTGCACAAAGGTTATAGGTTTACAATGACAGACTGATTTACAGTTATTTTAATAAAACATATTTTATAATTGTGGAATATTTTAATATTTTGCAACTAGTAAACAACACGTGCACAAAGGTTATAGGTTCACAATAACAGACTGATTTACAGTTATTTTAATAACATATTTATACTTGTGCACTAAAAGTTATAGGATATTGTTGATAAACTAATTTTTTAATTCATTTTAATATTTGATTTTATTAATTTAGGTTAAATATTTTTTAGCTGCTTTAATATAGACTCATTAGGACATTGTATATTAAAAAAAGATAAACTAAATGGAATTGCTTTCGTAACAGTTTTTAAATATTCACTATATTCATATATAATATTATTTTTCAAAAAATATATATATCCATTTATATACTGAAAAACTCCGTCTATATCAGAAGGTATACCGGAAAACAATGAATTTATTGTTCCACGATTTATAACAGAATTACTACATTCGTCAAGCTGTACTACATGAATATTATTAAAAAATATATAAGTTCGCCCCATATTAGTATGTACAGAGGCAATAATGTCTTTAATTTATTTTGAAACTGAACTTCCTTTAGTAATTTTAAATATTTCTAACAATGGCCACTTAATATCATAAAAAGTATCATCATTTATTAGTACTATATTACCGTTTGGTTTACGGTATACAGCTGATATATTTTTAAAATTATTATTTAATGATGGTACCCAATCTTGTAAATAATAAGGTTTTGTATAACCATCCTCTAAAATATTTTTAATCCATACCCAATTATTATAAAATATTAATAAGTTATTATTAACAATTAAAAAATTTGTTATATTATTTAAATTACATAATTCTGGCTCTGATTCTGTTTGTTTTTTATCTATTTCTGTATTTGTTTTGTTGTTGTCATTTGTGGGGGGTGATAGTGTTATAAACGGGGTTGGAAAAGGAATTATATATCTTTTTCCATATAAGCTTTGTATTTCCTGAATGTCGATTAAGTTCAATTTAAAATCAGAAATATTTTAATATAATACGTTTCTGTGTAGGCTATACATAACAGAATTTTTGTTTTGTACATGTTCTAAGCCCAATGCATGTCCTATTTCATGAACTAAAACTTCAAAAAAATTTATATATTCTTTATCTTCTTTGGTATGTGATAATTTATAACTCCATTTTTCTACAGCATCCATATGAATATCAACAAAACTTTGGTATTGTTCAAGCGAAAATGCATGTGCTAAAACTTGTCCTGGGCCATCAAAATTATATGGGCAGTAATTATTTTTAAAATATGAATAATGTCGTATTCTACTCATTGAAATTATAATATTTGGATATATTGTATTATTATTATTATGCAAATATGGAATATATTCAAACGAAACATTAATATATTTTTCCCATATTTTAAAAGCTTCATCTGCCACTTTAATTTGATAATTTTGACCGTAAACAAAAGTCCATGTTATAACATTGTTTTTCCAAATATATTTTTCATATTTGCTGTTATTATCAGGTACTCCACATCGTTTAGATTTTAATGAATTTATCAATTCATTATTTAATGTACCCGTTACCTTTAAATTATAATATGTTTGATAATTTTTTATTGCATCAACATACCTATTATCAGTTTCGGAAATAGTTGATAGTTCATTTGTATTTGTTTTTAAGTACCCATAATTTTCTAATAATTCTACAGATTCTATAAAACCATAATTTAAACTCATATTATTTTCTTCACAATAACATAATAAATACACTTGTATTTGTATAATAAATATATTTAATAACTTCATTTTACAAATAATCAGTTAACAATAAATACAATTTATAAAATAAATTTCTTTTATATCTTTAAACATAGCAAAAAATAAATAAAAAAATAAATGCCGATGTTTAAAATATATGAGACACTTTGGCGTGGAGAATATTGCCAGCCGTAGGAATATTAATTCGAATATATTTGAACTTTATAATCTTATGATAACCTTATTATCATACAATGCTTTACTATATAAGAACGTTTGTAAAACATATAATTCTAGTATTGAAATATGCCTCCGTTAGAAAATGTTCCATTTTCGAGCAATATTCGAAATGTATACCAATTATTCAACAATTGGGATGACGATGACCAACTAACGATAGCACCAGAAATTCTACTTCCAATACCTACACAGGTAACTGCAAACCTCGAAGATATAATAGAAATTAGCTATGAAGAAGAAGATATAATGGAAATTAGCGACGAAGAAGATATAATAGAAATTAGCGACAGCGACGAAGAAGATATGATGGAAATTAGTAACGAAGAAGAAAATAACAGTATTATAGAAATAAGCGATGAAGAGGATACAATAATAGAATGTTTAGAATGAAGTGATTTTTTATAAAATTTATTATAAAAATAATTATGTATTTACAATAAAATATATATACATATATTCATTACAATTTTTATTTACAATATATATCCCCAAGGAAATGTATCTGTACATGAAGGGTTTACAATACGTTTGTCATCGTATGGGCTTAACACAATTTTTTTCTGCTTTACTATATATACATTATGTTTTTTTGATAAATGCGTTGGTGCGAGTAGACGTATCTAGCTTGTTGCTCCGTAACTAAGTGTTGTGATCTTCAAAAAGTGCGATCTGAATTTTTCAATTATGGGCACCCGAGGTCTCGCTGCAGTTGCTAAAGACATTGTTGTATCTTTGCTCGCTGACACTTCTTTTATTGACAAACTAGTCGATAAAATCTCAGAACGACTGAACGAGAAACTAGACGAACAGCAAAGGCACTTCGAAACAATAATTGCTGAACTAACAACCGAAAACAAGCTCCTGGAGGACCGTTTGGATCAACTGGAGCAGTATTCGAGGCGCAACTGCATCCGAGTGTTCGGGATTCCTGAAGCCGCTACAGAAAACACCGAGGACATAGTGAGAACAGTGTTTAAAGAAAAACTTGCTCTGGATATAAAACCTGAGCAAATAGACAGATGTCACCGCACAGGTAAAAGAAAATCAAATTCTGAACTCACTATAAATCCCAAACCGTGACCTATAATTGTAAAATTTACCTCCTATAAAACACGTGCTACAGTTATACAGAACCGTAAAAGACTCTCTGGTACCAAAATTACAATTAAAGAAGACCTGACAAAAAATAGACTGGATCTTTTAAAAGCCGCATCAAAGTGTTACGGTTTTAAAAATGTGTGGTCAAGTGATGGTGTTATTTTTGCAAAAGTCAATGGCAGCATAAAAAAACTCACGCACGTTGATGTACTAAATAATTAAAACAAATATCACTAATTGTTTAATTAATATTTTCTTTATGAGCACTGTGCTTCTATGATATATAACTTTTTTCCATCTGATACAATTTAATTTTATATTTTCGATTTTATTGAAGATAAAATCAATTCAATACAATCGTATTTCAAATCTTTATTCTCAGCTGATTTTTGTAAAAACTTTGTTTCTTGAAATTAACAAGTTATCACTGTTTAATATTTAATTGCAGGTCATTGAACTCTCTCTGTTGATTCAAAGTTTCGTCAAGTCTTGTTTATTTTTTCATTTCGCTACACTGTAAAGTTTGTTCATTGCATTTATTATTATTATTATAAGTTAACAATTTAGTTTATTACTTTATTCCTATTTTTATGCATATTTATTACCAGAATGTCAGAGGATTGAATACCAAAACAGAAACTTTTTATAACAATCTAATTTCACTGCAGTCAGACATTATATGTCTTACTGAGACTTGGTTGAATAACAGTGTACACAATTCTGAATTATTCTCACCTAACTATAATGTGTACAGGAGAGACAGAGATACCGCCAGTGCTGGCAAAAATCGTGGTGGAGGCGTATTATGTGCTGTGAATAATATTTACAATTCTACGGAAATAAAATTAACACTTCATCCTAATTCCCTTTCTGACCTAATTTGTACAAAAATTTTTATGTCAAATAACTGTTGCATTTATATTATAGTTGTTTATTCCCCACCTCCCATATCTACAGTACAACAAAATTATATTTATGAATGTCTCGAATCGTTTTTACCTTTGTTAAATAATAATTTTATAATTGTCGGCGATTTTAATATTACGAAATTTGTCGATTATACATTGCATGGATTCAGTGATATCCATATTTCAAATTTTAATAATTTTATTTCATTTTTAAATGCATGTCAGTATAATCAAATTACTAACAGCAGCGGTCGTTTGCTAGATCTTATTGTCTCAAATGTGCATTGTACTGTCTCTCGTGATCTTGATCCTCTTGTTGATGAAGACTCACATCATCCTACACTATTCATTTTATTTTCATCCTCTATATCTGAGAGATCGACATGTTCCACTTTTAACACTAATTCATTATCATATAACTTTCGTGCTGCCAACTTTGATATGCTATACACATTATTATCAGATGTGGACTGGGATTGTCTGTCACAATATAATGACGTTGATACTGCCTTCAACGAATTTTATCGAATTCTTTACGATATCATGGATAAGTGTATTCCCCAAATCAAATTTAAAAACAAATCAAGTAAGTACCCATCATGGTTTAACTCTCATATAATCAACAATATTAAGCTGAAGGCTAAATATCTAAATCTGTATAAAATACACAATGATCCTGCGTACCTTGGTGAATTTAAACGTTTGCGTACTTTAGTTAAAAAAGAAATTAAATTCGAATATGCGAGATATATGGCGAGTACTGAATATTCAATTTCATCTGACCCGCAAAAGATATGGGCATATATTAATAATAAAAAGCGTACTTCACTCATTCCGGACCGTATGCATTTAAATAATGAACAATTTAACTCTACTCCTGATATTGTACAAGGATTTGCGGATTTCTTCAGCAGTATCTACACTCCTAGTGACGAATATTCTACTTCCAATTCTATATCTTCAAGTAACCACAACGTTGTTACAATTTCTAATATTTCTGAAGAAGATATTCTTCATGCAATTAATAAACTTAAAGTAACTCGTAATCCTGGACCTGATAATTTACCAGCCTATATTATTAAAGCATGTAGCCATATCTTTGTCAAGCCTCTTTATTTTCTTTTCAATCTTTCTCTAAACACGAACAAGTTTCCTACTGCATTGAAAACATCTTTTATTTGTCCTATATATAAATCTGGTGACAAGACCAATATTTCTAATTATCGTGCTATTGCTATTTTACCCAACATATCTAAAATCTTTGAAACTATTCTTTACAAATACATCTACAATTCTGTTCATACTCACATCTCCTCTCAACAACATGGTTTTATATCTAGCAAATCGACCACTAGCAATCTAATGAATTTCACTAATTTTACATTGAACTCATTGCATGATAATTGTCAAGTTGATGTAATATACACGGATTTTTCAAAAGCATTCGATACTGTAGATCATAATGTCCTCCTACATAAACTCGATAAAAATTTTAATTTCTCAAATAGTTTAATTCAGTTTACGTCTAGTTATTTAAATCAACGTAAAATGTGTGTTCAGCTTAATAATTACTCATCCCGCCCGTATTTTGCCACATCTGGTGTTCCACAAGGGTCAAACCTTGGTCCTCTATTGTTTATTCTTTTCATTAATGATATTGTGGACACTGTTGAACATTCTCAAATACTGCTCTATGCTGATGATTTGAAATTATTTAAAACAATTAATTCTTTAGATGATTGTGTTCTTCTTCAAAAGGACATTGATAATATTCTGGCTTGGTCTCAATCCTCTAAACTATTCTTTAATTTCAGCAAATGCAAAGTAATGAGCTATTTTGTTAAAAAATTCGCATATAGTTTACCTTATCATATGAATAACATTGAACTTGATAGGGTTAAGTATTTCAAGGATCTTGGCATTCTTTTTGATGAAAAACTATCATTCAATGAACATATATTATACATTGTAAAGTCATCTTATAAAAATCTTGGATTTGTAATTCGAAATACACAATCGTTTCGAAGGTTATCAACGGTAAAAATATTATACTATGCATTTGTTCGATCTAAATTGGAATATTGCCTTCAAGTATGGAATCCAATTTATCAAAAATATATTTGTATTATTGAATCTATACAAAAAAAAATTGTTAAATACTGTTACTTTAAAACTCATAGGAAATATCCCAATTTCGACTTCGATTACACTAACCTTCTGATTCAAACCAATATGACATCGTTATGTAATAGAAGGAAAATACTATCATGTATATATTTATTCAAATTGTTAAATGGATATATTAACGACAAGTATTGTTTGAATCAGATATCTCTAAATATTTCTCGTATTGCATCCAGAAATAAGATGACTTTCCATTGTGCTATTGCAAGAACAAACTACGAAACTAAATCTCCCTTAAGACAGCTTTGAAATATTTACAACACACTGACCTGTAATATTGATATTTTTGGTGATAATCTTCATAAATTTAGATCAACTTTGTTTAATTATTTTTTGTAATTTATAATTATTAATTATTTCAGCTTCTTTATTGTTTTTATGTTTTATTAGATCAGATTTGAATTGTTTTTCGCTTCAAATGTTTAATTCTTTTTTTGTAAATTGTTATTATAATTAATGTTGTTTCTTACTTGTACTAATGTATATATCTTTGTAATTGTAATATATAATCGTCCTGTAATTGGGATCATAGTATCCTGTTGGATAGATTTGTTAATAAATAAATAAATAAATAAATAATATTGAAAATTGAATTTTACTCAAAGTATTATTTTTAAATAAACAATCGTAATAGTTGCTAAATGTTATTTTTTTTACTGTTGCACCTGTAACCCCTTTAGCTTTTTTACTTACTTTTTCTTCAACATTATTTAAAGTTTTGTAACAATACATTTTTGAACGTAATCCTATAAATTCTGTCATTATTTTGCCATTATTTTCATCTTTCATAAGACCGATAATTTTTTTGTTTACTTGAGGTATATTATAAATATTATTTTCACTATAATCAGAGGTGTCGAATTTATGAATATCACGTTTCATTATTTCATAAATATCAAAATTAAAAAAATTATAAATCAAGCTATCAGTATCTGTATATAACAATTTTGCATTTTCACCAAAATTTGCTTTTATATAATTAAAATGAAAATCATACATGTATGTTTTAGCTAAATCTAGTATAGAAAATCCTACATAAATTGGTTTATTAAAAAAAACATGTTGTTTTTTCATTTCAATAAGTATAGAATTATCACTTAAAATAATACAACTGTGAAAATTTGGTTGTGATATATAATACTTTGCACCATATCGCCCCTCATATTTTGTAACTAATTTTACAATTTTATATTTCCGAACGTTTTCCATAGTTTTTCCAAAAACAGCGTTATTTAATAATTTAAATTTTTTTTTCTCAAACTCGTTTTTCGATTTTTTTCGTAATTCTGTATTTAAATCAATGTATTCTCGTAGCCAAGGACTTTGTTGAAATTTTAATATGTTATGTATATGTGTAATTTTCATGCCTAAATTTATATATTGTTTTAAATTTATATAATGTATTACATAATTTTTTTTATGATGCAAATTTGCTATTAATTTTGAGTTTTTTGAAACTGGTGGAGTAAAATGTTCCACTGCAAGAGGTAAATCTTTATGTTTCTTATGCAAATTTATTGGATATTCCAAATCCACCTCAAAAATAAATCCTGTATTGCTTTCATCGTTTATATTTAATACATTTATATTATTAAAATCTTTTTCTTCAACCCATTCAAAATTCTTTTGAGGTAGATACATTCTCATCGCAGCACCATACAAATTATTAATATCATAATACATTAAATAAGAATCTTTTTCACTCGCATTGTACATATTTCCCATATATTTATTATTAGCTTTTCCATATCTATTAGAGCATTGGGATAGTCCACCGCGAATACCTTTCTCAATAAAATGAATTTTATCTACATCTGTTAGCAACTCTAATTCCACATTTGTACATTTAAGCATAGCATCAAATGCTAACCCTGGAGCTGTGTAATAGTGCAACGCATCTAAACCATAAGTTTTCATACAACTATTACGAAAGTTTTCAAAAACATCGCTTAATAGTAATACATCAGTCTTTAAATATAAATTAGCATATTCACCTATTGTTCTTATTTTAAACACAGACCAAACTTTTTTTGCAAACTGGTACTCTTCTTCTGATACACTTTCACCTTTGATTGAACTGTAAAAATTTTCTATATTAGGTAATTTTGTTTCCTCCAATTTAGCCCAGGAATCAATGCACTCGTAAGGAAAAATTCCTTTTCTGCTCAATAATTCAAACTCTTCGTGTGCAGTATAAAAACTTCCTGTGATATTTTTTTCTTCGTTTGACAAATATGAAGACAATTTGTCTAAACTGCTACTCATAAAACGAAATGAGTCAATAAATCGAAATTGTATTTTTGTATTGTCAACATATTTAGTGAAAGATATATATTTTTCTTTATTTATTGGAAGAATTTGTGTTCTTCCAGCTATTTGTGTAGTTATTGTTTTTATTACAAAATGAGCGTCATACGAACTTAAATTGTGAAATACTACTGGAATAACACGTGATTTTCTGTATTTCAAATTACATACTTGGTGTGCAGCTCCACAATATTTTCCTGTAAGGTGACAATGATCTCGTACTTTAATATCACCTGCCTCGAAATTATTGTTACATATATGACATATTGTAGCACTCAAAAATTCTTGTTCTTCAGACAAAGTTAAATTCATTGGTACAATATTATTCATAATGTTATCAACATTTTTAGCAATATGTTGTAATTTTTCACAGAATAATTCCAAACAATTAGTTCCATTATACAAATTAAATTCTGATAAATTATTATTGTAGCTACATTTCATATAATAACCTATGCTAAACGGTATATGTTTTTGGGTAAACGTGGTATTTTCCCCATGATTTTGGTTAATTTTTTCCAAAATCGATTCAATGTCTGCATATATAACAAACGGCACCTTTTCTTTGTAAAGACAATTTTTAAATTTCAAAATATTATTTTTGTTTTCTATAGGTAATTCCATCCTACACTTATTTACAACTTGACAATATTTCGTGTGTTTTAAATAAGTATTTTGTACATAAAAGTGATTTAAACATGTATCACAAATATATGATTTTTTCTTTGTTTTAGATAGTTGACTACTTAATAATCTTGATAAATTTTTTATCCACATATAATGATAATTTTCAGGTGATTTAAGTTCATCTAAATCAATAACGTCATTGTTATAATCAGTGTAATAATCATCATTATCATTATCTGAATTGCTACTATTATTATTTTTTTCAGTACAATTAGAAATCATTAATAAATGTATTTCTATTATATTGTTTTTTTGTAAGTTTAACAGGTACAATAATATTTTTATTTTTTTTCCCTTTTTTCTCTTCTTCAATTGTATACACATTTATTGATAATTTATTCATGTCTTCAAATTTTTCAATATTCTTAATATGCATAGGAAAGTCCAATCCACTATATTGTAAAACGGTAGAAAAATGAGGATATGATGTAGTACGGTCTAAATGTCTTGTAGATGGATATAAAGCAGACACAACAGCCCAAAGAAAACAATAGTTATCAGCATTTTTAACATTTATAACAGCTCTTTTACTTTTTATGTCAGGTGGTAATTCTATATAACTATTACCTTTAATAGGTTCATACATATTTATGTTTACTTTTAAATAAAGAACTTTGTACAAGGCCCAACCAGAGTCTCGCTCTTGAAATTCTTCTAATTTTCTTAATAATTTATCTTCAACGTTGATATTGTACCATTCTTTTATGTTTGTAGTTTTGTCGATAACATTGTTAGCTGTTGTAAAATGTTTTATCTCCATTTTTCCAGTATGCGGCAATATAAATTCGCAGCAAAATATTACATTTACTTTCATTATATATTGTAATAATTTTTTTTTTTTTTATTAGATAAAATTCTCTGTGCTGCTTGTAAAAAAATTTTGGGGTCTTTAAAATTAGCCTTATTAATTATCGTACCTGTCTGTATTCTACTGTTGAAAACAGATTGAATATTTTGCCATATTAATTTTTCAGATTTTCTTTTTTGTTTATATCCAGATCCAGTTATTATTTTTCTTCTTTGTATTTCATTTTTCAGCATTTCTCGATATGTTTTTAATAATGTTAAATTACCTTCTAATTTAAAAAGATTTTCTGCTTTGTTAAAGTTATTTTTTTACACATTTGTTAAGTATTATTATAATTTTATTAATATATTTTCGCAACCTTTCATGTTCTTCTATTGTTTTTAACAGTTGAAAAACTTTTTGAATTTTTTTAATAACGTTGCTACTTAAAAATCTTATTGTGTTGGTGTCACAGTTCATTGTAACATACGATAATATTCACATACGCAATTTCATTTATATACAGTTTACTCAAAATTCTCAAAATTGTCATCAAATATATATCATTAACCCCTAACCTTCCCATACATATGATGTTTACGAAAACACATTAAACTCTTGTACCCGGATACAAATAGGCTATTATAATTTCAAAATTTCTTAAAATGTGCTATCAAATTCATGTCCTTAACCCGCCTAACCTTTTGTACATGTGCTGTTTACGCAAACAAGTTAAATTCCTAAAAATAATATCAAATCGTCGGCAAATAGATAACCTTTAACCTTTCGACACGTGCACTGTCTTATAATTTCTTAAGTCCTTATCATAGTTCCAAATGTGACCACCGTTATCATATAGATGGCGCAGCAAGTAGCGAGCGCGAAATCAAAGCACTGTCTTATAATTTCTTAAGTCCTTATCATAGTTCCAAATGTGACCACCGTTATCATATAGATGGCGCAGCAAGTAGCGAGCGCCAAATCAAAACAAAAAAAATATGATGGAAGGTCCAAAGGTCAATTTGGTCTAGAACCTGCATAGATACTCTACTTGCATGCATTTCTTATGGAAGTACATTTTCAATTCCGATATTAAAGCATTTTGGCGATTCTTAATTATAACAGAGATTTTTTATGTTCCAAAACATTACTCTTTGCTGTCCTTACAGAAAAAGTACAAATAAAATAATAAATTAAGAAAAATTTCATTTTAAAGAAAGTAGTATCGCAAATAGTAACATATGTCGTTACTTGGTGCAGCAGGTGAAAAACGCCGCGTTAAAGTGGCAGGTTCAACTTAATACTAAGACAGCTACGACGTAAGTTTTCATAAATTTGCACCTACTGTTTAAATTGAAGTTTATTAAATAATATTATGTTTTTTTGGGTGTGTTTATTACATTAGAAGATAGATAAAAGAGATTAGTAGTTATAAGATTTAATAATTAAGATTTGCATTTTATAATACTTTCCAGCAGCTTAAAGACAGCATATATTTATTCACATAAGAATAACATGGGAGTATAAATCGGCGGAGGCGAGTTAGGGTTTCAGTTTGAATTTGGCGCCACAAAAGGACCGGTACACTAATGCAGTCTATTAAAACTTAATAAGAACAAACTGAATGAAATATTTTAAATAAAATCTTGAATTTTTAGAATTAATGTAGATAGAAACTTCTCATCTCTTTCTACGAATAATGAAATGGCAAACGGTAATATAAAGTATGTGCTTTGAAAAGTGGTCTTGTGTGTAATATTTGTCGGACTTCTTGAGTTTAACGTTACTATTTTCATCGAATTCTAAATCATTTTTAGCTGACTTCTTATTTGATAAATCTACAATTAATTTGTTTTGACAGGAATAAGGACATTTTATTTCCAGAAGTTCATATCCGTTTTCTGTTTTGATAAAATCATCATCACTACATGCTAAGTAGGATTTGTTAGATAATATTACAACACAACATGTCCAATTTCATGTATAATATATTAGTTGAAGCTTGAAATACTGATCTCGCTTCACTTTCGGTTTCCAAGCCATAACGCATAGCTTGATTACAATAAAAATTGTAGCCATTGATTCCTGTCAACAACATTTTCATTATAATAATCATTATCATATTTTCTCTGTACCAATCTAATTCTATTGGTACATATGTACATCTACAACGAAAGAGTTCATTGCAGAATATGTAGTATTATTGCGAATTTGGCTATGGTATGAAATTTTTATTACGGTTTTTATTTTTTGACTTTTACTTTCTACTCATTTTTTCTTTGCACTTTCAGCCCTATTTAATGTGCATTCAATTTCGCTATAAGTATAATACTTTATGCATTCGTTTCAGACAAAATTTCTTTGCTTATGTTCTGAAAATGTAAAAAGAATGTCAAGAAAATATCCAGACGTGTTTATGTAGAATGATTTTATTGAAACTTCATGATATTTTTTAACCTGTGCTTGTACAGGCGTGTACCAAATGATAAAGTGATCAGTTTTGGACTGTATATTAGAATTCTTATTTTAATGTGACTTCACTACACAGTTATAATTCAAGATAAAATTATAGAAATAACACATATATAAACAAATACTTTGTTTCTTGCAGTAGTTTCATTTGTACAACTTGTGATACACAATACATTGCTAACTTCTTTACATTTCTTAATAAAATGAAGTCTCTTTATGATAATACAGCAACATGATTATCTAGTCTTATTGATTTTAAATGCATAATACAGTCTAATACTTATATATTCAGCAATGTCAAAATGACAAGATAATTTGACAACTTTTATTTTGGATGCGTTCAAACATGTGTTGTACAGTCGGATTACTGAATGTGACCATTAAGCTTAAATTTTAAAATTCAAATACACTTTTTAATAAGTTTAATTAGAACACAATATTTTTTTAATAAAAATATTAAAAATACACCATAACAATTAACAATGGGTCTTTAGGGTCCCAAAAATTAACAAAAAGAGCAGCTAACAATCAAAGCTGGCCGTTTTCTTTTAAATTTTCGGAAATATAAAGGCTCACTGTTAAATGTTAAATATTTTTTGTCTCTAAATAAATCCTTTAAAATATACCTTATTATTTTAATAGGTACACTTCGTTTATGAAAATGAATTTTAGATGTTAGATTAACAAATTTGAATTGAATAAAATAAGTAAAATATATGAAATATTAATGTTAATAAAATAATTTATATTTAATATCCAATGAATATAAAAGTATAATAATATATTTTAAAATGACATAGGTTTATAACTACAGAATAATAACTAAAACTAAGTGTGGAACTTGCAAACCTTGCTCGCAACTTTCATCATCACAAATTTTGGCATAAATAATCCATTTTTTAAAACTTTATGGTTGTATATGAAAGAATATATTATATTTTCTCTTTTTATAGCATTATTTATGATAAAAATAACTTCATTTAATTTCATTTGATTATACTCTGAGCCAGTAAACTAATATGACATCTGTAAGTGATAAAAATTAAAAATGTACTTAAAAATAACTATATCATACCTCAAACCAATATACAACAATTTTCAAACCTTCTTTTGCATTATTTCGTAGTAAAAATATGAATTTTTATGCAATCCATTCACAGTCACATTCGACTAAGAGCATATGTCATCAAACGAATATCTCGATTAATATTTGGTTTCAGAAAGTGTTTATCGCTTGAAATATCAATGATAAATGAATAATTGGATAGATACTTTGTTTTTGTACACGTTTTCATCTAAAAAATCATCTCGTTCCATAACAATATACAATAGAATTTTTTAAAATCTAATCCTTGTTGTAATCAACTACTTTCATTTGAAATTTGATGAAAGAATACATAAAGAATGTATAAAATTGCAGTTACTTACAGTTTAATATAATCCAGATACATAATTCAAAATAATTATTGTACAATAAATTGTGAAACATTTCTTCCAAGAGAGTATGAAGGAAAGGTTTATCAGTATTTTTAATAAATGTGTTTATGACTGAATACGACCCGCCTTGTTTGATTTCCAGAATTTATTTTTTTGCCAATAGTGTTATTATCCGTAATTTTATGATATTTCTTTTCTATAAATATATTCTTGTTTGAATAACTTACCATTTAAAAACTAGAACTGAAATGAAAACACATCTAAATACAGCCAAGGAAATATAAAATTACATACTTACATTACAAAATGTAGTGTAGTTTTACTTTTAATTTTATTTTACTATATATTTCTCCAAGCAAATACAAGACTTGCATTATGAATGTTTGATTATAACTGACGTTTTGATAAACGTCATATTTCATAAAAATTTAAATATTGTAAATAAGGTTTGCCGTAAATTATTATGTACAATGCACTTTTATGATAATCAGTTACATTTCAGTAGTGTTATTATTAGTAATTTTATGTTATTTCTCTCCTATAAATGTACTCTTGTTTGGGTAACCAATTAAAAATTGTAACTGAAATGAAAATACATATTTAAATATATTGAAACAAATTTAAAATGATATACTTACATCACAAAGTGTATTGTACATATTCTTTTAAACAGAGTTTACTTTTTTTTTGTATATTTTTCTTTGAAAATATAAAACTTGTATCACGAATGTTTGACGGCTCTGACGTATGATAAACGTCGAATGTCAAAAAAGAAATATTTTAAATACACCACATTTAACATTCATTATATTTGTATATATTTCGCTCACTATTATAATGTATAAAAATATATTTATATTTACAATATCCCTTTTCATTTTCAAAATAAATCAAATAAAAGTTTCATATTGAATTGTCAAATTTGACGTATGACAACCGTAATTATTCTCACATTTGACATGGCTTCTGGTATTTTTTGTTTCAAGGTACCAATTTTGCACAGTTTTTAATTTTTTAAACAAAAACCACTCACAGTAAAAACATAAGACCCCCAAAAGGCACTCCAGCACATTAGACCCTACAACTTGAAAAAAAAATTACAGCAATTACTTGAATGGTCTAAGAGTTTGCGCTGGACAAACGATGCCCGATCGTCGTGATGAATCCAAATATAGATAGATAGATAGATAGATAGATATATAGATAGTGAATCTATCAAAATAGTATATGACTAGCGAATTCTCGGCTACGCCGAGCATTCCCTAGAGCTCCGCTGTCAGTGCAAAAAACAAATGCCGATCGACATGAAACAATTATTTCATATTTCCACGTCAGGCCTTACCAAAACCTTTCATTAGATTGCAAACACGATATACTTCTAATTTTTTGCAAAAAACAAAAGCCGGTCGACATGAAACATTTTTGTCAATTCTGCCCGCTAGCCCTCTCCGAGACCTTTCATTTGATACTAAACACGACATACTTCTGACAACTTTTTGCATAAAACAAAAGCCGATCGACATGAAACATTTTTGTCAATTCTGCACGCTAGCTCTCAACGAGACCTTTCATTTGAGACCAAACTCGACATATCTTTGAGAATTTTTTGCAAAAAACAAAAGCCGATCAACATTGACCTTTTTTGTTAATTCTACACGCCAGCCCTTATCGAGCCTTTTCTTTTGATACCAAACACCACATACTTCTCACAAATTTTTCCAAAAAACAAAAACCGATCGACATATCACATTTTTGTCAATTCTGCCCGCTAGCTCTCTCCGAGACCTTTTATTTGATACCAAACACAATATACTTCTGACAAATTTTTGCATAAAACAAAAGCCGATCGACATGGAACATTTTTGTCAATTCTGCACGCTAGCCCTCAACGAGACCTTTCATTTGAGACCAAACTCGACATACTTCTAAAAACTTTTTGCAAAAAACAAAAGCCGATCAACATTAACCATTTTTGTCAATTCTGCACACCAGTCCTTATCGAAACCTTTCATTTGATACCAAAAACCACACACTTGTGACAACTTTTTCCAAAAAACAAAAACCGATCGACATATCACATTTTTGTCAATTCTGCCCGCTAGCCCTCTCCGAGACCTTTTATTTGATACCAAACACAATATACTTCTGACAAATTTTTGCATAAAACAAAAGCCGATCGACATGGAACATTTTTGTCAATTCTGCACGCTAGCCCTCAACGAGACCTTTCATTTGAGACCAAACTCGACATACTTCTAAAATCTTTTTGCAAAAAACAAAAGCCGATCAACATTAACCATTTTTGTTAATTCTGCACACCAGCCCTTATCGAAACCTTTCATTTGATACCAAAGACCACACACTTGTGACAACTTTTTGCAAAAAACAAAAACCAATTGACATAGCACATTTTTGTCAATTCTGCACGCTAGCCCTCAACGAGACGTTTCATTTGAGACCAAACTCGATGTACCTTTGAGAAAGTTTTGCAAAAAACAAAAGCTGATCAACATTGATCATTTTTGTTAATTTTACACGCCAGCCCTTATCGAGCCCTTTCATTTGATACTGAACACCACATACTTCTCACAACTTTTTCCAAACACAAAATATTTCTGACAACATTTTGCAAAAAAACAAATTCTAATCTACGTAGAACATTTTTGTCATTCATGCACACCCGTCCACATTGTGTCGTTTCCTTAAAACCCAAGGACGACCTACTTCTAAGAACTTTTTACGAAAAACAAATGCAGATCGACATGACACATTTTTTTTTGTCATTTCAAAACCGGCCCTTATGGTTTTCTTTCTTTTGATATCAAACAAAGCAAAGTATTTTAATTTAATTACGAACATTTGATTTTTATTTAGTTACTTAATAATTTGGCAACACTGTTTTTATTAAAATAATGTAGTTCATTTTTAAATTTATAAATTACCATCGGCAATCCTAATATATAATAGGTACTGTCTTCAGTGAAATTCATTTAGGAATATTTGTTTTTTGTTTAATAATTTCATCACACATTTGGCAACATTGACTTATGTAATTCAAAACGTCAAAATTTAAAATAATTAAATGTGTTGTGTAATAAACTTAAAATAATGATAAAACCTTTGCTCAGGACTATTATTCATGACACTGTTTTCAAATCTTTGATATCAATGTTCTATTAAAAGATACAATCATTTAAAGTTCATAGACAGATTGTCAAAAGTGACGGATAACTGCGTGATTCTTCTAAAAGATAGACATGGCCTCTGGGATCCATTGTTTCAAGGTACCAATTATGCACAGTTTTTGATTTTTTACACAAAAACTATGCACGGTAAAAATATGAGAAACCCAAAAGCGATTGGTCCTCATTAAACCACATCTAATAAAATAATATTAAAATTATTCAATGAATGGTTTGACCTGTACCCGTGAGCAAAATTTTTGCGATGCTCGAGATGAATCCAAATATAGATAGATAGATAGATATATAGATAGTGAATCTATTAAAATAGTATATGACTAGCGAATTCTCGGCTACGCCGAGCATTCCCTAGAGCTCCGCTGTCAGTGCAAAAAACAAATGCCGATCGACATGAAACAATTATTTCATATTTCCACGTCAGGCCTCACTAAGACCTTTCATTAGATTGCAAACACGATATACTTCTAAAAATTTTTTGCAAAAAACAAAAGCCGGTCGACATGGAACCTTTTTTTTTAATTCTACACGCTAGCCCTCAACAAGACGTTTCATTTGAGTCCAAACTCGACATAACTTTGAGAACTTTTTGCAGAAAACAAAAGCCGATCGGAATGGGACATTTTTGTCAATTCTGCACGCTAGCCCTCAACGAGACCTTTCATTTGAGACCAAACTCGACATACTTTTGAGAAATTTTTGCAGAAAACAAAAGCCGATCGGAATGTAACATTTTTCTCAATTCTGCACGCTAGTAGATAATGAATCTATCAAAATAGTATATGATGTTTATATCACTGAATTCAGAAAAAAATGCTCTATCGAATAACCTAAAAATAAACATATGTTCCCATCTAAAAAGAGAAAGTTGTGTCCCGTATTTTGAGAACCACAGGTCAAAAAAAAGTTTTTTTTGCTCTTTGTATTAGTCTTGTAAAATGGTGGTTCTTTGCTAATTTAACCAACCTCGTAGCTCTTATAGTTCTCGAGATAGAAATGGTGGCACGCTTAAATGGAACAGCCTGTATATGAACTACTCACACATAACTTATCAAATAATATCATATATTTAATATTCCAACTTTGGAAATTGATGAATTTTTTTCACACCCTTCTACGGGGGGTGCTACTATGTGTTAGACCTAGAAACATTTGCTGTAATGTATATTATTTATTTATAACACGTTCAAAGCGGCACGCGAGACCGTTTAGGAAATAAATAAAAATACATGTTGATAAATAAATGAAATTATAGAGATTTTAAATTTCCCGCGCTTAGGGATTTTGAGATACAACGGTTTAATCATCAAAATACATAAGAAGAAAAGATTTAAATAATACGTTTAACCCAATTTTATGTATTTTTATTATATCTTAACAATATTTGTATTTTCATACAATACATTCAGTTTGACAGAACTTAAATGTCATAACTTGACACAATAAGTATGAAGTTAGTTAAAGAATATATAAAAATGTATTATTTTGAAAATAATTATCTATTTTATAAATATAAATAATGTGAAATAACATACCAAAATTTATAAACTGATACATTTTTATATTGCCAAAAAAAACATGATTATATTCATGTTTTTCTGTTGCTATGTTCATTTATATATTTATGAAGCTGAATTATATATGTATTTATCTACAACTATTGTTATTGTTCTTAATAATTTATTTTTTATTATAAATATCAATATAAATGATTATGAAAGTATAATAAATACAATTTGAATAGTTATTTTGGAATTTAAGTGATCCTGTGGCGCCATCTGTTGAGGTATATATGAACTACTCACACATAACATAATTTATATACCTGTTAGTTGTAGATAAAGTAACCAATTTTTGTACGTTCTTTTGCATTATTTCTTAATGAAAACATGAATTTTCGTGCAGTACAATCACAGTCAAGTTCGACTAAGAGAATATGAATATTTGGTTTGAAAAGATGTTTATTGTTTCATACATCAGTTACAAATGAATAAATGGATAGATACTTTGTTTATGTAAACGTTTACATCTGAGAAATCATCTCATTTCATTATAAAATACTACAGAATTTTGAAAAATGTAATCTCTGTTGTAATCATATGTTTTCATCAGAAATGTCAAAAAATGCGTATAAAGAAAGTGTAAAATGCCATTAATTAAAGTTTAATAAGGTCCAGTACATCATTTATTTATATACTAATTATTGTACATTAAATTGTTAAACAATTCCCTCCAAAACGGTATGAAGCAAAGGGTTTTCAGGTTTTCCACATAATCAGACAAAATCCATTGTCTAGCTCTCTAAAATATGTATAAATTAGATAAAAAAAGTATTTATAATAAGGGAAGAATACTGTACAGTATGTATTTACCTTTGCAAGTGTTTGAATAGTAATCAAATATCAATTTTCAAAAGTGAGATTGTAAATCGACTTTGAAATGGAGTTTTCTTGATTAAATAATCCATTCTGGAATAGTCTTGTGAATTTATTTTGAAGAATATATTATATTCTCATTCATTTTAACAATATTTGCCCAATCAATTGTTTTATTTAATTTAAAAATTCATCTTAGTGTATCTGAGTACGTGTAGGTTATAGTCTCATCTAAAAAATAAATTATTTAACGATTAATATATAAATATTTATATTCCATATGTAAGTACCTTGTAATAGAGATGATTTCGTACAATATTTCATTATACATTTTAGCAAAAATGTGATTTTTCAAGCAGATAACTCGGTCGTGTCTCCAACTCAAGTGTCAAATGCATCATTTTTGTTAAATTTTATAATATCGTGCAATTTTTCTAGTTTCATTTTAAAGGATACGTTATATTCCCACGTTTAATAATGTTTTTTATCCAACGAAATGCTTTATTTCATTTAAAATTCATCTCGATATGCCAGAGTTCATATATGTTAAGGTAACTAAATAAAAATGAGAAAAAATTAGTATTAATATGCAAATATTTATATCATACCTTAAAGTACATGGTATTACTGATGATTTGTAATAATTTTCATACAATATCTCGCTGTAATTTTAGAAAAAATAGCCTTTTTCAGCGAGCTATCCGTCACTTGATGAGCCCCGGAAGCAACTGTCAAAATTGCCGGTTATACAAAACTTTGTATTTTAAAGTGTTTTAATTGAAAAGAAAATATATAGATAAATTAAGTTTTATAGTAATAGACAATAATACAAACATTACCTTGTAATTCGCCGTATTTCTCAAGATTTATTCTTTTGAAATGTACCTGTAATGGTGGAATGCAGTTCTCAAACAAAAGTGAAAACGAACGTCAAAATGGAATTAATATTCTTATTTAAAATACATTTTTATTAAAATGTATATGTACGAATCATTAAAATATACTGATTTATAACAAAATATATTATATTTACAATTTATAATAGCCTATTTATATTTTTGGTAGCCTTACGTATGATAAACGTCAGAAATCAAAAATTTAAGTATTTTAAATACACCACACTTAATATTCAGTGTATTTGTATATATTTCGCTCACTATTATAATGTGTAAAAACATAATTACCTTTACAATATCTCTTTTCATATTCAAAATAAATCAATTAAAAGTTTCATATTGAATTGTCAAAAATGACGGATGGCACAGTAATTCTTTTTAAATTTAAACCTGGCATCTAGGATATTTTTTTCAGTTTTGTTCCAGTTATACTTTTTAGCTTAGTTTTCGATTTTTTACACAAAAACTATGCACGGTAAAAATATGAGACACCCAAAAGCGATTGGTCCTCAAAAAACCACATCTAATAAAATAATATTAAAATTATTACATGAATGGTTTGACCTGTACCCGTGAGCAAAGTTTTTGCGATGCTCGAGATGAATCCAAATATAGATAGATAGATATATAGATAGTGAATCTATCAAAATAGTATATGACTAGCGAATTCTCGGCTACGCCGAGCATTCCCTAGAGCTCCGCTGTCAGTGCAAAAAACAAATGCCGATCGACATGAAACAATTATTTCATATTTCCACGTCAGGCCTCACTAAGACCTTTCATTAGATTGCAAACACGATATACTTCTAAAAATTTTTTGCAAAAAACAAAAGCCGGTCGACATGGAACCTTTTTTTTTAATTCTACACGCTAGCCCTCAACAAGACGTTTCATTTGAGTCCAAACTCGACATAACTTTGAGAACTTTTTGCAGAAAACAAAAGCCGATCGGAATGGGACATTTTTGTCAATTCTGCACGCTAGCCCTCAACGAGACCTTTCATTTGAGACCAAACTCGACATACTTTTGAGAAATTTTTGCAGAAAACAAAAGCCGATCGGAATGTAACATTTTTCTCAATTCTGCACGCTAGTAGATAATGAATCTATCAAAATAGTATATGATGTTTATATCACTGAATTCAGAAAAAAATGCTCTATCGAATAACCTAAAAATAAACATATGTTCCCATCTAAAAAGAGAAAGTTGTGTCCCGTATTTTGAGAACCACAGGTCAAAAAAAAGTTTTTTTTGCTCTTTGTATTAGTCTTGTAAAATGGTGGTTCTTTGCTAATTTAACCAACCTCGTAGCTCTTATAGTTCTCGAGATAGAAATGGTGGCACGCTTAAATGGAACAGCCTGTATATGAACTACTCACACATAACTTATCAAATAATATCATATATTTAATATTCCAACTTTGGAAATTGATGAATTTTTTTCACACCCTTCTACGGGGGGTGCTACTATGTGTTAGACCTAGAAACATTTGCTGTAATGTATATTATTTATTTATAACACGTTCAAAGCGGCACGCGAGACCGTTTAGGAAATAAATAAAAATACATGTTGATAAATAAATGAAATTATAGAGATTTTAAATTTCCCGCGCTTAGGGATTTTGAGATACAACGGTTTAATCATCAAAATACATAAGAAGAAAAGATTTAAATAATACGTTTAACCCAATTTTATGTATTTTTATTATATCTTAACAATATTTGTATTTTCATACAATACATTCAGTTTGACAGAACTTAAATGTCATAACTTGACACAATAAGTATGAAGTTAGTTAAAGAATATATAAAAATGTATTATTTTGAAAATAATTATCTATTTTATAAATATAAATAATGTGAAATAACATACCAAAATTTATAAACTGATACATTTTTATATTGCCAAAAAAAACATGATTATATTCATGTTTTTCTGTTGCTATGTTCATTTATATATTTATGAAGCTGAATTATATATGTATTTATCTACAACTATTGTTATTGTTCTTAATAATTTATTTTTTATTATAAATATCAATATAAATGATTATGAAAGTATAATAAATACAATTTGAATAGTTATTTTGGAATTTAAGTGATCCTGTGGCGCCATCTGTTGAGGTATATATGAACTACTCACACATAACATAATTTATATACCTGTTAGTTGTAGATAAAGTAACCAATTTTTGTACGTTCTTTTGCATTATTTCTTAATGAAAACATGAATTTTCGTGCAGTACAATCACAGTCAAGTTCGACTAAGAGAATATGAATATTTGGTTTGAAAAGATGTTTATTGTTTCATACATCAGTTACAAATGAATAAATGGATAGATACTTTGTTTATGTAAACGTTTACATCTGAGAAATCATCTCATTTCATTATAAAATACTACAGAATTTTGAAAAATGTAATCTCTGTTGTAATCATATGTTTTCATCAGAAATGTCAAAAAATGCGTATAAAGAAAGTGTAAAATGCCATTAATTAAAGTTTAATAAGGTCCAGTACATCATTTATTTATATACTAATTATTGTACATTAAATTGTTAAACAATTCCCTCCAAAACGGTATGAAGCAAAGGGTTTTCAGGTTTTCCACATAATCAGACAAAATCCATTGTCTAGCTCTCTAAAATATGTATAAATTAGATAAAAAAAGTATTTATAATAAGGGAAGAATACTGTACAGTATGTATTTACCTTTGCAAGTGTTTGAATAGTAATCAAATATCAATTTTCAAAAGTGAGATTGTAAATCGACTTTGAAATGGAGTTTTCTTGATTAAATAATCCATTCTGGAATAGTCTTGTGAATTTATTTTGAAGAATATATTATATTCTCATTCATTTTAACAATATTTGCCCAATCAATTGTTTTATTTAATTTAAAAATTCATCTTAGTGTATCTGAGTACGTGTAGGTTATAGTCTCATCTAAAAAATAAATTATTTAACGATTAATATATAAATATTTATATTCCATATGTAAGTACCTTGTAATAGAGATGATTTCGTACAATATTTCATTATACATTTTAGCAAAAATGTGATTTTTCAAGCAGATAACTCGGTCGTGTCTCCAACTCAAGTGTCAAATGCATCATTTTTGTTAAATTTTATAATATCGTGCAATTTTTCTAGTTTCATTTTAAAGGATACGTTATATTCCCACGTTTAATAATGTTTTTTATCCAACGAAATGCTTTATTTCATTTAAAATTCATCTCGATATGCCAGAGTTCATATATGTTAAGGTAACTAAATAAAAATGAGAAAAAATTAGTATTAATATGCAAATATTTATATCATACCTTAAAGTACATGGTATTACTGATGATTTGTAATAATTTTCATACAATATCTCGCTGTAATTTTAGAAAAAATAGCCTTTTTCAGCGAGCTATCCGTCACTTGATGAGCCCCGGAAGCAACTGTCAAAATTGCCGGTTATACAAAACTTTGTATTTTAAAGTGTTTTAATTGAAAAGAAAATATATAGATAAATTAAGTTTTATAGTAATAGACAATAATACAAACATTACCTTGTAATTCGCCGTATTTCTCAAGATTTATTCTTTTGAAATGTACCTGTAATGGTGGAATGCAGTTCTCAAACAAAAGTGAAAACGAACGTCAAAATGGAATTAATATTCTTATTTAAAATACATTTTTATTAAAATGTATATGTACGAATCATTAAAATATACTGATTTATAACAAAATATATTATATTTACAATTTATAATAGCCTATTTATATTTTTGGTAGCCTTACGTATGATAAACGTCAGAAATCAAAAATTTAAGTATTTTAAATACACCACACTTAATATTCAGTGTATTTGTATATATTTCGCTCACTATTATAATGTGTAAAAACATAATTACCTTTACAATATCTCTTTTCATATTCAAAATAAATCAATTAAAAGTTTCATATTGAATTGTCAAAAATGACGGATGGCACAGTAATTCTTTTTAAATTTAAACCTGGCATCTAGGATATTTTTTTCAGTTTTGTTCCAGTTATACTTTTTAGCTTAGTTTTCGATTTTTTACACAAAAACTATGCACGGTAAAAATATGAGACACCCAAAAGCGATTGGTCCTCAAAAAACCACATCTAATAAAATAATATTAAAATTATTACATGAATGGTTTGACCTGTACCCGTGAGCAAAGTTTTTGCGATGCTCGAGATGAATCCAAATATAGATAGATAGATATATAGATAGTGAATCTATCAAAATAGTATATGACTAGCGAATTCTCGGCTACGCCGAGCATTCCCTAGAGCTCCGCTGTCAGTGCAAAAAACAAATGCCGATCGACATGAAACAATTATTTCATATTTCCACGTCAGGCCTCACTAAGACCTTTCATTAGATTGCAAACACGATATACTTCTAAAAATTTTTTGCAAAAAACAAAAGCCGGTCGACATGGAACCTTTTTTTTTAATTCTACACGCTAGCCCTCAACAAGACGTTTCATTTGAGTCCAAACTCGACATAACTTTGAGAACTTTTTGCAGAAAACAAAAGCCGATCGGAATGGGACATTTTTGTCAATTCTGCACGCTAGCCCTCAACGAGACCTTTCATTTGAGACCAAACTCGACATACTTTTGAGAAATTTTTGCAGAAAACAAAAGCCGATCGGAATGTAACATTTTTCTCAATTCTGCACGCTAGTAGATAATGAATCTATCAAAATAGTATATGATGTTTATATCACTGAATTCAGAAAAAAATGCTCTATCGAATAACCTAAAAATAAACATATGTTCCCATCTAAAAAGAGAAAGTTGTGTCCCGTATTTTGAGAACCACAGGTCAAAAAAAAGTTTTTTTTGCTCTTTGTATTAGTCTTGTAAAATGGTGGTTCTTTGCTAATTTAACCAACCTCGTAGCTCTTATAGTTCTCGAGATAGAAATGGTGGCACGCTTAAATGGAACAGCCTGTATATGAACTACTCACACATAACTTATCAAATAATATCATATATTTAATATTCCAACTTTGGAAATTGATGAATTTTTTTCACACCCTTCTACGGGGGGTGCTACTATGTGTTAGACCTAGAAACATTTGCTGTAATGTATATTATTTATTTATAACACGTTCAAAGCGGCACGCGAGACCGTTTAGGAAATAAATAAAAATACATGTTGATAAATAAATGAAATTATAGAGATTTTAAATTTCCCGCGCTTAGGGATTTTGAGATACAACGGTTTAATCATCAAAATACATAAGAAGAAAAGATTTAAATAATACGTTTAACCCAATTTTATGTATTTTTATTATATCTTAACAATATTTGTATTTTCATACAATACATTCAGTTTGACAGAACTTAAATGTCATAACTTGACACAATAAGTATGAAGTTAGTTAAAGAATATATAAAAATGTATTATTTTGAAAATAATTATCTATTTTATAAATATAAATAATGTGAAATAACATACCAAAATTTATAAACTGATACATTTTTATATTGCCAAAAAAAACATGATTATATTCATGTTTTTCTGTTGCTATGTTCATTTATATATTTATGAAGCTGAATTATATATGTATTTATCTACAACTATTGTTATTGTTCTTAATAATTTATTTTTTATTATAAATATCAATATAAATGATTATGAAAGTATAATAAATACAATTTGAATAGTTATTTTGGAATTTAAGTGATCCTGTGGCGCCATCTGTTGAGGTATATATGAACTACTCACACATAACATAATTTATATACCTGTTAGTTGTAGATAAAGTAACCAATTTTTGTACGTTCTTTTGCATTATTTCTTAATGAAAACATGAATTTTCGTGCAGTACAATCACAGTCAAGTTCGACTAAGAGAATATGAATATTTGGTTTGAAAAGATGTTTATTGTTTCATACATCAGTTACAAATGAATAAATGGATAGATACTTTGTTTATGTAAACGTTTACATCTGAGAAATCATCTCATTTCATTATAAAATACTACAGAATTTTGAAAAATGTAATCTCTGTTGTAATCATATGTTTTCATCAGAAATGTCAAAAAATGCGTATAAAGAAAGTGTAAAATGCCATTAATTAAAGTTTAATAAGGTCCAGTACATCATTTATTTATATACTAATTATTGTACATTAAATTGTTAAACAATTCCCTCCAAAACGGTATGAAGCAAAGGGTTTTCAGGTTTTCCACATAATCAGACAAAATCCATTGTCTAGCTCTCTAAAATATGTATAAATTAGATAAAAAAAGTATTTATAATAAGGGAAGAATACTGTACAGTATGTATTTACCTTTGCAAGTGTTTGAATAGTAATCAAATATCAATTTTCAAAAGTGAGATTGTAAATCGACTTTGAAATGGAGTTTTCTTGATTAAATAATCCATTCTGGAATAGTCTTGTGAATTTATTTTGAAGAATATATTATATTCTCATTCATTTTAACAATATTTGCCCAATCAATTGTTTTATTTAATTTAAAAATTCATCTTAGTGTATCTGAGTACGTGTAGGTTATAGTCTCATCTAAAAAATAAATTATTTAACGATTAATATATAAATATTTATATTCCATATGTAAGTACCTTGTAATAGAGATGATTTCGTACAATATTTCATTATACATTTTAGCAAAAATGTGATTTTTCAAGCAGATAACTCGGTCGTGTCTCCAACTCAAGTGTCAAATGCATCATTTTTGTTAAATTTTATAATATCGTGCAATTTTTCTAGTTTCATTTTAAAGGATACGTTATATTCCCACGTTTAATAATGTTTTTTATCCAACGAAATGCTTTATTTCATTTAAAATTCATCTCGATATGCCAGAGTTCATATATGTTAAGGTAACTAAATAAAAATGAGAAAAAATTAGTATTAATATGCAAATATTTATATCATACCTTAAAGTACATGGTATTACTGATGATTTGTAATAATTTTCATACAATATCTCGCTGTAATTTTAGAAAAAATAGCCTTTTTCAGCGAGCTATCCGTCACTTGATGAGCCCCGGAAGCAACTGTCAAAATTGCCGGTTATACAAAACTTTGTATTTTAAAGTGTTTTAATTGAAAAGAAAATATATAGATAAATTAAGTTTTATAGTAATAGACAATAATACAAACATTACCTTGTAATTCGCCGTATTTCTCAAGATTTATTCTTTTGAAATGTACCTGTAATGGTGGAATGCAGTTCTCAAACAAAAGTGAAAACGAACGTCAAAATGGAATTAATATTCTTATTTAAAATACATTTTTATTAAAATGTATATGTACGAATCATTAAAATATACTGATTTATAACAAAATATATTATATTTACAATTTATAATAGCCTATTTATATTTTTGGTAGCCTTACGTATGATAAACGTCAGAAATCAAAAATTTAAGTATTTTAAATACACCACACTTAATATTCAGTGTATTTGTATATATTTCGCTCACTATTATAATGTGTAAAAACATAATTACCTTTACAATATCTCTTTTCATATTCAAAATAAATCAATTAAAAGTTTCATATTGAATTGTCAAAAATGACGGATGGCACAGTAATTCTTTTTAAATTTAAACCTGGCATCTAGGATATTTTTTTCAGTTTTGTTCCAGTTATACTTTTTAGCTTAGTTTTCGATTTTTTACACAAAAACTATGCACGGTAAAAATATGAGACACCCAAAAGCGATTGGTCCTCAAAAAACCACATCTAATAAAATAATATTAAAATTATTACATGAATGGTTTGACCTGTACCCGTGAGCAAAGTTTTTGCGATGCTCGAGATGAATCCAAATATAGATAGATAGATATATAGATAGTGAATCTATCAAAATAGTATATGATGTTTATATTGTTGAATTCAGAAAAAATACTCTATCGAATAACCTAAAAATAAATATATGTTCCCATTTAAAATAAGAAAGTTGTGTCCCGTATTTTGCGAACCACTGGTCGAAAAAAAATTTTTTTTTTGCTCATTGTATTAGTCTTGTAAAATGGTGGTTCTTTGCTAATTTAACCAACCTCGTAGCTCTTATAGTTCTCGAGATAGCAATGGTGGCACGCTTAAATGGAACACTCTGTATATCTAGGAAGAAAATTTTAAATTCATGTTCATGGACGTGCGAATTTTTATTATACCGTATTTTTATTTTAGTAATTTGAATAAATTCAAAACCATGCAGATAATGAAGAAGATAATAATAAATAATGAATGTAAGGTATATTTGAAGCATTGACATCAAATTGATTGTACTAAAAAATAATAACAATAAACGCCTGTGGAAGCAAATGTTAATATTTATTTCCAGGAAATAAAATTTAAGAACTTCGCAGTTTTGCAATAGCCAATCATACTATTAAGACTACTTTTAATAATATATATTGACGATGATGAAACTAATAAACATTTGTTGTAATGTATATTATTTATTTATAACCATTTCAATGCGGCACGCGAGACCGTTTAGGAAATAAATAAAAATATATGTTTAATTTGTCAAGTTTTGAACTTGAGGAATTTTTTTCACACTCTTCTACGGGGGATGCTACTATGTGTTGTACCTAGAAACATTTGTTGTAATGTATATTATTTATTTATAACAATTTAAAAGCGGCACGCGAGACCGTTTAGAAAATAAATAATAATAACTTACCACTTGCTCTGGTTTGAGACCGCCTCGATCCTAATTTTTTTTTTATTATTTATATTTATTATTTATATCATACCTTGAAAAAAATTATTCAAAGATGAATTTAACTAATTTTCATACATTGTTTTTTATTATACCTTAGCAAAATTTGTAGTTTCATACAATACATTAAGTTTGACAGCGTAACTGTCATCACTTGACACAATAAGTATGAAGTTAGTTAAAGAATATATAAAAATGAATTATTTTGAAAATAATTATCTATTTTATAAATATAAATAATGTGAAATAACATACCGAAATTCATAAACTGATACATTTTTATATTGCCAAAAAAAAAATGATTATATTCATGTTTTTCTGTTGCTATGTTCATTTATATATTTATGAAGCTGAATTATATATGTATTTATCTACAACTATTGTTATTGTTATTAATAATTTATTTTTCATTATAAATATCAATTAAATGATTATAAAAGTATAATAAATACAATTTGAATAGTTATTTTGAAATTTAAGTGCTACTTTCGCGCCATCTGTTGAGGTATATATGAACTACTCACACATAACTGAAAATTTATATGCCTTTAGTTGTAGATAAAGTGACCAATTTTTATACGTTCTTTTGCTTTATTTCTTAATGATAACATGAATTTTCGTGCAGTTCAAATACATTCAAGTTCGACTAAGAGCTGATGCCATCAGCTGGTAACAAAGCGCACTACTCGCTGAATATTTGGTTTGAGAAGGTGTTTATTGTTTCATACATCAGTTACAAATGGATAAATGGATAGATACTTTGTTTATGTAAACGTTTACATCTGAAAAATCATCTCATTTCATTATAAAATACTACAGAATTTTGAAAAATGTAATCTCTATTGTAATCAAATGTTTTCATCAGAAATGTAGAGAAATACGTAAAGAAAGAGTAAAAAGATACATCATTTATTTATATACTAATTATTGTACATTAAATTGTTAAACAATTCTCTCCAAAACTGTATGAAATAAAGGCTTGTCAGTTTTTCCACGTAATCAGACAAAATCTATAGTCTAACTATCTAAAATATGTATAAATTAGATTTAAAAAGTATTTATATATAAGGGAAGAATACTGTACAGTATGAATTTACCTTTGGAAGTGTTTGAATAGTAATCAAATATAGTTTTTTAAACGTCAGATTATAAATCAATTTTGAAATGCAGTTTTCTTGATTAAATAATCCATTCTGGAATATTCTTTAGTTTTACTATTATTTATTTTTATAATTATTGTCCAATAGATTGTTTTATTTTATTAAAAATTCCATGTTAGAGTATCTGAGTACGTGTAGGTTATAGTCTCATCTAAAAAATAAAATATTTAACTAATAATATATAAATATTTATATTCTATATAAAAGTACCTATATTAGAGATGATTTCTTATTAAATTTTGTACAATATTTCATTATACATTTTAGTAAATATGACATTTTTCACTTAGTTGTCTCCAACTCAAGTGTCAAATAAACCATTTTTGTTAAATTTTATAATACCGTGCAATTTTTCTGGTTTCATTTTTAAGGATACGTTATAATAATGATTTTCATCCAACGAATTGCCTTATTATAGAAAACGCATTTCTCGATTAATATTTGGTTTCAGAAAGTGTTTATTGTTTAAAATATCAACGATAAATGAATAATTGGATAGATACTTTGTTTTTATAAATGTTTTTATCTAAAAAATCATTTCATTCAATACCAAAATACAATAGAATTTTTAAAAATCAAATCTTTGTTGTAATCAACTACTTTCATCTGAAATTTGATGAAAGAATACATAAAGA